>JARFIY010000238.1:0-1250000 GCA_036346155.1 Sinelater perroti
GGGTTTTTGCCTATTGCAGACCTGTAAAATGTTCAGCATCTTCTCTCAACAGTAATGAATAACATATAAACGGGCTTACTATTACTTTATTTGTTAAATATCTACTTTTTCACAGATCCTACATTGCTCTCGACAAAGAAAAATAGTTTTTGGTTGCCTCATTGCAGCACCTGTAAAATTACTTGCAGGTTTCTTCTCACATCAGTAATAAACAACGTGTCAACAGAGCTTACTATTATTTTATTTTAATATCTAATTTTTCAGATAGTATGTTTTCCAAAAAGAAAATAATTTTCAGTGCCTATTGCAGACTGTAAAAATGCTCGAGTCTCTTCTCCAACAGTAATAAAAACTTAAAAAGAGCTTACTATTATTTTATTTGTTAAATATCTATTTTTTCACAGATCCTACATTGCTCTCGACACAGAAAAAAATAATTTTTGGCTACCTCATTGCAGCACCTGTAAAATTACTTGCAGGCTTCTTCTCACATCAGTAATAAACAACGTGTAAAGAGAGCTTACTATTATTTTATTTGTTAAAAATCTAATTTATTTCAGATAGTATGTAGTGTCCAAAAAGAAAATAATTTTCAGTGCCTCATCGCAGTAAAAATGCTGCAGTCATCTTCTCTCAACAGTAATAAATAACATATAAAAGAGCTTACTATTATTTTATTTGTTAAATATCTAATTATTCACAGATCCTACATTGCTCTCGACACAGAAAAATAATTTTGGTGCCTCATTGCAGCACCTGTAAAATTACTTGCAGGCTTCTTCTCAATCAGTAATAAACAACATGTAAAGAGAGCTTACTATTTTATTTCTAAATATCTAATTTATTTCAATAGTATGTAGTTGTCAACAAAAAATAATTTTTCAGTGCCTCATTGCAGTAACTGTAAAAATGCTGCAGTCATCTTCTCAACAGTAATAAATAACATATAAAAAGAGCTTACTTTATTTTTTTGTTAAATATCTAATTATTCACAGATCCTACTTGCTCTCGACACAGAAAAGTAATTTTTGTGCCTCATTGCACACCTGTAAAATTACTTGCAGGCTTCTTCTCAATCAGTAATAAACAACTGTAAAGAGAGCTTACTATTTTATTTCTAAAATCTAATTTATTCAAAGTACGTGTTGTCAACAAAAATAATTTTTCAGTGCCTCATGCAGTAACTGTAAAAATGCTAGCAGTCATCTTCTCTCAACAGTAATAAATAACATATAAAAGAGCTTACTATTATTTTATTTGTTAAATATCTAATTTTTCACAGATCCTACATTGCTCTCGACACAGAAAAATAATTTTTGGGTGCCTCATTGCAGCACCTGTAAAATTACTTGCAGGCTTCTTCTCACATCAGTAATAAACAACGTGTAAAGAGAGCTTACTATTTTATTTCTAAAACGTCTAATTTATTCAGATAGTACGTATTGTCAACAAAAAATAATTTTTCAGTGCCTCAACGCAGTAACTGTAAATGCTTGCAGCTCTTCTCTCAACAGTAATAAACAACATTGTCAACAGAGCTTACTATTATTTTATTTGATAAATATCTAATTTTTCACAGATCCTACATTGCTCTCGACACAGAAAAAAATTTTGGGTACCTCATTGCAGCACCTGTAAAATTACTTGCAGGCTTCTTCTCACATCAGTAATAAACAACGTGTAAAGAGAGCTTACTGATTTTATTTTTAAAACGTCTAATTTATTTCAGATAGTACATAGCTGTCAACAAAGAAAATAATTTTTCAGTGCCTAAATGCGGTAACTGAAAAAATGCTCCCAGTTATCTTCTCTCAACAGCAAATAAATAGCATTTAAAAGGAGCTTACTATTATTTTATTTGTTAAATATCTAATTGTTCACAGATCCTACATTGCTCTCAACACAGAAAAATAATTTTAGGGTGCCTCATTGCAGCACCTGTAAAATTACTTGCAGGCTTCTTCTCACATCAGTAATAAACAACGTGTAAAGAGAGCTTACTGCGATTTTATTTCTAAAACGTCTAATTTTATTTCATATAGTACGTAGCTGTCAACAAAGAAAATAATTTTCAGTGCCTCATTGCAGTAACTGTAAAAGTTCCTGCAGTCATATTCTCTCAACAGTAATAAATAACATATAAAAGGAGCTTACTATTATTTTATTTGTTAAATATCTAATTTTCACAGATCCTACATTGCTCTCGACACAGAAAAATAATTTTTGTGTGCCTCATTGCAGCACCTGTAAAATTACTTGCAGGCTTCTTCTCACATCAGTAATAAACAACGTGTAAAGAGAGCTTACTGCGATTTTATTTCTAAAACTTCTAATTTATTTCAGATAGTATGAAGCTGTCAACAAAGAAAATAATTTTCAGTGCCTCAATGTAGTAACTGCAAAAATGCTCGCAGTCATCTTCTCTCAACAGTAATAAATAACATATAAAAGGAGCTTACTATTATTTTATTTGTTAAATATCTAATTTTTCACAGATCCTACATTGCTCTCGACACAGAAAAATAGCTTTTGGGTGCCTCATTGCAGCACCTGTAAAATTACTTGCAGGCTTCTTCTCACATCAGTAATAAACAACGTGTAAAGAGAGCTTACTATTTTATTTCTAAAACGTCTAATTTATTTCAGATAGTACGTAGTTGTCAACAAAGAAAATAATTTTCAGTGCTTCAATGCAGTAACTGTAAAAATGCTAGCAGTCATCTTCTCTCAACAGTAATTAATAACATATAAAAGGAGCTTACTATTATTTTATTTGTTAAATATCTAATTTTCACAGATCCTGCATTGCTCTCGACACAGAAAAATAGCTTTTGGGTGCCTCATTGCAGCACCTGTAAAATTACTTGCAGGCTTCTTCTCACATCAGTAATAAACAACGTGTAAAGAGAGCTTACTATTATTTTATTTGTTAAATATCTAATTTTTCACAGATCCTACATTGCTCTCGACACAAAGAAATAATTTTGGGTGCCTCATTGCAGCACCTGTAAAATTACTTGCAGGCTTCTTCTCACATCAGTAATAAACAACGTGTAAAGAGAGCTTACTATTATTTTATTTGTTAAATATCTAATTTTTCACAGATCCTACATTGCTCTCGACACAGAAAAATAATTTTGGGTGCCTCATTGCAGCACCTGTAAAATTGCTTGCAGGCTTCTTCTCACATCAGTAATAAACAACATGTAAAGAGAGCTTACTATTATTTTATTTGTTAAATATCTAATTTTCACAGATCCTACATTGCTCTCGACACAAAGAAATAATTTTTGGGTGCCTCATTGCAGCACCTGTAAAATTGCTTGCAGGCTTCTTCTCACTTCAGTAATAATCAACATGTAAAGAGAGCTTACTATTATTTTATTTGTTAAATATCTAATTTTTCACAGATCCTACATTGCTCTTGACACAGAAAAATAGTTTGTGGGTGCCTCATTGCAGCACCTGTAAAATTGCTTGCAGGCTTCTTCTCACTTCAGTAATAATCAACATGTAAAGAGAGCTTACTATTATTTTATTTGTTAAATATCTAATTTTTCACAGATCCTACATTGCTCTCGACACAAAGAAATAATTTTTGGGTGCCTCATTGCAGCACCTATAGAATTGCTTGTAGTCTTCTTCTCACATCAGTAATGAACAACATGTAAAGAGAGCTTACTATTATTTTATTTATTAAATATCTAATTTTTTTTGCAGGCTTCTTCTCACATCAGTAAAAAAGAACATGTAGAGAGCTTACTGTTAAAAAATAAATTAAGGGTAAGTGTGGTTTTTAGATCACAGTACTTTTTGCAAACCAATATTGTGTAGAATTGGAAGAATTTGGAAATTTTATGTTATAAGCTAATAATAGTGGATTAAAAATTGATCCTAAAAATATATTATAATGTATAGAAGAATGAGAATCCATTTAGCACTATGGATTAGCATGGCAAATTTTTGCCAATTTCAACTTCGAAGTTCCACCGCTGTTGAAAGGTGGACGAGAAAATTCCATCGATGAAAAATTTGATAAAATAACTGTGATAAAATATTTCAAACCCACTTACTAATTAAAATTTGTTAAATTATCTTCTCCACACATAGAAGTAAACTTCTCCTATTAAGAAAATTAACCTAATAATAAAATCGTCCCTTGAAGCTAGATGATATCCAGCAGACGCGAGCGAGCATACCAATAAGTAGTGGAAATTTCATAAATTTAAGGACGTCTTATAGGAAAAAGAGATTTATATATACTCTAATTCATAATTGCTGAAAATAAAATGTCAAACACTGTCTTCTGCCTTTGCGATCACATTGATAGAACCTCCAATGCACAGGATATATTCTCCAATCCGTGTTCTCATTGATTTTATGCAGAATACGTGTCGTTAACTGATATTGGCGTAATGGAGTTGGGAAAATTGTGCTCTTCCTGTTTTTTCCAATCTTGTGCGACCAATGGAGCCACCCAAGAACCTAAATCCTCAGACTCTATAATTGAATGTCAACATTGTCACAAATTATTTAAGAAGACAGGACTGCGGATTCGCCTCTCAAGAAAGCAGTGGTCCTTGCGAATCTAAAAAGAAATTCTAAAGATCTTAAGAGAATCCCTAAAGGAGGTCGAATCGTCACAGCTTACACAGTTGCTAATCTGATAAATGATTGTGTGTACAAAAAAAAGACTTAATATCTTAACAATCTCTACTTACTTTTACATTTTATGTCCTTCAAGTTTCAGCAAATTACAAGAAGTCCCTTGCATATAATATAAAAAGAAACACATCAAATAAAGACTTCTCCATCGTTATCCAAACAAATTAAGCCTACTACCAACATCCCAAGACGTGTCGAAAACAAGGTGTCTGATGGTGTCCGGGGCCATTCAGATCCTTTCCTCTTCCGAAGAGTTAACCCCAGAAAATTCAACTATTTACGTAAAATTACTCGAAAAACATCCCCTACCAAAGAAATACTTTATTGATGCACCAAAGCCTGATTTCAGCTTTACTCATTTAACCGTCACCAAATATGACATTATTTTGACAATCAAATCATTTAAAAGGGGATCTACAGGAGGATTAGACGGATTCGCTCCTTAACACTTTATGAATTTATATGCTTCTGTTGGCAATCATGGCAACAAATTAATTCTTGCTCTCACAAAATTGTGCAATGTGATGCTAGTTGGTAAAATTCTTTCGTCAATAACCTCTATCTTGTATGAGGCATCTCTGTGTACCCTTTCTAAGAAGGACGGTAGAGTTCGACCGATTGCAGTAGAAAGTTTCTTTAGAAGATTGATCCCGAAGATTGTTTATAAATCAATTTACTCCGACATAGACTATTATTTAAAACCTCAAGAGCTGGGCTTTGCTTCTCGGAGTAGATGTAAAGCTGCAGTACATTCTCTAAGAAATTACATTACCCGTTATTTAGGGACTCTTAGTACTCTCGAACGTGTGAATATGTTGAAAACTATTGAGGATAAATTCCATCACTTTATCCCTTCTTCCTGTAATCTTGTGGTCAAGATTCCTTACTTTTTCATCTGTTGACTCGACTAGTGTACAAGGTGATTCTTCCAAACCTTCATTCTTTAACTTGTTTATTCATGCTATAATCAAGAAACTTGAATCACAGATGAATGTGTGGTATCTGGATAACGGAACAATAGCGTGAGACCCTATACATTCAAAAACATTTTGAGTCTTTGGGGGTTGCCATCAACCCAAACAAATGTAAAATGTTTTTTCTTGGTGATGTTGGCCCATCTATAGCAACCAAATTCAAACTATCTCACCAGGGACAGCAATAGTCAAAAATGGTTTGTCTTTACTTGGAGCTCCAGTTCAACAAAGTGCAATTTTGCCAATTAAAAAAAAATATCGGAGATAAATTTACTTATTTCCCACCTGAAGACCATCAAATCTCACTTTGCATATTATCTTCTTCAACATTGCCTACTCGTACCAAAATTTGTAGTATTCCTGCCTTCAAAGTTTCGGGACTTCTAGATACTGTGGATAACCTATTCAAATCTGGATTAGAATCTGTTCTTAATGTTTTTCTTAGTAATGATCAATGACTACAAGCATTGTTACACTTTCATTATAAAGGTCTAGAAATAAGTAGGACAATGAATTTTTCTCTAGCCACCTTTCTTTCTTCTTTAAACTCAACTCTAGCTCTAGCAATTTAATATCACCTTTTTCTCAAGGTTAATGTTGATGCTTACGAAGATGCTTTAAAAATGTGGGAAGAGTTAAATGGAAAACACATTCCAAAATATTCCATTTTTCAAAAGGATTGGGATAATATAAACTTAAACAAATAATTGATTCAATTAAGAATAGCCCAGGAAAACACTATAAATATAGAAAAATTAATGAAGTTTTAAAGCATGCAATTTCTTCTACTGGTACACCTTCTACTTCGAACCTAATAACTTGTGCTAACATGATGAAAAATGGTCAGACGTAATGACTTTAGTACCATGGAATAAAAAAATTTGATTTGGAATTTCACATGCAGTCACACAATAGTTCCTTCATAATTAAACATTCTTCAAAGAAAACTAGTTCTGTTGACGAACTAGCTGCTACAAAGAAGGGGAATAAGTACAAAACCATCATTGATAAAGTTATCTATTTATCCTTTTTGCTATTGAAAGTTTCGTTCCTTGGGATCCGGATGTTATCACTTTACTTAATTATATAGTCGTTATATCGTTCGTTATGTCGTTCGTATCTATCCCCGCGCAATAGTTTGAAAGTTTGATGTGGGAATGCTGCCTGCATTTTGGAAACCTTCCCTTATAACGTCCCCATGGATGAACTTTTTTATTTACATTAATTTTTATTCGTTTTTGCTTGCCACAAATTTTCTTTTGCAAAATGTTATAAATAAAACGTATAAAATTCATAATAGCATTTTGAATTTAATTTACCTTTTTTAACTAAAGTCCTCAAGTCTTGAAAATTAAACATTAACAATATTACAGTTTCTCAATATAATGTGACTCGGATTAATTAAATTTGGAAAGAATAATAAGCCAACATTATTTAATAAAGCAGATGAAATTAGATTTGCTCTTTTTCAAAAAAACTCTTCTTCAATAAGAACACCCAAAAAATATTCAAGAAAAATATCTTGTCGCGCAGAAATACACAAAAATCAGTAAGTAGTCTTTAAATTTAATAAATACTAGTTACTAACTGAAACTGAATGATCAAAGGTGGTACATAAATTAACATATGCAGATTCCTTAGCAAAACGTAATCTTTCCATTAGGAGGACCACTATCTCCAGTGATTTCACAGAATTGACAGCTAAGAAGAAACAGCAAATACTTTACAATAAGAAATAATGATTTCCATGCTTCTGCAGTGAAAATATGTGGTCATCTGAAACATTTTTAATTTGTGCAATCATTTGTATCCGTACCTTCAAAAAGAGTTAAACAAAATTTTTGTTAGATCGTAAAATCACTATCAACAACAATTTTAGGTTTAAATAGTGATTACGACGATAACACAGAATTATAAAATAACAATAAAAACCAAAACCACCATCTATTTTTGTGGCAGTCATTCTACTAAAAAATGTTGCTGAAAAATATTGTCAAAAAAATACGGCATTAAAGCCTAGAGAAAGTAAAACGTGTGTAGTACTACAGCAAAACGTTATACATTAGAAATACTCAGTTTCGTACTCAAGTAAGAGAGAAGTATTCGAGTTATTTTTAAAAATATGCCCTTCTCAAATAATGTTGATGAAATTAAGTGACGATGTTGTAAACGGTTTCTAAAGCACCGCGATTGTATTTCTTGGTATTTCTTTCAGCTAATCGACGCGCGCCTGTTTTTGAACAATAGTAAACTTATGCGAAATTCAACGCGCATACAGCTTTCTCGCGGTTAAATTTTCATGCAACTCCGCTTGCAGTGCCTTTGGACGGATTAAGTATAATAGTTTAAAGGTACTGTTGCCGATCCCAAACCCAGATAAAGAAGAAGGGAGTGCTTGAATCAAGCCAGCACCCCACTTAAAGACTAAAATACACAAATCCACTCACAGAGATAAAGATACGACTTGATAAATAAGAAAAATTTATCAGTGATTACCATAGTGAGAAATAGGACACCTAATTCATGGAAATCAAAAATATTCTCAAAACAAGCATATTGAACATCAGATCTGCAAATAAAAGAGAACAAGATATTACTAAAGAACTTGCAGATAGAAAAATAGATGTATGCGCCTTGCAAGAATCGAAGAAGGGGAGAGGTCAAACCATATTAGACAACTATGTAATGATATACAGTGGAGTAACAAAGAAAACAAACGCCAAAGAGGAGGCGCTATATTAATACATAAAAAACTTATAAATCAAATCGTGGAATGTAAATATACATCAGAAAGAATAGCGTATATAAAAATCAAAGTAGACAAATATATAAATGTAATAGGAGTATATGTCCTTGAGAATAATAGAGATGTAAATACTGGGAAATCTTTTATCAAGACCACCAGAGAACAAATCAGATTCCACTTTACGAGTATACGATTATTATGGGGAACCTCAACGTTGAAGTAGGAGATGACATCATCCCAGGTATAAAACAGCGATACAACGAAAACGATTGGAATGATAACAGAGACTTCTTAACAGACTTCTGCAACCCAAATGAAGTACGTATAAATAATACATTTTTCCCACAAAGAGCAATATAAATATACGTTAGAAAATATCCGAGGACAAAGATCAATGATCGACTATATCTTAATAAATAGAGAACTACATTCATCTTAAATTTTAAAGGTAAAAGCATTAACCTCTGCAGAAATAGGAAAGCATCATAAGCTAAAATTAAGTAAAATCAGTGTGAAAATATACCACAATAGAAACGATCAGACAGATAACAATACAAAGATAAAAATTGAAAGTTTACAGGATGACTCTACAAAATGCTTGTATCAAGAAAGACTGACAAAAAAAATTAAAAACAATAAAATTACAGAAAATGATGGAATAGAATTCGTAAGCGAAAAAAAAATAAAATAAAATACAAATTTCAAAAGAGAATTCCATGGTTCTGTAAAAAAGTAAAATAAAAATGCAAAGAAAAGAAAAAGTATATCTGGAATATACATTAAACAAAACACATGTGATAATTATAGAAGAATAAAAACAAAACACACACACACACACACACTTTTGTTAAAGATTAGAAATGACCACTGGAAATGTTTTCAAAAAATTGAGCACGACTTTTACAGTTTGCAAAAAAAAGTGGCGTTTCATAAAAAAACAGAGAGCAGAAATAAAGGAAATAATAGAAGTAGGACGTATAGATAAAAACACTTGGATAGATTACCTAGAAAAAGAAACCAAGTCGAATGAACCAGGGACTCCAAAAATTATAACAAATGAAGAAATTGTAATAAATTAATCGCAGTTTAGGAAAAACGTCTAGAATTAACTAATAAGAAAAGCGTCCTGTTCCATCAGGATAATGCTAGACCCCACACCCCCTATTCACAAAACATTGCACCTTCAGATTTTCATTTATTTAGATCTCTACAAAATTCCCTTAATTCCAAGAACTTCAAGTATAAGTAGCAAAATAAGTTTTGTGAATGAGTCGTTTGCTCGATTGACATTCGCGACAGCCGTTTGCGCATTGCGTCCCAATTCAAACTCACAGAGCAGCAAGTTGCAAATGACCACTTTTGATAGTGCCACTATGTGACGAACTGGACCGATTCAATAGAACTTGTTGCCGGTTGGAGAGACGATCAACACCGAACGCTACTGCGAGCACTTGGACAACTGAACTCGAGCCTCTCCACGTCGACGTCGCCGCAGTGTCAACCTGCTTCAAGACAATGCCAAGCCTCACACTGCACGTCTGCCCGAGAAAAAGTTGAACGATCTGGGCTGGAAACGCATACTTCGAATAATGTTGTTGAATAATTATAATTACTTCTGGTCAATAAATTTGTTGTTTGTTGAAATTTCGCATATTTTGCCACCTAAATTTGGAGGCCATAAAAACCAACTTAAGAATTTTTTCCGCCAGAAACTTAAAAGTTTTAGAAGGGTGGAATCTTCAAATTGCATGAAAGATGGAGAAACGTTGTTGAACAAAATGGTAAATGCATAATTGAATAAACATCAACACAAAAATTTTGCCTTTAAATTTTGCTTAATAATCGGCACGAACTTTTCGGACACCAAATTTAAAAAATTATACACTAATAATTTAAATTACATCATCAATTAAATTAATACAAATATATTATACAATTCTTCGACGCACTGGAAAATTGCATTTAATGTATTATTATTACTACTACTAAGGTTCGGATTAACCGGATTGAATTCAACTTCAGATAAATGAACGTCTAGAACAACATTTTTATACGTAGAACACAAAAACAAAAGCTTATGATATTAGCATGCCGATAAAAGTACGTTCAAAGACATCAAGTAACCTTCATTTAACATCTCCCGTCTTTCGGGAGATTAATCATGGGCCTGCTATTAACTGCAATTATAACTGTAGACACTTCAACACGCGAGCCTAGTCCTAGTTATCTACGCCAAGTTTGCATGGTCGCGAATCGCCGGCTTACCGTGAAATCTCCAGCAGGATGCGTTCCACCCAGATAACAGTTCTTAAAAACGCAGTGCCTTTCTGCTAAGCCAGTTCGTTATAAATCCGTCCACATCAGTGCTGAGCCGATTTCCGTCGCAATGGTGTCACTGCCGATAATGAGCTCGCCCAAGATTGCTACGCACAGCATTGGGTTTGGGTTGAAAGGCACTCCGGTGCATAGGAATCACTACAGCGCCCCCGATGGAAGCGGCTACCACCAACATCACCACGTTTACCATCTTTCGCATGGTGAAGGCTATGGACATGGACAGTAAGTGCTAAAGGTTTTTTCTTTTTTTTGCACTTGTTCTTGATTGAACCTTTCCTAAGTGCCTGCTTGTGTTTTTAAAGTTGACTCTAGATCCATGACACTTAGGTCGTTTCAATAAGACAACGCAAATTTTTTTGCTTAAAGCCGATGTATTTGCATTTACATTCATTCTAATACAGCAAAAATATCAAAATTAATCTCACTTGGTACATTTTCATGTCAATCCTGCAGAGAATATATGAAACATATCTATACTAATTATGTCTAGAATATTTCATGAACTTGGTGGAAAAGTATTTTGTAATTGTAGATTAAACGCTGGTGTAATTATTAAGATGTTTGGTAATAAGCACAGTTTATTAACAATAATTAAGTGATTATTACAATTACTATTCGTTATATATGTCACGCTTTTAGAGATTGATTACAAGCTGGAAAACGGAAAATGGAAGTGATGTCACAACTAACAAAAGCGCTCAGTAAGTCTTTATACTTAACATTCCCATGTAATGAACGGATGGTCTCAATCATTATCCACAACACTTGCTATATCCAAAACCCAGTTGCAAATGTGCTAATGCACCCCCGGACAATTCTATGCTCAAGAGATGAGCCAACCGGTCCTTAGTCGCAATGTATTGGATTGAGATGCCTCCTTCCGCATTGAATATCAATATGTTTAGTCCTTTTGTGAAAATCCGAGTTCAGAACCAAGCTCTCGTTATCACAATACAATGGTGTCGGGACCATATCTTCTCAAACATATCACGTCTTCCGATGCCTGACATATATTTCTCTTCTGTAGTAGATAGAGACTGATAGCTGACGTATTAAGGTCCAAGTTACGATATCGCCTGCAAGGAGAAACGCAAAACCACTGGTTGATTGTCACGAGTCTCTGCACCCTACATAGTCTACATCACAATAACCGATCAATTCAAACGCTGGCGTGTTCTTCTCGTAGTGAAGCGGCAGATCTATAGTCCCCTTCAAATATTTCAATACTCGCTTCACTCCACACCATAGGTTTTCTAAGAATTGACTGACAACTCCGACACTAAACAATATGTCCGTTCACGATGCTGTGATTAAGAAGAGAAGTGATCCCACAGTTTGACTACATGGGATATCTTTCATCTCTTCTTCTGTCGCCAGTGAGTCTTTAGACACTTTTATAGTTCTGTTTATTGGTGTCCACACTAGGACGCAAGCATCCATTCTAAAATGATTTTTAATAGAACGATTTTGACATATTACTTCATTTCGCTATCATTTTATCTGAAGTCCTACATAACACTAAGTTTTTTTTTAATTCGTCCAATTCTAAAGTGCTTACCGCTCGTGATATTTCGGTTGTGAGTCCATGGTCCATGTATACAACATTATGACTTTACTATTAGGTGCCTAACAATACATACATGAATCAGCATCAGTTTGCGTGAATCCACGTGACATCAGATATAAATGAAACTTTTGATCCACTGTCCACATTGGTGGAAATGTTTCTTCATAATCGATGCCTTTTCTCTGAAAAGCGCGACTAATTTAACTTTAAAGCATTGAATCAATCCGGTCTTTCTTTTCATCAACTCCCATTGTTAACTTCGTGAGATTTCTGCTTCTGAGGAATCCAACGCTTGTTTCAGACTTTGGGATTCGTCTGCATCGTCTATCATAGCGCAAGCAAAATTATTCTCGCGCTGTGGTGCTCTGTTTCTAATATTATACGAATATTCAACATGTGAAAAGACACGCGTGCGATGACGTTCCTTCCTTGTAGATTCATTTCATGTAGATTCTTCATCAGTATTTCAATCTTCTCTTTCATCAACCATAGTGTTTTTGCTCGCTTCTTCATTGATATTTTGAGGGACGGGCTGCGATGCTGACGGACCCGGGTTCAATTCCCGGTGCTCTCTGATGCCTGGCGGGTGGCCTACTCAGTCACTAAAAATAATTGAGTACCTGCGTTCACTCGAACAAGGGGTAATAATGGCGGTCGTCTTGCCACACCGCCCCGCACCAGAGATGGTGCGCAACGACCGGGTAGAGAGAGCGAACGTATGAGAGCCTTAACCTCTCAGTTCGCAGGCCGTGCTCCCACGCGGGGCTTAGAGCCTTGCCATTATTATTATTATTCATTGTTATTACATTCATAACACAAGAGTTGGTCAATGTGCACGCTCAACGGAACTGGCTTATTTTTATGAGTGCTAACGTCCCTTGAAGTGGTAGTCTTCCTCAAGAGCAGATACCAAAATCAGTTTTTATGTATCGGAATAGCCGCCAAACAGATGTTTGGCAGATTTTGCGTCCCGTTTAAGTCTCTTCTGCTTCAGCACTATCACTAACGTAAACGACCCGCATAATATAACCTATAAAACTTCTGTAACAGCATAGTTTGAGTTAAGAGCAACTCCTGTTCGAAGAATCGCTTCCAAACATCGTGAGACCGCTTGCGACTTTAATATCTAACAGCAACAGCTCAAATAGCTTTGTTCTTCTCTTGGTCTACCTCTTTGTCAAACTCTTCGACTACTTAATCCATATTGTGGCTAAGCCAACATATACGGAATTTCCACGTTGAAAACTAACCAGCTTGACCATTGAAACGAAGGACACTTCCAACTTTTGAGTCCATTGTCTCACTTCTTATTTGGACTTCTTCAGCAGCCACCCTCTGCTATCATCTAATTGTAGCTCAATTGTCACACTTTGGCGATTGATTATATGCTGGATAACGGAAAAGGGAAGTTATATAACTAACACAAGCGCTTAGTAACTGTCTCTTTCCTGATCCTTAACTTATTTATATAAAAACTATGCACTCGGGCGTTAGCTTTCTTTGATGCAAGATAATTGGTACGTCTCTAAGTCCCCGCGTGGGAGCACAGCCTGCGAACTGAGAGATTGCGCACCATCTCTGATGCGGGACGATGTGGCAAACACCGCGCCTTGGACGATCGCCATTATTAACCCTTGTTCGGTTTATAGCTTTCATTAATTCTACTTAACAATTATTTAATAACATATGGATATTTACTTCTGCAGTAAAACCAATTAATTAACGAACTAATAGTTATTTGCACCTACTGCCCCACTCATTTGGACCATCACGCAAACTGCACCTCACCACAACTCACTTATTACTAAATATTTCCTTCGCGATGGTGCCAGAGTTACCGAAAATTGACCCGAACTTTCAGCAGTTGCCTTTTCACAGCCCCAACAATAAAGTTCGGCTTTCTGAAGTCCACCGTTACAATACAAAACTTGATATTTCATAAAACTACACAAAATTTAGTTTTTTCTCAATATTTTGGTAGCGTCGTTTCATTTCCTAAAATTGGCAGAATCTTTTCTTCTTCAATAAGTCCATTTACTAGTCGTCTCTGTCTTTTTCAAACCCATCTTTGTTGCTTTTACTTATTTTTCTAGACTTCCCCCCAACTCATTCCATCTTTCCGTTAAAACTTTAATCCTTCTACTCTAACAGCAATATATATGTTGTATTCTAACAGTGTGAAAATACAGAATGTCTATTATTTTTACTCAGTTCTTATTTCCTTCAAAAATTTTCGTCTAAATAATCTTTTCCTAAAATTCCAGACAGACTTTTTTTCTATACATAAAGCTGCTCTTTGATAAACTCAGATTGTTACATCTCCTGATCAGAATATATCACTAAAATTCCTAATACCCCAGCTGCCTTGCTTTCTCTAGACACGAGTTCATCTATTTTTTCTCTTAAATCCATTAATATCTACCTTCTTTTTTATTCATTTTTATTTCTGTTTTGAGGAAAAAAGTAAAAAAGCTGGATTGGAGAGTAGAGAAAAGAGACGAGAATGCAATTGTCTTCTTAGAAATCAAAAATAGACCCTTGGTTGTTGTAGTGCGGCACAAATTTTATCGCGATCCAACGCTTTTTAAGTTCTTCCTAGAAAGTCCGACATGGCGTATGTAATGCATCAAAAACAAAATAAATTATTTATTGATGATTTTCACGTAATATCAGTTGAAGAGCAAGATAAACATTTTTTCATTAAATGAAAAACCTGACACATAACTTCGCATGTTTGATGCATTTCACCTTATTTTTCAAACCTAAAAACAAATCACTGATGTTAATACTTTAAAAATATAATCTTAAAAACACGCGTAAATAAATTTAGCAGTGTAGTTCTATGCGTACCTCTTTTGTGTGCCATATTTCAATTTCTAACTATAGCGCTAACTATAACACGTACATTCAATGTCCTCTAGTCAGATGACCGATTAGAAGACGAATTTCGTTATCAAAAAATGCTTCATATCTTAACTTTGCAGTTATGAACACGGAGGTGGAAAGAAGCGGAACGTGGCACTGTCGGCTCTTACGCTGCTAGCATTCCTGTTTTTCCTGAACATACTGCAAAACTGCATACAGGACCAAATGGAGGATATGAACCCGCAAGTGGTAGTGATGACATCGAGGCTGCAGCAGCTGAAGGAAGCCCAAAAACGAGAAGCAGACATGAAGTCGCAAGAAATTGATGTATCCTATGATAAGAGCGAAAATGTACGTAACTTCGAAAAGGTTGCGAAAAAGACGGACGGGCTATTAAAACCCAACGCTTCCTCCGACGCTGCAATTAATATTTTCACAAAAAACAAAAATAGGTATAAAAACAGTTTCAACTTGATAGCACACCTAGATAGTAATAAAGCATAAAACACTTAAGATATGCAATTTCTGTGTTCAAAATGAAAATAAATGATTTGTAGTTGTAGTATTAAATAAAGATCAAGAAAATTATTTCAATCAACTGCCCATAAATATACGTTTTTAACTGTACTGAAATAATCGCTTCATATGATCCTCATAACCTATCCGACTAGTTGTCTCTTTATTTATCTATATAGGCAGTAACATAAAAAGGTTTAACACAACATTTTATGCAGAAATTATTTAAATAAAATTAGCCATTTGGTACACACTACAACTACGAAATTACTTTTATATATATATATATATATATATATATATATATATATATATATATATATATATATATATAATTGCACAACTATAATTTACTCTTAACGAACACGTGTTCTAATTCGGCTAATCCATTGATTCCCAAAGTGGTCCAGGTGGACCCCCAGGGGTCTATGGGAGACTCGACGGGGGTCTACGTTGGCGTGACAAAAAAATGAAGGTTCACAATTCGTAAGCGGGGGTCCACGAAAATTTTGGCTTCAGTTCACCTATCAATGTAGGCAGATAACATTTTAAGAAGCTCAGCGACTGTTACTTGTAAAAACTTGCATATTCCATATTCAGTACAACGTGTCGAGACTTGCAAAGCGCTGCCGCTGCCGCCGTCCGTAATGCTTGTTCAGACGTGCAAAGGGACGAAGTACGACTTATGGTGTATGTGCTTGCAATCTTGCATGAACTTGTTTGATTCTTCACCAATATAAATACGATTGCCACGGATAAACGTTATTCATTTGTTTCCCGAATTTCGAAAAGAAAGGCAAAGTAAAGTGAATCGATGTTAGTGTTTGTCACTGTCGGAAAAGTAAATACTTATCTGCCTATTTGTTATACTTACTTTTATTTTATTTATTATTTATCTATTTATTTTACAATTTATTGTACACGTATTAAACAAAAAATCGACAAATTACAAAAAATGTAGGTACAAAAGGTGAGGCTTATTCCTAAAAGAAATCTCTTCCAACCCACCTGCGATAGGAGATATATTTATGTTGTAATAAGTATATTTGTAATGTTTGCGTATAGTAGGTACGTATTAAAAATTAAATACTGAACAGAGCCATTATTAGATACTTCCATAAAAGAACAGAAAGCCGAGAAAGGGTGAACTTCTTGTCCCTACTTTATTAGTAATTTTTTTATTACCCGACTGTGTGGTGGTTCACTAATAAATTAATATATTTTCATAAATTGTACGTGTCTTTATATACTACATACTCGTAACGTGCATCGGAGTAATAAATAAATAATTAAAATCGCGAAGTTTTGATATCAAAATATTATTTACAAGTATTTTCTATCGAATTTACAGAAATATATCAAAATATAATTAATGAAAAAATGTTTTACATTACATTCAAATCGGTTCAACCGTTTTCATCAAACTCAATTATTGATCTTAGCGATTTATTGCTTTTAATAATTAGAATCAGTTTGCCGCCGGTACTTTGTTTGTTTCATTGCATTAATCCTGTTAAAATAGCCATATCCGGTTAAGTAAGACCGCCTTAAGATTACTACAACAAAGTTTTTTTTTTATTTGCAGGTAGGTAACTGATACGAAACATGGCTGAATCTAAGAAGAAATGTCGACAGTACAGTGTTGATTATTTAAAATTTGGTTTTCTTCCATCAAAGGCAGAAAAGCGATTGCCCATATGCCTTTTATGCAACAAATTTCTGAGCAATGACTCTATGAAACCATCGAAGCTCGAAGGTCATCTTAGAAGGTGTCATCCTGATAAAATAGATAAAGATTCGAAATATTTTCAAACATTGAAGGAAAAATATGAAAAGAGACGTGCACAGTATGTTCGCTTCAACGTCGGAAAGTAACGATGATGGCTTGCGGGCATCTTACAATATCTCATTACTTATAGCGAAATCTGGAAAATTGCACACCATTGGAGAACAGTTAATTTTACCCGCTGTTGAAGAGGTTTTAAAAACTGTTCTGCACAAATCTCCATTTGACATACTCAAAAGAATTCCTTTGAGTAACAACACTGTACAAAATACGTATTGATGAAATGAGCTCTGATATTGAAAATTTCTTGTGTAATTATCTGCAAACAACTCATTTTTCTATTCAACTGGACGAGTCAACTTTACCTGGTAATGAAACATTATTATTGGCATATGTTCGATTTGTTATGGACGAAGAAATTCATGAAGAGCTACTATTCGCGAAAACTTTGGAGACGGACACTAAAGGTGAATCAATATTTAATGTCCTGAGTGATTTTTTTAAGGAAAAATCGATTCCATTCACAAACGTTATTTCGGTGGCAACAGATGGAGCTCCTGCCATGGCCGGGCGATATCGTGGGTTTATAAACCATCTTAAAAGAATTATACCAGAGGTAACTGCAATTCACTGTGTCATCCACCGGACAACACCTAGTAGCGAAAAATTTGAGTGCTAAATTGCACCAATCGCTTCAATTTGTAATTAATGCAGTTAAAAAAAATAAGAAGAAATGCATTGAATACGCGTTTATTTGCACAATTGTGCGATGAAAATGATGAAGACTTCCAACGATTGCTCTTATATACTTAAGTACGCTGGTTGTCGAAAGGTGCATGTTTAACAAGATTTTCCTCACTTTTTGAATCAGTTTTAAAGTTTCTGAAAAGTAAAGATCCAGATTTAAAAGAAAACCTGATCAACTTGAAAGCAGACATCGCGTATTTGACAGATTTGTTCAAAAAATTTAATGACATTAACTAACTAAGGGGCAGCCTCAATTTAATAAAAACAAAGGGTGTAATAATTTCAGCTTTTCTTGGAAAATTGAAATTTATAAAGCAAAATATTAGTCGGCGCGAATTTTCCCAGTTTTCAAACTTGTCACATGTAGAATGCCTTGATGAGGATATTCACACATACGTTCAACATTTAATTGCCCTGCACGATGACTTTAAAATCAGATTTGAAGATATTCTGACGATGGAAATACCATCACGGATCATAAATCCACTTGATGAAACGGAAGTGGAGAATGTGATATTACAAGAGGAGCTACTCGAGCTTAGCACTAATGAGGAACTAAAGGTGAAATTTAAAAGAGGGTATCAAACATTTTGGCTGCAGGCAGAAATACCCGAAAAATATCCTGGACTGTGGAGAATTGCGAGAAAGCTTTTGATAGCGTTTCCCTCGTCATATCTTGTCGAGAAAAGTTTTAGTGTCGTTACAAACCTTTTAACAAAAAAAAAAGGAGCAGATTGAATATCATAAAACGCGGAGATTTGCGGTTATTCCTAACAAAACTGAAGCCAAATACTGATAATTTGCTGTTAATCCATTAAGTACATCCCTTCCACTAAAATTATGACTATTTTGTGATTGTCATTGTAGAAGTTACGTTACGTTATTAATATTTTATTTTAATTATATTAATATTATAATAATAATTAATAGTGTAACAATTACATATTTGAATAAATACAACACAAGGAAATATATTATTTTTCTTTTTATTTTTACCACTCCGAATGGGGAGTTTTCTAAATAAAATATGTGAGAATTGATTGGTTTCTTATGTTGCGGGTAGATGTCAAAAAAGTAAAGTTGGATGGAATGACTTTTTTGATTGGCTAACTTTACTTTTTTGACATCCACTCACAGCACAATCAATTAATTAATTAACCAATAACTCAGCCGCAACGCAAATTTCCACAGTTAGATCTAATCTTCACATTTTTTCGAGTTTTGGGAATATGGTAGAAATGTAGCTGCAGGGGGTCCACCGGAACCAGCAAAACTTTCAAAGTGGTCTATGAGAAAGTTTGGAAGCCTCTGGGCTAATCAGTGCAATTCTTTGAGCAAAATTAACAGTGAGAAAACGCTAAAAATGAACAAACCAAATATAGTGCGAATGTGTGAAGGCGACCTACGTAAATTTAAAGATAAGGGGATTGTAGAGCAACTCCTTGGGAATAATAGCTTTTTGTAAACTCTCTACGACCATTTTTAACGATTTCCACCCGTTTTCGGAGTAAAAATTAAAAACCCTAAATATAGCCATTTTATGTCATTTAATTACAGGGATTGCAATGACCTTAGGAACCTCTTTGGGGCTATAATTGTGGCTTTTGTTGGTACCTACCTACTGTAAAAATTTCATGCAAAAATAATAACTTTTTGCGGAAATAGCGAAAATGCAAAAAAATGTCAAGCTAAAATATTAATAAAGTCATACTCTGGAAACCTAATAACTCATCTATCTTGACACCCAGTTAAGTTAGAACTTTCATATAAACCAGAAATTAATCCAAGGGTATACCAGACTCAGACAACTTAAGTTAGGGTAAAGTAAGAACAATGGCAAAGATCAGGAAAGTACGGAAAAGAAAATTCAAGGACTTATAAGAGCGAAGTGTAATACATAATCCAATCAAGTAAATGTAATGTATCGATGTAAATGTAAAATATACAGACCGAGACCTAACGGTACAAATGGTCTTATGATTAAATAAAATAAAATCTTTCCAGTTCCGAATTTTCTACGTAGCACTTTCATGTTTTTGTCATCTTCCATGATTTGATTTGTATTATATTTCTGATATCTTTTCGTATAGCTCTTCGTTTGTTCATCTCTTTTAGCTCTTTAGCTTTTGTCTTATGTCCCTTCCTTCTATATTAAGTTCTTAGTCTCTAAGCTAATTTTCTCTTCTCTTTCTGTTTTGGGACAATGTATGTTTTGACTTTCTAGTATTGCATTTATTTTTTCGTTTAAGCTATTAATGTTTTCTTCAAAGTCGGTGTTCTCCAGCGCTTCATTAATGTCTCGCAGAAATGTTTTAGCATCCGATGGATTCATCCATGGTCTACTGATCTTCTTGTTTATCGTTTCATATCGTTCTTTGCTGATATTAATCAATATTTTCGCTCTTATCATATCATGATTGCTTCCAATACCTAACGACTTTGACTGTTTCTGATTTGGTCAGGTCCATCTTCTATTTGGTTTTTTATAGAAGCATCTGAAACATATTACTCTAATGTAAGAAGCCTAACATAGTCTCTCTTAAATACAATAAATTATAATAAAATAAAAGCAACTACTGTTATAAGTTTTATTTAAAAATTATATAAGAATATAAAGAGACAATAATTGACGTTCACATTGCCTTTCAAAAAAATGTTGACTAAGTTAGTTCGCGACAGCGAAATTCATGAATAAACTCTTACAGTATGTAAATTAGGAAAATATTGGCACGTTGTATCTTCGGATTATCTTATACTAAATTATTGGAAATCTTTTTCCTGCTTAAATTACTGTCAATATAAACTGTTTGAATTTGATTTATTCAATGTTGTTGTAGCGTAATCTGCTTGAAAAATTATAACACAACAAATAATTAATTTGGTAAATTAATACAAATAATGGTGCGTCAATAATTTCTCACTATGCTTTATTTATTGTTTTGCAAATGTTAAAATCTAAAATATTAAATATGTAAATATTTAGGAATTGAGAACAGTACCGTTATCATTTAGCATAGAAGCAAGCATGCACACAAGGGACGTCCAGGATAAAATTCGCGACGACTGGAAATACTGCTCTTCAGTTAGGTTGTGGCCATTCTGCCACCTGAAGACGCCCCAATTCAAATGTTGATAAATCCTAGTCTCACATTTAAAATTAACGGTTCCACTTGAATTTCTGTAAAGTCCAGGTTCCACATTTTGTTTTCTTCTTCTATTGCATGTTGTACTGTATTTTTCAAATAGTCAGAAATCGCATTACTTACTGCCGTTAGAAAAAGTTTTCTTGCATCTGAAATTTTAAGTTGTATTTCTTATCTACATCTTTTTTAATTTATGCCCAAATTAATTTAATCGGATCTAGTTCACAATGATATAGAGGTAGTCGCAGCTCTTTTTTTTGCTTTTGCTAATTCATCAGTTACATACTTTGGTTGTGGCATACTCTGTTTAACAAGAAACAAAAGTTCTTTTACCATATTTTCTTCAAAAGGTAAAAGACGTATTTTGAAGCCAGCTTAAATGTCACTTCTTTGTACAAGAATTTGGGATATTTTTCCAGTTTCGGTAACACATGGCGCGAGGACGACTTCAATGTTGTAAAATAACTGTGTCGCAGCTATTTTATAAAATCTAAAATTGGTTCGCGAACAGTAAATTAACTAAAAAAGTGTGTGATTATGGTCAGCCTTCAAAATTTTGCAACAGGACCCGTCCCGTTAGCAAGAGCGCTAAAAACAGGCAGCTTGGTGAAAGTACTTTATAAAATCTAAAATTCGGTTTACAAGTAGTTGATATCAAAAATGCAAAAAACAGTCAGCCCGAATTTTTATGCAGCAAACGCCGTCAGCAGTCGATAGAAGAGCGCGCTGCGCTTCTCTTTTATATAGCGTGCTCAATAGGGCGGGCTTATTATATTTAATAATAAAATAATTTTACAAAAAAATATCTATATTTGTAATTAAAAAATATAATTTTACAATTTATAATGTATATGAAAAAAATATTAACAATTATCAAATCGGAATCGCTGCTAAATTTGTAGTTTCTTCGAGGTCAGTTAAATTAGACTTGGCATCTGCAAATTAATAAAAGTGCAATGCATTTAATGAGTGTATCATTGAAAATGTCAGACAAACGTGCTTGCCACGTGAAATTTCTTACCTAAAGCATCGTTTGGTTGAATTACGACGTCTTTGACAAATGTAAGGATTTGCGTCTTTCGAACCAGCCGAACTCGTAGTGCCCTTCTGATTCTTGCCAACCATTTTCCACAGCTACCATTGTGGTTGAATTTTTTTTGTATGCATTTGCGCAAATATTAAATAAATATGCACTGCAATTAATTTGTTTGATGAGCTCAGCTCTGCATGGCAGAAGATCTGACGTATCATAATTTTTTGAGGGGATTTTAAATGTCACTTCATTATCTTTAAACGATTTTGAAAATATAGCGAGACGAGCTTCATCGACGTGTTTGATTTTTTTTGCTGTATAACCGACACAAATTCTTTAATTTTTTTGATGACTTCTGAACGATTATCATCTAAAGTATATAAAGCACTTCAGCTTACAAAAGCTGTTTGAAAATCGTTAGACTGGACCAAAAGATTGTACGGACGCTTTTTTTCCTTTTCGAAAAAAGGCAGGGTTTTGATCACATCCACTGAAGGCTTGTAGAGCTGGAAGAGCAGCACAAATTGGTTGTCCTAACCGTTTATGCATCTCGGTGACATTAAGACAACGCTGTTAGCTCCGGATGTGTGCAATGGCACATACCGATTTTTATAAATTTTGAGGTCCTTATCGCAAAAAAAAGCAAAGCTGTTTATTGGCTTCGTCTTTATTTCATCGCTGTAAAAAATAAATCTAATTAGATTACACAATTTTTTTGTAAAATAAGGCAATTATTAATTAATTTAAGTAAATAAATCTGTGTTCCCTTGTTTGGAGTATGACGGCTCATGCAGTGGCTGGTTTGATGGCTCATCGCTGTAAACAAAAGTTTGATTAGAATACACATAATTTTATTATTGTCAAATACTGCGATTAGTAGTTAATATAAATAAATAAATGTGTTACCTAGTTTCGGAGCACGATGGTTGAGGAAGTAGTTGATTCGACGCCTCATTGGTGTAAAAGAAATGTAATTAGAATACATAAATTTTTTATTGTAAGATTACAATTAGCAATTTACTTAAATAAAAAAATATGTATAACTTCGTTTGGGAGCATAATAGTTCGTGTGATTGCTGATTCGGCGGCTCTTTTGATGAATCAACACGGAAATCACTGTTAAAAAAATAATAATTTTATTACATCGCATGTACTATTTGATTTATTATAAAATAGTCTTCTTTACATCTTTCGCTCACACACACAAACATACATGGGGGACCGAGCAGCATCATCCCGACCTACCACTCCACTCTTGCATACATTTTTTGTTTCTATGAAAATAATATCTCTTACCTTGATTTCGGAGTGTTTTGATTCTTAAGTTCGTCCCTCTCGTTTTTACTCAAGGCCGTGAAGCGTTGGTAGCAATTATGATGGTATCCTTGTTGATCATTTTTGCTCAATGGCATAGACATTCTTGTAGTTTGAGCCTATTTTTTGTGAATTTGCAATATATATTTGCACGTAGCTAGAGTCTGCCCCTCGAACAATTTTATGACACTAGTTTTTTCAAACAAATCACACAAATAGGACGAGAACTTCCTTCCATTTTCATGTAAAGAATATTCTTTCACGATGCTACGAGTACATTAATACTCTTCGCAAACATCTGCTGCCTCCAGTCCAAAGGATTTTTGATCAAAAAAATAGGGGACATCTATTATGCACGCGCACCCCACACACACATGATGTCTTTTTCTTATTTTCATTGGTTTTCTTAATCCTGCATATCTGTTTTGCCATATTTATTAATGTTATTTTAAAGGGTTCCTAAAGCTATTCTAAACTAATAAATGTGGCAAACATGCAGGATTAAGAAAATCAAGGAAAATAAGAAAAAGACATAATGATGAAACAAAGACATCGAGGAAATCAAAACAAAGAAACAGAAATGAACGATATTACATACAGAAAATATAAAGAAAAAAAGAAACAAAACAGGGGAAATACTTTCAAGACTCTTCAAAACTCCAAAACCAATGGACAGAAAACTGTTTTCTTCCAGAAATCGATAAAGAGAGTCAAGAAATTTTGCTTTTGCTTGATACTTGAGTCTCACTGAAACGAGTCGGTTTGGAAAATGTGGATACATTAGCAGAAGTAAATGAAAATACCAAACAGGACTACTGCTTTTGCCCAACCACTTGATGTTGCCTTTAACCAATATTTTAAATACTTTATTAAACAAATATCAAATTTTGTTTAAGAAAGAAAACAAAAAAATAAAAATAATTTTTTTTAATTGGCCAGGGTAAGGTCCGAAGAACTCCAGACCTTCAAGCTTTATTTCAAAATGAATTTTCGAGTTTTGTTCTTCCCTTGTTAGTCAATTCCTCACTTATTCATAAGTAAAAGTAAATTGTCCATCAAATGCAAAGCACTACCTTTCTGGAAAATTCCTCCAGTTACTTAATATTGACCATTGTTTTACCTCTTATTATATGTTACCATTCAGCATATGAAGTGGTTGTTATGAAAATTTTAAAATGTTCCTCGATAGTTCTGTTTCAGCAACAATTAATTGATGTGGCACTTTATGATGATGTTTCTTAACCTCATCTAGTGTGTAATTGTATCAGACTTGCATAATTGAGCTAATAAAGAAGTTAGTTAACTGATTAGTAGGTGTGTCTAATGAATTTATATAATTATGGCGTGTGATCTTCATACAGTTACTAATTTTTCTACATCTTTTTCTCTATTGATAGCATAATAAGAATGCTACTAATAAATTAAGTGCAATGGGGAACATAAAAAACAGTTTTAAGAGCTATAAATTATTAAAAAATATGAAAATTAAATCCGTCATTAATTGGCTCCTCAGAATATTTTCCTTTATAATCTGATTCTTGTTTGTCAAAAAAAAAAATCCTGATGTAAATAAATAAGATAAGCACTGTTAATAATGTGATTACCAAAGTTGCTTCTTATGCATTAAAACGCGCAATACACGCAAAAGTTTTACAAAAGTGCTTTATTTCTCATATAGAAGTAAAACTAATTAAAAGTCACATTTCTAAACAAACCTATTAGGATTATACAGCCAGTATTACAATTGCAACTTAATGGTTCCTCAAAAATGTATTAAATGAATGACTATTGTAAATTTTACTGATACGCATGTGATACAAAATTATCACGTCAAGAAGAAACCTTCAAATATTAAAATAAAAACCTACTCGTACAGAGATAATACAATTATAATTAATAACCATATGAAACGTAAATCCTACTGCACATTGGAGTATGCAGTCACGAAACAACTAATTATAGCGTTCAAAGTACTTTGTTTGTGTGAGAGCACCACTACCCATAGTAGGATCCATCATCCTGTCCCAGTTGGTCTGTCCCACAACAAAGCCAATGGCCCTCATTTTCTCCTGTTCTTTACGTTCTTCCAAGTCAGCCCAGCGAACCTACAGACGCAACGTCCTCCTCAATCTTATACCTTAATATACTCAAACATACCCTTTTTTGTCCTGGTTTTGAGGAAACGGGCTGGGCCCACTCGTCGTCCAGCTGGAGGTAGTCTTCCATGGTTCTGGACGGGCGGAGTGGCTTGCTGATTCCATCAAGTTTTGCTGCAATATAAAGTTTTCCCGCTTAGGATACAACAATGGTAGGATCCGTTAGAACACCGCTAATCAATACTTCCACTAAAAAATTGTTTCGTTCAAGTTCCGACAAAGGTTTACTCGATTAAGAATACCATACGTAAAAAGCAATAAATATGACAGAATAATCACGCACATTTTAAAAGAGTAGATATAACATGCTAGGAGTATTTTTTTGCGAAACGACAGGAGCGATAACATCGCAATATTCCTTTTAAAGACTACGAAAGAAAACGGCACACGCGTAAGTTGCGCATTAGAAAGTTTTGGCCAACTTTAAAACAGTCATAAAAAGGTACATCAAGGAAATACGCATTCATGTACCATTTATAGAAATAACTGGCGCAAATCACATAAAATTATCGCGCTACGCATATACCGCGTGATCAATCAATAAAGTAAGAGGAATGAACAATTTTCATTCTAAATTATAGCAAGATCAGATAAATAAAAGGTATCCATAGAAAACACGTACAAGTATAAATAATTTTCCCAAGCGACTTACCAAGGTTGTCAATAGAATAGTCGATGTTGTCCCACTTGCTTGAAATCAAATGTTCCTGAAGAATTCTCTCTGTTTAGAATTACATTAGGACGAAAAACATGCAATGTATAAATGGAAAACCAGCGTAATCACAAAAATATTTGCTGCACTCTGCCAGAGGCCAAATTTTGCATCATCTAACACAAAACACTTACAACATTCAAAATTATACAGTACACTTCTCGTGAGCAAATAATTTGATTTGCGTTCCACTACTGAGGTGATGTTAAGTTACCAAATCGATGCAGCCAACTGTTCTTACCTCTTCGTTCATGTTCTCACTTGACGGCGAGTTAATCTCCTCCATCTCTACTTCCGGAATGGATCCGGCTTGTATCAAACTGGCGGCGTCTAAAATCGGGTGGTGTGACGGGGTCGGCTCCCAGGCAGCAATGCACCGTTCTATTTCCGCCTCGGTGCGATTGTGCACGTTGCGTTTGGTGCACGTCTGAGCATCCAGCTCCAGCTGGCAAATATAGACCTACGCATTTGGGAAGTTCTTCACGTAAATATCAGCATAACATAGCTAGTGATTTTAAAAAGTAAATTAAAAAAACGGGACAATTTTAAAAGTAGATAAACAGTTCTCCATAAATTACATTTACAAAAACATTGAATATTGAATATAATCCCGTCCCAGATGCATTTCTCATACATGCTTATCAAAGTTTTTATGAGAAAATAATCTAAAATGTCAGATTTAATATGCATAAGCATATCTTTTGAGAATAAGAACTAAATTTTGCATACATTTTTTCGCCTATCTTTAATTTCCTCTATCAGATATTTATGATATACATGATCTTGATCAGCAACCTTACATACTGAAACAGTGAAAGTGACATAAAAACCAATGCTCAATAACTATAAAATAATTTTGTCATAAAGATGTTTTACGTGCCCCGATTTTAACAAGATGGCATTACTATAACACTTAAAAAATCATTTCTAAATCACAGACATATTTTGCCAAACATAAAATTAGAAGAGCAAATTATTTATTGTAACATCTTAAGCATAAAGTGACATAAAACAAAACCGTTGCCATATTCAAAATGTCCTTTTCAAGTCATAAATGACAGGTTGCATACTATAATTACATATGTTAATAAATTTGAGTCTACAACATTACACGTTATTTTGTTCCATCCTATGTGAAGATAAAAATGAAATTTGTTTTTCAAGATATGTTCATTTTAAAATATTTAAAAACATCTCAACTTTTTTAATTTAACAGGAAGATTAGAAAACTGGAAAGCAATAACTTTGTGAGCCAAGATTATTGGTTACAAATTACTCGATGAACGTTCCACTACCCCACACATTTGCATTATTGAGTCATAATAGCCACCACCATAATATATTATTTCTTCAAAAATAGAATTAGACCCAAAAGAATAAAGGAAAAAACAAAAAAAAGAATACCAGAAAATAACTAATTGAAAACATTTAGTAGGAGAGGCAATCAACAAAGCCTATACATGTTTTAAGAACCAGTTCGCAGTTTAATTCATCAATCTTAGGAAGAAGTATATACCAACGCATTTAGACCGATATATATTCTTTCCGACTTATAAACACTTGCCTGAACTATTTTAACTGATACAGTTTATCTGATTTCTGTTTTTTACAATGCGCCTTATTATTCTACAAATTCTGAATTTGACTTGATAACCAAGTTAGTGAAAACATGTACCATATTATCCGAAGCAATTGTATGAAATAAGCAGATGTTAAAAAATATGCAATATAAGAAAAATAAAATTAGATCCAATCCAACCTATAAAAAAAGAGACATACTTACAATGAAATTACTAATATTTGAAATTTAATAACAATAATAAACTGTGTTACGAGCAAACTTTAGATTATGCATGAAACAACTGCTCATAATAACATTTAGGCTATGCAATCACTTACAACTGTGACAAGGGCCGTAAATTAAATCGTGCAACTTGAGTATCTGACAAAGGTTCCACCTTAAAACAGCTGCAAGTTGAGACTCAGAAACACAAAGCAGTGCAGCACAGGTAAAAACTGCGATTGAGCTAGGAATGCAGCATTAGCGCCTGCTACAAAGCAGTAAAGTGTTGGTTGCCCTGTATGATCTCTGTTGGCTGTATCTCAACTTGTGACTGATCCAGATGCTATTAACATAATGATGGGGCACACCAACCATGCACAAAACTAGAACTTATAAGAACTTCTTTATATAAAGCAATAATAATAAATCATCTTCATTATTGTTAATAGTTAATTTTATTGATGAAATAACTTCAAATATTTTGTATTGAGAGCGTAGTTGTCTTGTAATCCATTATTCACATGCGATAGCTCAACAGGAATGCATATTACAAACCATGGAGACATGGTGCCACAATAATATGAACGTTGAGATAACGCCAAAATGGCGCAATTGTCTCAAAATGTGTTAAACAAGTAGTTAAAATTACATGATTCAAAATAACCCTAGCAATGCATTTTTTTTTATTAATAATATTGTTTTTAAGGGCCCACCTCTAATAATATGTAATCACATCTATCTCCATTTGATAAATAAAAAATTGGACAAAATTATAAACCGCAAAATGCCTTACCTGAAAGCCATTTTGTTTGGCAAAACTCCACATCTCGCCAAAATACTTGACCTTGTCATTAATGTTGTCCACTATAATGAAATTGAAGTAACCATCAGTAATTGTCTTCTTGAAAGACTTCATAAGGGACTGCCTGTAGGAAGCCTCCATGCATTCCTCGTATTCATATATCATTTCCTTAACTTTCACCTTCCTTCCATCCTCCTCGACTTCCTTTTCTTGTTCCACCATAAAATAATCATCTAAACATAATATTCGTGGTGCAGACCCGCCATTTTCCACCTACAATTCATGGTTTTATACAAGGCACTCAACTTTATTTAAAAAATAAACCACACCTCTTTATCTTTAATCAATTTAGCTAAAAAGGACTTTCCACTTCCGGAGGGTCCCCTCAAAATCACGACTATTCTTGGTGGCCTATTATATCGCCCTGGGGGACTTAACAAATCCTCAATTAAAGTGACGTTAGGCTTACTAGCAACAGCAATGGGAGCCTTTGTAATCGCCTTTTCCTCCTTTTTGTAAGATTGTTCTTTGTCAAAAGCTTTCGTATCCATTTCATCGTCGGACTGTATCATCTCAAAATCTTTTTTATTAGAGTGCTTCTTATCTTCAAAATTCTTGTCTGAAAATCTGCGTTCTTCAGATTCGCGCGACCTTCTTTCGTCCGATTTATATTCAGACGACTTTCTTGAAGAATTCTCGTATGACTTGCGATCTCTGTCCTCAAAAGGCTTACGCTCATAATCACTATAACTTTTGCGATCCTTATCATCATAAGGCTTGCGATCCCGATCACTGTATAATCTCTTATCTCTATCGATGTAGGATTTCTTATTATAGTCATCATGTAATTTGTGATCGCGTTCAAATTTTCGATTTCGATCTTCATACTTAGAATAGGAGTCGCTTGGTACTCTATTTTCAAACCTATCATTTATGGGAGGATATCTCCTCAATTGCTGTTCGTATGGTCTGCCAATAATTAAGTCAAATTCTGGATAGTTTTTCACCATTTCTGAAAGCCACTTTGGTCTTTGTGGATACGGAATTCGATTTAATGGCTTGTGGCGATAATCAAATGTATATATAGGTTCCACTATAACGTCAGGCTCAACTAAAAAAAAAAAAAAAATTACAACATACACTCCAAGTAACAGAAATGCAATATTCTTACCTATTTTCAATGATTTGTGATCATAGTCAACAACATTGGTGGGTTTCCAAATCTCTAATTTCCCGGATGTGGAGAGATCATTTGAATTATCTTGTAATTCGATAGAAGGCGCAGGTTTATTAGGTGTAAGCAAATTGTTTCCACTCCATTCCATATTCGGTGGTTGATGCAAATTTGTATTTAAGTTACTCCTATTGAATTGATCTGGCTGCCGAACAAAACGATTTGGCTCATCAGCATCTGGTCGCCTGGGTTCTGGAGCAAATCTAGCACGTTCGGGCTTAAAATTATCCGAACTATTCGCTCCTGTACTAAATCTACTAGATTCTTCATCTGAAACTCCGCGAAAATTATCGAAATCCCTATTAAAATCAGCATTGCAATCTGGAGGAACTCTATCAACAATCTTTTTACCGAAGCTATCATTACTCTCATTAAAATCATCACAAAACCCAGATGATCTGTTTGATTCTCTATTAAAATTATCAGGTGCTCTATTTATGTTATTAGATCTTGTGCCAAAATTACTACACTCTCTATCAAATACATCAGGACCTCTATTAAAATTATTAACACCTCGATTAAAACTGCTTGGTGCTCTGTTAAAAACATCAGGGCCTCTTTTAAATTCATCTGTATTTCTACCCAAATCAGGCCCTTTGTTGAAACTGTCGAAACCCCTATTAAAATTACCAGGTCCTCTGAAAGATTCCGGCTCCTTATCGAAGGCTTTATTAAAAGCATTAGGTTCTTTAAAATTGTCAACATCTCTAGTAAAATTAGGTCGACGAATACCAGGAGGACCATTATAGGCATTATCAGGATCTCTTGTAAAGTTCTCAAAACCTCTGTTAAACTTATTTGTACCTTTTTGAGTATGCTCCATCATATCTCTATTAAAATTGCCCAAATCTCTATGGAAAGTGTTATGAGCCTGATTGATATTACTTGGACCTCTGTTAAATACGCCGAGACCTCTATTGAAATTGTCACCTCTATTAAAATTGTCAGCAGCCCCTTTGCCAAAGACATTGTCATTTCGATTCAAACCACCTCCAAAACGACTGGAAGCATTACCATAATCTTGAAAACTGTTCTGTCTCCTAGCAAATCCATCATCATAACCACGATTGAAATTTTCATTACCACCACTTAGTTCTTCTGAGCCTTTTTCATATGTATTGTATTCTGTAGCTTCATTATCATTGGGGATATTATTAAAACTGCTCCGTGTCTGTTCATCAATATGTGAAAATCTATCATGAAATTTGTTTTCAGGTAAATCAACATTACCTTGATTAGGCTGAATTTCATCGCGCTTTAATTTAGGAGATCCACCACCCATAGATGAGACTGTGTTGACAACATTCGAGTTGTTTGAGCCATTTTGATTTTGAGACACAAGAGAGAGCATGTTCAAGAGTTTTTGGTCACCAAGAATGCTGTTAATACCTCTTGAAATTGCCTCCAAGTCAGGTTTTGATTGAGTTTCAGATTGTTTAGGTGCATTTTCTTCTGCATCACTTTTTTTACCATCTGGGTCTTCATTTTTACCATTCTTCACCAAGTCCAAACCGGGAATGCCCCCAGAAGACACCGATTTCAAAAATCCATCTCCGCTAAGCGTTATCATCGGCTGTTAAATCATGACTGCCAGTATGTTCCATCTCTTGATGTAAATTGTCAAATCCAGTGTGAGATGATTTTTTGAATTCCAATGGTTGATTGTTCATGCCAGGAGCAGGTTTGATAACACCAGGAAGCTGTTTTTCCAAGGGTGGTTGATTTTCTGTATTGGAGGTACCTCTTGTAGCAGTGTCTGATGAAGGATATGACTGAGAACCAATAGAAGATTGCGGTTGTGATGCGCCAAAAGTATTAGCTCTAGGATTTTCTTCAGACTGAGGAAGTGGATGATGAGCTTCTACAGTTTTCTGTTGTACATTTTCTGATTTATTCAACGGAAGCTTATCACCAGGCTGTGGCGATCCACTTCCTAGACCTAAACGTTTCCGTCTCATTTGTTCTCGTCGCTCCAAAAGCTGTGCCCTCCAGGTCTCCCACTTCTTTTCGTACTCTCTATATTGCTCTTTATCTGGATGATTTGCGTTTTGTTCTTTCCATTTCTGAAACTGTGATTCCCACTCAGCAAACTGTTTATCAAACTTCTTTTCTTGTTCTGTTAATTCCTCAGGATTACGTTTAGGTAAGTTTTCGGGGGGCTTGTTGTTCCATTGTTGATTCTCAGGGTGGCTTGCTGGCGGTGCCTCGCTCCATTTTGGTTTCGGCTGATTCCCTGCTTGCCACCTATTATTCATATCAACTTTATTTCTTTTTACATCAACATCGTTAGGAGCGATAAGCGGGCGTTTGCCACTAAAGTCACCTCTATTCCTAAAATCATTAACGTTACCAGGAGGGTGATTATAAGCTTGATTTCGATTGGCCTGGCCTTGCCAATTAGGATTTCTTACAGGACCTCTATTATTTGGATAATTTTGATTGGGTCCATACCATTGCGGATTGTCGCCTTTAAAATTACGGTTTTGAAACCCCCCTTGATTTTGAAATGGAGGAGGAGGCTTATTCGGAGGCGCGTTTTGATTTCGAAATCCGCTCTGGTTTTGAAACGACGCGCCTGGACTTTCTTCGAGGTTTTGCTGAACATTACTGCTTTGTTGAGAATTGAACTGACTTTGAAACGGTTCTTTAGGAGGTGGGGGTTGAGGAGGAGCACTGGTAAAATTGGGTGGGTTAACTGGAGGCGGTGCGTTTGTATATGGGGAGTACTGCTTCGTGTTCGGTGTTTGTGTAGTTTGAGAGTCATCTGGAGGAGGCGGTGGCTTTGTTTCTGCAGGAAGTGGTGGGGGTACAACACTGTTGGCGACATTATAAAGAGGAAGCGGGGGCTGGACAGGTGTCGGCGTTACTTGTGCTGCTGCCATTGCAGTTATTGATTTCTGGTACTACAAAAAATACACCATGTAAAAGAATATTTTTAAAAGTAATGAACAAACCTCTGCGCCGTATTGTTGCTGCCATTGTTGAAATTGTTGCTGCCATTGAGCCCACTGCTGCCAGTTTTGCTGTTGCATTTGAGCCCACTGTTCGGGAGTGTACTGACTCGTAGACATTACCGACGTGGCAGGATTCACCACAGTAGGAGCCGGATTGATCTGGCCCACGCCAGTTGCAGGCCACTGGGGCCAAGACATTATGATCTACAAACGCGTAACCGTGGAGTGGAAATAAAGGAAGTAATGCCACAACGTACCTTCTATAAAACTACCACTTTCAGTTTCTTCAAATTCTGCTTAATCCTGCGATAAACGTTTCGTAAAAATAAATGGGCAACTTTTTATTCATCGAAAAATGTATGTTAAATAAAAACAAATAAGTAATAAGTGTCTGCTGTAATACAGCAGCAGTATATGACAGTGCATTAACACAATATTAAATCTATAGCAGTCTATTAATCCGTAGTGGATTAGCAAGAAAATGGTTACGTTCACTTCTTATGTAAAATTTAAAACAGGAAAAATCTTTATATAGTTATACGTTTCTAATTAATAAAATGATTCAAAACAATATATAAAGAGCAATGTTTATATTCTTTATACAGCGTCGGTCGATCAAACATTATTTTTCGAGAAAATTATTCATCTGAAATAACATTAATCCATGGGTTACAAGAAATATATTCATATTTTCTCCCACCTAACACATGAAAACAAAAATACTTATAACATAACAGATATAATTATAGGAACAATAAATGATCCACAAAAATAATATTATTTATTTCAATTTCATTGAATAGCTATGCAATACGACCGTTAAAAAGTTATAAAAAGAATGCCGCCATTGTCAGATGAGATTTATGGTGCACCCAGATAGATTTCTATCCACCACATTACTCTACTCGAATTTTACTGTAACTTAAGATCACAATCCCTAGCAACAATTTGTAACATACTAAAAAAATGTCAAATTGATTAGGGATCATGCTTACTTCCGCGTATGAAAAACTTCAGAAACTTCAATAGAGAATTAATTATCTAATCAATAATATAAAAAGAAATTGCACCTTGTTCAAAATGCATTCGTTAACCAAAGTAAAACGGAAAACTTATTATGCATAGAAAATTCCATTTCTGAATTCCAATTATAATTAATGCAAAACAATCACGGCATCTTTTTAAGCAGATCCTGAAATTAAAAAAGTAATGTGCAAATGACACAATTATAAAAGCATTCCTTTCGCGAAATAGACTTTATGGATAAAAAACAAATATCTTACATGACACGCACCATTCAGAAACATATTCACAAACTGCTTATTATTTAAATACAGCACAATTTGTAAGGCTCAGTTCCATAAAAATATAAACCATTATATCGCTAAAAAGGTTCTACATTCATAATACAAAAACAAACAAAAATAGCATTACAAACTTAAAAATAGGCCCATAATTACCTTTTATTTAGAAAAACTACAAAGAAAAAATATAGTACAGAAAAAGTAATTAATAATAATACAAGAGTTAAAAATCCCACCACGAAAAATAAAATATATAAAGCCAAAGCCAAAACCAATAGCATATAAGTATAATATAATATCTATAAAAAAAGGAAAAAACAAATACTTATTAAAATAAAGAGTATTCACCGAATATTGAACCCAATGTTACCATTTAAAATGTAAATTCCCAATCCATTTCGTCATACCGTTGGTGATTATTAGCAAATTTGATAAATTAGAGCTGTTTATCGATAACCAAAGATGGAAGAAAGCGATAGGTAATGAAAATATTTCTGCAACATATGCTTTGATATAGTGGGTGGTTTACTTAAAGCCCCAATTTCGTCAGAAACTATTCTTTTATATTTTCGATTTTAAATCAGTTTTATCATAAACTTTCCGTTCGGTGATTAACATCGCCATTACAAATTTGGTCAAATTCGCCCACTTTATTAGTTTCGCTCCACAAAATAAAAGCACAAATTTTGTTGAAACAACAATCTTAACCTCAACTGCTCTACCGAGTAAGTCCAACAATGCTCGAGATATTATGCATAGACACATACATAAACAAATAGACAAACAGAATTCTACAAGCGGACAGTACCATGTATTGTATGTATTAGTAGCGCACAATTTAATTATAAAATAATATTTATATTGCCTAGAAGAAATAACAATTTTATTTTATCTCAAATAGGCAAGCTGTTTTTAACTTTTAAACAAAACATCTGACAAACGATATCCAAGACCCTGCTCACACATTTGTATCCGTCTGACAATATTTTAGATGATTATTTGTGCAGAGAAGTGGTTCAATATTACTAATCATATGATGGATCTTGCCACTGGATGCCATGGACTAGAGATTTCAGAAAACCCAACGAAAGTGTACCTGCGTATGGGTAATCTGTCTGCTTTTTTGTGAGACACGTTGCAAAAAATTTTGTTCCAATAAATCGTTTTATTGTAATAAGTAGTGTCATCTTACTGAAACTGTCATGAAGGTCTTTACTGACCAAATAAAACCATACACTATTTACAATATTTTCCATTGGCCTAAACAATCACGCACACGAGTTGCATGATGCATAACCGATGCAGTTGCTCTAAATTACTAATAAATAATTGGACACATTCAATAACACTAGAAATGTTATTAAAAGTAATTGGAAATTTTGATGTCCATTTAAAGCATGTCATTGCTTCAGAAGGTACGCACTTTGAAAATTGAATTTACTAAATAAATACTTGAATAACGTTTTTTTTACATGTCATCTAGCGTACTTATTGGGCCGATCAAAATTGCGAAATTTTAAGATTTCGTGAATCTTAAATTTCGCAATTTTGATCGAAGCGGGGAAAAGTACCGTGCTAGATAAGAAAATTTTTTAACGACGGATTCGTTGTCAGGGGGTTAGGAGCAACGATTTAAAATGAAAATCTCATTTAGTGAACCCATTGGGCTTGCCAAAATCACGGAATCTTAAATTTCCCAATTTCGATTTTCGAAACGAGGAAGAAGTTAAAATAAAAATATACTTGACTATCGAGTTCCAAGAAGATAAAGATGTCAAATCCACTTTACGGAAGAACTATTGGTATTGACTTGTCTTCAAGGAACGATACTCCTTTAAAATACAAAACTACTGCATTCTCACTATACAAAACGTCAACAATTATTATCTGTTTTTATCAGGTAGTCTTCTTCTTCTACTACTACTTTAGATATAGGCTACTACAAGCTATCTCGTAGTCCTGATAGACTTTTTTCTAGGATAATTAATTGTCAAGATTTATAAGTTATTTATAGCGTCGCATGGTGTACAGTCGAAGTTCGTGGAGCTTACCGAAAAAAAAGTACATCCTATTTTTGATCACCCACAGTGGTCCTGTTTATGAAGATATAGCTGTCGTATTTGACACATGGTTTCAATCTACCAGAGCAAATAGCAAAGGAACGTTAAAAAATTCCGCAACGTATAAAAATTGTTAAAATTCTATTACTTTAATGAGTATTCTTTTCACCAGATATTTCACGTACCTTGAAATTTACAATGCACATAATCGTCTCAATAAAAGAGCAATTCTCCGTTTGATTCAAGAATTTGACAAACCGGGCCTGTTACCGAACAACTAACGTTTGTTTCAATGAACCGCAATAAAAGCACCACCGCTAATCGTTACAAATGTGTGCAAGACTCCATATCAAACAATTTCTTACCGAACACAGTAAATGGGCTGTTTGTCAATCACAACTTAGCAATTTTGCATATGGATTTCAAGTTTCATATTTACAACATACATTAACTGGACGCCATTGATATGTGATTTAATACCGTTGATTGCTTTTTATGTGGCTATGTTAAATCTTGTGTTTATGCCAACAAGTCGCAAGAAAGTGGCGGCTTCAACAACAGTATCACGCGCATCATTCAAAAATTTCAGCTAATTTTATAGAACACAACCCGAATGTTCACCATCATAACTAAAAAGGAATGTCATGAAATTGTTGTACATTAATCGAAGGGTGATGAATACATGTTCTGGTTTTTTGATGTGTGACCCAAAACATCTGAAATGTAATGTATCAAGATTGTAGTGGCGCAGACCCATATGCGGTGTATATATTATTGTCGATATCACTATATTTTTGTCTTGTCAAGAACAAGTATTATTGTACTCTTGTCACGATGATCACTCCATAAATGTTCTCATATATTAACAATATCGATCCCAAGATCAGCCTGAACTTTCAGTAATTTTTTGAAAATCTTGTTGCAAAACTTTTCGAAGTCCTTCAAAACTAGATGAATTCAGCTCTGCCCATTAAAGCTGATGTCGATCTTGACTCGAATAACAACTAGTGAGTAATAATTATCACCATTATTTATATATCCCTATCTTTAAAGGTATGAGGAAGAAGAAGGCCAAGCTATTGGAGAACAAGTACTATTCTACGTTAGCATTATTTACTTTCAGAGACATTCAACAGCATTTAAACAAACAATCAGAAAACAATAGCATCTTATTGAAAAGATCCAAATTATGAGGAAATCATTGTTGTCGATCAAATATGATGATGATTCAATCTCTTTTTTTGCATATAAAACACCGGAAATAAGTGGAGAATTTCGATATGAGTTCAACAATAAGTTATCTTTGACAACATATCTCTCCCCCAATTACTCACTTTAAAAGAAATATAATCGTATTGCACCTTCAAAAGTTATAATTTGTTTCTCGCTGATTAGCTAATATAGAAAAAAGGATAGACGACTGTCCAGTTTATATTGAAAATCTAATCACTGATTCCAAATCACTTTCAACCCCAAGTAATTAACAACGATCAAATTAATGGCAATAAAAAAAGAAGAGAAGGTAGTCACAAAATATACCCAAACTCGAAATGCCATTCAACATTAATCTACTGTTATGCCTGCAATAACTGCAGCCTGTCAGCTTATATATAGTATTCTATGTATAAAGAGATAAATAAAGCGGCAGATTTGGTTCCCAAGTCGTATAAACTATGTTTCATCGCCCAAACATTTATGTTGTGGCCAACATCGAATAACTTTCTGTTAATGTGATTCAGCAAAGATAACGAAGTGATAAAGCCCGTCACAGTTTGCCAACATCACTTTCCGAAAAAGCCATTCCAAAAGTGATCAGATTAATTCAACCTCTAGATCTCTTTTTTAATCGTCAATTCAAGCATTTTGTGATGAACTTCTAAGATTGTACTCGAGTTGAACGTGTTGCTTTTCGTCTCTTCAAAAGAGACATCATATTCAAGCTCAACTTATTGATAATGCATCATTTCCAAGTAGAATATTTTGTAGATATGATTCAACTATAGACCTCCCCGATTTGAAACTCCCACCACTGTTCGTTTACCAAGAGCCTTCAAAAATTGTCAAAAAGACATCGAAAACGAGCAATGCAATATATTGTATGCGAGGTGTTCTCCTCAAATTTATCTCTATCTAATAGTTTTGCAGTTAACACAAATGTCTCTTATAAGCATCATTGTTAAGGGATACATTTTGGTATTTCATGTCTTATTTATGTCTTTAATCAGACGAGAAAAAGCCATGCCATGTACTCACCACTCAGTGATATCGAACTGTGTATCAAATTCCATAGTAAATGGTAGTCCTTGTAAGCTGCGATTACTATTTACCCAAAGTACTTCTTATACATAAAATTTTATTCAAGAGTAAAAAACTGTAAAATAATTAAATACTCTTATTATAAAACCAACACGTCGTCCTATCTACCGCGAGAAAATATCGTTTCCATTCGCGCATAACAAAAAGAATAAGACTAAATCGATTTATTGCCGGATGAAGTTTTGATCTATTCTTAAATGAAAAAGTATCAAATAAGGGAATACATCATAATATCAAATGTCCCCCTAAGTGCACTAATAGTCGTAGACATTCTATTTTTTAGTGACATCTTATACTTACCTATATATAATAGGAGTTTGATTGTAGGTTTGCAAGTAAATGCAGAACAAAAGACACCATCTATTTTGGCCTGTATGCACCTATCGGTAAGCAGATTCCTGTATATTTCAATCGGCGGTTTGTATTTTTATAACGTAATGTTAATAATAAAGAACAGGCTGAAAGAGTGTTGATTTTCGACGACAGGATTCTAGAACCTATCAATATTAAGACTGGCGCTTTCTGAAGTTTTACAATTCGAATAGTTGCTTAAATATTTATACGCATATTTTAAATTGATATTTCCAAAATCGGAACTGTCGAAATGTAAGAAACCTCACAATAACTCAAATGTAACCTTGCTAAAACCCGAAAATGTTTTAATCCTCAATAGAAACTTTTAATGTGTTAATCAATGTACAAAAATAGAAACAAACGAAGAAATGATTATCTATACAATACAAATAATCATCTAGATAAATATTTCCCGTGATGTAAATTTCAATTTTTAATTATGTATTCTATAGAAACATAAAAAACTATATAGCATATATGCTATATAACTATAGCAACCAAAATTTGTTAATATCCATTCTGTTTCTAAAAATGAACAAACCATGGACTAGCCATAAACTCATCTTCACGATTATTTTTCGATAGTATGCTTTAAGACGCATCTTTACAAAAATAAGGAAGCAACTTCTAAGTTCTATAATGTAGCATTAACCTGCAATCTTCTAAAATTGCGTATCGTCTATTATCTATAAAACCATTCACAAAACCATTTGCTATCTACTGTAAGCAAAAATGGATTATTTATCTGTTGATAACTAGATTAATTATTTTATTTATACCGGTATCTATGAAGCAATTGCAAATTTAATTTGTATTTGAAAAGAAGATTTCGTTTATATGCTTTTCCCGAATAAAAGACTGAACAACCATAACCATCACATCTGAAAATACGTTCAGCATATCAAAAGACCACTGAAACCACCATATTTTTGTAAAATGCACAAAAATAATTGATATCACTTGCGCCATTGTAGCGAAATAGAACTTTCATCACCTATTTTTTGTGGTTCTTTAGTATAAAAATTTAAACTTTTTTATTTTCAACGTATTAAGCATTTTATACTTGAAAATACCTCACACAATTAAGCATCTCACACGAAATATTATTGAAACGGTGAAATCTATTGTAAAAAAATCGTTATTAATGGAACAATTTTTAGGTGTATAAATAAGTTCTCAGCTTTAGATTTCACAGGACGCAAATCACTGTTTACATGTAACGTATTAGTCCGCCCTCTTGCGGTTTTAAAGCAATGACATTTTGTCTTTCGAAACACCATGAGATTTGGCGTTTGATGCAAATAAACTCAATAATCAGCTGTGTTCACGATGGCAATCACAAAAGAGCATATTCGATTTTCTATCCACTTCGCGTTTCATCTTAAGAAAAACGCTGCTGGAGCCACCGAAATGATTTGTGCTGCATATGGTGAGAATGCCGTAAGTCATGCAACGTGCAAAAAGTGGTACCAAATATTTCGCGCAGGAGAGTTTAGTCTTGAAGAACAACCACGCGCTGGACGCCCTCAAACATTTGACACGGATGAGCTGCATGCGGCGTATAGCCCAGACATGGCCCCTTCCGATTATCATTTATTCCGGTCGTTACAGCATCACTTGGCTGATATGCACTTCAAAACAGAAGAAGTCCGAAAATGCATCGATAAGTTTATCGTCTTGAAGCCGGTAAGCTTCTATCACCAGGGAATTCGCAAGCTACCCGAAAGATGGCAAAAGGTCATCGATGACAACGCAGAATACTTTGATACTTAAGCTTTTTTTGTTTGTTTTTAAATAAAACTTTAATTTTGCAGAAAAAAACTGAGAACTTATTTATACACCTAATACATAATATACGTTGAACACAAATTAATTAAATTATTTAAAACAAAATCCCACACTACTACAGACTAACAGTCATTTTAAAACTAAAGCTGTAATTAACTTATTACCTCATTCCCGTCTATCAGATTCACAAACATTTTAATAATTTATTAACTATAAATGCTATATTGATGATTTTTGATGACAATCAAATATAGTATGGCTCTTTGCAACCAGCTTCCCACCGCTAGGTAGCATAGTAAGCCCCTCAAAGAGGTCAGTATTAACCTTCTAATATCGCGTTATTGATTGCTTCCATGATTAAATCCCAATTTTCATAGCGAATCCGAGATATGCAAGCTTTCAAAAGCGCAAAACAGTTGAAGTCACAGGGATGCCCATTGAATATGGGAGGGCGACCCCAATGCTCCCACTTTTTCTTCGTCAAATAACTCCGTAACGAGCTTTGCTTTATGTGGTCTAGCATTATCATGCATAATGATAGGAATTTCACATTCCTTTCCATCCATTCTGGGATATAAGTCTCGAAGAATGACGTATAGACTGTTTCATTAAGCAGTCAGTCTCTCTCTCTCTCTCTTAGCCATTGAGCCAACTTATTTTTAGGTAGGGGTCGGTAGAACGGTACCCAACTTTCATCTGTGGCGAGAATCCGCTTCAATAGTTAAGGTCGACGGTTGTCCCGAAATATATTATCATGACATTAGTCGACGGAGAGACAAGCTTTTCAAAATTTTTGACCAGACACAAATCCTCAATCAAAAGCCTCCAAAGACTAGTTTTGCGAACATCAACGTGTATGGCCAGCTCGACAACTGACCACGATCTTGTTTGAACTAAACATATTTTGATTCGTTCAAATCTTTGGTGTTTATTATGAGTCACACCAGGAGCCCCTCTTTCTCCTGGTCTCTTTAATTACAATACGTCCTTTGTTCACCTCGGTCATCCATTTCTTCATGGTATGGATAGAGAATCCTCTTGGTGCATCCAATTAACTGTCCGATTTTGATGAAAAACCGCAATCTTGTTCAATCACCGAAGATATCACTATATTTTTGTCAAAACGATTAGACATTTTCATCACTTCGATTGTGTTTACTTGCTAACAAATACGAGCTTGCATCTGGGAAGTTTCACTTCACCGAGTCGATGGTTCACGAACAACGACATGACTATCTTAGATTAGAATGCGGTAATATATACAATAAGACACAGAAGGAAAAATAAAAGCGCCAAAAGTTTTTTATATTGTAGGACGGTAAGCCATGAATGAAAAGCATTATAAATTTATCAATCCTGATCGCCCGTCAAAACAATGTTTCTGCTTGCGCTTCTAGACAAAAATATCCTAGATAAAACCATCGAGCTCAAACTAGCCCGTCATAAATATACGCAATATTCGAATAATAAAATGATTATACGTATTTTTAAAGTTGCCGGCTCAAATCGTATTAATGTTAATAATTGTTTCGCATGTATAACAACAATTTCGCATAATGACGACGAAGTTCACAGAGTAACAACTGAGAAGTCAAAGCTATACGTTGAAATAATTTTATCATGTTAATATCCTCGAATCTCTAGTCTGTGCTTTATGTAGGACCAGACATTTTTCGATTAGAGGGAGATCCATAAAATATTTAAGAATATTAATGAAATAGCTGTAATGTCACAATGTTGGAAATAAAGGTAACAAACCATATATTTTTTGAAAGCTCAAAAAATAAGCAATTTTTTAGAGACATAGCCAACTATAGTCCCCATTTAAAAAAAATACAAGTTTGTCTCATACCTCAAAACTTTCAAGAGGTAAAAAAACAATTTTAACATTATCGGAATTCCCGTCAGAATCTGCATCAAAAATGTTCTTACAATTTTAAAAGTATTCATAAACAACGAACTTGTGGTATTTTATAGAAATCGACCAAAAATTACTTTTGGCTTGTATCTCCAAACTGGTTAGATATCGGGATGGGGTTTGCGCCAATCGATTTCTTTTTAATACGGAGCCATGAATGCGTACCTAGTTTTTTCTAATTCCTACCGTTTTAGGTTTAGCCCTCAAATCCCATCGAATCAGGAACACCCTGTGTACCATATCACATATCTTACAAAACAATATGCATCTCAGAAATTGTGACATTGATGTTCATTACACACACAGTTTAACAATGTGCGATGAAAAATATTTAGTACGGCTATTCCAGTTACGAGAGCATAAAAACTGCATTTTACACCTTTATGTGCTTAAGAAAAGCGAATTTATATGTAGCGTTGCAAGGATTCATAAATTAATGAATGGCTTGCACATGCAGAACCAAATCGCGCGAAATATTCAACCGCGTATTAGTTAATTGTATACATTTTATAAAAAACAGAGCTATTAACGTGATATATACTAAAACTTAGTTCATCTCATCTTAACCTTAAAAATGCAATCATAATTTGTAAAACTAATAAACTTATTAAAGTGGCGATTGGAAAACAAACATTTGAGAAGAATATTAAAAAAGTATCACAAGCGCAAAAACAAAACTCTTTGAAGATCGGTCTTCAAAAACCTTACTAAAAAATGTCTTTCATTCGTATTGGAGAATAGCACAACTAATTAAGTACGTTAAAGATAGAAAACACTAGAATTGTATATGTTTTTGACATGAATGCGAAACCGAATTATTCTGTACGTAACGGAAATCACCGGAATAAGGGGGTTAAAATCATTAACGGTTCAATATTGTTAATTTGTTTTACTCTGCAAGGTTGTTTTTTTTTTCATTATGTTGGGTCGATAATCCTCGTGAAATCTTATTGTACATAGTATTCTCACAATCATTTTTAGAACTATCCCTAATCCAACAACTTTCCTTAAGGTTAACAGCATATTACCCTACCACTAAACACCAAAATCACACTATTTATTGAAATTACAACATCAAGATATTTCTTTAGTAGTATAAGACAAAAAAATGATTAAATTTACAAAACTTTCAGGTTTCTTCAATGTATAAACTCCCCTCGAGCATATATGGCCAGAAAGATTGCTTGGGACACCCTCTAAAAGAAAGTACTATGAGCTGTAAAACCGCGTCAATGTAGGTCATAATGATAATATTGCTTCCCAGCTCTGAGTAGAAGTTACCTGGTATAACTGATAGCTCTCTATACCATAATACCCATAATTGGCGTTGTATGCCTCGCACGAATGCAGTCTTCTTGCTCTCTTTCTCGGGATCTATGGGTATTAAGATCCGACCACCGTTTCGGTTTAAACAAAAACTGGAACACTGGTGATCGCCATAAAGCACATCGTATTATTACTCCCTTTGCAAATAATCGGCGTCGAATAAGGAGATAAACAATCGGTATCTTGTAATAGTCCAACACTAAAAGTCGCGCTACGGTATGTAATTACAAGCCTCTGAAAATGACGATCTCCCCAGTAGATCGTCCTGCATACTCCGGTTTTCGAGATAGAGTACCGTCTTTGACCCACAGATTCCATATTTTGAGTCACAGCACTACTACGGCGACCCACTCCTCGGCCTATTTCTCGTAAAAAAGGCCTCGTTCATGTATGCTATCAATAGATCCTCTTGCAAATTGTCAACAACAAGGCTTTCTTATGTGTCAAATTTGGATGGCTGAAAACACTTTTATGCCAATTTTACACGTGATATCATTACATCCTCCAGGACCTTATATCTAAGGAACGATAAAACCAAATCTCAAAATCTCAGTTTTTAATTTTTTTAATTCTATTATGCTTAATTTAATATAAGTTTCGATGCAATATAATCAATTTGTTTTTAATGATCTTGCAATTTCTATAAACGGTAGTGTACAAGAAAAATTATTTATGAACAACATATTTCGTGAATTTTTAGGATATCCTAAGTTCTGCAGTACTAGCAAAAATTTAATTTTTGTGTTTTCTATGTTTATAGTGTAGTAACAAGTTGCATCTTCAAATTTCGAGTGGTTTTTAACAAAATTCAATTTCAAGTTTTGATGCGCTATTGCTTGAAGCGGGGGCTTTCGTTAAAAAATACTGCAAAAGAAATTTTCGATGCTGAAGGTAAAGCAAGTGTCTACTACTCTACTGTCTCCAGATGGTACAAGTGCTTCGATTCCGGCGACATGAGCCTCAAAGATCAATTGAACAAAGAAGACTTGCTCGAAACGTTGGAAGATGAGCTTTCGGCGAGAACTCGAGATTTGGAATCAATTCTTAAAGTTGGTCAATCAACGATTCATCGACATCTCCAACGGCTTGACTTTGTGCACAAGAAGCCCTGATAAAGACCCGCATAAACACACTGAAGCGCAAGCCGACAAAGAGTAGAGATTTGTCGGCAATTGCTGAACAATTCTTTGAATTACAATCGTAAGAAGAAATGGGTTCCACGAAATCGAACTCCGCCGTCGGTTCCGTGTCAATATCATTTCAGCCAGAAGGTCACGATTTGCGTTAGGTGGAACTTTAAAGAAAATTTGCATTTTAAACGTGTGCTGAATGGTCTCGCGCCATCAATTTTATTGTCTACAAGCTGAAGGAGAAACACTCAACTTTGGTGAACTGAAAGCGCGCTTTGTTTCAACAAGACAACACCAAATCCCACAATGTCAAGAAACTAAGGAGAAATTTAAATAGTTGGACGGCGTTGAAGTTTTTCCGCATTAAACTTATAATCCAGATGCTGCCTCGTCCAATTATAACCTCTTGCGTGATCGCCGGTTAGAATCATTTGATGAAGTAGAACAGACGTGCCAAGAGTTCTTTAATTCAAAACAATCCGAGTGGTATTTCGACCAGATCCGAAAACTTAGATTATGAAAATAAATTAGCAACAACAAAACCCGACAAAAACAGTCAAATTATTATAAATTAATGGGTGTTCCTTCAAGTAAAACTCTATTTAAAAAATAGAGCATAAGTAGGAATGAGAATGACAAGAATCTTATGGAACACCTTCATGTGCTCTAAAAATAGCAATTTATTTCACTATCAAAAAAGGTATAACTTAATAAAAATAAACATGTGATGTTTACAGCAAATATAGAAACACTTCAAAAATAAGCGTTTTTAATAGTTCTACAACTTGTGATGAGGTTATGCTATATAAATCACATAAAATTTGACGTATGTCTTATTATTAAACCAGGCTCTTCTAATAGCATTGTTTTATTCGCATTGTTTATGACAAAATGAAAAAGGCAATTGATCTAAAATGTCTGTTAAATAAATCCAAAATCACTATTGAATTCACCAATTTTCCGTGTTAACCTAAACGTTCCATTTTAATGATTTTTTGTTACTATATAGAAAGTACTGATATATGTTTGTTTCAAAAAGATTTTTTTAGATGTATAAAAATTGCTGTAACCTGCAACATACAGGAATTAGAAAATAATAGAACATTAATAAGAACACAATTAGTGAAACAAAATAATGCATAAATTAAAAAAAACACTAAAAATCTCGTTAGACAACTACAGTCTGGTAGCTACATCAATGCACGTAAAGCTGGAATGTAATTAAAACAAAGATATTATAATGAAAGCTCAATTGAGCTATAGCCTTTGGATAAAAACATATGTCATCAATATTAAACAAAACATTAAATTAAAAAAATTCTAGTTAAAAAATAATGTATTAAGAGAAAAGAAGATCATTAAGATAACAAATAACCAATAATCACAACCATCTTCCAAGCGCCAACTGTTATATAGATTTAATTTTCAATTTCTCATTAGGTATTATATACATAAGCAATAATTTAACCAATCCAATTATTAAACAACTAATACCTAATTTCTGAAAAAACAAATTATTTATCGAAGTCCATCACGTTCAACAGAGCGCCAGAAATGGAGGGAAAGGGGGCAGGATTTCGATCGGATAATTAAACGTCTTTCTTTTTTATTAATGTTTAAGTTATCCAAGACAACATTACAAAAAAAAATACTTCTAACGTCTATAATTTTCATGGAAATCGAAAATCAAATTACAAAGTCTATGTTATTCATAGTACAAATAAAATTAAATTCTTACCTGGATCAAGTTGAAACAATCTCTCATGGAGCATTAAATATATTTTTAAATTTTTTCAAAAGATTAATATCGCAAGTTTGAAAACTTCGACAGTTCAAAGCACGAATTAACTACCAGCAAAATTGCATGATCCTGATTGTACTCGTACGTATGTAGATATTACTGATATGCCAGGGTGGACACCACGTTAAAATGTATGAAACTTGTACTTGATGTGTAGTAATAAATCTTAATAATTTAACGAAAAATTTAATTTAACCATAAAATCAATTCACAAAAATATACGAGAGTCGTTCCGAAGCTAATACCGTAAACCGAGGCTACTTTGATCTAGTTTTGACACAAACTTATTATTACGTACCCATTAGTCACGATCAACACATCATTCGTACCCATAGAATTGCTTAAGAATAAAATCAGCTGCTATGTCATCACCAATATGTTCTAAGACACCACTTTGACCTGCAAAGTATTTTCTCTTCTATCTCACATTGTCTGTCTTGATTGTGCCCTATACCGTCCCTTAAAAATCTAAGTAAAATAACTTCTAGCAAGAAATTTAGTTTTGCTGTGCCACAAATATCACACTTATTGATGTTCTATAATGTCTTTATACCCTTTATACATTTTTACGATTCTGTCTTTCTCGTTAACAAATTTTTCTACTACATTCTTATTGGCGGGGAATCCGCAAATCAGTTGCAATACCCAAAATTTCGGAGCAGCCTTCTTCTGGAATTTTTGCGAAGCTTGCAAAGAGTTTGTTTGGTTAATTTTGTATCTCTCTAAGGCCACCTCCTATAACGACCTTCCAGTTTGTATATCCTCAAAAACTTGTTACAGTTGTTCTTCGATAAGTTGTTTATAAAGATGGCCACCAACATTTTTCTTATAAGACTCAACTATATTTATCTATTACATTTTACATCGAGCGCACTACAACGTATCCTACGCAAAAAATAATCTAAAAGAACAGTTGATTAAAGTAGTCCCAGAAGTGTCAAAGTTATCCTCAGGGTAAAAATAAAAGTGGCGATTTACGACACCTTTTGTCTTATTATGTTCTTCATTCTTCGATTAATTCGAATAGAAACTGTTCGTGAGTTAATAAGAGAACGAACAACTCAAAAACGAAATTACTTCCGAGTAATATTTCTATACAAAAAAAGATAAAATAACTTTCCTTAATACTAAAACCGTGTGTAAAATTATCTCCCCTACTCTAAGCAACAGCGCTGCAGCCACCAACATGTGAGTATGATGTATCGTACAGAATGTTATCATCTATCATCGATCCGGCTATTGATAAATAAGCAGAGGAAGTGATTTTTTATCTCTTTTAACGCAGGCATATAGCTCAAGTTAACTTATTTTTGGATCAATCTTCTTCTAACAAAATGCACAACATTCTATAATACCCCTAAAATCAAATTGATACCTTGAATGTTAATTCACCCATATATAACAATCAAGATAGAGTAAAGTTATCAGATTCGAGAGTTCGTAAGAGGTTTGCTATGTTCTCTCTTTTGTCATATTTTTATGGATTACTGAAGAAACAATCAAAAATTAAAAGTATATCAAACCGCAATAGAAAACATAAACACGGAACAAATTTCCACCTTTGGAAAATCTCGCTCACTTCCGTTAAGAAATAAGCTCGTACCTACAAAATGCTAAATAACACCAACAAATCATAAGATTGGCGCTTTGTCCGTTGTCAAATAACACACGTTGTTAACGCATCTCTTAGTGCTACTTCCTCCTAACACGCAAGGTTTGCTTGCAACTTATTTTCATATAAGAAAAAATTGGTACCAACAATACATTTCATAATATTCGGCAACAGATAAAATCAAAAATAGATAAAAAAAATTAGTTATACCCAAGCCACGTTCCTGGACTGAAAATATTTATGAATCATTTCTCTTCATAATATCTCATCTTTCTCCAATAGCAATACTCTAGGTGGCTCAGTATGCGAGTAGTTACCGTGTAAATATGGCGCGGCGTACAAAAGTGTCGCCCAAAGAAAGGCAGAGGACCCATAATAGCAGAGGCAAAAGTGTTGCAAAATGCCACTAAAACGTTGGTGCCATGGGGTAACTTTAACCAATTGCGTACGTTTATAAGTAGTAATAAATAACAAATAAAATCAAACTTAGTTAATTATGAAAATATAGTGCAAGATTAACTCGAATATATAAATCCCCATAAATAAAGAATACGCATTTCAAGATATAAAGTGTAAAATAATGAGTAAAATGATAAAAGCCTATGGAAAATGGCAAATTGCTTATAGAAATCTTAAATGGTTCATATAGTATACTCGCACTTACAAATTTTTTTTAATCAGCCCATTCAAAATTGATGATTTCGTTTTTTATATCTTAAATGCAACTCCAGGCATCATTATAGGGGGGCCGGAAAGTGATGTCGTTTCTGCGCATGTCAATATTTATTTGTCATTTATCAGCTCATTGAGCAAATACTTCAAAGTCATGCCAAAGACATTTTCAGGTTAGAGTGGACTTGTTTACTCGTAAATAATTAAATCTTAACTTGAAAATTTGGATAATGTTCAAAATGCCATCTCCAGATATGTTGCTCAAAAACCAATTGATTTTTATCGATCCGACATTGATAATTTTCACACTAGATTGCAAAAGGTTGTAGATAACGAGGGTGATTACATCATTGATTAAAAATAAAAACTTGTTAAAAATCTGTTTGAATTTAATGTAAAAAAACGACATTACTTTCCGGTCCCCCTAATAGAAACAAGATTCTATGGAACCGTTTTATATGGTACTGCATTACAATGAAGCAATTAAATCAGATACCTTAAAAGAGTACGAGTTTCTCGCTAGCAAAACTTTAATTTTTGTGTGGTACTACCCATACCAAAATTAGTATACAATAGTGGGATATCCTAAGGAACGAATTTCTAGTACAACACAGACACATTTATAAATCAAGAATAAGCAGTATAATTAGCATGCCGTTTCATTTAAAGATAATTAAATGCTTAAAGCATAAAGATCGCATCTGAAATAAACATGATAAAATGTCATGAATTTACTGTAGGATGTATGTAAACAGTTCTTCCACTAAATCAAAAATAACCATCTATTGCAATATTGAATTTAATCTCATTCTCGTGTGGGCTTCAAAAATAGATATAAATTAACATGTTGATGAAAAAGTTATCAATATGTACAATAAGATTGGACTAAACTTCTAATAAAATATTGAACAAACAATTGAATAGCACATTCCGAGCAAGACTTGCATATAAAATGTTCCAAAAGCAGCGTAAGGTCTTCAATAACTCACATTTTCAAAGTTAACATTGTTAAAAATTAGCATGAAAAAAATTACTTAACAAATATAAAAGAACAATAATCCATAATTATATATATATATAAAAAAATATGAGTTCTGCTGCTGCTGCTGTCACACAGGTCAAAGTTCAACTATTGCTGTCAATGATGTAGTGATTTGAGGGAAGGGCTAATAAAATTAACAAATGAGTCATTAATACTAAAAAAATTATTCTAGAAAGACATATCATATATAATCCGAAATTTGTTGATTACGCACCATGTGGTAAACCGAGAAGATTGCGGCTTCTAAGCATTGTAGGTAGAGATATCTAAAGGGGATTCCCCTCGTTATATATATAAAAAAAATTATGAGTGCTGCTGCTGCTGCTGTCACACAGGTCAAAGTCCATATATAGCAAAAATTGTTCGTGCCTTTCCGTGCCGACCCGAACGCCTCCGAATGACAAATTCTGGTATGGCGGCAGGCGCGGCCGAGGTATTATATTTCCGGAACCGCAAGCGATAGAAAATTTTCGTTTGAGAGCGGGTAATAAAGCACTCGTTACATTAATATTTATAAGCATCAATTAACAATACCTTAATCACTTTTTCTAAATAAGATTTCAATAACAATTGTCCATTCATTGCTAATAGAAAGCTTCAATCTCACTTCCATACTCTTCGATTTTTTAGTATGAATGATAAGTGGAGTATACAAAGTAAACTTAAATTAAAAATTCGAAACTATAAAACTATAAAATACGTTGCGATTAGAGATAAGTTTTAGAAGCAAATACAATGTATGCAGATAAACAAACAGATTATATAGAGCATATAAGCTTACCAGTGAAAAATAACTGGTTCTCTTTGTATCATAACAGACGACAACGTAAGAATAAAAAAATTAACGTACGGAGTAACGTGTTCCGATATTAAAGACAAAAAATTGAGTTTTATAAAGTCTCTACATTTTTGTCATCTAAAAGATTTCTCTAATGCTTCTTCAGTTTCGCAATTCCTTTAAGAGAAAAATAATCGTTACGCTTTGGATCACCTTAAATCAAATTTTTGTCTAGCCAGGAAGGTCTTGAGTTTAGAGAACATATGCTAATCCGAGGCAGCTAGACAAAACGAATTGGCGGATACAAAATACTTAGTTCAATCAATTTGTGCTCTACGACCGAGATGAATGCGCAAGTGGTTAATTGCAGTGAAACATCACTTTTTTGATCACTTCAGGGTGTTTTTCCATAGTCGTCAATTGTGGTTTTCCTCTATCAAAGTAATTAATTAGATTTCCTCTCACATGGGAAACATTCCCGCCATCACATTTCCAGTGAATAATACGCTTTTCGCCCTTTTTGGAATAAATTCGATTCACCTTCTGCAGTTCATTATTTGGATTGTTGCAGTCAGTATCCAAAAAATTTATATGCAATATATTATACAAAATTAACTTAACTCGTTCAGATGTTATTAACCAAATACTATGTTGATGATTTTTGAGGTGTTAACTGTTTTCAAATTTCCAGAACATGGTACGACTTGGATGCTTGTTCTGCTGCGTTTGAATTCACTTACTTAAGTGCGAACGATTTCATGAGAATGGGATTTTTTCATAAATTCCCTTCAAAAAAAGGACTAATTCATACCACGAATCCCAATGTTATCCATTCAAAACGCTTTCATTTAAGCAATTGTCAAGTTGGTATCAGAATAATTCTAGTCGTGAAATATTCATCTATAACAAAACTATAATCATAAGTACAGATACTCCTCACTCAATAACCTACCTGTTTAACTTACATCCGAGCTTACGACTTTTTTCAATGGAAAATTTGGTTTTCGTAGAAACCTCCGCACTCGGTGTTGCAATCAACGAGAATCGATGTCAATTGTAAATTTACATACTATGTATAAATATATTCATACGTTTAAATGGTGTCATCGAAAGAGACAAGGGTAACTTACCTGACGGAAGCACCAAAAATAAAAGAAGAGTGACCGATTAGGACTTCAAAATAAAAATTATAAAATAATATAAAGCTGATAAAAAAAGTCAACTCGATGGCGATTTTCGGCTGGCGCATTCAATTGCTTCGACAATCTTGAATAATAAAGATAAAATAAAAATCGCAATAAAAACGTCAACAAAATACGATGCTATAACGGCTGTTATGTGCAAATTTTAAATGAATAGAAAACATTTTTTTTATGAAATGAGACCAACTCTTTATTGCACCTGAAAATTTGGTCCATGACAATCACACATGAAATAGAATGTCCACCATATGACCACCACGAGCGGCATTACAATCAACAATTCTTTTATTAAAATTTTGCACCACGTTTCTGCACATTTCTGGTGTAATATCTGAATGATCATACACACATAAAGAAAGCGAATCAATAAGGCTTTTATAGACGCACTTTATTATTGGTAGGAAACGTCGCTCTATTTCAGTTAATGCCTTTACTAAAAGAACCCAAGTGTATTAAAACACATCAGTAAGTAAATGTTTTCAGTTTACTATCGGGCAAATATCAAGGCACAGATGACAAAAAGTGTACAGGAAAATTGATTAAATAATTGTTTCGTGCCTTCAGTCAATCATTATTATCTGAAAAAAAGATCGCTTTTAAGCACCCTCAGCAGCTTAATGACCTACATCCGAATGTAAAAATAGCATAACACGACAGCTATTTTACAACCCGAAGCGCACTCTTTACGGACTAGAGCTCTTGCAGTAACAGAAAATAGGTGAAATAATAAATATTGGTTTAAAGAAAAAGAACAAACAGCCAAGTGTATGCAAGACATGGAAAAAATGTTTAAAAGTTTGATTCATGAATTCACTCTTTTTGAAAACGATAATTATAATGGTGACTTAAAAAATTCGATTGTAGAACTTACGAACAATAATTTAGATATTGAAATAAAAGATATTCAATAATTAATGATATTTCACGAAAGAGACCAAATGAGGATTTAATAGATATGGAAGCTCAACAAAATTTAGAAAAAAATAAAAATTAAATTTCTTTATAGAGATAAGTGTACGTGTTTTTTCGAAGGTAACTATAGCTGTATTAATAATAATAAAAACCTGCAAAGCTTGCAACGCATAGCGATGTGGCGAAGCAGTCCCCAAATTTGAGAACCCTCTAGTTGACCTTTGACCAATCAGTTTCCAAATCACTAGCAAACAAGCCTTTTTGGTCACCTGTCGATTGGTGAAAACAGAATTTGGAAATTCCCAGCCGTTCTCGAGTTTTTGCTCGGACGGACGGACAACATGAAGTTAGTGACTCCGCTTCGCTTCGCCACTTAATAATGGTAAGGCTCTAACGCACCGCGTGAGAGTACGGCCTGCTAACTGAGATGTTAAGGCTCTCATTTGTCCTACTTTATTGCCCGGTCGTTGCGCACCATCTCTGTTGCAGGACTATGTGGCAAGCACCTCGCGTTAGACGACCGCCTTTGTTACCCCTTGCTCGAGCGAGCGCAGGTATTCAATTATTTTCAGTGACTGAGTAGGCCACCCGCCAGGCATCAGAGAGCTCCGGGAATGGAACCCGGGTCCGTCCGCATCGCAGTCCGCGCGTCAACCGCTTAGACTACTCTGGTGATATAATCTTATTAGAACTAAAATATATGGATAAAAATATCGAGCGATTTAAAAAAAGTAGAATGATGAATAAAGTTTTATAATGCTTTCAAAAAATTTACGAAGAAAAAAAACGAACAAATCAGATGTGTTTTTCTTCTGACAACTTTAATAATGAATGCACAAATCTTCCAAGACGAATTTTAATTCTTTATCTGTGACATTCAAAACAAGGTGTTATTTAGTCACCTGACACGTGTTCTAAATAGAAATGGTCTTGGAAATGGTTGCATGTAAACTCACTACGTGGCGCAAATGCGCAAACCCATTGTTCGGCATGTTGGCAAATTATACGAGTGGCGTGATGGACACGGATTCCAAGAAAGAGTTACAACATTAAATTTTGCGTTAAGCTAGGAAAAGTTCCCTAATGAACATGGAATATGTTACAGCAAGCATATGGTAACGAAGTATTATAGAGAAGGCGTTACTTTGAATGACAAACAATTTTGGACGGAAAAAGATTCAGTGGAATACGATCCCAGAATCGGTCGCTCGTCAACATCACATATGCTGCAAATGTGGACCTTGCGAGTCAACTATTGCAAGAAAACTACTATGTTACGGTGCGCATGTTAAAAGAACTAAAACTTTAATAGGGATATTTAATGCAAAAAAGTCCCTCGCACACTGATAGAGAAATAAAAAGAAACCAAACTAACAATTACTGTTGAATTGTTGTATAGCACCAAAATTGATCCCACATGTGTAAAACAGTATTGCTACCAACATGATCATCAAATCTGAGTGCTGAATGTCGAGGTCATGGTTCACCAACCTCCAAAAACAAAGACAACGTTGATTGCATTTTTTGAGGCTGAAAGTTTGGTGCGCCTTAACATCTGCGTGAAGAAACAACGACAAATGAAAACTTTTACATTGATGCGCCGAAACGTTTGCGTTAAATAATTCGGCGGGGCCGTCTTGATTTGTGTGCAATGGTTATTATTGGACAACAATATAAGGTCCCGCATTGCTAAATCAGTCCAAGTGTATTTGACCAAACTTCATATCCCTGCTTGCTCTACCACCTCCCCATATTCATCCGACTTACGTTTTTTTTTTGTTTTCCTATGTGAAAATACTATAAAAAGAAAGCGCCATCATGAAAACATTGCAGCAATCTAAACGACTGACAAAAACGGTGGCAACTATGCATAGAAGACAGCGGTGGGGACTACTTTAATAAGACAGAGCCATTAATTAGTAAGTTGAATAAAATTATCCTGTGCGAGCCTAAACCTGGACGTAATTTAATTGTAATGATCTTCTGACTAATTAATAGACGTACTATTAAAACATTTACTTATATGTAATTATTTTGCTATACCATTTATATTAATTATGATTTTTGTTAAGTTTTCCATAATGTAATTGCTATTTACAATAAAACATAAAAATTAAAACCAAAAATTTTTAAGTTAAAATATATGTTCAATATTTTCGTTCTACAACCAATCAATGAGAACGAAACTCGGTGGTTAAATGAGAGTAAATTTGCAAATTAAATTACTCATCCATCCACTCAAATCTTAAAACGACAGATATAATTTACTGTCAAGCAGTGAAGGTCTAAAATATTTAAATTACAAGTAAACATACTTTTAAACCTCATGAAATACAGTCTATATTTCTGTTCTATATTCTATAATTGGAAGCCGAACCTCCTTGAAAGCAATGCGAACAAGCGCGACGACGCATCAGCGCGTAGACATGTAAAGTTTTCGGCGCGTCGCGAAGGCAAATTTCAGTAATCTATTTGATACACCAACACGTGGTGGTAAGGCTCTAACGCCCCGCGAGAGAGCACGGCCTGCAAACTGAGAGGTTAAGGCTCTCATATGTTCGCTCAATGTGCCCGGTCGCCGCGCACCATCTCTGATGCGGGGTGATGTGCTAAGCACCGCGACTTAAACAACCGCCATTATTATTCCTTTGCTCAAGCGAGCGCTGGTACTAAATTATTTTCAGTGACTGAGTAGGCCACCCGCCAGGCATCAGAGAACTAGGAAATGGAACCCGGATCCGCCCGCATCGCATTCAGCGCCTCAACCGCTTAGACCACTCTGGCGATACACCAACACGTATCCGCAAAAATTCTAGATAATTCTAGCACATGTATTTAAGCATGCAAAAAACGAACAAGAAGAGTTGCATGCCGAAAAACAAATCGACCAATGAAAATCAATAATTAGTATTATTGTATTAATTAGTAAATAATCCACTGTAGAAATGGTGTCTGTATATTAACATGTTCTATTGTTAAATGAAAATAAATAATGAGACTCATAAACCGAACTCATTACAATTGGTGTCAAGTGCAAGGCTTATCGTAACTCGAAGAACTACAGTAAAGCCTCCTGTAACACGATAAAATTAATTGCCTTGTAAGAGTCACTGTATGTATTATTTTCTTACAATTGAAAGAAATGGAAAAATCCCGATTATTTCAGGCACATCAATTTCGGTTATCAGGGAATTCTCCTGTAAATGTAATATTGCTGTTTTTTTTTATTAAATTTTTATTGCGCAATTTATTTTAAATTATTATAAAAGTAAGATTCGTAGATAGGTGCATTTTGGTTGGTTAATTTGTGTTATCATGAGTGGATCTTATTACACAAGAACGCTTGAATAAAAATGATTTAAAAATATGTAAACCATATATTTATTACCTTTTGCATCTGAGAATTTCATTTCTTATATTTATCGTAATATGATGCAGTTTTCATACATGTGACGCAAAACGTATGTGTCATCATACATACATACTTCTGAGTTTACCGTATTACGATTTCTATATAACGCAGTATGGTTTAATCTAATTTGTACTATTTCTGGGTCTCTTATAGCGCAGTTTCCATATAACATGACACGAATTAACTGCGTTATAGAACGCTGACTGTATTTAAATAAATTATCATATGAAAGCAAACCAAGCTGCGCGAACTAAAAGTGGCGGAGCTAGAAGGTGAATTAGAAGAGGAAGATTTAGTGAAAAAAAATCGTTCTAGAGGAAAAATTGCGACAGGCCCTAATCCATGATGGTGGAAACTCCGAGACGTATCTGTTTAAAGCCCTCAAGATACATTCATGCAGGACATGAATAAAGAAATAGAAGAAACCTTAGAGGCAAATTAGAGGAACAGTCTTGAAACTTACAAGAATCGGAGAAATAAATCAGAACTTTAGTAGAAAAGTCTGAAGTACGTTCTAACCTTTTTAGCATAAAGTTAAAGACACAAGCAAAATGCTTAAAAATTTGAAAAACTGAGAAAGGAATTACAAGAAATGACAGTAAATACAAAAGAAAATTTCAAAAACTTTATCGGAGAATTGAAAGGAAAGTTACAAGAAACAAGAATAGATTAAGAACAATCCAGAAGTTTAGACTAAACGTTGGAAATTACAAGAAATAAAAGTACACGCGGAAGAGCAAGTCTAAAAAAGAAATAAAAATAAAATCCGTAAAACATTCCAGAAGTTTTGGAGATGGGTTAAAGGTGAATGCGGAAAAATATCCTTGAATTATAAGAGAAGCCTAAAGGTTAAACACCTCTGAAGTTTTAGAAATAATCTTACAGAAATATAAGTGCTTTGTTGATAAAGTTCTGCAAAAATCCTTTGCAACTAGAGGAAAATGCTTGAGTTACAGAAATCTGTCATGTTTAACAATCAACGCTTGCTACAGAAGCTACTGCAAGAGCAGAAGCTCGACTCGGAATTAAAGTGCTGCTAGAATTGAAGCTCCAAAGAGCGAGAATAAATCAGCGCACTGAACCCAGATGCGATTCCTTAGCATTAGAAGACGGTCTTCTGGGAAAAATTTTGGATAATATCGATAACACGATTACTAGAAGCCGAATGTTAACGTCACCTGCATAATGGGGCACCAAAAGGATACTTCGAAATTAAGACGAAGTTGCAGATGGTTCGCGAATTGGTCTATTAGGCGAACTGTAAAAAATACGTGCAGGAATGTTACAAGAGGCGCATCAGAAAATAACCTCCTTGAAAAAAGTTCTGATGGGGCAATACAATTTAGAAACCAATAGTCATCCAGTGTTCGGTGCTACTTCTGACATCGCATGTAACTATATAATAGCATCAGCCTTAAAAAAGAAACAGTATAATAATAATCGACCTCGAAAAAGCCAAACTTTCCTGGAAAGAATGTGGGCAACTGCGACGGTAGAATAGCGTGTAAGCATCCAAGAGAATTCACAGAGCGTCGCAAAAAAAATCCAATAATCTATTTGGCACAAGTGCACTCAAGAAGAGATACGCTCGCGCAAAGGAATAGATAGGCCAATGAAAATACACAACTAGTAACAGTATTAGTATGTTAGTTTATAATCAGCTAACTCACTGTAGAAAGTGTTTAGTAGAAATAAATTCTAGAATCTATAATCTGCTACAATATTATTACCAACTTTCCTTTAGACTTAGTGTTCAAAGTGACGGCTTTAAGGCAACAAGAGAACCATTTGATTATTTTAGAAATGTAATGGAATTTATAGTACTATAAGGCATAGGAAGGGTGCCGATGCAAACAATGACAAGTAAAAAGTTTATTCGAGAAATTACAATTTTTCTAGATATAACAGCCTCTCTTACAATAAAGCGTCTTAGAAGGAAAATGCGGATAATGAATATCAAAACTTGAATAAGAGAACAGTTCTTCACCTCATTGTGAAAAAGCACTTTCGGGAAAAAATCAACAATCAAAACGATTCTGATAACGAATAACGCTCTAGCTCACCCTCCAATGTTGGAAGATTCAGTGAACGCCACAACTTCTTGACTTCAATAAAGTTAGTCTAGAACAATCTTAACAGAAACTCTTGTTCTAAGGTGACTTCGAACACAAGAATAACATTCAAACAATTTTGGCAGAACAATTTCAATATCCCCCATTGCTTGGGACAAGAGGGGGGGGGGCGATTTCTCCTTAGGGTGCTAAACTCTACTTAGAAGAATCTGTAGTCACTAATGCATATCGAAGATATCGAAAAAGAAGTCTGAATAGAGGACTACAATGATGAAAGATGTTGTACCACTGGGAAAGTTGAGATATTTGGATACCGTGATCAAGACGTGGAAAATTTAGTGATAGATGAACGCAGAACTCCAATCAGAAAACGATGAAAAAGACTTTAGTGGGACAAGAATGTCAACCTACTGTATGATATTGTTCAGCCGTTTAAAAAAAACTTGACTTTTGGAAATATTCAGACAAATTTTAAGTTCAGAATCTCACCTCGACCACATTTTTATTCTTAACTAGCGGCGTTCACCCTGCTACGTAGGAATTAAATTTTGCGAAAATTTTTTTAAATAAATAATTTCACCTGTTACTCCATATCTGGATGCTTAACAATGGATAGCTTGGCTGGCACAAGCTACCAACAATGTAGATGGCTGGCCGCTCCCATTACAATTCAATGGACACTTTGATGGTCAATTATCTCAGCACATAGATAATTGATCATCAAAGTAAAATTATATAAACCTTGTGCAGGCCAAGGCCAGTAATCATGCCAAAAATCATTTGAATCTGTTCAGCACTTTTTCAGTAAACTGATTTCGAATAAAACGTTACATTGATATTATATATTATATATTCAAATATATGATCTAAAATTTCACTAGCATTCTCTCCAACATACACAATAATGTTTTTGTTTGAGAACTATGTGGCTGTTAGAGAAAACCTAACAATTCACACAAGATTGTGCAACAATTCATCTAGAAAAACACTAATATCTGTGGGAACTATTTGCTAATTAGGCTTTTCACTCAATCCCCCTATGTATGTCTACAAAGTGAAACTGGAACTTTCTGATTCCCTCTTGACTGAGAAGAATATATCACTTAAATGTACCATTGGGTTGCTGTAAAGTAATTGCAGATCAACAACTTTACGAAATGCAAGATGCATATTTTGGTCCAATCATTCACGACCTCGTGCTAGTGACCATGAGCTTTGCAACATGTGTGTTCTTTGCACACAACTTTTATTATAAATTTACAATCGAGATTAGAAGCAACAAAATCATTTATGCATTTATCATTTCGCAAAGGTATCGTCATTTCAACAATGGCAACTTTTAACCTCAAAGATCAGATCCACAACCGTTAATCGGGATCGATTGTAAGAACTAGTCAAATCAAATCCTTAATTACACTAGATTATGTGTTATAAATAAACCAATGAGTCACTGCTTCGTTGTTTTCTTATTACTGCACCAAAGTTTGCCTCGATTCCATCATGATGCAAGATAAAAATTCATAATTTCCGTTTGATGGGATAAACCGGGTATTATTTACTTTGAGCTACCACTGCAAACCACCACCATTGAGATGTAGCATTGCGTATTGCAGAAAAATTGCTTGAGCTTAAATGGAAAATCCTGCTCTACCTGCTATAGCCCAACCTTGTACCAAAACGTTACCACATTTTCCCAAAGATGCTCTACAAAGGTAATTAACAACAAAGCAAAGCTTTATCATATTGAAGCTAGTAACATTTCAGAAAGTTAGGATCGCCAAATTACCCAAACAATGTCAGAAGGTTGTCAATTAACCCTAGGATGCATAAACCAGGCCATTCAGGCACGGAGAGATTTTAGTAACTTATAATTTACTTGAGCATTTAGATATGCTCTAAGCAGATATTTATTTAACGGGTACTTGGTTCAAAAACATTCAAGGGTATTTAGAAATTGAAAAAAAAAGATTTTTCCGTTAGCACCCTGTATTTACATAAACCGGGTCTCCGAAGCCCGTCTACGTATAGTTTTTTAAAACATGTATAGACTTGTTCATAGCCAGCTAAGAGTTATTATAATTTGTCAAGCACTGCTGCACGGAATTGTGAAAGTATGTTCAAGTCGCAACCTGCATTACTGCTAGATGTGTAGTTTCTATAAAACAAGTATAGACTTGTTCATAGTCGGCTAAGAGTTAGCTGATATTGTCATTCAGTTGAAATAAAAGTTGCATTGAGTGAGCTTGTGAGACACATATGATAATGGCATCAAAGAAGAGTGTGAAAAGGGTGAGAGTTGGTAATGTCGGCTATGAAGAAATACTGTTGCAGTGGGCAGCTGAAGATGATTTGCCTTCCGAGGAAAGTGATGTGTCAGAAGCAGAAAATTTCGAATCGTCTTCTGGATACAGTGATGATGGGGATGATAATTCAGAGAATGATGCTGACAATATTGGTAATCCGATCTTTGCTTCAACGAGTGGTTACACTGCTTCAAGTGGTCTGGATTGGAGTTTGGAACCTCCAGCAAAAAATAAAATTCAACCACATAGCATTATTCGGCGTGGACCAGGACTGGCAAGACAGAATATGGCTGAAACACCAAAAGAAGCGTTTCAATTATTTATAACTTCAATTATGATACAAGATATTGTGAACTGTACTAATTTAGAGGGGAAAAGTGTTTATGGAGCAAAAAGAAAACCGTGGAAAGATGTGACCGTTGATGAATTTCTTGCATTCTGTGGTTTACTTATTCATGCGAAAGTTGACAGTAACTGGGATGTTAATGCGAGAGAACTTTTTTCTGGTGAATTTGCTAATCCTATGTACTGAGCCACAATGTACATATTTCGCTTTGAAGAAATACGAAAATTTATCAGATTTGAGGATAAGAGAACTCGAAATACGCGTTTGGAAACCGATAAATTAGCAATGATATCCTATGTTTGGGATTTATTCATTCAACAATGCAAAACCTGCATCATACCAGATACTAATGTAATTATAGATGAACAATAGAGGTAAGTGCAGATTCGTTCAATATATGCCAAGTAAACCGGCAAAATATACTCAAAATATTTTGGTTGTGTGAATCTAAGCCTGGTTTTGCTCAAGATGGATTAGTTTATGTTGGTCGCCAACCCGGAGAACCTCCACATAAAAACCTGAGGCTTGAAGTTGTACAAATTTTTATGCGTAGCATTCCTAATTCTGGTCTCAATCTCACGATAGATAATTTCTTCAATAGTGTTCCACTAGCAACTTATCTGTTAAATAAAAATACTACTGTTGTGGGAACACTACGTCAAAATAAGCGTGACATTCCAAAAGAAATGAAAGCCTCAAAAGATCGTGTAGTCTACTCTTCATTATTTTGCTTTCGAAATAACTTATCCATGGTAAGTTACGCACCTAGAAACAACAAATGCATAATTTTACTAAGCACCATGCACCACGACGCATCTATCAATGATGACGCTAAGAGGAAGCCCGAAATCATATCTCATTACAATAAAACAAAGGCCGGTGTTGACATGGATCAAATAGTTTTGACATACATGTGCAAGAAGCAAAATAAAAGATGGCCCATGACATGTTTCTTCAACATCATTGATGTTGCAACACTGAATGCATAGTCTTTACGAAGGAACATCCAAACTACAACGTAGGAGTGACTCACAAGCGCAGAATATTTTTGAAAGATTTAGCGAAGGTACTAGTGATACCACATATGCAGAGAAGATCTACTAAACCTAACCTACGACGTAGTGTCTGGGAGTGTATGAGCAGATTTATTGACATATCTGGTCCGCCAACCGCTCAAACAAATGCAACGAGAAAAAGATGCTCAGCTTGCCCGCTAAATATTGATTGTAAAACTGCAATGATAATTGTAAATATAATATCTATAATGAGCATAGTGTTAGAATGTGTACTACCTGCTTCTCTAATCCCTAAAATTTTTATTTTTATTTTTTTGAAACAATGTTCAGTTTCATATTTAATCTCACGTTTGTAATGTATATGTATAAATAAATAAAGTTCTACTTCAAGATCTGTGTTTTTGTTATGACTATACACGAATTTACATACCGGGCCTCAGAAGCCCAGATTATGTAAATGCCGATATTTTATTGGTTAAGTATCCTAGGTTAAACAAGGCCACATTTCGTTTAAAATTGTTCAACATTTTCAGGAACATAAAGAATAAAAATAAAAAAATTACTTTTGCAACAACGTAATAACGTTTAACCTCCACAAACAATTCCCTTTCTCAAGATAAATCCATAAGTCATTCTCCAGTTTGGCCAATAAATTTATTGTTGACCCAACTGTTATTTAAATTTACAGCCCCTTTAAGCTACACATTTTAAAACATACTTTGATAATTAATAATTTAATTAACAATTGGAGCTATGAGGCCATAAACAAGTATTATAGACACATTAGGATACATAGCACAACTTTATGCCAAGATCAATATCATGAAATAATTCGCAAGCATTCAAAATGGTCAAACTTCCAAGAGCTCAAGTGTTAATACTTGCTGAAGAGTATCAATGTTTCCAAACCACCAACAAAGAACTTCATACAATTATATTTTCTATAAACATCTTTAGAAGTAGATAAAAGTCTTCAATTAATATGAAAATGAAAAATTAGTTCAATAATTGATAGGTGAGAAATATGAAAAATTAAAATCCAAATCAATGTATGTAGACTAGTCCCTAATGTTCTTCAAAATTAAAAAAATTAAAAATTACTTTCTACCGATTAGAAGAACTTCAATCATGTAACCATAAATTTCATCGGCATCAGAATGTCTACCATCCCAGTCAGCTTAGATTCAATGCAACCCATAGAAATTAAAAATACAATTAACCAAAATTTGTAGTCTCGGAACAATAGCCATTGAATATGTTCTCATGTACAAAATAAGTCAAACTGCTAAAAATTTCTTTTCCGGTACTGCAAAACCCGTTCACTTTAATACACTTTTAAACGTACCATTCCTAAGGTATATTAGCGACTCGCTCACTTATAAAAATAATAACTTATCAAGTGATTGCATGCACACATCATAATAAAATAAGAATACACAGTAAAACCTACCAGTACAAGTTTAGTTTGCGCAAAAAGCAAAAATTAACTCACCGTATAACGCACTCAACGGCACAAAACTTCCAAGAGTTGCCCCGGCTGAGCTTAGCGGCAATGCACCTGCAAAATTTAACAAAATGAAGACACCACCCCATGCTCGAACGCACGCCTTGAACATACAAACTACGTTTCGCTTTGGGAGCGAAGTATTTAATGGTAAAACTCGAATTTCCTGATATTTACTATCAACAAGAGCTTACGTGCGAAGTCCTCCATTTTCAACTTCACACAAGTATTGACTGTTCGCAGCCAACTTAGGCGTCTGAAAACCAAAATGTCCCCACTGAAAGTTAGGTTAGGTTGTGCGTAGAAAACATTTAAAAAGCAACAATGAACGTTCTGGTCAGGAATCTTAAGGTGCTCAGGCCGGCCGCCGCCCTCTGCAGGCTAGCTAGCTCGAAGCCGAAGGAGGAAATCGAGAGCCTGGTGAAGAAGAGCAAGGTGGTGGTCTTCATGAAGGGGGTGCCCGAGGAGCCCCGCTGCGGCTTCAGCAACGCCGTCGTCCAGATCTTGCGGATGCACGGCGTTGCGTACGACGCGCACGACGTTTTGAAGGATGAAGAACTGCGGCAAGGTACCAATCGAAGGCAATGATCTCGTAGAAACTAAAAGGCGGTTTTAGGTATCAAAGACTTTTCAAACTGGCCAACCATACCGCAGGTGTTCATCAACGGGGAGTTTGTTGGAGGCTGTGATATAATGCTGCAGATGCACCAATCGGGAGACCTGGTTGAGGAGCTGCAAAAGGCAGGCATTAAGAGTGCACTACTGAGCGAGAAGCAGGAAGAGAAAACAGGTGCTGATAAAAAGGGATGAAGCTGTTAGTTTTTGTAATTTATTCTTTTTGTTGATATTTATCGTTGTTTAATACATATTACTTAGAGGTGCAGATATATTCTTTTGAAATCCACATCTGAAATTGCTTCTTGGTTTTATTATCTTTATTTATAATATTTAAATGTCAGGATAAGAAGAAAATGAAAGGTAATGATTCATTGTAGGGAGTTTGCATGTGCCTTGTAAAACATAAAAAGTTCTGCAAAAAGTTTAAGTCTACAGTATATTGTGCAGCATAATAAGAGGTCAGCTGGTCAGTTCTCAACAAAGCAGTCCCAGGTAAATGATTAACTGTTCTATACAGCAATGATCCATTGACCAGACTAAAGTATCCAGTACACACATTATCTATCACCCTCCTTATCCACATCATTTATAGTTAATAAATTGTCGTATACAGCAATATACATACTTACGTTTCATAATCAAGATGCTCCACCACCAAACAATAATGATAATGGACAGAATAATATACATAAACGGCAAGTTGTTAAAAAAGGAAAACATGTTCATATAAACATAACCAGTTATATTTAAGCACACATTATAGATTTACACACTCGCATAACTAATGAACAAAAAAAGAAGCCAAAACCATTTATTTATAACCTAACTAACTTTAAAGGCATGGTTAATAATCTTGCAGAGGTTACCAATGACGACACATATTCTAGTAGGCCTGTAGCCAATAATACACTAATTCCCTCACTATGGGTACATACAGAAAACTAATCACTCATTTAAGAGGCGAAAAGGTAATTCACCACATTTACGAAAGCAAAAAAGGCCTACAGAATTGTCATAAGAAATCACCACTCAATTCGAACTCACGACATGCAAGAAGAGCTGAAAGAGACTGGTTATGAAGTTCATAACATACTAAATAATCAGAGAATCGCTGTCAGTGTTCTATGTGGACTTAGACTACAATTAAAATAACTAAAAAAATTTGAATTGAAAGTTAGCTGTAGAACAAAAATAATTGTTGACCTAGAAAGAAAATGAGGGAATACATTGTAAATATGAGATGTTTAAACAAGGGATAAAACATACTGCACCTGGGCTGCTCAGTTGCATGAAATTCTGAGAACCACGTAACACATACATGCATATTAAATCAAAGACCAGCAAGATGTTTTCTTTACTAAGACAAACGTCCAACTAACTACAGAGAATGTAATATTTGTCAAGACTTACTGTACTTAAATAAATTTTTTTTTGTAACCTATTAAGTAAATAGGATGTATGTCTTTGACTTGAAAGGGGAAGTGTCCACTGACAATTCTCTTTATGGTTCACTAGCACTTAGCGGTGTGGGAGTAGGTTGGCAGGCCAGGTTTTGTTGAATCTTCTAATGGGCGGTCCACCCCGTAGAGGTTATCTATGAGATCGTTTGGATTTACTGTAATTCGGTGTCGGTAATTGGCAGAGACAGTAGTGATTACGTCCGTGACGTGTGGAATTTGGAGGTCTTGGTGGAGCATAAAGTTAGTAACGTACCATGGAGCATGAACAATTGCACGGAGTGTTTTGTTTTGGAACGCTTGAATTGGTTTTAAACGAGTGGGCTTGGCACAGCCCCAAAGCTGGATGAAAGTTTTGATTTGCGTCCCATGAATCAGTACATTTGTTTGACTTTGAGATCCAGCTGCTTCCTTTTCATTTGAATGTGTTTCTGCCACGTTAATCATTGGTCTAAATGCAATCCTAAATATTTTACTTTGGTTTTTACAGGTATAGGAGTACCATTGATTGTTACAGCTGGACAGATTTCCCTACGATTGGTAAAAGTTACATGAAGAGATTTAATTTGATTAATAATGATTCGCCACTTGGAGTACCATTCGCTGAGCATGTTGAGTTAGGTTTATGGGAGGAGGTTACCAGATCATGAGAGGATAGCAATGTCGTCCACAATTGCTGCAATGATAGTGTTGTGCAGGACGGATAAGTCGGCAGTGTATATTAGGTAAAGGAGTGGGCCGAGCACGCTACTCTGAGGGACACCAGAGTGTATAGGGTAGTGGGGAGAGACAAAGCCGTTATGTTTGACAGAGAAATTCCTATCAGTGAGGTAAGATTTCAGAAGAGGTAGTAGTTACTACTAACCATGTTTTTAAGTTTGTGAAGGAGACCTATGTGCCACACTTTATCAAACGCTTGGGAGACGTCCAAAAATACCCCGTTACAGTATTGTTTAGCTTCTAGACTCTTGGAGATCTGATTCACTATTCGGTGAACTTGGTGGAGCGTTGACATGCTTTTGCGAAAACCAAACTGATAGTCAGGCAGCAAGATTGTTAGGTCATGGTCTGCTTGAATTAGTTTAAGTAGAAGTCTCTCAAATAGTTTAGACGGGATGGGCAGCAGGCTTATGGGTCTGTATGAAGATGTTTCATGCGGAGGTTTACCAGGTTTATGTACCATAATGATTTCTGCGTATTTCCATACAGTAGGGAAGTAGCAGAAGCTTAAGAGAGTTTATAGATTGTTGTTAGGAGTACAACAGCTTTGTGTGGCAGCATTTTTAAGATTTGGTCGGTGATTAAATCGTATCCCGGGGCTTTGTGGTGTTTTAGTTTGGTTATTTCAGATTTAACTTTGGCGGCTAATGGGTTTTATTGGCATGGGATGTCGAGGAATGCTTCAATATCGTCATTTGGGGTACCAGGAGATGGTTCTGGTGCTTGAAAGACGTGAGATAGGTGGGTTGCAAAAGTGTCCGCCTTTTCTTGGTCGGAGCAGGCCCATTCATTGTGGTTTCTTATCGGGGACTTAGGTGGAGTAGGTCTTTTAAATTTTTTAGTAGCCTTCCATAGGCTATGACCATCAGAAGATAGATTTTGAATGTATGCTTCAAAGGTGGAGTTTTGAGCTTCTTTTAGTGCTGCAGTAAGCTGCCTAGATAACCTCCTGTAATAGTGTAAGTTTTCCATATAGCGTGATCTCTGCCATTGCCCTCAACTCTTCTTTTTTCGCTAATAAGTTGGCGGATGTGTAGCGGGGTGTCTTTGGTACAAGCCTTTAGGAGTTCAGAACTGGGAGTCGATTGCCATGCCGCTTGTTGCAAGAGTGTTGTAGAGTATTGTACAGTTTCATCTAGATCTGCTGAGACTTTAATTCGCATGTCAAGAGTTATGTTTTGAGTAACGTATTCTGCGAATTGGTTCCAATCGGTATGACTTGCAGTCAGCGTTGGATTCGTAGGTTTATTTGTGATGGTGGTGCATAGGTTGAGAATAACAGGCGTGAAGTCTGATGACAGGTCGTAATTCGAGGTAATTAAACAGTTTTGCGTTGGTACACCTCTAGTTATGTAGAAGTCTAGGAGGTCTGGTAGTTTCCTTGGATCTGTCGGCCAGTAGATGGGCTCTCCGCTGTAAACATGGGTATAGTTAGCAGTTATGGCCCTTAGGAGGTTGTGACTCTTGGTGGTGACGAGTCTGGAGCCCCAGTGGGTATGCTTTGGGTTCCAGTCTCCTCCTGAGATAAAATGATTACCAAGAGAGTAAAAGAAGATTGCGTATTCATCAGAGGGAATGGTGTGGCGTGGTGGACAGTAGACAGCTGATACATTCAAATCCCACTTATCAGTCTTTACCTGGACATTGGTAGCTTGGATCTCATGTGTTTGGTAGTTAGCTAATTCATGATGGGAGATGGTATTTTTAATTAGGATTCCTGATCCGCCATGAGCCGTGCCATCGGGGTGGATACAGTGGTAGAATGAGTAGTATGGTATGTGGAAGGCAGTGCGTTCGGTGAAGTGGGTTTCAGATATAAGGAGAATGTCAATTTTGTTTGAATGTAAAAAGGCTATTACCTCTTGTTTGTGGTTGAGGAGCCCATTGGCATTCCACGATACAATTCTAAGGATGTTAACCATTATGGGAGTTTACTGATGACAGTGGTAAGCAGATTCAAAATCATGCTGTTTTGGTTTAATATCTGAGTGACCATGGTCTTAAATTTATTTAAGAATAAAGTTTGATGTTCTCCTATGTCTGCTGGCTGCTGGGGGAAGGGTGTAGTTCTGCTGGTTGCTTGAGCGTAGGACAGAGGTTTATTTTGAGTCGTGAGCGTGTTGGTTGATTTGTAGATTGTATGCTGGGTTGGCGTAGTAGGTAATTGATATGTGTGGAGTTGTTGGAGAATCGTCTGATGCCGTGTCTCTGTATGATTAAGTCTTTGTAAACTCTACAGCCCTTATAGTTTGCCAAGTGGTCGCCTGAACGAAGAGCGCACTTTGCAGGCTTATCTCTAATTTTTTGGCAGGTTTTGGAGCCGTGGCGACTCCCACACTTGACACAGTTGGGTGGTCGATTGCAGTAGGTTTTGGAGTGACCATACTCTTAGCTGCGCATACATTGAACTATATCGCATCTTTTCTTCGGTGCTTCTACTGTTATTTTGGTATTGTTGATGTATCTTAGGTCAAATATTTCTTTATTGTTTAGTTGTGGTTCGAGATTGATGAAGAACAGGGAAAGTGGTTCTTTAGTGATCCTGTGCTTGACGTTCACTGCGTTGCGCACTTTGTGTCCTGCTTTTGTTAATTCGTCTTTGATGTCTTCGATTGGTACTGAGTGGTGTAAGTTCCTAAACACCACTCTTCGCTTGGTACGTGTGATGAATGATTTGTTCCTCTCGTAGGTGTATTACTTTTTTTCGGTAGGTTTCAATGGTGTGCGCATTGATTTTTATTGTGTTATTAGCTAGAGCTTTAGTGTAGTATGTTTCATCTTCCGTAATTTTCGTTAGGTTAGTAATCATATTTTGATAATTTTTGACACCGTGTATAAAGATTGGCGGTGATTTAGCTGGCGTGGCAGATGGATTCAGGCTGGGGTCATCATTTCCAGTTACAGTTTCAAGCGATTTAAATCGGTTATGCATAGGAGTGGAAATCATAGCAGGAGGTTGTATTGTTAGTTTATGATTGATTTTACGTTTTTTGGAATTGACAGTTTGCCAGTCATGTTTAGGGGCTACCGCTGGGCTGTCGTTCAATTCGTCGTCACTGACTAAAGTTATGGTAGCGTCAAGATTTGAATTAAAGTTATTTGAATTTATCAGAGGGCTAGGTTGGAAGGGAATATGATTATTTTGAAGCGCTGCATTTGCTGGCACGAATTGCGGTACGCCTGGTTGTTGGAAGGATACTGGATTTTGAGAGTTAATTAAGTTTGGCGGAAATCCAGGTATTTGATTTGGCTGAAATTGAGAAGGATACATGCTTACCCATTAATGAAGTGATTTGATTTTAGTCTAAATAATAGGCTTGTTTTGAAGATTGGCCTCTTTAAAAATAGAAATGCAAGCAGGCGGCCTCGCATTTATCGCGCCTGATAAACGACCTCACTTGCACTTTCTTACGTTTAGCGAATCGAGTCCGTCTTAACGCTTCTAAAGGGAAATGGGAACTCACTTAAGTAAATAAAGCAACATACTTACATGTAACGCTAATAAAATACAACCACACTCCAATATTTCCCTTGAACCTCTATGTTATACCCCCCTCCTTGCAATACCATTCCTAAGACTATAAACAAACAAAATGCAAGATATACGCAAATAGTAACTGAAAAATTGTAAACAATACTCCAAATAACCTGTTCTCTATTACTCAACAGTTAACCACCTTTTATCAGAATTTAAAATTATGGTGCAACAGAGCAACATGATACTGAATCTATTAGTAAACATTCATAGTAGCTAAGTACACAAGAATTGCAACCTGGAACGCAAATGGTTGTTAACCATAAACTGGGCTTAACAACTTTTTTGAGTTATAAAAATTTGACCTCATTTTAGAAGCACATTTTACTAGTTGAATAAAAGTTTGCATTCTTAATTAGACCGTATGCAGTACATCTTCCTGATAAAACTGTGCATAGCAGCTCCACAGTTATTTGCAGCATTTCACTTTTTTCCTCTTTTTACTGCTTTTTGCTTCTACGTATTGTTTTTGTTTCCTTTCTTTATCCATTCGCATTAAATGTTCAAACCAGTTCGATTGCTTCTTTTTCAGTTTGTTTTGAATTTTTTCTTGTTTGGTTCCCTCGTAAATTCTCTCTATTCTCCATTTATCAAATTTTATTTTACTTAAGATTATTCTTAGAAACTCCATCTCTATGCCTCGCAATTTATTCTCATGTTTTTGTTTGAAATTGTATAATAGTGTTGGTATGACTAGAGTAGTGCAAACTATTTTCTTTGTTTCTCTGGTGATTTCTCTTTCTCCTAAAATCGTTTTTTTGTTTATTGTATAGTAGATTTTGGTTGCCTTATTTATTTTGTGTGAAATTTCTGTTCCCAGTTTTCCACCATTTGTTGTAATAGATTCTCCATTGTCGAAACTTCTTTGAGTGTGTGTCCATTGCATTTTATTTTTATGTTTGCTGTTTCTTCATTTTCTTTCCCAATAACTATTACATTTGTCTTGTAATGTTGATTTGCATTCCCATTTTCTTTATCTCGTTATTCCACATATCAACTTTCTGTGTTTTTGATATAGAATATCAACGAAGCAATATCAAACCGTCAGTCTAGACCTTAGATTAAAAGTTTATTGCGGGCAAGGACTGAAATGTGAAGCATATCTTCACCGAAGGGCGTAACCTATCTCATATATATATATATATATATATAAATAAATTAATTAAAAGGACTTCTACTAAACATGATAGTATACCTCACCAACTGTTACTTTGCACCAAAAACCAACTCTCCATATCATTTAATAAAAACAGATGTTTCTCAGGTTAATATTTTGAATCCTTTCTGTGCATCTCCTATACACCTTTGAAGTCCCTGAAACCGAGAATACCACAATTGTTACGTCTTAATACTCTCCATGCACAATGACTCAACAGAAGTTTTATAACATCTATAAGCACACTTAAAAAGTTTATATTAACGGACAGATTTATGGCAAATGAAGATAGAAGAAATAAAATTGCACAAATCACATTTGCAATAAGAAAAACCAGATGTTCTCTAATAACATTTAAGGGCATTCCATTGTTGCTTACAAAAGAAACTAAATATCTTGAGCTCCATCTGAACAGAGAGCTAACCTGGTGTCTTTATCTCAAAGAAAAAAGGACAGATGCATCTAAAATTCAAGCGACTCCTTGGACCTAAAAAAGTATGGCGGTATGGCAAGAAAACGAGGAGTAATATATCAGCGCAATCAAAATTCTTGGAGGTCTCGTAAATGCAACTTGGTTTATTAACAACTGAACGCTACTTGATAATTAAACATTCTATTTGTGGTGTATGTAATAGAGAAATCAGCATCATTCTACTTTGCAATCTTGTTCGACAACTCTTGAATTATAGTAACCTAGTAATGTGATCTGTAAAAGGTCATTCGTTTTTCTGGTCATATGAGACAGATCTTGACTTTAGGGTTAACAAAAAAAAAACACGAACATGAAGTGAAAAATTCATCACATTACACCATCTGTCAATAATATAATTAAGTGATTCTTTTGGAACTCAAGTTTTTTATTCGAAGCAATTCGTATTACCCAAGTAAATGAGCCAGCATACTTAGAATACAATAAAAAATGTTAAAATTCTACTGATATTTATACATAGTAATTAAAAACACCTGATATTATTTTTTGCGAAGGTTGTCGTGTGTGTGTTTAAGAATGACTCCGATATTAAAACCCAAATTGGACCATATCGAGCACTATAATATAATTAGGGATTCTATAAGTGAAAATAACACGCATGCAGAAGAATGTGTAAATGAAATTGAGTTGAAAGAACTAAAGAACAATGAGTAAATTTAATATTAATAAAATGTATTGAGGTTAGAACGTTTAAGAAGGTTGAGAATTACATTAAGTAGTGGGTGACAAGATAATTAAGATAAAGCATAAAATATAAAATCCATCAAGACAAGTTCAGAAGAGGCAACACATTATACAAAGTGAAGTTCTCGAAGTTGCATATATACAAATTCGTTTACAGACTACATACGTATTACAAAAATAAAGTACAACAATGGAAGAAAAACTAGATAAAATTATGGGGAAGTTAGATGTAATAAATGAACGAGAAATGCGCATTAAAGGAAGAAAATGCACAAATGAAAAACCAGATAACAGAACAAGAAGAAAGAATAGATAACATTGAAAGGAGGTACGAAAAAATAATTTGATAATGCACGGAATACATGATGTAAATGAGGAATTACAACTAAAAGAAAAAATTAGAACTCTGCTACGTGATATGGAGGTACAAATTAATATGGAAACTGAAATAAAAGATATACTTAGACCAGGAAGCTATAGAGATAACCAAAAGAGGCCTATACTAATAGAATTGAGCTCTAATAACAAAAAAATAGAAATTCTTAAAGCGCTAAAAAATTGAAGGGAACTAGAGTAACGGAAGATTTCTCAAAGAAAATACAAGAAGAAAGAAAAATTCTAATCCAACACATAAAAAAAGCAAGAGAAAGTGGAAATAGAGCGTTTGTAGTTTACAACAAGCTGGTAGTAAATGGGGAAAGCCACAAAGTAGAACAGTTAACAGAAGAACAAAATGATGAAATACTAAAAAAGAAAGGTGCTAGAACAGTGGAAGAAAGATCACCGCAAGAAACGCCAAGCAAAGAAGATAGACTTATAAAATTTTCAAAACAACAATCAAAAAACTAATAACTAAACAGAGCACGGGATACAAAGAGGACGATAATGACAATGGAAAAAGGAATATGACTAGGCAAATGGATTTAATGCCAAATAAGGACCGAAACTAAATAAGAAGAACAGAATATGGAAATTGGTCACCTGGAACATTAGAAGTTTATCCGGAAAATAAAACGAGTTAGTAAATTTACAAAAGCAAAACTAGATATATTAACTATAACGGAGACTAAGAAGAGAGCAAAGGAATAATAAGTCTGGTAGACGAGAACGTACTCATTTACAGTGGAGTGCCAGAGAATAAAAGAGCAGCAGCAGGAGTTGGTTGTATAATCAAAGATAATGAAGCTGTAATTAATCCAAAACTGAAAGGGCTGGTACGAAAGAATGTTAACGATAGAACTTAAAGAAACCAATGGAAAGATAATAATAATAGTAGCATATGGACCGGACGAGAACGATTCAAAAGTGAACAAGGATAAATTCTGGGACGAGTTGACAGAAGCAGCTGAAACCAGCAAAGGAAGGATATTTGTAACAGGAGATCTAAACAGCAGAGTGGGAATAAACGAAAATAAAGATATAATAGTAATAGGAAAATTTGGCGAAATAACAAAAAACAACAATGGAGAACGATTAATAGCTATTGCACATTAAATAATTTAGTAATAGCGAACACATTCTATAACCACAAAGATATACATCAGTTTACAAGAGAAGTGCCAACCAGGAAGGAAATGTCTATAATAGATTATATATTAGTCGAGATGATAGAAAAATAGTGAAAGATGTTAAGGTTAGAAGAAGAGCAGAAATATTTAGTGACCACTATCTACTAGTGGCAAAAGTAGAAAGAGAAGAAACTAATACTGAAGAGGTAAGAAAACAGAGAACCAAGAAAGTAGAATTTCAAACAATAAAAACTTACAAATTAAATAATGAAGAAGCAAGGAACAGATACAAAGAATGTGTTAGTAGAAAAATAAAAGAACTGCAAGGAAGTGTAGAAGAAGCAAATCTGGAACAATTATGGGGAATGTTTAAAAATGTAATACTAGAAGCAACAACGGAAGTGTATGGAACAACTAGAATAACAAATACCAAAAAGCAAACAGAATGGTGGAATGACAACATTAAGAAGCAGGTTAGGATCAAAAGGGAAACTTGAAAGAAATACTTAAATAACAGAAAAGAAGAGACTTACAAAAAATATAAGGAGCAAAGAGTTAAAGATTTAGTACTATAAGCTAAGCAAGATACATGGAAAGAATTTGGAGAAACAGCAAGGAGATTCAGAAATTATTTTATAAAATACTAAAATCAGTACGAAACGGTAAACCAATGTATGAGGTAAAGTAAAAAATAAGCGAGGTGAAAGCCTAGTAGGTGAACAGGAAACAATGGAGAGATGGAGAGAGTATTTTGAAGAACTGCTGAACCCAACAGGGATAGAGAATAAAAAGGATAAAGAAGAGGAAAGAAGAAAAGAGGATAGATTAAGGGAAATATACATTAAGAGTTCAGAAAATGAAGACGCTGAAAAAATAGAGTTCCAAGAAATGAGAGAAGCAATACAAGAATTAAAATTGGAAAAGCAGCCGGCCATGACCAAATTAAGGCAGAGATGATAAAATATATGGGCGAAGACGGAGAAATGTTATTACTAACGATTTATAATAGTCTGAAGGGAAAAAACAATACCTAAAGAGTGGGAAATAGGAAAAATTCTCCCAATCCACAAAAAAAGGAGAGAGAACTAACTGTGACAACTACAGAGGAGAAGATCTGTGAACGTATATTGGAGAGAAGATTAAGAGGAAAAATCAAGAAGACATTATCACAATCGCAAAGTGGATTTAGAAGGGGTTTTAGTGTACAAGATCATATATTTACATTAAAACAGATAATAGATAGATCAGTGAAGTACAATACAAAGTTGCTGTTTGCGTTCATAGACCTGAACAAAGCATTTGACAGGGTAAATAAAAATATGGGATGGGAAAGTTTGGCCAAGAGAAATATCGATGATAACCTGTTAGCAGCGATTAAAAGTCTATATACGAACAACACCAATTATGTAATCAGCAGAAATAATTGGTCTAAAAATTTAGATATGAAAGAAGGACGTAGACAAACAAGGAGGAGTACTGAGCCCAGTTCTGTTTACCGTATTCATTGACGACATTATAAAAGAATGTAATAAAAATGTTAAAAAGCTAAAACTGGGATCAAGAAATTTACAAGTAGTTGAGATAACAGAATGTGCGTTTGCAGATAACGTAGTAATAATGACAGCAAATGAAAGGGACTTACAAACGAACTTACAGATCTGGAACGAAACTTTAAAAGAACATGACATGAAATTAAATACAAACAAGACTAAGGTGATGGTAATTTCAAAAGAACCTTGCACAATTAAAATACAAATAGAAGGTTTTTTTTTTAATATAACACCAATGGTGCTGACAATTAAAACTGATCTTTTAGATCAACCATTAATTTGTTTCTGATACATCTTAAAAACTAAATAACTAACAACTATAGTCCAGCCGTCAATGTACTGTAGATATTTCTGTCTACTATACGCACTCTCACTTGCGCACTGTGCTCTGCTTTTACACAGTCACTTTACACAAGCTCAAATGGTTTGGTTCTCTTCAGTCTTCGGATTATATGTTGTCTATCCAGCAGCTGAAGGGCTTCTACATTTTCGTGAAGGTGTAGTCTGGTTTCATGTTTTCCAGCGAACCTCTTAATCTCTTCAATAACTGTAGGGATGCCTAGGTCTCGATGCAAGTCAGCATTGCGTACATACCAAGGTGCATCTACTATGTTGCGTAGTACCTTGTTCTGGAAAGTTTGTATGGTTTTGATATTGCTATCTTTGGTGCAACCCCATAGTTGTATATAGCCAAACTGGCTTTAATATCTGGTTGTAGATCAAGATCTTACTATGTATCGGCAGCCTGGATTTTCTCCCAATAAGCCAATAGAGTTATCCGTATTTTAGTCTTAATTCGCTTATTTTCTTCTTCACATGTACTTTCCACCTAAGTTTGGCATCTAGCGTCATGCCAAGGTACTTGGCATTGTTCTCATATGGCACAGTGGTACCATTTATATCTAAAGACGGTGGATCATTCAGTCTTCTGTTCGTGAAGTTGATATGAGTAGATTTTAGCTCATTAAGCTTTATTTTCCATCTTTAGTCCAGTCAAGCATTCTGTTGTTGGCTTTTTGTAGTCTTTCAGTGGCTGAGTCTTCATCTGAGTCCACTACCAGTAATGCAGTATCATCTGCAAACATAGCCACCTCTAAATTTGGTATATCACAGGTATAAAGTAGATAAAGGATGGGCCCCAATATACTACCCTGAGGTACTCCCGCATTTATCTCTTTTAGTTCTGAGTGTTCATCCTCTTGCTTGATCCTGAAAAGCCTGTCTGTTAAGTATGATGTTAGTATCTTTACGAATTGCTCTGGGAGCATTTCATTACGTTTGTAAATCAATCCTTCGTGCCAGACTTTATCAAAAGCTTGCGCGACGTCCAGGAACACCGCGGAACAGATTTTCTTTTCCTCCAGGGCACCCTCTATTACATCCGTGATTCGATGTACTTGATCTATGGTTGAGTGCTTTTACCTGAATCCAAATTGGTAGTTCGGTATTAGCTTGTCATTTTCTATAAGCGGCTTAAGTCTCTTAAGGAGCAGTTTTTCGAATAACTTTGATACGATTGGTAACAGGGAGATAGGCCTATAGGACTTAGCATAGTAAGGCGGCTTACCTGGTTTCAGCAGCATAATCACTTCTGCAATTTTCCAACTAGCGGGTACATGTTGGAGCCTCAGTGCTGCATTGAAGAGATAAGTGAGCATGACTATGTCTTTCCTAGGCAACTGCTTCAGGATTTCGTCAGTGATCAAGTCGTATCCCGGTGCTTTTTTTTGGATTTAGGTTTGTTTTTATTTCCATGGCTACTTCCTTTGGAGTGATGGGAGTGATGTTTTCTGTTCTTGAGTTAGCCATATTGGAGAGGCAGGCGTGTAAATAGCCGTGCCCTCGTGGTGCGGTGTGGGAAACTAAGTACGGCCCGTTTTGAAATGTAAAACGCTGAGGCCCAAATCGTCCCTTAAACGGCTAGCGCGAAAGCGGATGGGGGCGGATACCGATATCAACCGATAAGTAAAGCCAAATCGCTCACCTGTAATCGGCTTCGGCTTCGGCGGCGATGGTTTCACGGTGGCCACCTTGTTGCGATGTCTTCATGCCTGGAACACGACCGCACTGGGCGAGATGCGATGCGGATTGAGTATGTCTTGCGGGGTAGTTATCTGCGGGTTGGTTAAATGCGGTCGCATTGGCCGCGATGCGGTTCGAGTATATATTGCGGGTTGGTTAAATGCGACCGCACTGGACGCGATGCGGTGTGTGTATGTTGCCGGGCTTCGCGCCTGGCTTAGCGGTAGGTCTTTGCGGGAAATTTTTAATTCGACAGCACTTTTCATCTCAAAGGGTGCCGCCGCCGGTGTGCGATAGCAAAACGTAGCGGCAGATATCAAAGCCACCAGCATGCCACCGCGATATACAAGCGGTTCAAGGGCGAAAAGGCCGCCACACCACATATTGTTCAAGGTGTTATTTACTTGCGTTTCATTAGGAGTGAAGATAGCTGCTAAATGTTCGGCAAACAAGTAAGCTTTTTGTTTATTGATTTTGGCTCATGGACCATTTCCAATTGTAATTGGTAGTATTGACGATATAGGTCTTTTGATTCTCTTAGTAGCTCGCCAAAGCGAATAATTAGTTTCTTCATCTGCCGTTAGGTTTTCCAGATATGAATTGAGAGTTTCTTCTTTTAGTTTCTGCATTTCTCTCTTGAGCTGTTGTATTTTATTATTTAGAATGGTCTTATTTGAAGGATCTCCCCGACTGTTGCCATTTTCTTCTGGCTCTTCTTTTTTTCTTGACTATTTGTCTGATTTCTACTGGATAATTTATTCCTTTGGATTTATGCTTGATTTCCCTTGTGTTATTGTATGGTGCTGCCTGAATAAGTTTGGTGAAGTTTTCAGTTTCGACTTCTAGTTCCTCATTTGTTTTTAAGTTAACTCTTAAGTCGATTTTGTTTTGTAGTTCCGTTTTAAAGCTTTCCCAGTCTGTGGTTTTATTCACTAGTGCTGGACGTGTATCCTTCTTTATTATCTCCTCATTCAGCGTTATAATAACTGCTAAGTGATCGGATTCCGAATCGAAGTTTTCCTCGAGTTCCATGAAATTTGGTGAAACTTTTCCTGATATAAAGAAGTCCAACAAATACGGGATTTTATTAATGTCAGTTGGCCAATAAGTCGGCTTACCTGTATTATGATAATTACATCCTATTTCCTGAACAGGTTTTCTTAGCTCCCTACCCTTAGTAGTGGTTAATCGCGAGCCCCAGTCAACATGTTTGGCGTTTAGGTCACCGCCCATGATGAACCTTTCGCCTAGGTGCTGAAGGAGAGCTTTGTAATCTTGTTGTTCAAGATTGTGCTTTGGTGGACAGTAGATTGCTCCAACTGTGAGTTTTTGTTTGGTGGATTTGATCCCTACCACGGTAAGTTCCATATCAACACGTTGTAGATGGCATTCTTCGAAGTGGTTAATGGATTCTTTGATAATAATCGCACTTCCTCCTATTGCTTGGTTATCCGGATGGATTGTGGTAAGTTTTGTATCCCTTTACCTTTAGATAACTTTGAGTTGTCATGTGTGTCTCTGAGATGAGACACACGCCAATATTCTGTAGGTACAAATAGAAAGTAAAGCATAGAGCAAGTACAACACTACGAATATCTAGGAGTCACAATAGAAGAAATGGGAAGACAAGAATTAGATCTCATAAAGAGCGTAGAAAAAGCCAACAAAATATACTATGCAACAATAAAAGATAAGTTTGTCAACAAAAAAGAAGTGACACAACAAACAAAAATTAATGTAAACAAAACAATTTATAGGCCTGCACTTACTTATGGATGCGAGACATGGGTTACATCAACGAGGATGAAAAGTTAAATACAAGCAAGCAGATATGACGTATTTGAGGAGAGTGAAAGGAATAACATTAAAAGATCGGATAAGGAATGATGTAGTGAGGGAGGAACTGGGAATCGAATCGATACATCAGTTTATAGAGAAGAGACAATTCAGCTGGTGGGGCCATTTACAACGTATAGGAGACAGCAGACAGGTTAAGCGAGTATGGAATACAAACGTCGTTAAAAAAAGGGACAAAGGAAGGCCAAGAGAAACGTGGGATGATGTAGTGGAAAAAATATTAGTCAATAAAGGAAAATCGTGGCAAGAAGCGAGTGGAATAGCGCAAAATAAAAAAGAGTGGAGTGGGTTTGTCCGCCGAAATTAAAATTATTGTGGGCGAAAGTGATATAAAAGTTTAAGTTAATTTACATAGTTTGTAGATAATTGTAACCCTACACCAATTGGTAAATGGGTATATATATATATATATATATATATATACACCTACAAATCATATAAATATAAAATTTACAATAGTAACTAAAATTTATCAACATTTAATCAAAATTTGATATGGATAATAGATTTATTGATAGTTGTCAAAAATGTTTCTACCTGAACAAGCGAACAAGAACTAAGAGAAAAACTGGCAGTACAACAAGTAATCAGACTTAGTTAAAAACACCAGTAATGTTAATGGTGAACAGAATTAAAGAGATAGCAACATATATTTTTAATTAATTCTTAAAACTTAAAAGAGAAGCAAGTCATGGTCAAATAAGAGCTACAGGTCTGAAATACAATATAGAGGAAGATACAGACCTAAGGTATATACTGACCAAATATAAAGTAAACCAATCAAGTAGTTCCAGAAAAACGAATCAACACACACACACACACATCGGAGCAGAGGGGAGGGAGAGGTCATAAAAGAAAAAGCCACATAAAAATTTTTTGGGCATAAGTAATGGTGTCTATAATAGATATTACTAAGAAATTCACTTAAAAGAGATGTGAAGGTTAAATCTGGTGTTTATTTCGGGCCACTCTATAAAAAAAATTACATTGGTTGTATACGATGTCACTATTTTGAAACTGCAGGTGTCATCATATCAAATCTAAGTGACATATCATAACTGACATCAGTCTCTCAATTTCTTACACCATAAATTCCTGTTGTATATTCAAATTTGCAGGTGCGTTCAGCAATTGAAAATCGCGCCAATAGGCGAGATAATTGCATAACCTTGAAATGTTATGGAATCCTTAGGGATTTACTTAGAGATAATATGTGATAAGTCATAGTGTAGGTTTTAGTGAAAGTTTGTCGAGACACAAGCAATGTTTCCTGTAAGTTTTCGCACACGCTCGCCCTGGGATGCTTTCGTCGAAACGGACGCAATGGTTGTCGTTTAGAGTTTTCACTTTCAGAGTGTACATGTACACATACTCGCTGCATAACCTCACAAAAGATATTTGCGATAAATTGCTCGTCTACCACGCCATTGTAGCCGTTTTCCGTGGCAGAACTCGCAAAAGCCACGGCCGCGCGTTGAGTAGAGCGAAGCTGCAGATAATGGCCGCGCTAGCAGGCAGCAAAAGTAATCCAACGAATTTGAAAGCAGATCTGGGGACGAGGCAAGCTCCGCGTCAGCAAGGCCCTCATACTACTCGCCCTCGTCATGATCAGCGGCAGTGCGCGCGCGGCGAGAAAGAAAAAGGCAAAGCCGTACGAAAGGAAAGTATTACGCCTGTAAAAGGGCCGCCACAAGATAACAGATCTAAGAGCGTTGCTGCCTTAAAATCCCTGCCTGCTGATGTGCATCGGCAGCAACGTGCTCAGAGTAACACAGCGCACGTACCAAATGGTAATTTATGCTATCTGTACCAACATGTGTGGCCCCAACATGTACCTGTAATGTATCCTCTAGCTCACCGATCATTCTCTGAGTCCACTATACAGCAACAGTATTTAAATAGAGCTGGCTTAACATACAAATATTATAATAGATATCCTATGCACAGGTCCATCACCCCTGATTCTTCCAATGGGACTATAGGTAAGAGGCAGAACCTTTTTTGTTTTTTGGATATAACCATTTTTAATATTAGTTGCCGAAAGAGACAGGCAGTTGACATGGTCTCTGAGGACATGGCAGCGTACCGCTTTTGGCAAGAAACTTAAAAAACTGAAGAAAAACTCATTAAGTTGTGATTTCTCAGTAATGTCCTACAATGTTCTTGCACAGGAACTACTCGAAGAGCATTCATATCTTTACCGCAACCACCATCCACGGGCATTGTTCTGGGAGCAGCGTTGGAGCAACTTGTTAGATGAAATAAAGCAACACAATGCCGATGTAAGCTTTGTTGTCAGTACAGACTTAGTTATATATTTTATTGGAATTTCAGATTCTTTGCTTGCAAGAAGTACAGGCTAGCCATGTAAATAGATACTTTGGTGAGCTCAACAACCTAGGTACTTCTTTATTACTCCTGTTAAACCATCAGAGCAATATTTTTTAAATCTGTCTGCAGGTTACGAGGGATTCTTCAAGCAAAGGACAGGTATCAGAACGGACGGCTGTGCAATATATTACAAAAGTTCTTTGTTCAAACTCATCGAAAACGCCACAGTGGAATTCAACCAGTCAAACATTCATGTTCTCAATCGGGACAATGTGGCCATCATTGCGAAATTTGCGCCAATCAATAATACAGAGAATGAGTTTATTGTGGCTACTACTCATTTGCTGTACAATCCGAGGAGAGAGGACGTCAGACTGGCACAGACGCAGGTGCTGCTGACTGAAATTGACAGAATTTCTTTTAAGAAGAATTCAGCGTAAGTGAAGAATTTTTTTATATTGTGCAGCCTAAAGCATAGATTTACAAGGCAAGAAAAGCCTTACAATATGTATGGTTAAACATTTTAACCTTACTTCTATTATGTCATTTGACACAGCTTGAAATGTAGATTGTAATATAAAATCAATGCTTTAGGCATTAAATAGTAATGAACACCACAAAAATATATACACAGGCAAGAAAAGCCTTATATTGGATAAACTATATATGTTATGATGCAGTTTGAAGAATATAATTTGAATATTTGGGAATTTTAAATTCATTTTGGATTTAACCCTTAAATGGCACTGGGGGTCCAAAATACCCCAGAGTGTTTTTGATCAATAATTTTTCATAGTTGCACGCTAAAATATGCTTCGTGGCACCACCAGCTCTTAGTCAAGGCTTGACCCAAGCTGTTTGTATAGAGTTTCTAGATTAGTCGAGCGTTAGCTGTCTTAAAGAACGCGCCAAAATCAAGGTGGGGTCCATAGTACCCCCGTGTGTCATTTGTTATATATTTTTTGCAAATCGGAGTAAAAAAAATTATAAGTTTTTTGTAGTTAAATATTGAAATAATACGTAAGTATTAGTGAATATATGATACAATTTCTTTTGTCATACAGTTATTCATAATTCATATAATAAACAGATCATGGCTTATAATTTACGCCGTCAGCCTATCAACGAACTTCTGTGGAAGATGATGAGCATCAGGAAGTTCTTGATGCAGCTTCTTTAAGTGCAGAAGATGTCGTTGAAGAGGATGATGATGATTGTGAGCCACCGAGCGACTCAAGTTCCGAAGAAGCAGAGGAGGATTTGAGCGCCGACGTCGAGAATACTTCTTTGGAGCAGCATCTTTTGGATGCAAAAGCCCGACAAAGCGAGCGTTATAGTGTTCAGCAGGAACGAGGCCGTGGCTGAGGCTGACCTTTGTCAATACTGAGGGGGAAAAACGGTTATAAATGGAGCACGAGAGTCCCTGAAAGAGAGTCAGGTAAGAAATTCATAAGTATATCTATCTCTTTCCAAACGGCACTTGTCGCATACGTATTATTGTTACCTTCCCGCCTAAATCTTGCTGCTAGTTTTCCCGTGTAAATCACTTTACCGAAAGAGAAAGGGATAGAGAGAGAAAGTGACCGATTAAGGGTAATGTAAAGAATCATTTTTGTTACTGCATTTTGAAAGCAATCATTTCCGCCAAATTTTCAAATTGGTATAAAAATTTTTAAATTGTACATAAAAATATTTGCATTTTTAGGTCGACACATTCAACATGAGGAGCGTATCCCTGGTCTGGCTGGTCTAGCCGTTGGCTTAATGACGTTCGAAGATTTGTGGGGAGTATTATTTACTGATGAGTTTTTTGAAATAATAGTAACTCATACAAACATCCAAATCGAAAACGTTTTGTTCTGAAGTGATTGCAAACTGATCGCAAATTCAATCATATCACCATACTGATATAATCGAAATAAAGGCTTTGGTTGGTTTGTTATATTTTGTTGGAGCCTGAAAATCTTCTAACATTGATGTACACGAACTATGGAACAACGAATATGGTTTAATAATGTATCACTGCGTTGTCAAGATCGAGGTTCACGTTCCTGTGTATGTGCCTATGATTTGATGATAAATCAAAAAGAAGTAATAGCGATAGATTTGCACCTATTAGAGAAATTTATTGCGAACCGCCAAAAATGTTATAGTATGTCTGATAAAATCACTGTTGATGAGCAGCTGCTTAGTTTTTGCAGTCGGTGTCCTTTTCGTATCTACATAAAAGTCGAAACCCGATAAGTATGGTTTGAAAATTATTACTTTAAATGACGCGCAGACTTCTTCTTCTTTATCTATTGCCTTATGCCTTATGGCGTCGGCTGTGTTGGAGTGTCCACCCATGTTCTCCACTTTTCCTATTTTCTGTCATTTGCTTTAGTTGATTGACTGTTTTCCCCCTATTGTTTGCCAATTCTTCCATTCTTTGTTCCATATTTTTGCTTGGTCTTCCAACACTTCGTTTTCCCTGTCTTTTGGATTATGCTACTTTCCTGGTCAGTACGTCCTGCATTCTCTGTACGTGTCCAAACCATTTTAGTTGTTTTTAGTTGTTTCTTCTTCTATTATTTGGATAATTGGTTTTTGTTTTATGCTTTTTCTTATGTCTTCGTTTCTGCATCTGTCTCTTTTTGTTTTTCCTGTTATTTTTCTGAGAAATTTCATTTCTGATGCTGTTAATTTACTTTCATGTTTTGTTGTCTCACTTCCATATGTCAGGATAGGTACTGCTACTGTGGTGTGTAAATTGTTGTTTTTGTTTTTGTACTAATTTTCCTCTTTCCTAGAATTGTTTTGTTAAGTCGATAGAATACTTTTGTGGCTTTTCTGGTCCTGCTTAGGATCTCCGTGTTCGTTTTTCCATTGTCGCTTATTTTTGTTCCTAAATAGTCTATTGTGGAAACTTGTTCTAGTTCATCTTTGCCACAATTGATTTTTGTTGATCCTGTTTTCCATTTATTATCATGACTTTTGTTTTCCCTGTATTTATTTCCATGCCCATTTGTGTTATTATTTTGTCCCATTGATTTAGGGTCTTTTGTGTGTTCGTCCGGTTGTTTCCCATAATTATTATATCATCTGTGTATAACAGGCTCTGTAGTTGAACGGGGTGCAGCTCTCTATACCCAACTGTTATTTTGGGCGTGTTTTTCTTGCACATATTCAAGATTTTGTCCAAGTAAATGTTTAAAAGCAGAGGACTCAAACTGTCTCCCTGCTTAACACCCCTTTGCATCTCAAATTCTCTCAAGTATTTTCCTTCTATCCTGACCTCTCCTCTGACCGTTTTGTATATACTTATGATCACTCTTCTGAGTTTTCCTTGGACTTCCATTTCTTCTAAACAGTGCCATAATTTACCTCTGGGTACTGTGTCGAAAGCAGCTTTTAGGTCAACAAATACTAAATATAGTTCCTTCCCTTGTTCAGTTGCGCTTTCTATTATTTTTGTATACATTTAAAATAGCGTTGATGTTAGGCAAATAGATCTATAATTTTCGCATTTACACTTCTTTTCTTTTTTGTATAAAGATATGATTATGTTCTTTTCCCAGTCCTTGGGTATTTTATTATTTGTCCATGCTTTTCTAAATATTAGTGTTATCCATTTTATCATTTCTTTTCCTCCCCATTTGATTAATTCTGGTGTTATTTCATCCCTCCCTGCTGCTTTTCCAGTTTTCAGTGTTTTGAGTGTCTGTATTACTTCTTCTTGCGATATTTCGTTTTCAGGCTGTTTTGTGTGCATATTTTCTTCTGTTGTCTCGTTTTCATATAGGTTTTTATCTTTCTGAAACTTCTCTTCATAAAATCTGCTCCACACTTCTAGTATTTCCTCTGTTTCAGTTTTGAGCTCTGCTTTGTGATCTATATTTCATATTTGCTCGTGTTTCTTGTTCTTCAGTGCTCTAATTGTTCTCCAGAACTTGCTTCTGTTTGTGCCATAATCTCTTTCTACTTCTTTTCCAAACTCTTCCCAGGTTTTAGTTTTTGCTTTTTTCACATGCTTGGCCTCATCTCTTTTTTGTATCTATTTTACTTTGTCTTCTATTTTTCCGGTTATTATATATTTTTTCCGTGCTTTTTTCTTTTCTTTTATTTTTGCTTTTACTTCATTATTCCACCATCTCCTGCTATTTATATTATGCGATTCTGTACTTAGGAAAAATGAACTTTGATGATTGACTGCAAGGTGAGACTATCCCTGAATATTACTTAAGAAAAGTAACAGGACCTATTCATGTATCCAAGTGTACAGAAACGTGTGACAATTGGTTAACGAGTATACCAGTTTTTGAGCGTTTTTTACAAGAGCCATACTGCTTATTGTTCACTGGAACTATTACAAAAAATAAAAGGGAAATTCCAGCAGAAATGAAACTTTCTTCGACGATTGTGCCTGACACTAAGTTTTGTTTCTCCTTAAACTATCAGATTACGTTATTGCATACGCCAAAAAAGAATAAAATAGTTTTGTTTGCGACCACTTACTCAAAATCAACAGAAATAACAAACGGAAAGCCTAATATTATTTTACATTATAATTCAACAAAAGGTGGTGCAGATACCTTTGACCAGCTCTGCCACGCGTACACGGTGACCAAGAGGACAAATCGCTGACCAGTGCAGTATTTCTATGGCAGTGCCCTTCCTGCTTACGCCCTATGTGTGATGAACATCGTTTTTATATGTGCACTGATTGTGCAGGGATAGATTAGCTAATTTTTGTATAAAATTCACCTATTTTATAATTCGATTATAATTTCACTTAATTTTGATTAAATTCTTAGGATACATAATTTTTTTCAGTAATAAAATAACTATAAATAGCCAGCAGACTTGTTTCAATTTTTTACCCATTTTTCACCAGTTTTTTCTCAAAATAAATACCTTTTTTGAAAAATCGGCAATTGTAATTGATACTGTCTTAAAGAGTCACATTTCACAAGTTCACAAACCAAATTTCGTTACAAATTTTAAAAATTCAAAAAGTTATGATTTTTTTAGTGAAATAGGTCAATTTTCAATTTATTAAACAAATTTTAATTTTTTCACTATCGTAACAATAATTTTGGATGTTATAAATCATAAAATCCTTTAGTAGGGACTTCAAGGTACACCTAAAAAAATTGGCAAATAAAAATATTTATTTCTGAAAGACTCCGTGTGGCAGGTGATTATTTGACATGTGTCATTTAAGGGTTAAGCAGCCAAATTGCAATAACTTTAACAAAAATTTATATATTGACAAGAAAAACTATATATGGTTAATATAATGGGTAATTTTTAAATATATGAAAGTTTTCAAAATCAATTTGAAATGACCTGATCAAAATGTAGTAATTTCAAAAGTCTATATACATGCTATTCTACAGGTAAAAAAACGTGTACAGTTAAAGATTGTCATGGAACACTTTATGTAGCAATGAAAATAAATCCGCACATATTCCATAGTTCACTATGCTCAACGCTATGCCGGTTCACTTATAAATGTTTAAAAATAGAATAGAAACACTTAGCCTTTTTTTTAATTTAATCATTACATCAGGGTACACAACACACGAGTTTAAAAACTCCTCCAGTAACATGGCTTAAATCGAACAAACAAGAACCGCAAAAACATGTAGCATGTTTTTTAGTCATATAAAATGTTCGTTTAACTCTAATAACAGTAGTTTGGTCTGTTACACAGATAATTAGTGGGTCAGATAGCTTTATATTACATTACCAGCTCACCATGGTAGTATCCAGCACGTATGCATTTTCAACACCACCTTCAATCCCACCAGTAGCTTGCCCAGTTTGCGCATATCAAACGCTATAAAAGTAGTCACCCTTGCCCAGAAACGCCAGTACTGGAGACCTTGAGCTTGACTGGTAGTTTTCTTTCATGGAAATACTGAAACAGCCTGAATCGTACCTATGGTGAGACCATCTATGTAAACACCATCTGCACTACCCCCTTGTAGTCCCAATCTTGGGATATTCGTTCTGTAGTCATGCTTATTCAAATATTTTCTGTAGCCATCGATCTACTACAGATCCCCCTTTATTACTTTCCTTATCCTGTAATAAGGAAAGTAATGTAATCGGCGGAAATTTGACCTACCCAGTTTTTCACATTTCTGGACGAATTTATAACCTCAGGACACCAAAAAAGTTGGTTTGAGCCATTGATTCGTGTGTGCGTGTGTATGTCTGTCTGTCAGTAAACAGGATATCTCGAGAACCGTAAGAGCTAGAGACTTGATATTTCATATGCAATTTACTTGTAGGTAGTGCGAAATCGGACGAGCCGTTTGGTCGCAAGGTTGCAAAATCGGGCACAAAGCGGTCGCGAATCTAAACGGTTGAAGATACAAAAAATTCATGAGAATAAAAATGATTTGTTATCACCAGATAAACATGAATTTAAAGTAAAAATTGGTAAAATAGCAACTCGAAAAAAAATTGAAGCTCAGGATTTATAATATACCGGGTGTTCATAAAATGTTTCGGGAAATTTATATCACCGGATAGATCAGACCGAGACGAATAAAAAATTACAATGAAATTTTTTGATCCGAGGTCAAATAAATAAGTTATAGCCGATTAAAAAATAATTAAACGGATCAATCACAGCGCGCTCGGTGAGTTTCCCGGCCTACTACGGGGGCGCTTGGCCGCTAGGAGGGAGCACGCAGGCGATAATGGGGAAGGCCGTGCGGCCGAGCTCTCACGTTTACCTTCAGTGACGTAGCAAAATTTTAAGTACGAGTCAATTATTGTCTTGTACTGTTTATTTTAATCAGCTTTCGAGTGTTGGACTCGCGCCTCATTTTTTAAAATAACAAGTTCCGGGACGAGAGCAGCGCAGGGCCGAGACGATGGACCCGGTATAATATATAATAGAATAAGGAAAGTCGTGTGATGTTCACACCAGATTTTTTTTAGCAGTTCTGGTGATAAGTTATCTTCACCCGCTGTTTTTCTATTTTGGTTACTTCCAAGGCTCTTCTTACTTCTTCACGTATTTCCTCTTCCGCATCTGACAGTCGCTCTACATCTTCCTTATCTTCTCCTGCTTTACATTTTACTGCATAAGTGATTCCTCCATGTTTTCAGTGTATTTTCGCTAGACGTTTGCAATTTTCGTTTTGGTTCCTCTTGTTTCGCATTTGTTTTGCACTGTTTTTGATTTTCCATATAATTTTTGTTTAGTTTATTTCCTTTGCCTATTGCTTTCTCTGTCAGTGTTTCTTGATCTCCGGCTGTGTTTGTTCTTTTGAACCTGCATCAAATTTCTTTTTTTGTTTGATCTTGCTCTTAACTGTATTATTCCACAATTTGATTTTTCTTTGGTTTTGGTCTGTTTTCACGTTTTTTGTTTATGTTATTGTTTTTTTGAACTTTTTCCATTATCGTTGAGGCTCCAATATTCTTTTGTCTCTGCTTTTTGCTCTTCTAAGTTGCTTAATTTTCTGTTAAGTTCTCTTTTATATTCTCTTTTTTCTGGGTTTTCTAGGTCTTTTAGTTTTAGTCTTTCATAGACCGTTGATGTTTCTTTGGGGGTGTTTTCAAATTGGTGTCGGTTATCAGTAATCGGTGGTCAGTGCTGAGTTCTGCTCCTCTTATTACATTCACATCTTGGATTGCGTATCTTATGATTCTAGAGTATTTTATGTAATCTATTATACTTTTTTGTCGTCTTTCTTCTGCTTCATAGGTAATCTTGTGAATTATTTTGTGTTTGAACCACGTATTTTCTATTAATATTGATGCAGAAATCAATCATTCTTTCTCTATTGTTGTTTAAGAGTTTCTTCTCCTCCATGTTTTTCCATTCTTCCATTTTCCTGGTTTTTATCTTTTCCTATGTGGGCAGTCCAATCACTGATTATCATAACGTGTCTATTTTTCTAATGTTCTTTGTAATCCATTATATAATTGATCCTTATCCGTAATATCTGTTTCTTCTGTTGATGTATATATTTGTATTATACCGACCTTTTCTTCTAGCTCTAGGCTAACTGTTATGATCCTTGAGTTTATCGGTTCCCAGTTAGTTAGTTTGGCCTCTAATTCACTGCTTGTTATAATCCCCACTCCTTCTTTTGCTCTGTCTCTGGGGGGCCTTCTTATATATCTCAATGTGTATCTTTTGTCCATTCCTCTTCACTTTGCTTATTTCCAGAATCTGTATCTTATATTTTTCCATCTCCTCTATTAATTCTAACTCTTTCTCAGTCATTGTTTTAATGTTTCATGTTCCAATTCATATACATTGTTTTGCTGATCGTCTCCTGTTAAACATTCCTGTTTTGAGACGCTTGTTATTTCTCTGAATCTACTATACTTCGTAAAGGTGATTAGCTCAACGACAAGGGTCCCATTACTGTGGGACATTTGGTACCAGGTTTATACCCCCTGATGCTGGATCGTCAGAGCATCGGTAGTTTTCTAGCAGGGAGTATCACGTGCAGGTGAGGTTGACATTTGGGTGGCTACTTGTTGGTGCCACTCCTTATCCCCCTCTCTCCAAATATGTAAATGACTTAATTGTTCTCTGCAATTTACTTTTGATTCTTATATTTGTTTACTGCCATGACTTTTGCTTTTTCATTATTTATATGCATGTCATTGTAAAACATGGTGGTTTCATATTTTTAAATTTTGTTGTAATTACTTTTTATCTTTCGCTATCAAAATCAATTTATCCATATAAATTAAATTACCTACTTATTACTGACCTTAAATTTAGATAACTACAACAGTTTGGTACCAATTCATTTTATGTCTCTCAAAATTTTAATCATTAGTGTAATGAATAGATATGGGCCCAATGCATCACCTTACCTTATATCGATATTCAGTGTGATTGCATGTCTTATGGGTCTAATAATGTCTAATATGTCTAATTCTCTCTTTATATTATGACTTTACCATCTACAGTCTGTTACACTATTAAATTATTTGTATTTATGTATAACATATAAATGCAACACTTGTACTCTATTATATTTTACATCAGACATTATTAAAACATCTTTTTTATATAGTTGTTTCCCATTCTTTGAGTGCAACTTTCTTTTTCAAAGTCTGATTCATGTATTGCAAGAGCCATTCTAGCCCACTATTTTCTATATGCTTTAAATATTCTGGGGCGATTTCAGTAACTTCCCTAATTTCAGCCTTGCTATTACTTTGATTGACTCCACTTTACTTATATGTTCTTTGTTTATCTGTATCTGGTTATTGATCTCTTCTACTCTGTTAATTATAGCAATTGAAGGCGCTGTTTCCATGTAAAATGTGTTTTAGTTTTTATTAGAATACTCCTGTCTTTTATTTATGGTAAAATAATACATTATCTTTTTGTTGTCGAAATAATTTTAACATTTTGTGGAATATTTTTTGGTTTGTTTGACCATGAGTTTTCCAAATTGTTCCCACAATTGCTTTTTTGTCTGCATCAGCCTTTTTTTGACTTGATTTCTCATCCTTGTTTTTAGGCTTCTATACCTAAAAGGGAAGCTTAATGAAATCGGTGCAGACGTCTGTCTGTCCGTCGGGACTTTCAACTCAATAACTATTAACCTAAAGCATAAAGGGGATATCATTTGAAAACCTATGGCCCACCGGCTTCACATCCATGAGCTGGCATAGATGGGATGTCCTACAACAATGCAATAAGGACCCAGCTTCCAATATGTGACGCCTTATTTGATCAAAGCAGCTTCCAAGCTGGAGACCAGCTTCTATTTCTGTCATTTCTGACATCTGTCATACCTTATAATTTTTGATATGTGATAGATAGAGACATAGCGTTTTCAATATTCAATTAAGGACCATAAGTCAAGTCCAGACGCCAGAAATCAGCCTAATCGGAAAATCTCGAGACCGGTTTGACTGGAAGTGGCCGCAAATTTTTGTTTATGTATAGAAGCCCCGGATATTGGTGGGAAAGGAGTTCCACGCCCATACTTGTTTTAATAATATTTATTATTTTTATTATTAAACATTTCTTCCAATATATTCTTCTTGTATATTTATTATGTTGTTTTAGCATGCAGTTTGTTTATTTTTCCTTTTTATCTTAACCTGACTGCAGTCTTGTTTTGTTACCTTCAACAGAATATAGTTATGTTTCTTGTGTCATTGATATCTCTATTAGAAATTTGCTGTTCACCTGTCAGAAAACTTCTTTTTGGTTTTTTGTCTTTTAACTTATATATTTTAATCATTTGGTATTATTCTTTTCTTTTTCACCTTCAACTTGCAAAACTGTAGTAGAAGTATTATGAAAATGGTTCTTCCTTTTTTAACCACCCCGTCTTTATAGCTCTACACGTTGACTGCGTTCCCTTGATTTGTTAAGACGGTTGGTAGTACAAATATTTTACTCTATAAAACTGCAAAAATGTAACTATGTGTGTTTGTTTGAACTAACACTGTAACTCTTCCTACAGTTATGAATCAATGTCAAAGGTCAGTACCTCATTTTTACCTCGGGTTTTTCCCAAACCTCGCATAAAGATTTTAGATTTTTGATTTAGAACACAGTTCACCTGTTATGTCAAAACATGAATTAACATGAAGTAATTAGACAGTTTTCGCGACCTATCGGTGTTTTATGAATTGGCCAATTCTTGCCGTTAGTAGACGCATTCGGCACAACTTTAATTTATGTGAAACCGGATAAAACGATTATTGGCTCATTTTTTCTTCAATTGTTAAAGAAACTCTGAACCAAATATTTAGTTTGGGTTGCCCGTCCCTAGGATAGGCCGTTTTACTAATATAATAATATCAACCCACAGTACTCTATGATCCCAAGTGGAATTGCCAGGCAAGGGCAGCTTCCATACCGTGTATCGAGTCAGTGTCTTTGCAAAAAAAGCTGCCGACAGGCCTGAAGTGAGTAACTGCGGGACATAAAAGTGATACCCTAAAGTACTTAAAGACAGAATCCAAAATCTTGGATAGAATTGCCGCACAAAGGCCATGTGTTGGGGTCAACCTCTGATCAGTATCTCCACGAAGGAAAGCCGCTGTCAGGCTTGAGATAAGCACTGCCCCAGTACTCTTTGGATTGGTACCTCTATCCCTTCATAGACAAGGGTTGCCACGCAAGGATAGTTCCAACCATAAGTCGGGATTAGGCCACTTTTACTGTTTCCATAAAAGAAAACTGCCAGTCAAGCCAAATTTCGGTATTGTTCAATACTGGGGTTTCTGGGCATGGGTGGCTGCTTTTATAGCGTCTTACCAGAATGGGTGAGCCACTAGTGGGGTTGAAGGCGGCGCTTTGGAGTACACCGGTGTATGTGACGCCTCTCAAGAGGGTATTAGCAGAATACCCTGGAACCACCACTTGCGCTGCGCGGTTGCGTTTCATTGGTATATAATATTAACGTTGTTGAACTTGTGTTGGCTTATGCATTTAAACTAAACGGATATGTGTTTTGAGTATTTTTAGAATATCTTTGCAATCATGACTGCAATTTGCCAAATAACTAAAAATGTCAGATCTCTATTATTATCACTTTCCAGTTTATAAAAATCAATTGTATACCAATAATTTCTATTATATAAGAAACACTTGTGAAGGGGCAACCTTACATATCAAAATGTCTATTAATAAGTGATTCACCCTCCATTTATTGCTACCAGTACAGTGAGAACATAAACCAATACTATTTGTTAAATAAGATTGCAGAAACATCATCACAATCTACAGAAAACAACTTAAACTAGCTCAAAACAAAGAAATATTTATCTTTATAAACATGCCTTTACATGATACGATAGTACAAGGTGGTTGAAATATGACCAAGACTAATTTGTATGTAAATAAGGCGCACTGCGCAGCAGCTGCGCGAACTTGAGGGAGTGGAACCACAACCTCCAGCCTCCCTCCTGCTCGGATTAGAAACTGTTAAGTCCTGTTTGGGAGTTGCTGGGATGATGAGCGAATAGAAGATATCGCGGAGTCTGGAACAAAGCATTGTGATCAAATTACTCGTTCGCTGAAATTAACCACAGACTAATGGGGAAGAGTATCTCTCATGGACCTCTGTGTTCCAATAGTGTAAGTGCTTCAGAGAGGGCAGAGAGAGCGTGGAGAATGAACCACATTATCGTCGGCCGCTAACATCCGTCACCGAGCCAAACATTGATCGTGCAGGCGCGCTTATTCGTGAGAATAAGCGCAGCACTATCAAGGAACTTAGAACAATGCTACCCATCAGTGTTGGTAGTGTAGAAGACATCGTGAAAAAACACCTACACTATCACAAGATGAATGCACTAGGTACTTTGACGGACGTAAGGAAAATGGTGCGCATGCAAGCTGTCAACCGTCTCTTAGAGACGAAGGTGATGATGCATTTTTGAAGTCTATAGTGACCACCGATGAAACGTGGGTGCACTACTCCATTCCCGAGTCCCAGCAGTCATCACGCTAGTGGCCAATACCAGTTCTCCCAAACCCAGGAGAGCGCGGAGGATTAATTAAAAAAAGAGAAGACGAGTGAACATAATATCTATAGAAATAGCCAACTACACACATGATGATTAAAGTGAGTGGAATAAAACTAGTAATAATGGTATGCCTCTAACGCCTCGTGTGGGAGCACAGCCTGCGAGCTGAGAGGTTAGGCTCTCATATGCACCATCTCTGATGCAGGGCGATATGGCAAGCACCACGCCGTAGACGACCACCATTGTTACCTCTTGCTCGAGCGAGCGCAGGTACTCAGTTATTTTCAGTGACTGAGTAAGCCACCTGCCAGGCATCGGAGGGCACCGGGAATCGAACCCGGGTCCGTCCGCATCGCAGCCCGCGCCTTAACCGCTTAGACCACTCTGGCGATAAAACTAGTAATAAGTAGAGAAATATATACAGAACATCATTTAAAAGAAAATGGACTGTACCAGAAGAGAACGGGAAAAATACAGCACTGAAAAAGACAACGAGCCGAATATTGCCTTAAAACGGAGACGAGATAGAAACTGCAAGATGGTGAACATAGAAATAGTGGAAGAAATGGATAGAAGAACCAGAGAATCAAAGAAACAAAACGCACTAACAATTATTAGTGCCATTCATAAGGGAAATTTTAAAGCTGGAAGCCTTGTAAACCTATAAACATAAAGCATAAGATTATCAGAACAGCCTAAAAGTAAATCTGAGACAACCGTAGAATACCAAAGGAAACTTTGGGAAAAATAATTGGTTTATGGGCTGAAATACAGGAAGGTCTAAAGTGATGGAAATGAGATCTTAGAAAAACCGGTAGAAAAATAGCGAACAGAACTAATCAAGTGTACCAGTGTGTACAACATCTGATATTGGATAGAGTTAGAGAAATTATATATCTCAAAAAATGGGTTGGTTTTTTGAAATGGGGGCACCATAATCATAAAACATTGAAAGACAGATGAATGTCAAATATAAATAAAGCGTAATAAATAAATGCATTTTGTGTAGAGTAATTTCATAATCTGAAGAAGAATATATACAATAAGCTTCTAGAAGAATCAAATAAGAATTAACTGAATGTAATCGAATTTTATGTTATTAGCCACCTTATTTTGTATATTGCCGATATCTGAAACATCTATCACCTTTATATCTACCTTTGTTGATGATGTGACCATCTAATAACAAGTAAGATCCGTAAATTTGTCACTTAAATTTAATATGTCAGGTTAAAGCTTTTACTAAGACACTATACTTCAAAATGTTTGTTTTTACGACAGACAGATCTTTTCGGCTATACCAATCTTCAGGCACTAATTACCAATTAATAAGAATTCAAATATTTGAGAATGTATTTTTGGACAAAGGTTTTTATTAAGAGAGGGTCTATCTAAGAATAATAAGGAAAGATAATTTATTGATGTCGTTGGTTCTTTTTGTGTTGCGCATTCAGACATTTTCTCTTATATATTATAATAAAGCAAATTGAGAAGCTACAGTTGCAATAAACCACATGATTCCCTAAGACTCCCTACCACTACTATCCTTACTGCTAGATAGCAGCTTAATTTTAAGATTCCTTTTCTGAAGAACCTGAAACAATCAACATGATATTTCAAGGTTTGGATCATAAAAGCCTTTATGTTTATTAAATACTGATAAGTCGGGTTCAATTCAAAGCTTCTTCAGGTACATTTAGGGTTATAGTTATGAGTTAGTGCGGATACTAAGGAATCTAATTTCAAGGAAAAACGGTAACTGTAGTTTATCCAATCGAATTTAAAATACTTTGGATTTCAGTGAATTTCATAATACAAAAATAATTCTAATATGTCAATCCGTAACAAAATGCAAAAGTGTAATTGCGCCTCTACAATTCTGTAATTGTTTGATTAAATTTTATTGAAATGCTGCTGGAGATACTTTATATTGAGATATAAAGTTAATAGGTAGCTTCTGTTACAGGACCCACATGCACCTGCCGATAATTGTCACGGGAGATTTCAACCTGACTCCAAATTCAGCAGTATATGAATTGTTAACACAGGGAAATTTGCATTACGAGCATCTTACAAACAGATCATTGGCTAGGATGTCCAACATAACAAACTCATCCATCAGCACGAATGGAAAGAAGCTGCTGCCATCTTCTCTGCGCATCACAGGTTTGCTTTCAGTACACTTTTATGTTCAGTTTTATATAGTATGGATATTAGACCAGTGCCAACATGCTGATCTCATTGAGAAACGCAAACAAGACGACGCTCTCACACGTGAAGAGGAGTTAAAGTTTGTGCGGTTGCAGCACAGCGAGAGGCCGTCTAGCAGTAAATGCTACAAGAATGCAACTTCTTCGCATTTCTCAACAGGGACGTTGTCCCACCATCTGGCGCTCAAATCGGCATACGAGCACCGTCATGGGAGTGTCACGGAGGCGACTACTTTTCAAGACAAATGGGTGACTGTGGATTACATCTTCTATAGGTATTTAAAAGTACAAACCTCGTTTTCCAGTTTTTATTGTAAATGATTTTCAGTGGCATTCGAGATGATAATAATCTGATAGTGGACGACAAGTTGAAACTGATTTCTCGCTACACACTGCCAACGCAGCAGCAGGTTGAGGGGGTGCACATCCCCAACTTCGCGTTTGGGTCCGACCACTTCTCTTTAGTGGTTAAATTCAGATTTGATCCATAATCATTTTTAACAATATTTTATTTCCGAATTTCTACGATAAAGTATTTTTATATTTCAATTAGTAATGGTCTTTTTTTAAAAAGAATTTTAAAAATATTTGGGTTCGCAATGCAAGGTGGTTCTACAGAAAATATGTATTTTTCAACAGAGGTTTGTGAACAGTTTTATTTCAGTGCTGCTAAAATAAGAGTTTGCTGTTATTTTGAAGTTTATAGCCTAGTACCTTCATTATATTTTTATGTATTGTACATTAAAGAGTTGTGAAGTTTTCAATTTTTTATTTGATATATTGAACTATGCCGGTTTTTCACCACATCTAACGTATTTTTTGATTCAGTCAAACTAATGGCTTTATACGTTATTCTCGTTGGTTTAATATTACCTGTACTTTAAATTCTTCATGTCTTTGCTTTGTTTATTTTGTTCCAGATTTTCCTATCCATAAGTTTCCTTCTCCAGTTTTCAGTTCCCATGATTCTAATCTCTTCAATCACTTAGTCCTGCCATCTTATCGTCATGTGGTTGGATTCCTCTGAGTTTCCAGTCTGATATTTTTCTTATAGCATCAGGTTCTCTTTGGATTATGTCTGAACCACTTTTAACTTTGGGCTTTTATATAATTGGCGTATATTCTCTGTACATTTGTTTTGAATCTAATATATTCCTTAATATTTTCCTCCCTAGTATGCTCGGCTTTATTCCGTCCCTTCTTGTATGCATATAATCTGCTTCATATGTTATAACCGGTCTAATTGCTGCCATGTATATTTTACAGTTGCCCCTAGATATTTAAAGTTTTCCACTCTCTGTAGCTTATGATCATTTATCTGTTTGATAATTAAGCACAGTTAAAGTAACTCGATAAACAAAACGGAGCTGTGTAAACTATATGTATTGGGCACAAAGTAACAATTAAGCAAAACAAAGAAATTGAGAAAAAACAAAAAAAAACAACTATGATTAAATAACTTCAAATATGGTGGGCGGTAGGTCAGTTGTGCACTCTCCAGACGCAAGTAATGGTCTCTGGTAGCCTGGACGACGGATGTCGGCGTGCTCTTCGTTGGTGGCTACAACCCGGGGGTGGGTTTTCCTTGGCCAGATGTACTGGGCCACCACGGATGGGGCGGAACGTACAAAAGGCAGCCACAGCGTGCAAGCACAGCGCAATAATACAGCACCTGGCCGGCTGGCGATTCGTCGCTCACAAGGGTTCGAATCGGAATACCGGGGGGCGGTAAAAATCCCGTTTAGTTGTGGCTAGGGTGGGTAGCGGACGGAATCAAGGTTTCAGGTAGAGATGAGATTCGGCAAGGGGGTTTAGAGATGAACACCAAACAATCTTCAATTCTGTAATGTTGCGTGGTTTTATTGAAATATAAAATAATTTGTTTTTCATTCATTTTCAGACCTCTCTCTTCAGATTCTTTTGCTAATTTTAAAAATGCGTTTCTAGAGTTTACTTGTTTCTTGCCATCAACGCAATATGATCTGCATATGCTATAACCTGAACTGAGCTTTGTGTAAAGTGACTTGTTGAGTTCCGAGTTCTTTATCACACCATCTTGTCTTGCCCCTGTGTTTATGTTGACATATCTTGTGTCCCAATCTTTTGTTAATACCTTTGCCTCTAAATTTTCCATTGTCATTTTGGTTAACCTAACTAATTTTGCTAGTATGTTCATATTGGTATCTTTTTTTAATAATTTGTGTTGATATATGTATTGCGTCGATTGTTGATTTACCCTTTCTAAACCCTTGCTGGTATTGTCCTAACTTCTCCTCACTGTATTTAGTTAGTCTATTTCTTATTGTTGTTAGTATCTTGTAAGTCATATTTAGCAACATAATGGACCTGCAATTTCTGCATTCTGTTGGATCTCCTTTTTTGAAGATTGTTACTATTAATCCATTTCTCCAATCCACATGTAAGATAATTATCACAGTAAAATTCTGGATAAAAATTAGTAAATATGTAAAGTTAATAGTTGGAACTTGATCAAGTGCTACAAATTGGGAAGGATTGAATGGAAGATGAAGTTATAATGATGAATTGTGTTTATATTATGCACCATGGATTTGTTCTAAACGGTCCTAATACTGCTGCTGCTATAATTATTTTTCATTTAGCTCAGTTAAACCTTATTATAGTTTAACCAAAAATTCAAGGGTTCAGGTCCTGGGAGCTGAATACCAGTCAGTCGAGTTAGGCAGGGTTTTGTGGTGACAGCACCATTCACTAGTATTAGCTATGTTCAGCTATCACTCAAATGATCTTATAGTACCAACGATTGCTTCTTTTAACCCTAGGATACTTAACCAATTAAATATCGGCATTTATATAATCCGGGCTTCTGAGGCCCGGTATGTAAATTCGTGTATAGTCATAACAAAAACACAGATGTTGAAGTAAAACTTTGTTTATTTGTACATACATATTACAAACGTGATATTAAGTATGAAAGTGAACTTTGTTTCAAAAGTATAAAAAAAAATCTTAGGAATTATAGAAGCAGGTAGTGCACATTCTAATACTATGCTCATTACAGATATTATTTTTACAATGAATACATATCATTGTACTTTTGCAATCAATGTTTGACGGACAAGTTGAGTATCTTTTTCTCATTGCACTTGTTTGAGCGGCTGACGGATCAGACATGTCAATAAATCTGCTCATACACTCCCAGACACTATGCCGTAGGTTAGAGTTAGTAGATCTTCTGCATATGTGGTATCACTAGTACCTTTGCTAAATCTTTCAAAAATATTCTGCGCTTGTGAGTCACTTCTACGTTGTAGTTTGGATGTTCCTTTGTAAAACTATGTGCATTCAGTGCTGCAACATCAATGATGTTGAAGAAACATGTCATGGGCCATCGTTTACTTTGCCTCTTTCACGTGTATGCCAAAATCATTTGATCCATGATGTCAACACCCTCCTTTGTTTTATTGTAATGAGAGATGATTTCGGGCTTCCTCTTAGCGTCATCATTGATAGATGCGTCGTAGTGCATGGTGCTTAGTCAAATTGTACCTTTGTTCTATTTAGGTGCATAACTTACCATGGATAAGTTATTTCAAAAGCAAAATAATGAAGAGCAGACTACACGATCTTTTGATGATTTTATTTCTTTCAGAATGTCACGCTTATTTTAAGTAGTGTTCCCACAACTAATATTTTTATTCAACAGATAAGTTGCTAGTGGAACACTATTGAAGAAATTATCTATCGTGAGATTGAGACCAGAATTATGAACGCCACGCACAAGAGTTTGTACAACTTCAAGCCCCATGTTTTTATGTGGAGGTTCTCTGGGCTGGTGATCAACATAAACTAAACCATCCAGAGCATAGATTCACACATCCAAAATATTATAAGTCCATATTTTGCTGGTTTACTTGGCATATATTGAACGAATCTGCAGCTACCTCTGAACCCAATGAGTTGTTCATCTATAGTTACATTAGTATCTGGTATGACGCAGGTTTTGCATTGTTGAATGAATAAATCCCAAACATAGGATATCATTGCTAATTTATCGGTTTCCAAACTCGCATTTTGAGTTCTCTTATCGTCAAATCTGATAAATTTTCGTATTTCTTCAAAGCGAAATATGAACATTGTGGCTCAGTACATAGGATTAGCAAATTCATCAGAAAAAAGTTCTCTCGCAGGAACATCCCAACTACTGTTAACTTTCGCATGAATAAGTAAACCACAGAATGCAAGAAATTTATCAACGGTCGCATCTTTCCACGGTTTTCCTTTTACAATTTACAATTGTAAAGTTTACAATTTCTTGTATCATAACTGGAGTTATAAATAATTGAAACGGTTCTTTTGGTGTTGCACCTATATTCTGTCTTGCCAGTCCTGGTCCAGGCCGAATAATGTTATGTGGTTGAATTTTATTTTTTGCTGGAGGTTCCAAACTCCAATCCAAACCACTTGGAGCAATGTAACCACTCGTTGAAGTAAAGGTCGGATTACCAATATCGTCAGCATTATCCTCTGAATTATCGTCCCCATCATCAGTACTGGATCCAGAATACTCACCAGAAGACAATTCCAAATTTGTGTCATCATTTTCTGCTTTTGACACATCACTTTCGCCGAAAGGCAAATCATCATTTTCAGCTGCCTATTACAACAGTATTTCTTCATAGCCAACACTACCAACTCTCACCCTTTTCACACTTTTCTTTGATGTCATTATCATGTGTCTCACAAGTTCACTCAATGCAACTTTTATTTCAACTGAATGACAATATCAGCTAACTCTTAGCCGGCTATGAACAAGTCTATACTCGTTTTATAGAAACTATAAGTAGTCGGACTTCGGAGACCCGGTTTATGTAAATACAGGGTGCTAACTGAAAATAATTTTTTTTAAATTTCTAAATACACTTGAATGTTTTTGAATTAAGTGTGTGTTAAATAAAGACCTGCTTAGAGCATATTTAAATGCTCAAGCCGATTGAAATTATTTCAAGCAAATTATAAGTTACTAAAATCTCTCTAGCCCTGAAAGGCCCAGTTTATGCATCCTAGGGTTAAGAGCTTTGGTCTTTAACTTAAACCGCAACCAGTTCAAGTGGAAATAAGTAAATGTTCATCATATATAAGTCAAACTCATAATGTAGCTTCTATGCAAGATGATTGTAATAAAATCATTTTAATTTATTACTTGCAAATCAAACGCAATCATTTTTTTTAAATATGATATAAATGACTTCATTCCCACTCTTAACTTTACAAGGTATAAACAAAATATTTGACAAGTATGTCCTAATGGAAAAATTATTGAATTGTGGATACTTTCGTAAAAAGACTCTTCGCAATATATAAATCTTACAGGATCTAAGTTGATAAGCATTCAACTTTTGGAAAAAAGATTGTGGACAGGTAATTAAAAAGTAATATTTTCAAAATTTTTAATATTTTCTTTAATTTATTTTTTAAAGATTAGCTACTAAATAGGAAAGAACTGGAAGTGCTCTTGATGAAAAAGAGAAAGTGACTGAACGTGAAAAAAGATTAAACAATTTTTCATTGTATGTTATTAGTAGAATGTAAGAGAGAAAAGGAAGGCATAAAGACTACAACAGATAAAATACACATTTAGTCTAACTAAATTTAATTTGGAGTATAACAAATTGTAAATTATATGGTACGGCTTTCAGTTACATTACATGGCAGGTCTGCCATCATTCTTATTTTAATTTACCTTAAATCCTGCATCAAATAAATTTTAATACTTATGTTGATAAATTAAGGATTGAATGAGCCAAGGGCAGGACTTTACAGCCATGTGTTGTCTGAAAGAGACTGTAAATATCATATAGGTAATAACCTGCTGTCTTCCAGGAAAACACGGTGAGCCTAGTAGGTAATCAAAGTTTATATTAGTAGCAAGTCTAAAGCTTAAAACTTTCTACACTTGCACTGTCAACGTTTTGAGGTTGTATTATTGCCCCACTTAATTTTTTGTGTCAATGAGCAGTGGCCCAAGAGCTTCAAGTCCCTTAAAATGTTATTCTGAAGCTTCTAAGAGACTGGAAATGTTACCACAAGATCTTAAGTGCTAAAAGACTTCTACATAGTGAAACAAAGAATCTTACCAGAAATTTTGTAAAAGTTGCAAAGGTACAACTTTCCAAGCAAACTTTCGGTTGACAACTAAGGAAACATAACCTACAAACAAGTGTATTCCTTTTGACATTGTCACAGAAGAGCCCATATAGCATGTAGAAAACATGCTTGGACTGTAAATCATAATTCACGACTGAGTCTAGATTTTCTCTGCACAATGACTCGTGACCTTTGTATCTGCCAAAACACATACATAAGAAAACATCTGCAGATAATCATTTCAGAAGTGCTGGTAGCCTAGTGCAAGATGGCATTAAGTTGGGTTCTTGTAGTCTTCTCTATGCCTTTTGTAAAGCTGCTGTTACTAGCTATCTAGATGTAACAGGATGTCGTTACTTAACAATACGGCCATCTTTTTTCGGGGGGGGGGGGGGTGCATAAATTTGCTTTGCTCCGTATCAAAAGATTTCCAGGAAACAAAAGATATCCACTACATAAACCCTACTAAACACACTTGGGAGATATATCGGGATAGAATTTTCCTCTTCAAAAGTTACATACACGAGCACTTGTTTCTTAAGAACACAATATCATATTCCATATTTCTGTAGAACTTTACTTTCATGCCAAGCCAGATCAAAAATTACTGTACAGATGTTTGCTTTTAGATTTTTCATTAGTCATATTCTACATTTTATAAGCTATTGCTTTACTAACTACTATCATGTTAAATTTTATCACAGAGAAGCATGGCAATGAAATTTATTGTTTAGAGAAGAAAGGAGCCAAGTTCATTTCTTTGTTTCGCTTTAATAAGTTTTGCATTGACTAGGTGGGCACTCGTTGTAAGCTATTTCTTTCTTTTTTCATTTCCCATTTGCCTGTTAGGGCGTCGGGTATTGGGAGTTCAGCCAGTTCTTCCATTTCAGTCTCTGTTTTGAGCCATGTTTCGTAGTTCTTCTTTCGCTTTTCCATTTTCTTTTCCCAATTTTCCTCTTTTTATTACTTTTTGCTTCTATGTATTGTTTTGTTTTGTTTTCTTTATTCATTCGCGTTATTTGTCCAAACCAGTTTCAATTGCATCTTTTTCAGTTTTTCAATTTTTCCCGTTTCTTTGTTTCTCTAGTGATTTCTCTTTTTCCTAAAATCGTTTTGTTTATTATGTAGTAAATTTTGGTTGCTTTATTTATTTTATGTGAAATTTCTGTTTCCAGTTTTCCTTCATTTGTTATAATAGAACCTAGATACTCCATTGTCGAACTTTTTTGTGTGTCCGTTGCAATTTATTTTTGTTTGCAATTGTTTCATTTTACTTTCCCAATAACCATTACATTTGTTTTGTGAGGTTGATTTCCATTCCTATGTCTTTATTTCGTTATTCTACATATCAACTTGTTTCTGCGTTTTTGTACTTGTATCCAATAATCGTCTGCATATAGTAAGGTTTCTGATTTGACTAGTTTCATAATGAGGTGTCCTATTTGTGTCTTTTTCTTCACTTCCTTATAAATTTGGTCTATATAGATTAAAAATAACAATGGGTTCAGGGTGTCCCCCTGTTTTACTCCCTTTATCATTTCGACTTCTTCTGATGTTTCTTCCATTATTTGTATTACACATCTTACATTGTTGTAGACACTTTCAATAACCTCTATTAGTTTATTGTCAATTCCTCTTTCTTTTAAACCTTTCCATATTATGTTCGATGTACCGTGTCAAATGCTGCTTTTAGATAGATAAAAGTTAGATGCAAGTTTGTTCCCCTTTCGAGTGTTAGATTTATTAACTTCCTTAGCACACGAGTGTGATTCGTGGTTTGTTTTGCTTACCAATATGCTCCCTGCTCATCTTCTAATTGAGTTAATATTTTGTCTTTAACCTCTTTTTCATAATTCTTGTGTAGACTATTTTGAGTATGACAATGTTATAGCTCTATAATTGTTGCAGTCAGATCGTTCTTTTCTTTATAAATCGGTAGTTGTATTTATTTCCCATTCTTTGGGTATCTTATTAGTTCTCCAAGCTTCATTTATTATCTTGTATATTCATGTTAAAGCTAGTCCGCTATATTTTATCAATTCTGACTGCACCTGGGCCTGCTGCTTTTTCTATCTTTATTTTCTTTACTGCTTCTTGTACCTCTTCAATTTTTATGTTTCTTCCTTTCTTTGTTCCTGTCCTCCTTGCTCTTTTTGTTGTTCTTCTGGATATACCTTCCCAGTCTGTAAATTTCTGCTCAGAAAAATCTTTCCATACTTTAAGTATGTCTTTCAGGTCTGTTTTTATATCTGCATCTTTTATGTTTGTAATTGTTTTTGTTTTATGTCCTCTTGGGGATTTCAGGATGCCCCAGAAACTTTTATCATTTTATAAGCGTATTCTATTTCTTCTCCAAACTGTGTCCAAGATTCCTTTTTTGACTTATGTTTTTGTTTTATTTCTTTTTTCTATATAATTCTATTGGTCTTCCTCTCTTTTCTTTTCCCTTATTGCTTCTTTAACCTATTGTGTCCACCACCTAATTTTACATTTGTTTGAGTTTATTTCTCTTGTGCCACATACTATTATTGCCGCCTTTATTAGCATTTCCTAGAGTATTTGCCATTTTTCTTCATTATCTATATTTTCCTTTTTGCAGTTCCATTTAGTTAGTTCTCTTTCCACTTCTGATTGGTATTGTCCTTTTTTACGGTATTTTATTTTTCTATCTTGATTTTTGTATTCTTTGGTCTTTTTATATCAGCTCCATTTGTTTCTATTTTTGCCATTACCAATCTATGGTCTATTCCTGCTTCTGCTTCTATATTTACCCACACTTCTATTTCTGATTGTATTTCGTTCGTGTATGTTATGTAATTAATTATACTTTCTCGTTTTCAATGTTGTGTTCGAAAAACCGATTTCCTATTACTAGGTCACTTGGTATGCAGAACTGTATCATTTTTCCTTTTATTCCCAACCCATCTTCTACATTTGATCCCACTCTTCCATTCCCATCTCCCATGACTATTGTATTATTATGTATTTTTTCTATTTTGTCTACTATTTCTTGTAATTTCCAGAAAGATTATTTTGGAGTTTACTGGTTCCCATTTTTAAATTCTTCTTGCTGTTTTTTTATTAACTATTATTACGACTCATTCTTTATTTTCTTGCGGTTTTCATCCTGAATAGTAGATTATTTATTCTTTGCTTGTTATTTTTTACCCTGTTCCTGGTTTTCTTGCTTTGCTTATCCCCAAAATTTTTATATTTCTTTCATTTCCTGCAATATTTCCTCTTCTTTCTAATTTAATGCTTTTGTATTCTAATTTCCTAGATTTAGAAATGGCTTCTTTCTTGTTTATTTGGTTTTCTATTTCTTTTTCCTTTTTTCCTCCCGTTATTTTTTCTTTCTATTATTTTTGTATTTGATTTTTGTCTTGCTCTTGTGTTTTGTTTTCCATTTGATTTATTTTTTTATCGATTTTTTCCTCGAGTTTTTTTAAGTATCTGTTTGTTCTTCATAATATTTAGTACTGCTTCTAGCGTTTTTGTGATTTTTATTTGGTTACTATTTTCTTAATCCTAAATATTTGTCCTTTATCATTGTTTTCCGTAGAGTGATCCGTCCGATTTTTTATCTTCAGATCTTTTTTCAGAGCTGCTAACATAGTTTGTGTCCAGTTTTTCTCCGTTACAGCCGCTCTGGGGAAGTTTAATTCTTCATCATTTGTAGACCTTTCTTTTCTTCCTTTTCTTTTATTACTGTGCTTTGTCCTTCTATTTTCCCCTCTTCTCCCTGTATTAATAGTATATCTCTTATTATTATTGCCTTTAATCCCTTTTCCTTCTATCATATGCGTAATTAATTTTTTCTTTATCTCGCTTGCCTTGTTATCCAGATCATCGCTCACTACTAGTTTAGTCCTTCTCAATTTGTTTAAGTTTCGTAGTATTTCCAGTTTCCCCATCTTTGTCATTCCAACTTTATTGGTCTGTTCTCGTTTACCTCCAGTTTCCTATTCTTTTTATGAAACCTATCTCATTATCATCGTTATAAGTTATTAACCAACAAAAGGCTCATCGCAAATTGTAGTTTTATTGCTCCAGGTATGTTTTATACATTTTTTTAGTTATTGTAATACCTCATTATAACAAATATTCAAGGCTGGATTATCATTTTATCAGCATGTTACAATTTGTTTTGCCTAAACCAACGAGAATGCTCCAGAAGCCCTCAAAACGGTATAAGTAGTGATGCAAACCCAAAAGGCTTATTTGAGTGTGCAATCAGCATGCAAGTAGTACAACCATTCTCTGTGAGAATTTGTGCTATGTACTAATCATTGTGTTAAAAACGGAATGTGGAGTTCAATACAATACTCACATCTTCATATAAAATGAAAATAGAATAACAGCGAGCAAGCCAAGCATCCAAATGTTCAAATACCCAAACGAAGTATCTTGGGAGTGTCTGCAGCCTTAAAGCCATGTCTAAATGTGACAAGAGAGAGGTGAAATCATTTTATTGAACAACATAAATTCTTAAACAGAACAACTATGCCTAGTTTTAGCACAACACAACCATAACATATTATACAGAGGCGAGTGGAATAAACTGTCCAATTAGCTCTACTATCTACAGTAATCATTAGTCGCACAATGGTGAAGCGCAAACAGGGCCATGTGTTGGCAGCTGCCAGTGAATTCTGTGCCGATGGCCCTGCGCACACTATAGGGCCATCACGAGCGAATTCTGCGCAAATCGCGACCGCTTTCCTTGAGGAAGCAGACATTGTTTAGAGGAGCTGTATCGGGCTCGATCGAAACAATCTGTACTCTAAAGGGGTCGCGATCCTGATATAAACACACCACCCTGTTTGTCTGGGCCATGACGATCAATAGCAAAAGGGGTCGTGCACTGTAACCCCCCTAACTGGAGACCGTACAACATGAAGAAGTAGGCGTGCGGCATTGATTCCATCTATATGTGCAAAACGTGTTAAGTATATGTACGATGTTAAGCATGACAAGTGTTACAGGCATTAGAGTATGTTAGATTTCAATTGCGAGGTTCAACCCCATTTAAGTTTACATTAAAACTAGACACACAACATCTAGATAAAGTATAAAGAACAACCATATCAATATACATGTACGTTTTGATTACAAAATATGTTAATGGAACAACAAGCAAAGGACACATGCATTAGATCTGTAACAGTGCCTTAAGACTTATATTTATACAGTGTTAGAAAACATTCATAGATTAATATTTATAATGGTGAACAAATAAGTTAGGAGCACATACAAACCGAGGACGACTGCAACAAACTCAGCTGTAAACCCAACGGCTGCACGTGCATACAGCTGTCCATCCCCCAAGAACCAACCCATTATCATCTTAAGCATCTGTAAGTTTGTAATACTAGAATAATTAAAGCAATTGACTTTGGACTTTATGTTTACTGATGACAGACAGCCACATGCACGTGCACGCAGACCTGTAGAAAGCAATAAATACTTGATAGTAGTCACACCCTCTACATATAGTAAGCATAGTACTTTAATTTATACAATAAATCTCAAATTCAAGTGAATCTTATCCTACATCTCCCACTAGGTGGGAAACCTAGCTGCCCGGCACTCAAGCTGGGCAGCTAGCAACAAGCTCTGTCATCTACACGTCTACAACCATCTTTTTGTGGATGTCCGTGTTGCCCACTACGTTGCAGAATTCCTCGAAGGAGATCTTCCCATCCTCATCCTTGTCGGCGAACAGTATCGTTTTGTCTACGATTTGTTGCAGCTGTGTGTCTTTCAAATTGTTTCCTACCATCATTTTTAAGACCTATAATTGAAAACAAAAGAAGATAACGAATGAATACACAGGTAATATATTATTAAGAATTCTTTTCACATGACTTCCATTCTTGTACCATCTTTTATAGTAGAATATAAAATTCTTCTATTGCACTTGCTTAGTATTAATAATAAACAAATAATTGTGATAAATTATCATAAATAGACTCCCATGTCACTAGGATTTGTGTGCTACTACCCTGTGTTTTCTAGTTGCCACAACAGAAGTACTTCTAGCAAATGTGCACAAAGATATTGTTAGACACCAACTTTTCTACTTTTTAAATTGCGAAAATGTACGTATAATGACTGGTGCACCCGAGCCATGTCTGGATGCTATAAATGGAAGCCCCCATCACTAGAATGCAAAGAATAATTTGCTAGAATGGACACCTATATCCAAAAGAATAATTTTACCCCATTTTAAATCTAAAATACGAAATGTTTCTATAATACAATGTTACGCACCTACAGAAGTAGATGATTATGAGAAGAAAAAAATATTGTACTTCAAGCTATCTGAAAAAGGAAAATTAGAAAACAAGACATAATGGTTATTATTGGTGATTTAAACGATAAAGTCGGAAGCAAAAATGAAAGAATAGAGAAACTTTCTTAGATGTGCATGGATTAGGGATCGAAAATAAAAATGGGGAGATGCTTACTGATTTCTGTAACCAACACGATCTAGTCATAGGAGGAACACTTTTTCCCCACAAGGAATGACAAATATACGTGGACCTCACCAGATAACAAGATGAAAACGAGATAGATCACATAATTATCAGTAGAAAATGGAGAAAATCACTTCTGGACGTGAAAAACAAAAGAGGTGCATACATAGACAGCGATGATTACCTATTAATAAGCGAAATAAGACTAAAAATAGCCAGTCCTAGAAGAAACAAAAAAACGCCCAGGATCTATATGTCAAAAATTGTGAAACTAGAGAAAACATGAAGAAACTATAGGGTACAGAGAAAGGGCAGGAAAACCGTGGATCTCAGATGATACTTGGGAAAAATTAAAAGAGAGAAAATGACAAAAAATAAACACTGAGCAAAACTCAAACAAAATAACCATTCTCAAATATAAACATGCAGAAAAGCAAAATAGAAATAAAACGAAGTGCATGAAGAGCTAGATAAACAAGCAAAACATCAGCAAGACATCAAAATATGAATTATATAAAATTGTCAAATAGCTTACTAATTGAAATATACAGAGACTACCTATTAAAAGTAAGGAAGGAAAACTGCTAGCAACTAGGGAAGAACAAAGTGTCAAAAATATTTTACACAAATACTTAACCCCCTTCCAAATTGAAATAACGATATTCGTGATGAAAATGACAACAATAGAGAAGATTAACAGAATATAAGACTTATTAGAATAGATACAACTTCTCCCACAAAGAGAGAAATAAAAAGTAGTATAAAGGAAATAAAAAACAGAAAATTGGCAGGAATCGATATCCTAGCTGTAGTATTCAAATTAGATCCGCAGACATGAGCAACCATACTTCATCCTCTACTTGTTAAGTATTGAGTAAATGAAAGAATATTTGTTAAAGTGCCTGAGCGAATGTGATGACTGGAAGGGAATAAATAACTCTACTGACAGTCGCATCAAAGATACAAGATACAAGGATATTATTAATCCAAATCTAACATGCCGTTAATTAAACCACAATGCCTGAACGAGAGGGTTTTGGGCCAAATAGATTATGCATAGACCACATCAATACTTTGAGAATTACCATAGAACAAAGCTTAGAGTGGAGAACAAACGTATATTTATTGTTTATCGATTTCAATAAAGCCTTTGACCGTTTAAAAAGAAGAAAAATATGAAGAACATTAAAAAAAAAGGAGTACCATCAAAAATTATACGATTGATTAAACAACTTTACGGATCATACAAATGCAGAATTAAACATGAAACTCTTAACAGATACTATAAAAGCCAAATGTGGGGTCAAGCAGGGATGCTTACTATCTCTTCTAGTTTTCATTTTAGTGATGTACGATATTATGAGAAATGTCACAAACAGAACTCATTTTGGAATTCATTGGGACTTAAACAGATGATGAAGCTACTTAGATTATGCAATGATATAATCCTAACCAATCAAAGTTATAATAATACCATCAGAAATTTGGAAAAACTAAAATCTGAAGCAGAAAAGGCAGGGCTAACAATAAATACAAATAAAACGGCGGATTTGAGAATTGGAAGAACATCAAATGAGAAATTAGTAATAGACAATAAAACACTAAACATATTATAGAGATAAGTTTTTCACCTAAGCTCTATGGTAGATGTAAAATAGATATAGACCTGAATAAATAAAGCTAAAGGTGTATTTCTTACATTAACTCCAGTGTGGAATTCTACTAAGTATTCCAGGAAAACCAACCTCCGAATTTTCAACTCAAACGTTAAATCAATCCTCCTTTATGGATGTGAATCCCTAGCTAAGTGCCAAAATTCTAAACAATAAAATGCAGATCTTTATAAACAGATGCTTAAGACAATCCTGGGTATTAGATGGTCAGAAGTAATATCTAATACAGATTTGTGTCCATTTTTTGAAAAAAAAAACTACATATATAAATAAAAAAAGAAAAGAAAATGGAATTGAATAGGACACACACTCTGCAGAAAACAACATAACGAAAACAACCCTGGACTGGAATCCGCAGGGATCACGAAGAATAGGCCGAGCAAAAACCACGTGGCAAAGAACGATCACCAATAAAGGCAAGACAAAAGGGGAAGAATGAAAAGAACTAAAAGCGCTGGAAAAATACTGGGGATCTTTATGCTCCTGATAAGGAATTATAGGACATTAGAGTACAGCATCCTGGTAAGGCTCTCATATGTTCGCACACTGTATCTGGTTGTTGTGCACCATGTGGGGCGATATAGCCAACACCATGCCTTAGACGACCGCCATTATTACCCCTTATTCGAAGTGAACACAGGTACTCAAGTAGTAACAGGCTAGGCCAATGAGCCCCAGGAACCGAAGAGCTCAGAAATTAAGTCGGGTCTGTCCGCACCGCAGCTCCCGCCTCAACCGCTAGCCACTACTACCCTATCACTATTAATAACAAATGTTCCATTTATTTGTAGTTGAAAGTTAAAAGATATGTTTAATTTATGAGATTATGACATATAATTGTGGCAAAAAAATTGACTGTCATTTTACTGTAACCAAAGTGAGATGCTGGTGAAGATGTATTGCTCATATTGTCAATCATAATTGCATAAAATAAACATTTAATATTTTAATTTCAGACAGCGCTATAAACAATATATCTTCACTAGCAACTCATTTCAGTTACAATAAGACTAGTCACAAGTGATTCTTTTGTCATAAGTGTACAGATGTCCACATTATAACAGCCAGTTCAGGGAAGTCGGGTCTCACTTGAATGTTCAAGAGCAGCATCTACAATTCTAAATCGCTGAGAGCAATGGCATTAAGCATGGAAGAACTTCTGTTTCCAGATAAATTTAATACACCAGCCAGCATCTGGTGCGAAATATGCAAAGTATGGTTGAGACAGATAAAATTGAGCTGTGGTCTGAGTGATTGAGTTTTAAATAAACAAAAATCGATAAACTAAGTCTGTCACAAATTCGCAGCTTTGGTAATTTAAGAACCAAATTTATTATAGAATTAACTGTTGATGCTTCAATTTACAATTGTACAAGTTTCTATATCTCCATAATAATTTGTCTACTCAAATTACCTCTTTGGAAAATTTTCACCGCTTTTGGTGACAGCTTTTGACATGAATACATCTTTAATATTCTTGATCAGAGTAAGAATAAAAAACTCTTTTCTTAGTGCCGCTCTTAATGTGTTACTAGTAATAGTCAAATAAAGATGATCAACTTTCAGTGGCTGAAAATTGCAGGTGCATACAGGGTCCACCATCTAACGTTTTTTTTTTTTGAACTAGCGGTTATTCGGTGAATGGCAGCACTTAGCTCATAACATTTTTGACAGAAAATTAGTTTTATCCTTCCGCTGAACGAAAATGGTTGTGTATACGCTTGAAGAACGCTGGGAAATATTGCGACATTACTTTGAAAATCATGGTAATGTTGCAGAATGTGTGCGAAAATTACGTACGGAAATGGGAAGAAAAGAGGCACCGTCAGCTCCGTATGTGCTTTATCTTGTTAAAAAAGTGAGAGAAACTGGCATGCTTATTGACAAACCAACGCGTGAAAAACCAAAAACAGTGCGTACACCCGAGAATATCGCTGCTGTTGCCGAGAGTGTGCGTGAATCGCCAGGAACATCAGTTCACCGTCGTTCTCAACAATTGGACATTTCGGAGACATCATTGAGACGAATTTTGCGTAAAGACCTTGGTATGACGCCGTACAAATTCCAAATGGTTCAGCAATTAAAGCCAACTGACCATCCAATGCGTTTTCGCTTCGCTTCATGGGGTTGGGATCGACTTGAAGAAAATGCCGATTTTGGGAGAAAAATCATCTTTTCAAATGAAGCTCATTTCCATCTCGGCGGGTATGTCAACAAGCAAAATTGTCGCATTTGGGGCACAGAAAACCCGCACGCAATCGAAGAAAAGTCGAGGCACCCACAACGAATCACTGTTTGGTGCGGATTTTGGTCCAGAGGCATCATTGGACCATTTTTCTTCGAAAATGAGCAAGGAGCGGCTGTTACAGTCAATGGTGAGCGTTATTGGGCTATGTTGAACAAATTTTTGTTCACAGAAATTGAAGAGGAAGATATTGGCGACATTTGGTTTCAACAGGACGGCGCTCCGTGCCACACAGCCAACGTTACAATCGATCTTTTATGCACTGTCTTCGAAAATCGCATTATCAACCGAAATTCTGATGTCGTTAGGCCGCCTCGGAGCTGCAATTTGACACCGTTGGACTATTATTTGTGGAGAGCCATCAAAGATAAGTGTTACGCCGACAAACCAGAGACAATTGAGGCTTTTAAGGACAACATTCGTGCAGCCATAGCTGAAATAGAGCTGCACACAATAGAAAATGTACTCAAAAATTGGACCGATCGTATAGGTTACTGCATGGCTAGCCAAGGCAGGCATATGAATGAAGTTATATTCCATTATTAACCGGAAGGATTGTATTTTCAAATAATAATAAAAAAAAAAGTTATATGGCGGACCTTTTAGTCTAATTGTGCTCATGTGGATGTTAATTGACAGGAAATCTCTTAAATAAAACACCAAAATTGTTACACTTATGCGAATTATGTAAAATTTTGTAACAAAATTGGGCAAAATTTGAAATGTCTCATTCTATTGGATGAAGTACAATAATAATAGCCACATGTCTTGTTTACACTTCATCACAAACAATTTTGCAAATGTATCAAGGCAAAAATTTGTAGCAAATACAGCAGGAAGATCCTGTCACTTGTTGTATATGCTTTCACAAACTGGTCGACACTACTAGGGCTATGCTTCAGACCAAATATCGTCATAATTATATGGCAAATATTATATGTTAGGACTACTTTTTTCATATTAAGTCTCAATAGCAAGGCAGTCTATCTACACACTCATATTTTACTATGGCTTGAAAATGATTCGAAACTATTTATCAGTATATCGAATATATATATCGAAGAGTGGAGATGTATTTGTCGGACGTGTACTAGTCGATGATTTTGAGAATATTACTCAACTAAGGCGATTTCTGTCGAGCGTAAATGTGACGACTAAAAGTCCAAACATAGTGTAACAGAATGCTTCTTACTACAAATAGTGAGTAACACAAACTCGTATTTGAAGTAGTGTATTGCTTGCACAGGCTCAGTTCCAAACTGATAAGAGATTTTTATTCAGTCAACCAATAGCAGAGAACTACACACACACAACGGCATATTAGATATAATCCGAAAGTAGCATACACATCCACTAGCACTACTGTACTCTTAATATTCAAGCTCAACCAGTAAAAACACAATAATGCACTTACTGTAACTTCCCCTGAAGTGAAGTGTATCATAATTGATGAAATGAGAATGATAAGATCGGGTATAATGAACAAAATCAATGCGTAAGCTGCAACAGATCATTAGCGATCACAACTAATTATTCAAAAAGCTAGATGTATTCTGTGAGTACTTCTGTCAACTACTCCCCTCTATTAAATGCAACGACCATTTAAAAGAGCAATCATAAAATCATCAACTCTAAAGAGACTAGAGTTACAGGCATGCTTCACATGTAAAAAAGCTGTCTATAATTGAAGCCACCATCTCTCAGCTTTGCTAAAGGACAACTTTAACATCATGCAATATAATCTTATACTAGGGGACTATATTCATACCATAAAAGTTTGAATCTAAGTTATCGAGAAAGTAGTAAAAAATAGCCATACTTTTTTAACAAGGAGTTCTATGCGTTTTTTTTTGCTCTATCAGGTATAACCTGATACCAGTTGTCCCGAGGTAACGGGACCGACGTGGCTGGGCTAATCACCCGCGCATTGTAAACAGATTCAGAGAAGTAATATGAGCCTCGGAACAGGACGGTCACAACGAAGACGACAGGAGCGAAATCGGATAAGATTTGGAACATGGAATATCACATCTCTAACAGGAAAAGAATGCGAAATTATAGATGAAATGGAGAAATACAAGATTCAAATACTGGAAATCTCAGAAATTAAAAAGAAAGGAAATGGAATGAAAAACATGGACAAAGGGTACACGTTCAGATATGCGGGCACGCCAGTCGTAAACAGAACAACAGAAGGGGTAGGAATACTCCTCAGCAAAGAGATAGAGCCAAAAGTAACCAAATGGGAAGCCATAAATTCCAGAATTATAACAATAAACTTACAACTTCAAGAGAAGGTCGGAATAATCCAAATATACACACCCACGCAAAACGCCACTCTACAAGATAAAGAATTCTTCTATGAAGACCTGCAAAGATCCATAGAGAAAATACAAAACGAAAATAGACACGTACTTATTATAGGGGATTGGAATGCCCATATAGGAAATAACATAGAACAAGGACACGGAACAATGGGAGGTCATGGTCTAGAAGGTGAAGTAAATGAAAATGGCGAGAGAATGATAGACTACTGCATAACTAACCAACTACTAATAGGAAATACATGGTTTAAGCACAAAATAATACACAAAGTAACATATGAAGCAGAAGAACTAGGACATAAAAGTATGATAGACTACATCACGTACACGAGAAGTATGAGATATGCAGTGAATGATGTAAAGGTAATAAGAGGGGCGGAGCTAAATACTAAACACAGACTGGTGATCGCCGACACAAATATTAGGAAACCGCTTAAAGAACGAACGAAGAGCTATACAAAGATCAAACTGGAAACACTAGAACACCCAGAAAAAATACAAGAATATGAAAACAAACTAACTGGAAATCTAAACAATTTGGAAATACAAGAAACCGAAGAAGGAATTCAGTGGACTATAAACAAACGATGGAAGGCTTTTAAAGATACACTAACAAAAACAGCAAAGGAAGTCTGTGAAGAAAAAGAAATAAAACCTGACCCAGCACATAAACGAACAAAATGGTGGAACGAAGAAGTCAAGAACAAAATCAATAACAAAAAAGAAGCCTGGAAGAAATATATAATACATAAAACTGAACAAAACAGAAGATACTACCTAGTAAAATGAAACGAAGCAAAGGAAGCGGTAAAACAAGCAAAGAAAGACACATGGGAGCAATTTGGTAGAAAGATAGAAGACAACTATATAGAAAACCAGAGACAGTTTTGGAATATAGTTAGGCGCCTAAAGGGAAACAGAGCACCAAAAGTGCGGAATATTAAGGATGAGACAGGAATGCTACAAACAAGAACGGAAGAAATACTGAAAACATGGAAAGACCACTACACAAAAAGATTTAAAGAAGAAGAAACAGAAATACAGAGAGAAGAACAACCTCAAGAAGGAAATGATAATCAAGACACCAAAGAAGAAATAATAGAAGCCCCGAAGAAAACAAAAAATGGTAAGGCAGCAGGAGAAGATAACATAGCTCCAGAAATGTAAATTAATTAAATGGATGAAAGAGATATTACAACAAGCATGGAACACAGAACAGACCCCGAAGGACTGGGAAAATAACATAATACCCATCCATAAAAAGGGAGACACCACAAATACAGACAACTATAGGGCTATATGCTTATCCTCAGTAGCGCTAAAAATATACACAAGAATAGTTGAAAAAAGACTAAGAAATGAAACAGAAGACAAACTAGAAGAAGAACAAACTACGTTTAGACCAGGAAGACAAACGCAAGACTATATATACACAGTAAGAACCATAAATGAAAAGCTATTAGAGAAGAAAAAAGACATCTACCTACTCTTCCTAGACCTAAAAGGAGCATTTGACCAGGTACCACACAGATACATCTGGAAAGCATTGGAAGAACTAGAAGTAACATGAATAGTAAAGTAATTGGAAAAACAAGATTAAATAACCAAATATCGGAAGATGTCAAACAAGGTGACAGCCTAAGCCCGCTCCTATTCGTGATATACATGGACTACATAAACAAAAAATGCAAATTAGAAACAAGAAACACCCACATAGGATACCATAACCTAAACCCAGTAATGACACAAGACCTAATATATGCCGACATATTACTCATGGCAAGGAACAAAAATCAACTACAACAAAACATAAACATATGGAAAAAACACCTAAAAGAAAGTGGGATGACCATTAATATAGAAAAAACAAAAGTAATGTATGTCACAAAACAGAAAAACGAAGAAGAAATAGATATACAAATAGACGGGAAACAGATACAAACAGTACAAACATACGAATACCTAGGAGTACTAATCAGTAAGGATGGAAGAATAGACCAAGAAATAAAACACAGAATAAACAAAGGAAATAGGATATATTATATCAAGTAAACAACACATTGATAGGGAAAAAATAAATAGGTATAAAAGCAAAAATGCACTTATATAAAACAATATATACCCCTACACTTCTATACGCTTCCGAGACATGGGCGATAACAGACAAACATAAATCCAAAATAACAATCGCATAGATGAGGTATCTAAGGCGGATAGTGGGCAAAACAAGAAGAGATAGGGTCCGTAACAGATCCATACGAGATGAACTAGAAATCACACCGTTGGTAGAAGAAATAAAAACCAAACAGCTACAATGGTATGGACACCTGGTCAGAATGAGCAATGAACGATACCCAAAAAACGTTTTTGAAATGAGATGTGATGGAAGGAGAGATAGAGGAAGACCCAGGCGAAAGTGGGAAGACAACATCAACGAATCAGCAAGAGAAAGAGGACAGACCCTAACACAAATCCGAACCCTTGCAAGGGATAGACACTCATTTAAACAAAACCCCGACACTGTGAGGTACAATGGGGGAAGAGGAAGTAAGTAAGTAAGTATCTTAATAACGATAAGCAGGGGATGGCTTATTGATATTTCATATTAAAGAGCACTAAGAGACCTTTTCTATATATGTATCCCACAAAAGATCATTTTACAGTTTTTGGCCTATATCTCATAAAAGAAAGTTCACATTTACAAAACTATATTTTTCCTGAACTAGCACTTAATTTGTTACTTTTAACACCCGTTTCAAATAAATCACGACTTTCATTTTTCACCATTTTTGGACATTTTGACAATGTTTGCAATTTTTCACAGGATCAGTGTCAGCAACATTTTTGTTATACCCACTGATATCTACAAGTTAACATAAAAAGTATTTGGGAGGAGCTTTTGAAAAATCCAAAAAAATAATTTTTTTTCAGAAAATGAACTGCTCATCTTGTAAGAAAGATTTGAACCACGTTGCAAAACGTCAAAGAGTGACAGACCTGAAGACCGGTTTGCAATACTACAAAAAATATCGTCATAATTCCCATCAAAGTCCATCTAATCATTGCCCCACCCCCCACCCCACCCCAGATTTATTATTCTTGAAGCTTGGCAATGTTCCAAATGATCACAGAGCGTGTGTGTTGCGATGTCCTGGTTTTTAAAACCAAACAATGAAATATGCGCCAAAAACAGCCAGACTTCAAGCACTTGTGTCTAAAAGTGTGTATACAGCAAAAAATACAGTTTGTTGCCCTAATCATTTGATCGAAAAGAGTAACTTCAATAAAGAAACGCTTCAGTTTATTTAATGTAGCCAAGGCGATGAATTCACTACACAAGATATAAAAAAATAATAGTTCCCCGGAATAGGCCTTGAAGGCCTTTGGGGTGATAACAGGATAGATCTGCTACAATCTAGAGCCTACGGTACACAAGGGTAGTAACGTGGCTAGAGCTACGTACCGACCGCCTATTATTACCCCAGAGTTTGACCTCCAAGTACTCATTTATTGCAGCCTGAATCGAGCTGGACTGTAAAAATGCCAGTGATTGAATTGGCGAAATCGGTTTTGTAGTCTAGCAACCTATCCACTAAACCACCACAACTCTACACAAGATATCATGAATGTTATTGATAATCTTCAACGAGGATGCCGAGCCGTTTAGAATAATAAAACAATTGTTGAGAACTTTTTCGATATTTTTATTTTAAATTTTATTGAACTATCTTTGCTAATATCATGTTTAAAAAAAAATTTATAAAATAAAAATTTCGTCTAGATCAATAGTTTTAGGAAATGTTCCGATAATGCTAGCTGCATTTCCACGTTGGATAGCTAAACTAATTCTTTGTTTTAGGTATGATTTTGATCTGAACTCTCCATTTAGTAGGTGAAGGTAGTTGCCAAGCTTCGCGATAAAATCTGTTGCTTCATCACACCAAGGTCCTAAAGTCTCTACTGCAAAAGGAATGAAGATGTATCCTGGGTCAATGAGCTCTTTGTATTTCCTTTTCTTGTTATTGGCAACATTATTTGCGATAAGGCCAGCAGTTACACTAGATTGCTTGATGTAGAATGGGGCTAGGGTATCAGTATAGGTATCATCCCAAATAAGGTTCATACCATAGGACCACAGGGTTCCAGTTTAGATGGGATGTTAATGGATGATAAGGCTTGTTGAATGATCTTATTTAGTTCCTAGTGGCAAGAGTGACGACTACTGCTTTTTTTACATGAGAGACTTTATCTCCACAGATGCAGTTGTGGGGCTCACAAATGTAACATCCCAATCTGAGAGCAACTGATATTCTGAAAGTGTTGTCATTCAGTAAAGTTCCAAGTTTCGTGCATGGAATTGCATTTAGCCAGGCACCAGATTGGGGTTTAGTGGAGGCAAGATATTGCGCCTGATCTCTTTCAGAACTGAAAATGAAGATTTGAATTATTCTGTTCATATTCAGGATGTCTCAACTTTTTTGACATGAAGGAATGGGAGGTGTTTCATCTAATAAACTGTTCCAGATTCTGATGTAATCTAAGTATCCTGAAACATAGGCTAAGTTATTCTCGGGTAATAACATCATGGAATAAATCAGCTCTGATAAGAATTTGCAGACGACAAAAAGGCTGGGATATAGATATCAGATAATTTTCTAATTCGATGCCTCCTTGGGATACCGGAAGTGAAGCAACTCTTGATGTCCGAGTGTCAAGCTTAATATTGATTATTTCTTCAAGAGATTTTGAGATGTTCTCATCAATTCCATTCAGTAGTGTAGTAGAGTTGTGGAGGGGGGTTGTCCTGAGCAAGAACGTTAGTCTGGGTATCCCGACTGAATGTTTCAGAAGAAAATATATAATTCTAAAGATGAACACTTGAAATCCTTAACAGGATTAACACGCAAATCGTTCAACACATTAGTGTCTTTAATGCCAGAAAAACATCACAATCGCCCAGTCTCTTGAAGTTCGTCTCTTTTTGAATTGGATGAGAACCAATTTGTTTCACCGAAAGATCACCGCCTATTTTCAAATATCTTGGCAGTCAATAATTACATCACAAATGTTAAACATTAACTAAAAAGTTCATTCCTAAATACTTGGGTTTGGAACGCTTTACACATCGATCTATTGAATTCTGTCACACTCAAGAGCTTTCTGGAGACACATGAAACAATTTTCGACATTTTTGAAAAGCAAAGATGTCTGCACCATACAATTGGCCTTACAGATTCTTATCCTCCTCCTGCCTTTCCTTCTTTAATGATTTTGCGTTGATTCTCGCCTCTTTTGCTTCGTCAGATAAGAATTTTTTTTGTTAATGCGTTTCGCGTCGATCTCGCAGCACATATTGTAGGTGTTTGGGCCGATTTTCATGCTTATAGTCTGTAATATTTGCATTATTGAGCCAAATCCATCGTTGTAAATACCAATGGAGATGTGCGTGGCAATATCTAGTATTGTTTTACCACTTTGAGTTGATTTCGGAGCCAAAGCCCAGACGGTAGCATTGATAGATTTGTTACTATTTTGAGTATATCCGCTTAAACACCGAGTGAGATCGTCATTACTCAATTCCTCGTACACTTTTTTGATGGCCTTGAATACTTGAATACTTTCGATACCATGTGGGAAACAGATGCTCCAATTCTCGATACCAACAGCGGAACCTAGAGCAGCGAAAAAGGCCACGCTGCATTTAAAATTCGAGCCCTTGCAAATTTCTCCCGTGCATGAAACTATGCCACGTGATTTTTACGATACTAAGGTACATTTTAAGCAAAAAAAAGTTTCCGATTTTTCAAAAGTGCTAGAGTGGTTTATCCCCTTAATTTGGTGTTTTAAGAGCCCGCCAGCAATAATGACGATGACGATGATGAACATTAATCAACTGATCTGATAGAAGAGCTTTTCATCTCTGATGATAAAGTTTGAAACAAATATTCATATTTTATAAATAATTTAAGGATTTTTGTTGTTTTTTATATATTCATTTTCTTTTTACATAATCAAACATTTTTCTATTATGGATTACTTCAAACTGATTTCAAATGATTTAAATATATATTTTCCATATTTTTTCATAATTAAACAGTTTATGAACATTATAAGAAAAAAAATTAAATGCTGTTTCAGGAAAAGTATAATTTTTGTAGATGACCTTTCTTTTGTGAGATACTGGTCAAAAAGTATACAATGATCTTTTCTTTTGGCAAAACAACTATTAATATATACAGATGTATCATGTATGTGTAGAGAGATCTTTTAGTGCCTTATAATATGAGATAGATATCACTAAGCCATCCCCTCCTTGTCGTTTTTCAGATAGAGGGAAAGAAATGCATTTTGCCATAGAACCCCATGTTAAAAGTAAGGCCATTTTTTACTACTTCCCCGTTAACTTTAGGTTAAAACTTTTATGGTATGAACATAGTCCCCTAGTATAAGACTATATTGCATGATGTTAAAGTTGTCCTCTAACAAAGAGAGACGGCGCCCTCAATTATAGAGGGCTCCTTTTGGTTGTAACTAGATCACAAAAATGTCTAAAGATTAAAACAAGGATCAGTAGCATGTATAACAACTAGAAATAGAAGTAAAGACTGATATTCTCTATAGTCATTAATAATTCATGTTACTTTTTGCTAAAAACGTTCTTAATTGCTTATATGACCTAGGCACAAGCATTTTCTCAAATTCCAGATTCCAAAGATCTCAAAATAATTAGGAAGTAGTCATGTAAGGAATACATCAAACAAAGTTCCTCAGTCAAAGTATAAGAATAAACCCACCAGTGGTATATACCATAGTGTTAAAACATATAAACATGTACATTTAATCAGAAACATTATTTTTATTTCTCTAGTCTTTCCAAGTTTTAACAAGATTATCACTTACAGTTCTCTTTTACACTGTAATGTCTACAGCCATGATGATGTATTCATCCACGAAATAGTAAATGCACAATTACAAGTGTCTAAAGATTATAATTTACATATGGGTTGATTTTAACTCAAAAAGTTCATCTAATTAGGTTTAGTCACCAATGTCTATAAATAGATAGGCAAAAAAATTACCGGAAGTTAAATTAATATACAATTTTTTGAGAATTAAATGCAAATGCTGTTAATTCAAGTAAATCAAAATGCTTGAGAGGTTTTATTTCATTACATTGCTGGGACAAGCTATTTTTGCTATTTGTTAAATCGACTATCTTGGACATTTAATCACTCATTCATTACGACAAGCTGATTCTCAACACTTTGAATACGGAGTGTTCTGAGTAAGATTTAAGCCCCCCTCCCCAGCTTTATACTATTAAAATAAGTTAGTCCTCATAAAACTGTACAATTTCTACACTACTACTAAAGCCTGAAAGAGAGATAAAAAACTAGAGTTGGTGTCTTAAGAGAGCCATTTGATAATCCCAAAATTTACATAACTAGTTCAATAAATTCAAGCAAAAATTATAATTACAACTTCTTCATCTCACATTTCAACAGCTTCTAACAACCATAGCAAAAGGTTAATTGATTAAAGCAACATTTCATTTCAAATATTTCTTTAAAATTTCCTGATAAAACGTGCAGCTTACAGTTAAATTTGTTCTGTTCGCATATAGATCCAAATGAAATGAGAGTCAAAATTATAAATCACCTACGAAATATTATTTTTCATGCATATTATAAAATAACAGACTTGAATTACCTGAAACAGCTCTCCGTTGGAGATAAAGCCATCATTATCCATATCGTAAATCCTAAAAGCAAACCGCAGCTTGGAAAGCTTATCTCCTTTCACACTGAACTGCGATACACCCTGAATGAACTCTACACAGTTAAGGTAAAGACTGTTAGGGCCCCTCAAAAAGACACACTTATGTGTAAATTCACAAATTTATACAGTGAAACCCGTCCTCTGAACAAGTTCCAACTGCAACGTTTACCTTTGAAATCGACCTCGCCGTTGCCGTCAGCATCAAATATGTCGATAACGCGCTGCAAGCGGGTTTTGCTGCAGTTCGGGCAGTGACATGAACTCGTCGATGCTGAGCGCGCCCGAGTTGTCCAGGTCTAGCTTCCGAAACCGCTTTCCCAGGCGCTTTATCTCGTCGGCGTCAACTGGAAGAGGAATCGAGTGAAGGTCGCTGGCCACACCGCAGGCCTACTTACAGTTTGAGCAGAGCTCCATGGGCAAGGAGCTTTCGTTACCCTGCGGAGAGAAAAGAGCAAAGTGAGCGCCAGGCTTCGAGCGGCTGCGAGGGGGAGTGGGCTTGGGCTTGCCCCTGCAAAGTGGGCTGAGCTGCCAGCTCTGCTGCGGGTAGGCACAGCGCGGCTTTCCCGGCAGCAGGGGTTCGCGCTTTTTAGACTTGCAGGGGCGCCAGGCGCCAAGGCGTTTGCTTACCATGGTCTTCCGGAATTTTGAGATCCGATGGTTAATAAACCTCGCAGCTCCCAAATGTCAATTTATAGTTTCTGCCAATAAAACTGTTTGGGTTTAGAGGGCGCACGATTCGAACGCTGGTGTAGGTATCTGATATGTACCTAGAGGTAAGAAAATAAAGAAGAAAACGTCGTTTTATGGTATAATACCCAATAAATGCTTAAATTAAATTAATAATTACTGATATACTTTGTTTAAAATTATCTTCTTACTTCTCTATTACCATTTAAATGGTTTAATTAATAATGTTAATAAATATAAGCCCATTATCAGAAGCTAAATCAGCTTTCGTTAAAATTAATTATGCTAGCGTAAGCTCAATCTTTATAAATGTACATTTTGATTTATCAAACTATAATAATACTGTCAAAGAAGTTCTAATAACTTAATAAAGCAAAATAGCAATAAACTAATAAATCCATTGCATAAGCAAAGTTTTGATTCTGATTTTATCATTGGAAGGCAATTACTTTTACTTGAAGTGCATATTTTGTTTATATATAAATTAATAAAAAATAAGATAAATGCATATTGAAAGAAAATGTAAAATGTAATTTTCAAAGTCAAGATTTAATATTTGAGCCTGATAAGTGTCGCTTGTAATATATTTTATGCGCTTCCCATATTTATATCTCTAGGCTTTTGGTCGATAATTTCGTGCAAGTGAAGAGCCAGAGAGGTCGCGCGAGCACATCCAGCCGGGCAACCAACTGTCAAAAATAGTCGCTCTCTCGATGCTCCTTCCTTTTCTTCTTTGGAGTGCTTGTGGTATCGACAGCGATGGTCTCAGGAGTAAGTACCCAAAATCCTGCTTTTCCCCGGCATCGCCAGACCATCTGCGCGCGGTTTCTATGGAAAACGGCCCCGTTTGCCCAGCCGATTAACGGCGCGCCTTTATTTTCCAGACCCTGTACACATATCCTGAAAATTTCCGCGCCTACAAAGCGCTGATCGCCGCAAAGTATGCCGCTGCCGACATCAAAGTCGATCCGAACTTCGTTTTCGGCGAGACCAACAAGACGGACGCCTTCCTGAAGAAGTTTCCCACGGGTAAAGTAAGTTAAGAAGTTCTTGACAGCTATCCACAGAGAATTGTGAAGTTGTACTAGGTTAACCTATTTAACGCAGCTCTCGATGGTGTCTGTTTCAGGTTCCTGCGTTCGAGTCATCAGATGGCAAGTACTTGCAGGACGGCAATGCAATTGCCTACTATGTCGCAAATGAACAGCTAAGAGGCAAGACTGACTTGGAGAAGGCGCAGGTACTGCAGTGGATCTGTTTTGCCGATAATGAAATACTTCCAGCCTCTTGTGCCTGGGTGTTTCCCATCCTCGGAATAGTACAGTTTGAGAAGAAGGTTTGTTTTATTACCTGACGATTAATTTTATACTTTGCGAGCTTTGCCTTACGGTTTATTTGAAATTTTATTCTCCTACAAAGGTGGACAGATAAATCTTTTATCTGTTTCATAACTCTGGGAGATATAACAATAAAGGTCTTTCCACACCGGCTGGATCAATGTCAAAGCTGGTACTAAAAAACCCTGACAATGCTATTAAGCCTTTGAGGAGCGTAAAGTAACCAATGCGTTTTTCAACAGTCATTCGAGAGATCAAAAGAGGATGTCAAAGCTGCCTTATCAGTCCTAGATGCCTACCTACAGACACGCACCTACCTAGTGGGGGAGCGCATCTCACTTGCGGACATCAGCGTAGCCTGCAACTTGCTGCTACTCTACACGCACGTACTAGAACCTGAGTTTCGTAAACCCTTTGTAAACGTTAATAGGTGGTTTCTCACCATCGTCAACCAGCCAAACTTCCGCGCCATAGCGGGAGAGGTCACCCTGTGCATGAAAGCAGCCGAAATCGACCCCAAGAAGTTCCAGCAACTACAGGGGGCAACAGGTGAGGCGTTTTTGCTCCGTCAGGTTAGCAGTTTATGCTTAATGCCATGTGCTTTGCTTACAAGCCGCTAATATGGATAAAAATAATAAGAAAAGAAGTAAGTAGATAGCTTGTAGCTGACTTGCATAAGTTTAGTTTAGTTATTACTCAACTTAGTTTAGCTGTTGTTTTTATATGCACAGGTCAGCTTAAAGTTGTACATTGCGTGAGATTAAACCGAACACATTGAAAGTTTTATTTTTAATAATTTAAAAAGTAAAAAGGCACAGGAATATTTTCTTAATTAATGTGAAATTGCAGTGGCAGTTTTTATTATTTGTTTTGCAGCATTCCATAAAGTGTACTTTTATTAGACTAGCAGTAAATTGAAACGCAGGAATGGAGTGCAGCTCGGGTAAAACTGAGCAAGCTACGGATGTAATGTAAGCATATATGGTTGTGTTGATAAAGAAGATTGTCTTTATCTCAGCGGATTCTGATTCATATGTGGATTTGAAATGGAAATGTGCGAAACCAGAAAACAGGATCCTCTAACTTTCTTGAAAAATACTAATTTATTGTGATAATTGGTGAGAATCAATTCTGCGACAAGTTGGGGAGCCTCGTCGTTTGATTTATTGCTGGTGTATGATGAGGTGATGAAAGGAGAACTATTTTGTTTTTCTTTGGCACAAACGAGACTAGCGTTAGTTCTCGTGTAAACATAAAGCGAGAGGAGCCTACATCTGCTCTCGCTATCAAATAAACGGGAATATCACGTCTGTTTTGTCTGATCATACCAACAGCTCGCAATTGATAATCGTTCTTTATTTTTTTTAAAGAGAAGTATAGAAACGAACCAATTGTTCATAATTATATTGCTCCAAGCATTTTGTATCCCCGCTGTAGTTATAAGTTTGCACACAAAAAGATGGAACGTCATCGCCTTCTTCAGGAGTAGCTTTATCGGTATATACGACTGCTGACATAAAATGTATGACTATCATTCATCATGATAATTTTTATTCCATATCGATCTGGCTTACTTTTCATATAGATCTTGAAAAAATGTACTGGCACCTTTCCCGTGACTCCAAAGCCACACGGGTGCAAATATGGCCTATGGCAACTTTTCAATACTTCCAGCAGAGTAGCTGTGTAGAGACTGACGCCAAAGCTACTGCTCGACTTGTTACGCCAATGTATAGGCATAATTGTACAAGAGAGGGGGCCCTATTGTGCGTGTTCTGGGAGAGGGAGACATTTGAAATTTTCAGTCTGGCTGATTTGCACCCGTCTGTCCTCTGAGGGTTAATCTTTTAACGCAACTCCCATTATTATATTAGATCACAATTTTTTTGAGAAGTCAATAACTGTAGTGAAACTGCTGTCCATAGTTATCTTAATGTGGCAATATTATGTTAATACATGGCAAGTGGTCCAAAGAATATAAATGTGTTTTGCAGACCTCACTTTGTGGAAGAACATTCCAAGAAGGGGATTAATTTTTCAACTTGTTGTAGTCACACTTTGTCTTATTCGTCTAGCAAGGTGCGCACTTTTTTGCGTTTTTTTAGCCTGAGTACAGTTTTTGTAGTTGCGCCCAATTTGATAGCCTTATGTGAAATTAAATCTTTTTAAGACTTTTAAAGTAGAACAGTTTAGATATTTTTCCCAGTTAGTTTCCTGCCATTTCTAATCAGTCCCCTTTTCAATATGTCTTCTACATATTTCTTGTTGAAAAATTTGTTAATACTGCTGTTACACTTGATACACTTCAGCGAAAAAACTAAAACCAAATAAAATTTTAACTTTTGACCCACTCACATTTACCTCTCGGCAGCTCCATTACTTCAAGCCCATTGGCATGCCGGCAGCTGACACCAGTAATGCTTGGGTCCTCAGATCAAGTACTTTGATCTTCCCATACATTGGATTTATGTTCGGTTCTACTGAATATAGAAGTAACAATTTTACAGTACTAATCTGGTCGTCAGTTGTACATTATATTATTACCAAAGAGAATTGGTCTTGTATTCTGGTTTAAAAAAAGCCTGATAATCAAATATATGAAGAAGAATTGTTTCCATGTAGTCTGGATGTTTGATATTCACACTTTAGTCTCTCTTTTTTTAAGACGAGATAAGTAAAGATTTTTCTCTGTTATACATGGTTTGTCCAGAAAGTATTAGGAATAATTTTTCTAACCAATCAGAAGAGCTGGAGGGGCGTGATTTTCGATGGATCATGGGGGGGGGGGGGGGGTCTTAGATAAAGAATGCGACTCGGCTTAGTTGTCTCCAAGCCTTGAGAGAATATATACAAAAATTCAAACAGTGAGTTCTTGATTGTTGAGTGTAAAGAATATAGGCAATAAATAAAAAGGGGTTGTTAAGAGCAGTGAAAGAACGCATAACACAACTATAAAACCTCTAGTTACTTACGGTACTTACTTTGTTGGTTAGGTTAGTTATTGAGGATGGAGCAGAACAGTTTCCAAAACAATTCTTAAAGTGGAATCTGAGGGAAAAATTAGAAGAGAAGGCTTCCAAAAATGTGGCTAGTTAGTTATAAAAGATCTAATATAAATGGGCATTTCAGATAGTTGAGAAACTTTGGCAAGGGACAGAAGTGGATGGAGTAAGATTAGTCACAGGCCTTTAAGACTGTTAAGGTTACTTTATTATTATTACATTTGTGGTGAATGTGGAGTGGAAATAATTTCATCATCTTGCGCTGCACTTCAACTTACAAAATTTTATTTAAGTCTACATTACAAAACGTGCATTATACTGACGTGTGCATTTCAACATATGGTTACCCTTTGCTACAGCTTTATTATTGTAAATTGAAAGTCCCGTTGTATAAACAGTTAATCTTAAATTTAGAGAGAAAATTAATCTTGGATTATGTTAAGTCAAAATTTTGTGTATATATTTTGATCTGAAATCATTCTATGATCCAAGTTCCAAATTAATCTAATCGACAACTTTTATGCAATCGGACTTAAATGTATGGCTTTTATCACGTTTTTGTGTATATGTTCGGGTAAATTGTGCACTCCCTACAACAAACCTTTTGCAGTTACGTTGTGGATGCCTTTAATGAATTGAGAGGAATAATTACATGACTATATCTCTTTGTGATTTTTTTCTGCATGTACTGGGTTAGGATACTCACTGAAGCTTGTAGTATGCTTTAAGCTTAATTGTTTAAAAGTATGCCCTTTGGTTATAATGGATAAAATTATCAAATTGGATAATTTCAATTGGATATTTCTGTACTAGGTGATATTTTGTTTTACATAGGGAATACTTATTATTTATTGCCATCTGGTTGGAATGAAGTCTCTAGTCCTATGTGGTCATTTTGATTAGTAACATGATTCACATACCCATAGAGGGCAATAGCATCTGTACATGTACTCCTTCCTTTTTATAGATGAACATTATTCTGTGACTAAAATTTATTTTCTTATTCTTCTTCCGTCGTATCTTCTTATCAGAAGAGTCGTGATCATCATGGTCTATTATTCATTGTATTTTTGACGATATTTTTCCATCTTGGTCGGTTCTGGACTCATTGATTTGTTGAATTGGCTTCACTATTGCCGTTTTAACTTGATCTGTCTCTTTAGTGCTCTTCCTCATGGTAAACATCGATAATCTATAGTGTAGTTCAGTTTTTTTTTTTTTTGGAAAGGAAAACAATACAGGAGATTTACAAAAGAATGTTTATATTAGCTAACTTATGTCCTGTGATAAAACAAATACAGAAGATGCACCATGTTTTGTAGGTCTAAAAAGAGCTGTGACGCTAGAAATCGCTGATAAAGTCCGTAATATAGTTCTGGCTTATGTATGCAATAAAAATGTTTAAGTTGAAAGGGTCTCAATTGAACAAGTGTACCCATTTAGTATAATGAATTATATATGAAACAATTTTGCCCAAAAGGGTGCTCCATCTGCTTATTTCAGAGTAAAAACGAATTCGTAGTGAAGCTGAAGGTAATGCATCCACATTTTTTACTCGTTTTAGCCCCTTCAAGTTGCCATCTGTTATTAAAACTCAAAACTTTCCAACTGGATATAAATTTGGGTCAAATGAAAAGGTAATATAAGTGTTGTAAGGGTTTTTAAAAACCCAAATCGTCCTTAATTTCAAGCTAAGCCATTCATCAAATCCTCGTAAATGCAATCTATTGTCACGTTAAGCATTGGTACATCTACATACTGTATCTAATTATTCTTCCTTTGATTCATGTTTATTTATTCAAAGTTTAATGTTGTAGTAAAAGCAAATATTGAAAACCGATTTCAAGTAGGGATAAAATGCAAGGGAAAATTTTTAGGCGTTAACTCTGAATTGTAGTAAGTGTTTTTGTTTGGTGTCTATTCATGCGTGAAGACTCCTGTTCAAGTTACTTTGTGGATCTAGAATAACACTAAACTTTTTATACATTTTAGCCTGAATTGTGTAACCATATGATCTTATTAGCATAAGACCAACTAACTTATGCTATGGATAACGACTCAGTCAGAGAAACGTCTTTGACGCCCTATATTCCCAAATGGAATAAAAGGACTGAAGAAGAAGATCTTATTAAAAAATTATAACAAGGCAAATGTGGCCACTTAGCTCTTGGACTGCATCCACATGAGTTCATATCGAATCATAATATTAAACGTGACGGCTTGTATAAAGTAGGGGTCTAACCATTTCCATACAGTCTGCTATGGGATATTCAAAGAGTATCTTATAACTTAGGGACACTTGAACATTTCTTTAAACTTCTGAGATTATAATTGATTTAAAATAAATCAAAATACATGCGATATTTAATTTCCCGTTAAAGTTAATAATACTGTTGACTTAAGTATGAAACATGATGTCTAATTCCCAGGTATTTAGTTATTTCTACAAGAAAATCTGTGCTTCAAGATGTTTTATGTGCGGGGTGTTTTTTTTTATTAACTTTTTCTGTTGTGTTGAACATGGCATTGAAATATAGAAAACATTGAAGTTATTTTTGGGTAGTCAACCAAATTGAATTAAAAGTAACATTAATTTGATAGGAAAATATATAAGAATGTTGGGAGTCTTAGCAAAGAATATAAAGATCGTGGTAATGTGGACGACTTAAAAAGTTATTATAAATATATTACTGAACTATTATATACAATTAAATATGTGCCAAGTAATCAAATATCTAGGTTGAATTATTTTCTTTAAAGATAACACAGAAAATATTTTTAAACGAAATTTAAACGAAAACATCACATTAATTTAAGAGGAGTTTTTCAATGGCTTACCAACTGTAACATAGTGTGCAAATCTGGTTAAAAACAAAGTAAGTAAATTAAACCAAAATGGGCTTATAAAGTTTTTCTAGAAGCAAAAGAACTGTAAGAACACCAAACAAAGATAATGCAGCTGAAAAGGACGAAAATACCTCCGGTAATGACGAATTCAAAGTATGCTTAGAAAAATGGTGGCAGATGTAAAAGATTTGCGGAGAGACCAAAATTGAGAAAACGAGAGAAGAGATAAAATCGAAAAATGAACAACATAATTACTATGAAATACTCTTATTAAAGCAAGGAAACAGTGAACTAACATAAATAAAAAAATTCAGACGATTAAACACTAGAATACAACTATGAATGCATAGAGAAAAAGAAACAACCTACTAATAACAGGACTAGATCTAATGATTATTGAATTAACAAGAGATGAAAACTAATGGGGAATATTTTTTAGTGCAAAGTACGACTCCTCCACGAGCACAAAATTGTTTTCATTGTCATAAACAAAATTCTTTTACCACATTCTAAATCTTCCTTAATGTGTTGTACCTGATAATACCAACAATTTGGGAGTGTTTCTTTACATTATCTTTACCGTTTTTCTGAATACATCACTGGTCGCCATGTTGATCATATACCATGACAACTTTTCAGTTTATTGGTTAGAACCAAATTCTATTTCTTAAATACCCAAGCTTTCAAATTTGTTGAATCAGTAAGTTGTGTAGTTTGGCATGTAGCATTTCTTAGCAGTCATTTTTAAGACGAGTATCGCTCCTTTCCACAGCTTTCTTAAAGTGAAATAACTATTGAGCTGTAGAAAGATTATGATATTTCTTTTCTTGGGTCTCTTTTATTTTGGGTTTTCTAATACATTACAATTTTTTTTAATTCCAACAATGAATTGTTTCTATTTTCTCAGGTTTGCAATCATCTAGTGCGCAAAAGATTCTCTTGAAAAATCGCAAGCAACATTTTGGTACCACAATTTATGACCAATAATAAATAAGAGCACTCTTTTGATTGCGTATAGAAACTGGTACACTATCATTTAGCTTCAACCACAAGTTGACTTTTGTTAGCTGTTGAGACCCACGTAGGGAACACCTACACTGTTTATTCTATTGAACATAAGAATTACTGGATATAGAAGCTAACTTCTAGTTACAGAGTATTGATTAGCTATAGTGTTCAGAATTGTGAAAAAATTAATTTTACAAACAAAATAAACAATGTAGCGCTTCCAGACATACCAATTTTCATAAATCTTTGTACCTACACCCTTACAGTAACTACTCTTAGTTAATATTGTTGAAACTCGACAGCGTTGAGCCTTTCAATAAAATCTATGAGTTGAATCTTTTAAACTACTAATATTATAATCTAACGTCTCAAAAGAAAGATTGAATATGAGTGGAAATGGATGAGTCACAGATACATTTACCACAAAATTTAAATAATTTGATACTTATTATTGGAACAATATTTTTGTCCACCATTGGGTGTCAAATGTGCATAAAGGGCGGTATGTGTAAGCATATTATAGTTCAATGTTGCTCGTTTGATATGTTTGTGAACAAAACGCTGTACCTATTAATTGATATATACTTCTTAAAAATCTGGTGTGAACATCACACGAATTTCCTTATCCTATTATTTGGGTAATTATGGCAAAAATCCTGGGCTTCAATTTTTTTTTTTGAGTTTCTATTTTACCAACTTTTACTTTAAATTCATGTTTATTTCGTGATAACAAATCATTTTAATTCTCATGAACTTTTTGTATCTTCAACCGTTTAGTTTCGCGACCGCTTTGCGACCTTGCGACCAAACGTCTCTGCCGATTTTTACCAAAAGCTTCGCACTGCGTCCCCTACCTACAAGTAACTTGCATACCAAATTTCAAGTCTCTAGCTCTTACGGTTCTCGAGATATCCTGTTTACTGACAGACCACATACACATACATACGAACCAATGGCCTAAATTAACTTTTTTGGTGTCCTGAGGCTGTAATTCGTCCAGAAATCTGAAAAACTGGGTAGGTCAAATTTCAGTCGATTACATTACTTTCCTTATTATAGGATAAGGAAAGTAAAAATCTGGGGAGTGCTTTCCCTGATAACCGTGATCAGTTCCTCAAACTTAGCTTGCAGTTGGAAGAAAGAATTGTGGATTTTCTTATAATTTATAAAGTATTTTTAATTAAACTATATTCATATTCTTTATGTCTCCTCTCATATACATTTTATTATTTTTTTGGTTTTATAATATTGCATATATATTATTTTAAAATGTATAAACACATCTCTGTTGACACAGTTTACTATACAACACTGTTATTGCATGTGTCTAGTGCATAAATGAAACTAACTCGCCTCATGTGTTAGTAATACATGATCACTATATGTAGTCATAATATGTAAACATTGCATAAAAGAAGCTGCACTTTAAGGGGGGAACCTAGTGTAAATGCTTAAAAAATGGACATATATTTAGGAGTAGATTAAAGGAAAGTATATAAACCAATTTTAGTAATAGTTTTTTCATGTTATGAGGAATTTTTTTATTAACAAATCATGTTAGTTTTATTTAAGAAAGTTCAAAGGAAAGTTTTTTTTTTTTTTTTTGAAGAAAGTGGCCCCATGAGCGCAGGACTATGCGCGGGGACTTTAGAGGTTGAGGATAAATTCTGGAACAAAAAAGACGAATATTTTCATAAAGTATATACTATTACTCAGCATGAACTTACAATTGGCAAAAAATTATTTTTATTGCAAAAAAAATTTTAAGTAGAAGAAAAGTTATTTTTTCATTTTTTTAAAACTTGGTTAATACAAAAAAGCATGTTGTTTCAACATATTACTTACAAAAGTAGGTTCATGCTGTAGAGAAAACAGTTTCAAACATTGACGCCAAACGGCGATTAATTTAAATTAAATCTCTTTTCTCTGCATTCCCTGACAGTTTAAAAAACACAATTTTTCGGGAGTAGCATTTAAAGTTTTCATTACATAAAAGCTTTTCATTCATCGAAGTCATGTGCAGATAAAATCCCATAATAGCATTTTTTATTCCCTCAGCACTTTAACTATTTCTTCTTATTGCTAGGCCATAATAGGTAGTCATTTTTTTAATCAAATTGTTAATTTTTGCGAGTTATCTTTTTTTTTAATGTTTCATAAACTTGTTACCCATAGGTTTCTCAACGTGGCTTCTGAACTGTGCTTACTAAAATAGCCATAACTTTGTAAGGAAATTCGTGCTGGCTTTATCCTTTCAAGGGCATATTCGCCCTATGTGTCCTAGAACTCATTTATGCAAAAAAAAAAAATATACTAGGTTCCCCCCTTAAGGTTGAGTACTATTTTTGATGGCGTTTAACATCAAATCAGAAAGGACTGGCTGATCAACTTTTCCTTCAAAGCCAGCAGTGGCATTTGCAGTTACTTTTGGAGTGCTTCTGTACCATCTTGGTAACCATTACCATTTTGGTAATTCATTTCAATAAGCATTTTTTTCATTAAGAACTAATAATTGGTTTTGGTGTGTATTTATTTTTGAAACTAATGGCTTAGGTGGGGTTTCTTTAATGTGGTTTTGTTGGCTTGAGCTATAAGTATAGGAACTTATCACTATGTTCCTGCATTATTAAATATCTGGATTTGCTTTACTAGTTCTCCATTTTCTTTAAGTTCTTGATAAGTTTGAATTTATTGAACACTAAACCATTATTAGAATTATACTATTAAATTTATAATTAATTGCTGCTTTAGGTAAAGGCGGAGGTAAGGATAAGAAAGAGAAGAAAGAAGAAAAGAAGGAAAAGAAACAAACCCCAAAGAAGGAGAAGGAACCCGAGCCCGTAGAAGAGATGGATGCCACTGAGGCAGCTCTTGCGGCAGAACCCAAATCAAAGGACCCATTTGACTCCCTGCCTAAAGGGTTGGATTGTTATTGAGTCTGTTATAGATTGATCTCCTTATAATTTTAAATTTCTCCAGCACTTTTGTCATGGATGACTTCAAGCGGTTTTACTCAAATGAGGATGAAGCGAAGTCCGTCCCGTACTTCTGGGAGAAGTTTGATCCTGAGAATTACTCCATTTGGTTTGGGGAATACAAGTATAATGAAGAACTAACGAAGGTCTTCATGAGCTGCAACCTAATCACCGGTAAGTGATTCTGTTAGTTTTATATTTTTGATGTTTTTAAAGTTGTGGAAGGGATCTGTAAGAATTTTTTTTTGTTTCAGGCATGTTCCAGAGATTAGATAAAATGCGTAAACAAGCATTTGCGTCTGTTTGCTTGTTCGGCACTGACAACGACAGTTCTATATCAGGAATTTGGGTTTGGAGAGGCCAAGAACTTGCATTTACTGTAAGAACATTTTTTAACTTTTAATTATTGCCTCTGTATAGTTATAAAAAACAAATTGACAGTTGTTTGTTTGACTTATATGGGGGCAGATTAAGGGAAGTAATCCACACTTTTTTATGTAATAATAAAAAAGGTACTAAAATGCTTCAACATATGCTTACATTAATGGCTGTTTTTTTTTTTTCATAATTTGTTTGATGTAACTTTGCAGTTAAGCCCAGACTGGCAGGTCGATTATGAGACGTATGACTGGAAAAAGTTGGATCCAAAAGATGAAGAAACGAAAAAGATGGTGGAGTCGTACTTCTCATGGACAGGCACAGACAAACGAGGGAGGAAATTCAAAGAAGGGAAGATTTTCAAATAGGACTGCCACCACATGGCTGTCACCTCCATCCTTTGTTTAATGTACCTTCACCAATGTCGTTTGTATTGCTAGCTAAAAACGTGAGGTCGTTTCGTGTGCTTACCTTTCTATATTTTTATAAATGTTTACAATGTGATTTGGCATTGCAATTCAAATAAACAGATTTGTTGGTTTTTGGAGGTGAAGCAGTTCTTTGGCTTTAATCTTATAAAGTAACATCCCGAGTTTGTTTCTATGTTTTGTCATTTAATGAAAATAAAGACTTTTTAGTGTTATGTTTTATTGCCAGATGTTTCAGTTTGTTTTAGCACTAAAGTGTGGTATATCAACAGAAATATATGTAATTTGAGTATAGCTACTTTTGTTTAAAGGGAAACCTGGTTTGTTTTTAATTTTAATTAATCATGTAGAATATACTGCTGAAGTTTGGGAAAAAATTTAAATATTTTAAAATTGCAGACTGATGTGCATGCAACTGAAATGATCAGTGATCTGTCTTGGTCCTTGAAAAAGGTTTTGTACACTAAATATTTTTGGGATGAGTACTGATTGCAGTAATTAAATTCTTTGTTAAGGAATCAAAACTCGTTTGTTTACTACATTTGTAAATGAATGAGCAAAATGTTTGATTTAAAGAGGGTGGATGGAGAGGCTTGGGTTTGAAAATTATAGTGTTCTAAACATGGAAACGGATTAATTGAGGTATGTTTATCAATATTTGCTATAAAATAAAAAGAATCATCTGTGATGAGGTTGCTAAAGTATTTATGGTGTTTATGTATTTTGTGAACTTTTAGGTATGTATCAGGCATAACAACCTCTACCTATAATTTTTGATAATGCACGATATACAATGGCTACTTCAATGCCTGAACATTTGAGTAAAAAGCTAATAAGGAAGAAAAAAATTGGACGAGAACATTTAAACGAATATGGAGACAGTTTCTCGAAGAAACGTAGGCTGCAGTGCTCATTGACGGTGGTAAAATGAAAGATTATCAAAAGTGCAGCCCTTATTTGTACATTTTTAAATAAAAACAGTAATAAGTATATTGAATGGTACAGAGGATATGAAAAATTGCTTGCAAATCACAATTTGAAGTGAAACGTGTAGACATCAATCAGTCCAGGATGGTGAAACAAGTTTTTTTATTAAATCCATATGTCGAGATTGTTCTGTAATAAAAAGGACGTGAGACATTTGAAAGAGTGCTTGAACACAATTATAAAAAATAAAATTTTTATGCATAATTCTATGGCAGAAATGAAAACATGGCTATATTGCAACGTGATTCAAATGAAAATCGAGACATGAAATTGCCCAGCAGTATTAACAGTATATGCCGCTAGGTTTTTTGACTTATTTCACCTGACAATAGGTTATTTGATACCAATTTATGAGAATCTCAAATTAGATGCTTTAACCTTCCCATGATCAGGTCGCATGAAAGACGAGTCCTTTACTGACCCTGCTTACAAAATTTTTAATTAACTTTGATGAAATAAAAAATATCTTTCAGCATATTTATTTATTAAAAAAGTCTTCTAGGTGGATTGCCCAGAGGTACTATATGGTGGATTTTTTATAACTTTAATAACAATTAATACAAGTTGAAAATTGTAGGTATACATAGATCGCCTTGTTAAAAACCAACTTGTGTTAAAGATGTAATTTGATTAAAACATTAAAGAAAAATGTAGCACTACTATTAAAATTAGAGAAGAAATTTTCTTTTGTGTAAATCGTTGAAAGCATTCTCTGTATTAATTTATCTATTTATTTTATTCAATTAATTTAAAATGCGTGTATTCCAAATTAAGAGCCTTTGCTATTTTTCATACCAAGTTGAATAGATGTAAGTAGTTAACATCTTTTTTATCAACCGATTAAACTATTTTGGCTACTAATCTCCAAAAAGTGCTCTGGCTCTTTTTCTTTGATAAATGTCATTGCAGGTTTTCTCAAAAGATAATGTATGTATTAGTTCCTGAACTTTGATCTATTTGCTTATTTGTCTTTAAAATTAAATTTGTAAATGTTATAATTATCTCTCTTTAGGAAAATTTGTTGTATTAAGGGGTAATACTACCGTGTAAATTTATTTCTCTATTTTTTTTTTGGCTAAAATGTTTCTTTAACTATTCAAAAAAGTTGATTTTTTTACTCAAGTCATGGGCCCAATTTTCAGGTAATTTGAGAGCGAGCTTCAAATGATCGTTCTACATTAAAAATTGCGACTTCCAAGTGGTCGTCTGCAGATAAAGAGGAGTTTCTTTGTATCAGCCGCCATTTTGTTTTAAAATAATTAAAATTTTTTTTATATACTTTAAGAGTTAGTTATATTAACATGTATGAAAAACCGAAATAAAAAATATTTCATATTTCCTATATTAATTGTAGAAAATGGTCCTTGATTTCATGCATACAAGGTAGTATTACCCCTTAAAACCTCGAGAAAAATAGTTCTATTGAAGATTATGTTTTTGCAATAACAAACGTTCTTTGATTATCTTTTATAGGCAAAGTGTTATTGTCACCTTTAATGTTTTTTTTATCAGAAAATTGTGATTAAACTTTCAGATATTATAGTTGAACGTTTCCATAAATATATGAGTTTTTAATTTGTTTATCTACTGATAGCAAAAGTGATTATTTTATTTAAAATTGGCATTGGTACACGTTTGAACATGTTAAAAAAAAACGAATGCATCGACTGTTGGATATTTTGTTCAATTTTCTAGTATACTATAATCATTAGATGGTTGGAATGCGTTTCTTTTTATTGGAATTTTTAATTTTGGGAAGCTAATAGTAACATGAAGTGACTATTGGTAAATACAGTGAATAAATCAATTCAAGTATTTTTTTCAACCGATGATAAGTAACAATATCAAATGTTTTTGCCATTTACAGTCAAATTAAGGTGAAATACTAACCTTTTGTTGGACTTTTTCTACAATTTGAGTGTCTTTTAGCTTTTGAAGCATTCCATGTATATTATTTTTCTTCCAGGTTTTTCCGCGTCTATTACCTTCTGGTTTCCAATAATTTCTTCTATTTTCCTCTGTTCTCCACTCTCCTATGTTCTTCTTTTCCATTATTTCTTCTATTCCTTTCCTCCAACCTATTGGTCGTTTTGGAATGCGCATCTCGTCTATCCTCTGAACATGTGTACTATTCGTATGCTTTTTTTATTTTGTTTAGAAATATTGATATGTTGTTACACTTTTCACTATACTATTATATAATTGTTTTTATATTTCCACCTCACACTACCGAATATATATAGTTTGTTTTTTTTTATTCCTCATTGCACTGTCAGTCATTTAATTCTTATTTATGTGGACCATCAGATATCTATAATGATTTCAATATTTCTTTTTTTTTCTATTTTTTGGTCTTCATTTTATTTTCTTTATTATTGTACTCTACTCATATTTAACTACAGTCTTCACTTTTCATACTTCTCATACCATGTATTCTATGTCATTTTAATCCTGTACTATAAGAATTTGATTGACAAATATGGAGTAATGCCGTCCACTTTTATTTCTATCCCCTACATTTATTTTTTTTACTTCTAGTGCTTTGTCTACATGTATTTAAAGAGAGAGGTGGGTGATATTGTGTACTCATAATCCCTAACTTATTTTAAATCCTTCCGCTAACTCGTTTTTTATGTTTACTTCTGGTACTAGATTTTGTATAAGTTTTACGGTGCTTAAATTGATATTGTTTATTTTATTAATATTTGCAACTGTACCATACACTTTTGTAAGATTGACAAACGCTAAGTGTAGTTCTTTTCCTGTAAATCTATTTGTATGATTTGAGAGTGAATATGTTTGTAGGGTAAGGTGGGGAGGTTCGGACACGTTTTTCAAACTTTAATATTGCAAAGATTAGAGAAAATTCAGGGCTTAATTCGAGTCCTACGGACACCTTAGTCTATTTCCAACTTGTTGACTTTATTTTAAAAAAAATGGAGTGGTTTTTGTTCAGGTAATTTTTTTCTTGAAATATACATTTGTCCGAAACTGCCCCATAGTGGGGTACATCCGTACAAGTAGTGGGGTAGATACGGACAAGTCTTCTAAAATTCAGAATTTATTTTTGAATAAATAAATGAAAGTATATTATAAATAGGTTTATTGAACATTACAACCATCAAAATTAACATTGAATTTGAAAAGCCAAGACATTCTTGAAGTTCCTGGTGCTACCTCTGGATTAAGTATTTTCGAAACTATATTTTCTCTGCGAACGTTCGAAATGTTCTGCAACTCCGGAATGCGGAAGCCGCTTTTGTACCTTTTGCGAAAATTCACGACGTAGGAGTCGTCATTATTGCAAGATTCCACTCGGCCGATATAATAAAGTGTTCTTTTGTTGGTATTATTTATATTTATATATATATATATATATATATATATATATATATATATATATATATTTTATGAGTTTGACAGTACGTAATCATTACAATGGATTACGTCGTCATCCAACAGCTTAAGGATAATGTCATCGTCTTGAAATTCGTCTAACAGATCGGACAAATTGTCAGAAAATTTCGTCTTATATGCAATATTCTGGGAGTAGGAATTACTGTCTATTTTCTTCAAATTTTTCTTTGGTGTTTTCCCTTTACACTTGTCTTCAACTTTTGCTTCTTTTTCTTCGCTTCACATTCGTTTGTCATCACTTTTCTTTTCGTGTTTCTTTTCTCTAACTTTTTTTCTCAGCACTTCTAATTCTTGAATTATCTCCTTCTCTGGTGTGCTTGTGTAAATTCTCGATTTATCTAGTCGAATTTTCCCGAAATTCGAAATCGAAATCGAAAGGTCTTGTTAAGTTCGTTCTGGGATTGCTTACAGAGCAATCTCTTCGCCGGCCCCATGTTTTAATTTCCGGTTTCGTGCCCTGACGTCAAGTCATTTAACATTGTTCTAATCATCAGGGTTATTTCGTCCAGTTTGGAATTGATAGTGTTCAGGCGGATAAATGAAGTAAAGGAATCGTCCGGAATAGAAATTGAAGGGATTTCAGACCGCTTCCCTCGAATTTCAGGATCGGCCCGATCTGTGGCATACGACCTTATGAAATCCTCATCACCAAAAATCATAGAATTAATAGGCCACAAGCCAGTACTAAAATAGCTGCTTATGATGTTTTTGCGTGTAAAACTTTGCAAATAGGGATCTGCAGTGAGTTTAGCAATATCATGAATTCCAATTCCAGGATTTGAAATTATAAAGGCATTAAAAGCAGCCTTGCATCTGGTTTTAAATAGCCCATAAATGCCCTTGTCAAGTGGTTGCATTTTGCGGGTGCAATGCGGGGGGAATGAAAGGAGAACTATACCATTTCGAGAATAGTTTATGGCCTGGAGTGATGTGTGTGTTTCATGATTATCAAGCAACAAAAAAATTGGATTTTCTTGATTAGAACCAGTATGTTTTTGAATATGCTCCAATAAACCTACAACAATTTTTGTTGTCATCCACCCTGACTTCTTTGTAAAACGTATTGCCCCAGGAATTGAACCAAACATGAACTGTTCCTTCATACGAACACGAGTAAATACGTATGCTGGAGGTATTTTCAATGGCAGAAATAAAGTCACACATAGTAACTAATAGGCCCCTTTCAGCTGAGACGCACTGATCCATCCACTCTTTTGTCCCTGTTGCGGCAATAACTTTAGGAACCTGAAGAACGGTTGTGACTCCAGCTTCGTCGGTATTCCAAATGCGATTAGGGGGAAAATTATATTTATCTTGAACTTCCGTGTAATTCTTGAAAAACGAATTGACATTGGATTTGTTAAAAGCTATTGCTTGTGCAATGCTGGTGTTTTCCATCCTGTGGTAGGAAAGTCTCGAGTGACGACTCATAAAGAATCGCATCCACTGCTTCCCAGCCATCTTATTTTCATTCCAAGTTTGTGGAATTTTTTTTGCTCAACTTGGTTGTATATTCATATGCCAGCTGCCGCACAGACTTGTAAGTCAGTCCATAAAATATTTTGGATGATTGTTTTAAGTAAATTTTCAACTTTTTTTTCTCGTCGAGAGAATACTTCACGGATAGCGTACTTCGATAATGAAGATGCATCCTCATCTGAATTACTGCTTTCATTTCCGAGTCGGTCACGTTTTTCTGTTTCATTTTTACACGTTGGTTATGAAGAGTTGACTTTGGTATATTAAAAGTGCTTGCAGCCATACGAATCGACATTTGGCGACTGAGCACGGTTTTAACAGCCGTTTTCAAATCATTTTTTGGAATATCAGGGCGTTTTCTCTTTTTAATGCATTTACGGGCCATCCTAGAAAGTGAGATGAACTGTAAAGATGAAGTTTTTTCTCAACATTATGATTTTATTGTGAAATGGGGAAAACGGGGCACATTCGGACAGACCGAAGCTGCCCCATCCGATTTGTCCGAACGTGCCCCACGTTTCAAAAACACATAAATGGCTTAATATAAATTCACGCCTAGTTTGCCTATACTGTTTTATGAAGTTATGTATAGCTAAAAGCATTAATATCTAAGATAAATAGGATAAATCTTACCTTAATGTTGTTCTTAAGGCGTGAAAGCTTACGATGCCTGTAGTAAAAGCTATAAGAGGAAATCTATTTTTGAATTTTCTCAACTAAATAAAGATTTTGCGTGATCGAAGTTGCTCAACGTTAACGCATTACGGAACTACCACCGTAGGAGGGTGTGTATTATTACAATAGCCGGCGTTGTAGCAATCTAAGGCAATAAATTCGATTTGTCCGGAGGTGTCCCATGTCCGAACCCACCCCACCTTACCCTACTTGATCTTCCTTCATTAAATCTATTATTCTAATTCCTGCTCTGTATTCTTCTTCTATTTTATTCTTTAATATACGACCATTTATTTTACTTAGTGAACTTGTTAGTAATTTTTCTTAATGATTTGTGCAGTTATCTTTTTCTTTGTTATGCATGCTTCTCTCCAGTTGGTCTATAATTTTAGTTAGTAGTCTTGCTATCAATTTGAAGAGTTTGTTGGTGCCTTATTTTATTAACTTTGTCGGAATATCTTCTGGTCCAGGAGTTTTACTGTTTTTAAATGTTTTTATTGCCTTTATTATTTCTTTTCTTGTTATTTCTATATACTCATCTTGTATTTTTTCTTCTTTTATTTAGAAGTGTGACTTATTTTCTATTCTATATTTTGTAAACCACAGTACCTCTCCGAATTTTTTCCTTCTATTATAACTTTCCAATTTTCTGCATTTCCTCTGCTGGGTTTTATTTTCTCCTCTATGAACATATTAGTCTTTTTATCTTCTTCATGCGTGTTAAGCCGTTTTAGGTAGAGCTGTTTGTTTAAAATATCACTTCATTTGCTGTTTCTTTATTGTTCCTTGAATTATTTCTATATTTTTAGTCGCTTTTGTTATGTGTTTATATAATTCCTCAGTTGTTTTCATCTTTCCTTAGTTTGCATTCAATCTCTGTTTATATAAATAACAAGTACTTTTATCTTTGAAATTATTTATTTGGTATTTTGATAGTTCATTTACGTGTCGATGTTCTTGTTCTGTGCATCATTTATTTTTATGTAAGTTTCGAGTAGAAACATTACCTTCGAATTAATCAAGTGGCAATGACTAGCGCTTGCTTCTTATAAGCTCATACATTCTGAATTCTTAATCGATAGTACTGTTGAGTTATATATACTCTATCATAAATTTCAGTTGTTTGCTAGGTTTATCCCAAGTGTAAGTTTGTATTTTTTATGTTGTTAAAAGCCATTATTAATTTTCTGTTTTATGTTTCTAGACAGATCCACTAGTCTGTCCATTGTTTATTTCTTGTTCTCTCTATAGTCACACTATTTTGTCACATATTTTTCAACCAGTCTCCAAATACGATTCTCTTCTTTCTACTTCTTTCTCTGCTATTTCATTTATTTTCTCGTTGAATTTCTCTTTGAGTCGCGTGTTGTCTTCATTACTTTGTACATATATTTCCATCGGTTCGGTGTTTTTTTATATCTGTGTTATTTTATATTCATTTTTATTATTCTATCTGCTATTCCTTCCCAGTTTGTCTGTTATTACATATTTTATTAATTTCTTTTTTATCACAATGGTTACTTTTCTATTTGTTCTTATTTCTTGAGGCACTTTGTTTTATAAATTTATCTAATGGCTTCATTGTTTTACTCCTCTCTCTTCTTTGTTTCCATTAGTATTAATATGGCCACGTTTATTTTTCTGTTTCAATCGTGATTTTTTCCATTTCTTATTTAGATTTTGCACATACGCGTTTCGATTTTCATAGTTGTAATTCTTAGCTTCGTTTGTTGCCAATTTAATCCGTCGGGCTGAATCAGAGGATTTGTAGGGGTATATATTTATTTTTACAGATATTGGGGTGCTGGTCAGATCCCAACCTCGACCACCAGTGCATTTTTTCATGGCGAGTATTTCATTTCTTCGCTAAAAAGTTGTGTAGACTTTTTCAACATGATTTTCTATGCTATGAATAAGTTCATAAGCTGTAAAGATACGTTCCTTTGGTATTCATTTGAGTGTACAAATAATTCTAGTAAAATGGGAAAGTTTTTGTTGAGACTTATTTTTTTAACTTTAGTGATGTCTAAGCGTTTATTATTTCAATAACGTTTTAATCCATTTTCTTATGAACCTTTTGGGAAATAGGGCAAGAAATAGTGCATTGATGATTTTGATAGTCGGATTATGTTGCTCATATTAGATATTTACGGAAGTATGGACTTGCTTCTAAGACGAGACGATTATCAGGTTCAGATAATGAAGTCTTATAGTCTCCATAAACGACCCAAATTAAGTATATATATCTCAAGAATACACAGGAGATTAGCATGTCTGGTTTACCCTGAAAATATCAAGCCAATGTTAATATAATGAAAACAGTTTCTGAAGGATGAGAGTAGACTAATGCGCATATATAAATAAGTTCAATTTTGATCAATTAATTTATATCAGATTTTGTGTGAAGCTGAAATATTTTTTTTGCAGAAGCTGGTCTCCAGCCCCCAACCTCTTTACTCACTATTGGAGGATCTCTTTGTGGATGGTAGTGTAGGACGTATAGGGCGCTCCCGTTGTCGTCTACGGGGGAATCACAATTTTCGGGCGCTTGTGCTGACTGTTCATTTGCATCATAGCTTCGAATAATGGTGTCGAGTTTGGCATCCCTATGGCGGGCCGTGTTCCTGACGTGCCACAGAGCGGCGAAGATGGACTTAAGGACCCGGTTCTGGATTACCTGAAGCTGTTTTAGGTGTTCTTTGTGTTTCGCGTACATTATCATGATGATCTTCTATAAGCTCATCTTGTTCCCTGAAGATAGCTTGCTTCTACGATACAGCAGCGAATCGAAAGACCTTTCTCGCTAAGTCTTGAATGTGAGAGCACCAGGTGAGTTTCATATGTATGAGATGTTGCACCAGAAAATGATGACCTGAACTCAGGTTTTCTCATTGTTTTTTCCGGTGACGAGCACTGCTGTACTTTTCTAATGATTGATTTAAACTCGTCATCAGTCAAACCTGACCTTGATTGTCGAGCTCTTGTTGAAGCCTTTTATCGCCATGTAGGTCCTGAGGGAACTGGAGAGAAGCGTCGTGTAGGGTGTGATGGGCGTGTCCCTGACAAAGATGATAAAAAGGGTCGAGGACAACACAACTCCTTGCGTTATTCCTATACGGAGGTGCTTCTTCGATGACCTCACGTTACCTATTTTGATCCGGACTCTTCTGCCCAACAAGACGGACCGAATTAGCTAAACTATGGGCAACGGAATGGATGCTAAGGCCATCTTGTGGACTAGCCCGTTTGCCATATTTTGTCGAAGGCCTTGTCTACGTCTAGAAACACAGCACCAGTAACTTCCTTTTTGTTGTAGTTGGCTTGAACGGAAGCTAAACTGACCGCCCGAGATTAGCTCGTGATTTTCGAATTCAGACGGTGGTGGATGATCCCTTCCACTACCTTCCCCAGAGTTGGGAAAGGGCTGTGCTCGTTTTTCATGGCTCGGGAAACATTACGACATCTGCCCTCTTCCACTGGCGGAGAAAGTGTCGCAACCTTAAGTTAGCGTTGGTGATGATGACTACACAAACGACCGCTATCTTTGGGAGAGCTTTGATCGCAAGGTTGCCATCTAGCCCAGGTACTTTTTGTGGCTTTAGGGCTTAGAAGATCTATACGTCGGCCACCAATTTAATGTGCTCTTTGGTGTCTTGCTTTCGCAAGCGTCAAACGACGAGGTCAACGAGGTCAAGGTGTTCGAGGTCGACATTTTGGAGATAGAGATCGCATTGGTGTTCTAAGCTGTTGAAAAGCGCCTTTGATTTTGACGTACGTGTCATGCAGTTTTCCCCATATATAGGCGGTATCGGGGAAAACTTAATGCGCAACAATTTGCTCCAATTTGCTCTCAGGCGATACGTCTGAACTCAACAACGAGTCTTGACTTCCACAGTAATCCTTTTGTACACCCGCTCAGCTTTTGGGTTCGTGGTTTGCTGCGCTCCTTGTCGCGCCAAATTCTTCTCGTGTAACGGTCCATGAGTTCTCAAGGCATAAGATCTCTTCCGTCGTCAACAAGGGCCTTGTTTTGAGGTGATGGACTGCCTTTTTCAGATCATTCGGAGCAGTCTTGTCTGATGGTCTGGCGGAAATAGACGGTGTCAGCCGTAAGAACTGAATGAGAGTTCGTCGGCTCCATCCGTGGTCCGAATCCAGTTCGCTCGGGTTATCTAATGTGTGCTTCAATGTTGTCCTGAAAGATGGCATACAGATCTGGCAGCAGGCCCCAACTGTGCATCGGCAAGTAATCCCTGGTCTGAAGGTTGATGGCTGTTGCTTTCAGGTGATCGGTAACCGGAAAAAGGGTGAAATAGTGCTCCAAGCTTGACTTTTGTTACTCTCTTGGCGGTAAATCTTCGCTCCGTCCGGTCACATAAGCTCATCTTTGGCTTTGAGACGAGTGTCAGTTATAAGAGTGGCGTTTAAATTATACCTGTGAGGTCGGCTTTTTTCCCTCTGTCTTTTTCCCCCTCTACTTTCCAGAACCCCAGTTACAGGTCACTCAGTCTGATGGATTGCCTATCCATCAAGGCGAAAAATATTGAAGGTTTTGGGGGATCTGGGAAATCTTCCCCCTTTCCCCCATTCTCTCGACGGCCCTGGTTGCGGTTTTCCTCTATGTTGGAGCAAGTGCAATGTGGTTTGAAGATGTGGAGGTCTCAGTTTATGTTTGAATCATAGTTACGCTTTAATTTGGAAACTTAAGATGACGTTTGTCAGTAGCAAAATGTCAAAATATTATTGTGGTTATTTCTAGCACAATTACGTATACTACCTCAGGATTTGGTGGTACTGGTTATACAATCAGCGGCTGTTGAATTTGCCAAAGAAAATTAAGTTTCCGACTCACTGCTTTTTTACTAGTGCTACTATTGATTATTGTGTATAATAGTACAGTTTTTAGTAAAACAACTGCATGACTTTTAGGGAAGATTTATAACAACAAAATCACACTATCACTTAAGAAATGCACACATCAATTCCTAAGTTTGCTGTAGTCTATTTTGCCTGAAGGTCGATCAGGGACGGAGAAGTTCATAAAGAACACTCCCAATGACTGCCCGATTGCGATGGTGAGAGCCATAAAGCCGATCCCGATCAACAGCTGAGCGTTGTACTTCCTTTGCTTGGCGCTGTTGTGCGCATTGAAGCAGCCGGACGGCTGGGGCATGTCGTTCATACTTCCTTTCATTTCGCCGAGGTACCCTTTGTTCCTCTTCACCACTAATATCGCAAAGATCATTAATTTTGCAACGTTTGCAGATTATAAACCTTGGTCTTAGTTTCACGTACCTTTCCAAGCGAGCGGTGATCTAAGCAAGTTTACGGCACGATTCATCCTAATTTTCGTAACTTTATTTTGACCAAATTAACGTCTTATTACAAAATTGTAACAATGACAAATGAGCGATTCATCAGCTTGCTATGGTCGTTCATAAAAAGTGAATCTTAATGGTTGGTCGCATTTGGCTGTGAACTTTATATTTTCTAGTTCATTTATATGGTTAGTGGGTTTAGTATCTTCCTTCTTTGGAAGATTAATTTTATAATTTTATATTTTGCACCACTTGTCAGTCTAGCTATTTCAAACCATACAATACCAATCTATGGTATTGCAAGTTTTCGATGTTTTATTAGATTATACAAGGAACACGGTATGACGCAAATTGCGTCTTATTGGAAGTCAAACAATTTATTAACTTGCGCTTGGCGACATTTTACACGCGCTTCCTCGCAATAGTATCTTCATCGGTCAAAAGGTCACCCTTTTTCTGTTATTATTTGACCATAGTTACTTCAGGTCGCACTATAACTCGCACCCCGTCTCTTCAAGACGAATCTAAAAAGCCCTCAACCATTAAAATCGGTTGCTTTTTCAATTCACAGCGTGTATTTTTCCTTGGCGCTTTAATAATATGTATGTAGTACAGTGCCGGCAATATTAGGTTTTCCACTTATAATAAGAGAGTCACTACAAGGAAACCCCAAGAGATTACAGTGAACGGATCGGCCAGCAGGTGATGCCAATCAATAGCCGGAGTGTCCTCGGTCATAACCCTAGTGGCTTCAGGGGCCTTCAAAGTTTTAGGTCAATTTCCATAGATCCTCTTACTCCATGGCCTAATTCCCATATAGATTTTTATTTTCGCTCACTTCCACTGGGAATGCATTTAGGATCATGACCGGGGACATTCGGGCTATTGATTGGTACCGCCTGCTAGCCGATCCGTTTAATGTAATGTCATTGTTATTTATTTTATGGAACTCATCCTGCTATTTTTTTTAAAAAACTCATTATACGGAGAATTTGCGCCGCACATTGAACTATCCGATGTATTGGCTAGAATATCAAACAAGTCTTATTATACCTCGACATATTTGGCCAGTATCATATTTGTTTATGAAATCGTCTAAACTCAAATGGTATTTAGGTTTTGCCCTTCGTTCGTTTGGTGGTTCCTTATTAGTCTGCGCAAGGCGCGGGCAATTAATGTGCATTACCTTCGGCTTATCAATAAGTGAATTTTCAAATACGCTGTATGGTATGATTTATTATTTAGACAACTTTATGATGCCCTTAAATTACCGTTGAAGCTTCGCCGAAAGGCAATGAAGGATTATGAAGTTTTGCTCTTAAATTTTTCTTTCTCAGCTCTGATGTTACACTGTTTTTTTATTTTTTATTTAAAATTATGTTCCAACAACTTGTCCAGAAAAATAGCATAATGATGAACATGCTATCATTCTTAATAAATGAAATTTACTAAATTCCCTAAAGTTTTCCAGTGGAAGGCTAATGGTTTCAGATCCTGACAAAGCAACACCAAAACTGCTTAAGGATCTACCACAAAAAGGAGCTGTTTTATGTACTTATCTATTTAATGCCATACTGAGGCTCAATTACTGGCCTAAACAAATGAAAACTGTCGAAATAATAGTAACACCTAAATCTGGGAAAGACTTGATAACAACATCATACCGACCAATAAGCTTATTGTTCATAATTTCAAAACGTTTCGAACAACTGATATTACATAGAATAAATACTAACCCTCTTACTGAAGAGTGAACACGCCAGCATATCTCACCTTAAATTTAAATAATGTAGCAATTCCCACATATACCAGCACAAGATATTTAGGCTTACGCATGGTCTGCAATCTAAATTGGAAAGAACAAATTAAAAGAGAAAACAAATAGATCTGAGAGTAAAGGAATTAACATATACTGGCTCATAGAGAGAAAATCCAAATTACTATTGGAAAACAAGATTTTGATTTACAAGTCCATCATCAAACCAATCTGCACATATGGAACAGAATTTGGAAATGTGTTAGCAAGTCAATATAAGTATCATTCAGGGAAGTCAACCTAAAGTTCTACGTATGATCACAGATGCTGTTTGGTATATCTCAAACCAGACTCTCTATGATAATTTACAAGTGCCCTGTGTTGAAGATGAAATTAAGGAAAACAGTATAAAGCATCATAATAATTTGGAAAGTTATTCTAATGCTCTATTGCATCTACTACTGGAACCATTAGTCCATAAAAACTTAGAATTAAAATGGTCAATTGGCTTTACAAAGGATATTGAGGACTGATGTCTGTCAGCATTGTGATAGATGCACATTTTTCCTTTATGGTCGTAAATGATTCACGTTTAGGATATTACTATTTACGTAATAGGTTTTCGTGTTTCTTCTGCCTCTTCGCATTGCATTAAACTGCATACCCGCCGCCTTCGGGTGAAAGTCAGGCGACGGATTATGTGGGACTCTTCTTCCCAGAAGGGAAAGGCCTACCCAAACTAAAAACCCCTGCGATGTCCCTCCTCGTCGATTGGTGGGTGGGGGTCACCGGGTCGCTCTCGGCATTCTACGGTGACCCCCGCGACGGAATGGTATCCCGCTGATGTTAAGAGGTCCTGCTGTCCCTAAGGCTTGGTGCACCCCGGTACCTGGGCGTCCCGCTACCACTTGAGCCTGGTGTATGCTCAGAGCAACTTCTTGCCGTTTTTGTGCGGTTTGCTCCTCTTGGTCCGGTCGGTTAAGGCAAGACCCCTTCGTCCAGTCGAGCTGTGGGGCATGGCCACAGCACTCGAGGGGCGCAGGTTGGCCGGCAGGGGCTAAAGCCTCTCTGACCGAACGCGCCGAGTCCGTTTTGCCGAAGACCCCGACCCGGGCTAGTGCCCCGGCGGCCTTTTATCTTTGGTTCTCAACCCTCCTACCTCTAATGAGGTTTGCTTCTCTTGGTCCGGCCGGTTAAGGCAAGAGAGAACCGGGCTACTGAGCTCCACCGCCGCGGCAAGGCGTGGTCCCGTGGGGGAGACACTAACCTAAGTTAACCCTTTTTCCCTTGGGTCTGGAAAATGTTACTTACCCTCTACTGTCATTCTTGGCAGTTATGTGAGACTAACATAGTTCTACTCACTAACTCCCATTTGCAGTGATTTCTAGATGTTCTTTCTTGTCCTGGAAATACCGATAAAGTATTACTTTAGGACGCAATTTTTATTCACTCCCTATTATTTTAAATCCCATCTGAAGCTTTTGCTTTAATATTTTGGTAATCATGTTCTCTGCTATTATCCAATTTTCTTTCGATGCCACTGTAGCCTCAATTATATTGTTTTTATTTAATATTTTATGTAATTAGATTCCATTTAGGGTATTCAAAGAAAGTATGTTTTGGATCATCTATGTTATTTTTACAATAGATACATATTTCTTCTTCCGCTTTACTTATTTTTTTTTGATAAATAGTAGTTTTGTTCTCCAAGTTTCCTATTAGACCAGTCTTTTAAATTCACTATTAAAGTTTTGGCCCACATTGCTTTATCGTTTATGGGCATGTCTTCATCTTCTTTCCTATTTCTTTAATGTTTCCGTTCTGTTTAATTGTTTCTGTTTTTTGTTTTTTATAGTTCTTTATATATTCTTCTATTTAAAAATGTATCGGTATTATATTTGCTATTGCAAACACATTCATTAGATATTGTTTGATACCTATAACCAGCTTTATTTGTTCTTCTATTAATATATTCTTGAATTTATTAACTTTAATAACATCCCTCATATACGACAACCGTACAAAATTATTGACTGAACTATTGAATTGTAATTTTTTCTTTTCAATTACGTTGGTCCTTTTACTCTTGGCATAAGGTTTATCGGTGCTGTTATACATTTATCTTTTTCTCCCGTATAATACGACCATATCTGTTTTTTATTAGCCATTAGCAATCTGAGGTCTTTCAATACACTTAGAGCGATATCATTTCCGAGTACTTTGACATTTTTATTTCACATAGTTTCTTGAAATAGATATACCATAATATCGCCCCTAATATAGATCCCTTTTTATTTTTTTTTCTGTCATTAGAAATCAATTATATTTACAATTAATTGTGTTAATTAGATAACTACTGATCTTTAAATTTATCAGCACGTCCATAATGATGTTCGACATTGCACAGTGTATGTCTACGATAATGAGAATAAAAAAATTTCTATTTTTGAGGCTTTCGTCCGTATGTCTATAATTTTGTTTTTTTATTTGTAGCATCGGATCTATGGTAGAGAATCCACTTCTAAATCCAAACTTGTTTTTGGATATTTCCTCTATTGTTCTATTTACTGTTTAGAACTATTTTTTCTAGAATTATGCCTAACGTGTTTAAGAGACAGATTGGTCTATATTTTATTTTTTCTTTAAGGTTGTTAGATTTTTCTATTAATAACAATTTAGTTATTTTCACTAGCCTGAAAATTTTTCTTTTTCCATACATTTATTTGTAATTTTAAGCATTTGTTCATTGTCTGATGTAAGCTACTCTAATTATTTTCTTAATTTTCCAGGACCCGATGCGTTTTAAACTTTGTGTTCATTACTCCCAATTGTAATTTTTTCTATTTTTTGTCTTAATTTTAGTTAATTTATTTCTTGATATTTTTCTCGTTATTCCTAGAGGAAATAATTTTTATTATGTTTTCTATCTGTTCAGTCAATGTAATCTATGGTTTTTTAAATAGCTTCCCTGTCACGATTTTATATCCTTTGCTCTATGGGTTATCATTAATGGATTCTTATAGGAAATTTTACGCTGAATTCGAAAATGAAGTCGAAAAAATTCTATGTCGAGTAATTTTCGAGATATTCGAAAGGTCTTTTTAAGTTCGTTCTGGGATTGCTTACACAGCAATCTCTTCGCCGGCCCCATGTTTAATTTTGTTTTTGATTTCTTCTGGAAAAAGAAGGTTTAATTGATCTCGGCTACCCTTCACTTCAGCGTAAGAGTGGCGTTTCTGTTGTGATCAGGCATTATTTGCCGAACTGAGTCGAATGACACCGATCTCGAGTTTAGAAAACGTCTGGTTCTGAATTTAAATTTTCTATAGGAAAAGTACACATTAGTAATTTATTTGAAGTGGTCATAGAGGTCATATTCCACGTGTTAAGTCCATGGGAGACATAAGCGCCATTGAAGTGAAAATGACACGCCCTGTTTGATTCATATTGACCATATGGTAGAATTCACATGTTTTATTATAAAAGGGAGAACCTTTAGATTTCGCGTTATGTTGTTTATGATCATTACTGCGTTTGAGCGACGTTTATTTTTTGTTTAAATTCGTGCATTTATTTGCTTCTCAGATTTCATCAACAGCGGGCGTGCTATATTTTCTTTAAAGGTAAGCTATGTCACCGCACGTTAACTTCAAGATGCGCTCGATTTAAATGCACCAAAAGCCACTGCACTAAAAACCGGTCTTTGGTTCCAGACACGGCTGCATGAAACCGCCTATATTATACCTATATGATTGAGAAGGAGTAGAATCAGGAGCATGTCTGCCGTAAGTTTATGGATCTCAGGCTGCCATCAGAGGAGCACCACGAGATAAGCTTTTCACATTTTCAGGTAGGTAAGGAAACAAAATCAGGTACCGATTCTGCTGTGAAATTATTGTCGATGACATTTTCGCTTGTCAAGAAATCTTCAAGTTGGACGATTCCGACAAAGTCGTCCAGATTAACGGGGTCGTCCGTTTGAAGACGCCCAAGAAGACGTTGTGATGGTCGTGTGGGGAGCTCGGGGTCCTGCGAGCCGCGATGAGACGAGATTTCCTGTGTATAGTAAAGCTTTTATTTATAACTATGTGTGTACAATTATAATCGCGTTATTGAGGCGCTTGAGTGCGCATATGCGACCGTCGCACGGATGCCGCTGACTTCCATCTGGCGAGGTCGGACCTGGAAGGATGGACGCTGATGCTTCTTGGCGAAGGGAATCCGGAGCGTCTTCCGGGGGGACCTTGTCTTCGTCTGCGGGCGTCCTCTGGTGAAGCCTTTTCTCGGGCGACGGTGGAAGCGTTGATGCGGGCTTCGGAAAGTGGCGAGTGACGGCCTGTTTGACCGGGAAACTCGGCTGAGGTACGCGCGAGTGTCCCCTAGTCAGTTGCAGGGGTTACTTGGCTGAGGGTAGCACAAGAACGCCCTGATTTGCCGCGAAGCACTCGTCTGAGGGTGAGCGCGAGCGTTCGCTGATGGCGGAAGTTCGTTCTGCCTACGGGAACGCACAGAACGCCTTCTGTGCACCTGGGGGACCCGGCTATGCACTTGCGCTCCTCAGGAGGAAGTAGAGGAGCTATCTCGGCTATGGGTACGCTCCTCAAGAGGAGGGGAGAGCTGTTTTGGCTATGGGAACACACAGAGAGAGTTATGGTGCTCGATCATCATCATCATTATGTTGTCTGGCTAGCACGGTACCTGGGTCCAAGCCCCTAACCGTTTTGCTCTAGGAAGGCCTGGCGTTGGTATTAGATTGCCATATAGGCGCTTCCTGGATGGCGGAAGCTTGGTGCACCAGGTACGTTCAGCAATTGCCAAACATGCCCAGGATGGTGGTGATATCGGAGCGGCAGGACATTAGCGCAGTCACCACTTCGACGAAGTTTGTAGCTTTTTCTGTGGCCGTCATGATGTTGTTGGCGGCCTCCTGTGGCACTGGCTGATGAAATTTGCCTTCTTATGTGGACGCTCCACCGTAACATCCACATCGAAGACATTTTTGATGTCAAATATGGCCTTTCCCGCGTTACCCCGCTGCAGTTCCAAGAACATGAGCGGCATAGGGCGGCGGTTGGGGCCTTTCCGCATCCTCCGCACCGTGAGGATCGGGATTTTGCGGGCTAGAAGCTCTTGTTTGAGATCCTCTTCCAGAATGTACTCCCGGGCGCTTCGCAAGACGAACCGGAGTGGCTTGTCCTGTTTGAGTAGGTGGAAGTGGTGCTCGATACGCGCCTCCTCCAGGTAGCGCGTCAAGCACCGGTAGTCGTTAGACGTGGCTGTGAAAATTGATATTCCATCCGCCACGTTCTTGGCTTTGGTGAAGCCGATGTGTCGCTCTTGTATAGCTTTCCTGACTGACGGCCACGCCTCTTTGGCCCGCAGGATAATCGGATGAATGCGCTCCTGGGAGGGAGCATTCGTTGCAGGGCACACCGCCTCCGAACGGGGACTGGAGACGGCTGGTGCCTCTGGCATCTCGGAATCTTCGAGGTCACTGAGAGCCTTGAAGGATTGAGTCTTCAACGGAGGTAGTTGACGCCACTGGCGCAGAGGGAGAAGGCGGTAGCATCATCACCTTTGCGCGGCGGTGTCGGACGCGACGGCGCTTGCGAGCGGGTTGGCAATCTCGCTCGTCGCTGGGGCTCATCTGGGTCGGGCTGCCGGGCTCAGCGCCGCTTCCCTGTCTGGACGGAGGGAGCGGCTGCGAGGCGGCGGCACTCGTCGATTGCTGGCTGGCTGGCACAACTGGGGTAGCTCGGGTCGCCGGGGCTTTCCGCGCTGAAGGGCCAGTTGCGCCAGGGTCGGCGGTCGGGGCGGGTGGGGCGCGCGGTACGTGCGACGCGCCTCCCTTGTAATATTGGTGTATTAGGTCTTCAAGCAGGAGTGACACACCCCCGACATCGCACAGGTAGCACTCCTGCAACTTACGCCAAAGGGCACGTTGGTCGGGCTCCGCGGCAAAAAGTTCCGCAAGCATCTCCTCAGGGCCCTCTGAGTCATCGTCGCTGAATAGCGGCATGATGAATCAGTCACCGGAACACTCACGGCAACCGAATTCTCATGCCACTTATCGCTATTAGTCACTGCCAGCCGGCGGCCGGCTGGCAAACACAGATAAGATAAGCGCACACGGGGCACACGTCCGTCCGTATACACTGAACTCACTCGACTTCTGGTGCTCGATCATCATCATCATGTTGTCTGGCTAGCACGGTACCTGGGTCCAAGCCCCTAACCGTTTTGCTCTAGGAAGGCCTGGCGTTGGTATTAGGTTGCCATATAGGCGCTTCCTGGATGGCGGAAGCTTGGTGCACCAGGTACGTTTAGCACTTGCCAAACATGCCCAGGATGGTGGTGATGTCGGAGCGGCAGGACATTAGCGCAGTCACCACTTCGACGAAGTTGGTAGCTTTTTCTGTGGCCGTCATGATGTTGTTGGCGGCCTCCAGAAACGCTGAGGGGTCTGGTGCTCGAGCGGAAGGCTCCAGTATTTATACCCGCGCCGCGCTTTGTTCCGAACGTGGTGGGGATAATTTTGGCGGGAGCAAGGTGCAGCACCTATCTTGCTTACGTGGTCGTCTCGCTCTGGCATGCGGCGATATCGGCGGCCTACCGAGCCGTGTTCACGGCGCTCGCTCGTGCTTCGGGCGGGTGCCCTACAGTAGTTTAAATAATTTATCTTCGGAAATCCAAAAATATGTGTTTTTTGGGACTGAAATCCACACTGATATTTGGAGAGAATATAACTTTTTAAATTTGGTTACATTCATAGGAAGGTCAACTACTAAGAAGTAAAAATCGTCCGTTGGTAAGTCATTGGATTCGATTTTCAGCCTCTAATCACTTTCTTTTTATAGATTCAGATGGAATGCATACTCAGTGGATTGAGGCGATATGGCGCCCTGTTTTTAGAGGGCCTGGATTCACATGGCCAGAAAGGATTATCTCTGGAGCTGTGAATATCATAAGATAGGTAAGGACTCCATGGGCGCTCTCTTTGACTTTTCCCTACCAATACAAAGACCGTCGCTGTACTTTGGAGCTTAAACCGCTTTTTTAAAAGCGTGATCTTAATGAAGGCTTACTAAAGGATCAGTAGAGCGAAAACCGATCGCCTCCACGTGGCGCTCTTTTGAAACGCTTTCTAGCGGCTAAACGGTCGGTAACACAGGTTTGCGATGGAAAATTGTTTAAAACATAATCAGTGATTTTTAGTTTTTTATACGCTGATTACAGAAAAAATAAAAAAATTTCTTCACCCACAGTTTAGTCGGGTGGCAACACTGAATAGCTGTCAAATTTTTGTTTGCTTTCCTCTCGACTCTGTACTGTTTACACGTGTTTTCTGATTTTTGTTGAAGTGACAAATATTTCATTTTATATTTTGTGTTGTTAATTATAACCAACAACGTTAATTATAATTTACGATGGCTTCTAGAGCATGTGATACTTCAGCCGATTGTTTCTGTTACATTTGTGGTAATTATGTTATAAAAAAACAATAAAGAAATATTTCCAATATCGTTAAAAAAGTTTACTTCACTTACTTTTGGATGAAGTTAGGCGATCAAGATAAACCTTGTCCCACAAAGTATGTTTGTTAGCGCCAATCTCCAATTACTTTATTTGGATTTTGTAAATTAGGGCCGGCCGTCTTTTGACTCCCTCTGTATACGCTTTAGTTTTGATTTGATATAGCGGAGGCGAATTTGCCTGACCACGCGGAGCGCTGATATATAAAGCAGCGACCTTGCTTAGCTCTTCGCTCTTTTCGCTCGCTTCGTTTTGAATTTGAATTGGGATAGTTTAGGAAGGGGGCGACCGGTCCGATTTATTGAAAGAGTGAGCCTTTTAGATCCAAAAAAGTTTTGCTTCCTCCACTTCACATCAAATTGGGTCTGATGAAGCAGTATGTTAAGGCCTTGTCAAAGGAAGGAGAATGCTTTCAATATCTTTGTCAGCAGTTTTTTGGTTTATCTGAGGCGAAGTTGAATGAAGGAGTATTTGTTGTATCTGACATTTGAAAACCAATGGAGGATGACAACTTTGAGAAAAAAATGGACCCAAAAGAAAAAGCAGCATGGGTATCTTTTAAACTTGTTGTAACCAGATTTCTTGGAAACGAAGAGGATTTTGACTGCAGGGCTATTGTAACTGAAATGTTGGAAAGCTTCAAGAATTTAGGCTATAACATGAGTCTAAAAGTACATATTTTTCTATTTACACCTACACTACTTTCCAGACAATCTTGGTTCTGTTAGCGAGGAACAAGGTGAAAGACTTTACCAAGATATAAAGGAAATGAAAAAGGTGGAATGGATGTTGAAAAGAGACGATCCCCAGCGATCCTATAGCAGAAAAAGCACAAAACGAAGTTTTGATGGTAAGCGAATACGATACTACAAGGACTATTAGACAAGAAAATCATTCAGTTTTACTAATATTGTGTTGTTTTTATGAAAAATGTTTGGTTACTTATGATTTTAATAAAATGTAAAATAAAATATACATTCCATGATTTTTTGTATTTGGCTTACCATTCCTAAAATATATCTGCTTTTTCTGAGAAAAGTCGACGTGATAGAAAAAAAAAACGGTTTTCGTTGAACACACGACTGAAAAATCTGGTGCACATCAACGACTTTCCTTATCCTATTATATATATATATATATATATATATATATATATATATATATATATTATGGAAAGTCTGTGATGTTCACACCATATATATATCGGCCCTGCGCTGCTCTCGTCCCAGAACTTGTTATTTTAAAAGGACGAGGCGCGAGTCAACACTCGAAAGCTGATTAAAATAAACAGTACAAGACAATAATTGACTGTACTTACAATTTTGCTACGTCACTGAAGGTAACCGTGCGAGCTCGGTCACACAGCCTGCGTGCTCCCTCCCAGGCAAGCGCTCCCCCGTCCTCCCGAAGACGGCCCGGTAGCTCTCGAGCACGCTGTGATTGGTCCGTTTAATTAATTTTAATCGGCTACAACTTATTTATTTGACCTCGGATCAAAAATTTCATTTTAATTTTTGTTCGTCTCGGTTTGATCTATCCAGTAATATAAATTTCCCGAAATATTTTATGAACACCCGGTATGTTAAAAATCCTGAGTTTCAATTTTTTTTCGAGTTCCTATTTTACCAACTTTTATTTTAAATTCATGTTTATCTCATGATAATAAATCATTTTTATTCTCATAAATTCATAAAATCTTCAACCGTTTGCGACCGCTTTGAGACCGATTTTGCGACCTTGTGACCAAACGGCACAGCCGATTTTTACCAAAAGCTTCGCACTGCGTCCCCTACCTACAAGTAACTTGCATACCAAATTTCAAGTCTCTAGCTCTTACGGTTCTCGAGATATCCTGTTTACCGACAGACAGACACACACACACACACACACACACACACACACACGAACCAATTGCTCAAACCAACTTTTTTGGTGTCCTGAGGCTACAATTCGTCCAGAAATGTGAAAAACTGGGTAGGTCAAATTTCCGCACAAAAATAAGTGGTTAAAGTTAAAACAATTTTTAAAAAATTCTTTTTGCAGGCCTGTAATTAATTCAAATTCAAATACAATTCGATTTATGTCCACCAGGTTCCAGTTGACAATAGGGCGTTAGGATCTTGCGCAACTAGGTTAGTCAGTTTTTGATAAACTTAAGTTAGGTTAAGTTTGGCTTTATTTACATTCAATTTGGTTACCAGCGGTAAAAACACTTTTCTCAATGTTAATTCAATGACTATATATATATATATATATATATATATATATATATATATATATATATATATATATATATATATATATTAACCTATGAATAATAACGGTCATAGAATTACTTGCCAATGCTTTTCTTTGGCTTTAGAGTTAAAATATGGTTCATAATATGTTTCAGCCACCAGAATTAGACTGTTATTAAATTCCCATGTACACACTATATATATATATATATATATATATATATATATATATATATATATATATATATATATATATATATATATACATACATATATTGTAGTTCTACAAGCTTAGAAGGCCCATGACTTGGATAGTTATCTTCTTCCATTTTTTCCTAACAGTTGCAACTTTTCCATCTGGGAATTCTTAATTGCTCTATATCCTGATCGACTTCCATTTATCATCTTGCTTTTGGTCTACCTCTTCTCCTTCTTCTGCCTATTGTACTTGTCACTAATACTTCTGGCATTCTCTGTATATGGCTGAACCATCACAGTTGTTGAGCCCTTATGACACCTATTATGTTTGCTTATTTGTATAAATTCTTCAGTTCTTTGTTTGTTCTTATGCATTTAGTCTATGTCCTCTTCCCTCCAAGTATTTTTCACAGTACCTTTTTTTTCACATCTGCAAGTTTGTTCTGCCTTGCTGTAAGTACATGTTTCGCTTGCATATACTACTATGACCGAATTATTGTCTTGTAAAGCCTTGTTTTCGCTTTCCTGGAAATATTGTTATATTTCCGTATTATGTGGAGTGCAGCTGCACATAGATTACCCATAATTATTCTCGTCTGCATTTCATTACTGATGTTTGGCTTTCTTGAGAATTCAGTTGTTAGATCTGTAAATTTTTCTACTTCTTCGAATTTATATATCTTCTGTCTGACCGTTCCTTACTTTTAAATACTTTCCTTCTTGGAATTTTCGACCTGACCATTTCATATATTTAGTTTTCTTTTGGTTTATGTACAGCTCCATCTTTCTTGCTTCCTCTTCTAGTCTCCTCACTGCTTCCTTTAGATCTTGTTTAGTTCTTGTTAAGATTACAAAATCACCTGCAAAGGATAAAAACTGATGTTTTCTTGGTATATGAGTCCTGTTCTATTTGCATGTCGTATGGTTTTTCCAATATAAGACTGAACGACATAAATGATAGTGTATCCCCTTGTCTACCCCTTTTAACTTCAAATTCCTTGGAAATGTTGCTATTTATTCTCACCTTAGTCCTCATCCCCTGCAATATTGTCATTATCATGTTTGTTAACTTTTCGTTGACTCTTAGTTCTTCCAGTGTCTTGTACAGCTTTCTTCTTTTCACTCTGTCATACTGCTTATTTGAAATCAATGTGGATGACCACTGTTGCTTTCTGACACTCGATAATCTTTCCATTTTTATCTTTCTAAAAAACTGGTTTGAATTGGTTTCTTTTCTTTCGTTTCTTTACACAAATTCATTATTTGTTTAGTTCTATAATTTTCTTCTATTTATTGGATTTCCTCTTTTTTTTCTTAACAATTTTTTGTCTTCTTTCTCTGCTGTTCATATCTATCTTGTGCGTCTTTTGTTCCTTTTTTCGGTTTCATTCATACATTTTGCGCCAAACCATTTTTTTCGTTTCTATTTACAATACTTGACCGCCTGTTTTATTCTTGTTTTTATATTCACCCATCTTTCCTCAATTGTAGCTCTCTCTCCAATACTTTCCAATTCCTTCCTTCAACCTTTTCATGGTTTGTTCTTCCTGTGTTTTAGTCTGGTCGTCATGCCGTTGTCTTTTTTTTAATTGTTTCGTTTCTAAGCTCTGGTATAAGTTGTACTATTTTCGCTCCGACCATGATATGATTTGTATCCGATTTTAGTCCTCTGTATGTCTGTATATTATGCAACTTTGCTCTAGTTTTTTTAATTCTATATGGTCGATCTGATTGGTAGTCTTCTCATCTGGTGCTCTCTAGGTACCTGTATGAATTTTTTTCTTTTGAAACTATGTACTTTTTATGACCATATTTTTTTTCATTCTCTTTTTTCTTACACGTTTGCTATGATGTCCTATCGTTAGTTTGTAGAACTTTTCTTGTCTATTTTAGCGTTTGCATTTTTTAATAAGATTTGATGTCATATGTAGGCATATTCTTGTATACATTGTCTAGATTATCGTAAAATTATTGCTTCATCTCCACATCTTTCTTATTTGACGGCACATGAAAATTTATAAATGTTACCTTTTGGTAATTTCCTCTTAATCGTAATAAACATTGATCTGTCAAACATTGTTTTAAAATCTACTATTGTTTTTTTAGACCTTCGGTTATTATAAAGCCCGCGTCTAACATTCTATTGTCTTCATCGCTGTTAAAAAAACCGATAAGTGACGCAAACTGTAAAATTACTTCATGTTTTAATCTATAACAGGTAAACCATGACCTAATTTGTAAATCTAAAACCTTAATGCAATGTTTAGCAACTAAACGGTTCGAATTAGGTATTAATCTTTAAAATTGGTTCATAACTGTAGGAGTTGTAGAGTAGATTTGTAATTTCCAATTTTATTTATTATATATTTCAGCTTTTCTTTCTCAAATGCTTTTCTTACGTTTCATGTTCCTGTCAACAAATTTTCTTTTCTGTTGTTTATTCTTTTCTCTTTTTATTTAGATATATCAGTATTAATTTCCCTTATTCCACTTTTGCCATAATCCGTTGTAATCATTTCATTGCCAGTGCCGTAATATTTTTTTCTTTGATTCGCTATTCCTAGTTTTTTGGCTTTGGTGTTGCCTGCTATGCTTCTTTCAGTTTTACATTACTTTTTCTATGTCCCATTTATGTATATGGTAATCTTTTCGTATCCTATTTTCACCTTCCTTTCTCTTGTTGCTTTGTCTTTTGCAATTTCTCTTATCCTTCTTTGCTTTCTTTTTCTTTCCTTATTAAATAATTATCTGTATATCTGCAATTTCAGTTTGCTTATATCCATCTTCTCTTTGCACAAAATTGATTATTACCACTATTTTATGTTCTTCTGTCGTACCCCATATGTACCCTTCCTTTACTTCGATATTCACTCTTTCTTTTTGCTAAATCTTCTTCTTCTGTGAAGCTCTCAGACTTTTGGGGTCTGTTCATTTAATGTTTCCAATTTTCTCTGGTTTACTGATATTCTTATAATCTGGCAACGTTGCTTTTCAAACTGAGAACGCTGCTTTTACCGAAGCCTCTTTCTTATTACTTGACCTATAACTTTTTGGTTTTGTTGTTTTACCACGTTTGTATTCTCTCTTCCTCTGTCTACTGGCTCTAATTTATTCCACACAATTCTTGACTTTGACACTCTATTTTTATTATTTTCAATACAGTTTACTCCTATAAAATCACTTCTTAACCACACTGTGTGTCGACATATCACTCATATACACATAATATGTCTGGAAAATTCTGAGACTGATTGTTTTTTGTTATTTATGTAAGCTTTCTTTGATTGAATTGAATCTTTGTAAAATCAAAGACAGTCGAGTTATAACAGTACAAGCAACACCACTTGTATTCATGTGGTTACAGAATAGAACAAAAGGTGATGCTTAAATTTGTGGTAAGTTTAAAAAAATATGCTTGAAACGTAAAAAATGTTGCGGAAAGTGTATGGTGACAGATTTTTGTTGTATGTTGAATGGTAGCAAAGACAACGAACGTCTATGATGCTCAAAAATGGCATCAATAAGTTATCTAGCAGGAAAAATCCGACGAACCTACTGTTTGACTGTAATGTGATTGCATGGATGTTGGCGGAAGTATTTTACGTATTGAAATGTACCATTTACAATATTTTACGCAATGATCTGAATAAAAGCATATCTGCTCATTGCACTTCTATAGTGAATGAGTTTCTATCAAAAAAAAAAGTATGTACACTCCATTCACTAGATATAGATAGCTACTATTATCTTTTTCTAAAATTGAAGATTCCAATGAAGCGATTTGTTGCACAGAAGAAGACAATTAATATGCCTCTTATTTGTTAGCACTCAAATGAATGCATTTGGAATAAAATAATTACTTTGGCTATCTATGTTTAGCCTGATATTTTATATCTGGTTTTGAACTTTTTCAAGTACACCATGTATATATAGAAGTTATTTCGATGCAAACTAAAAAGTATCGTAAAAATGGCATTGTTATTAAAAGGCGATGTTTTGATTACTGAAAATTTATCATTTAAATGACCTACTAATACAGTAAAAATAAAGAACATTTTATATTTAATTTTCTTATAATGGATGTTTATAAATGCAATATTATTTTAGTTATTTGTTTCTCTGTAGATTGGAATAAATCTTGATTTAAATAAATAAAAATATATAATGTATAAGAAAGGACTTTGTTGGTTTTTATTTTAAAATTCAAATAAATTCCAAAGGTCACGGACATAATGCATTAATTTGGTATTAGAAGTTACCTTTAAAACCTTTGTTATGTTAAGCTCTCTCGATAGATGGCAAAGCTATTAAGATTTTAGAATTTATTTTTGTAATGCCCTCCACCTTATTGAAAACTACAATTACAAATTATAATTATCTTCCAGCAACAATAAGGCTATAAATATATTTTTTTGATTTATATGTAAATTTATTTTGTAGTATTACGTTTTAACTTATAGAAAATTCTTTTAATCTTACATCATAAAATTCTAAATTTTTTTTGTTTATTAAGAAAATTGGAATCTGATCTCGCAGGACATTCAGCAAATTTGATAAATAATTTGATTTGAGGGGAAAATTTAATCTGTGATATCATTATTTTTGACGTCGCGAAAGATTTTAGAAATAATTAGTGCTGTCTTTGGATTTTTCTTCATGGGTAGAAGTGGATAGTTTTATTACTTTAAACTAAAATGTACTTAGAATTATTTGTAGGATTATGGTTTGTACTCGTTAAATCAATTTGAATTTGAAAGTTTGGTGCTACCCCATAACTCATATGTATCTCATATATCTATATGAATTTAATGATACATTTGTAGAGGAGTACTTTGCTTTTTATTTCTAATTAAACTTTCGGTCAAGTAACCAGTGTCATAACCGAATTTTGTTGTTGATATGATTCCTTGGATGTTATGTTTCTATATGAGATTAATATATTTTACTTCATTTTTGACAAATGATTTGATATATTTAGGCATTCAATGTAATTAATTTAGAAGTTTACTTGCGTTGATTTTATGGTAGGTATTTTTTCCTGTTTTCAGTGATTGTCTATCCCAGTATAGTCCATAAATGTAGAATTAGTTGTGTTCCTCATTGTTCGAATGCCAGCCATGAGCCATACAAGAGCGGTGTCAGAATCTATCATGTGGTACGACTCATCTAATTTAATAGATTGTGAAAGTATCATTATCATATTTCATGAGAAGAAGTAAAATTAACAAACATGTTTCAAAATAAAGTTATAATATGGTGGACAATTGTATAAAAATACTTTCCTTTTTTTCTAGACTCATTTGCAATCGTCTGGCATGGGGGATTGTAATTTTCCGTTTAGGAAAGTTAAGGTGATATTTGAAAGTATATCATTCATATTATTATCAGTCTTTAGTGTCTTCAGCGGTATTTTTTCAAATATTTTGCATAACTGAGATAGTAAACTTAATTTTGCGTTAAATTTTCTGCAAAGACATTTCTTTCCTTTAATCCCTTCTCATTAAGTCTTGTTTTTCAAAGGTAGCATGCGGCCCATAGCTTTTTTGAATGATTTTATACACTTTAAAAGCCTGTTTATGTATGTATCAAATGTTGAATTTTATGTCTTGCAGCGTAGACTGGAACAGTCGTGTAAGTCTGTTGAATACGTTTTATCAACAGGATTTCGAAACTTTCTGTCGTGTTAGTTGTCGAATTTGAAAGAGTAAATTGTTATTTTTGTTTGTTTAGTAAATGTACTATTTCAAGCTTCTTTTTGGATATGTTGGTAAATCTTCTACCATCTGTTAATAGACTACTGGCAAATTTTGAGCAAGCTGCCTCATTTGGTTTGTGTTTGACAACCATTGAAAACAGACAACTCGTGAATTTCGACGAAAATGGAAAAAATGAATTTCGTGTGCTTATTAAGCATTATCTTTTGAGTAAAAGTTAAGAAGTGGTTCACTGAATCCCGTTCTGGTCGTACCAGTACATGTGACGCTGGACGTTCAGGTCGCCCAAAAGACGTCGTCACGCCAGAAATCGTCGATAAAATCCATGGAGTCGTATTGGACGACTGGAGAATGAAAGTGCGTGAAAAGGTTGAGGCTGTAGGGATCTCAACTGAGCGGGTACATCACATTTTACATGAATATTTGCACATGAAAGCGCTATCCGCGCGATGGGTGCCGCAATTGCTGACATTCAACCATAAGCGGAACCGTGTGACCACTTCAAAGGAGTGTTTGACGATGTTCAACCGCAATGCGAACGAGTTTTTGCGTTGTTTGGTAACCACGGACGAAACATGGATCCATCACAACACACCAGAGACCAAGGAACAGTCAAAGCAGTGGACTTCTCCGGGTGAACGTGCACCAAAGAAGGCCAAGATAGGTCTGTCGGATAACAAGGTCATGGCGACAGTTTTTTGGGATGCGCGCGGTTGCATTTACATCGATTACCTTAAAAAGAGTAAAACGATAACCGACGAATATTATTCAGAGCTGCTGGGCAGATTCGACATTGATTTTAAGCAAAAATGACCGCGTTTGGCGAAGAAAAAAGTACTCTTCCACCAAGCCAATGAACGGGTGCACAAGTGTGTAGTCCCCATGGCAAAAATCCATAAATTGGGCTAAGAACTGCTACGCCATCTAGCATATTCTCCAGACTATTTCCTGTTTCCAAACCTGAAGAAATGGCTCGGCGGTAAGAGATTTGGGTCGAATGAAGAGGTTATCACTGAAACAAACGCCTATTTTGAGGACCTTGAGAAAACCTAATATTTGGAAGGGATAAAAAAATTTGAAAAACGCTGGACTAAATGTATCGAGCTAAAAGGAGACTATGTTGAGAAATAAAACGCTTTTTTGTCGAAAAAATATCTTTTAATCAAAAAGTCACTGACTTATCAAACTGCCCTTGTATTTTAATTTAATATTTAAGATTAATTTTTCTTCATTATATTGCTGGAAACTGGTCCGATCAGTTTTTGAAGATATAACTATTTTTTATAATTTTATTAAGATCACTTTGCCGGCAAGTTGGTTTGCTGGTTGACAAATGGGAGAAATTATTGTTTGTAATTTCTTATAGCAGATTTTTCCTTTGCGTGCTAGTAATCTTGAAAACTAATTATTATTCTTTGCATTTTAATTTCTTTCGTCTACGAATATATTTTTAAAAATTGAATATTGTTTCGAACGTTGTATTATTATTGATTGCATGTCTAGGGTGAGATACAGGCAGTTGTTAAATTACTGAAATTTACTTTTGTTTTTTTAGAATGAGAATAATGTATGGTGTGATATTGCAATGCGTACTAAAAATACAGCTTTTCTGCGTCGTGTTCCATTTAGACGCATAGTTTGATGTATTTTATAAAATGACCAGTAAAGTGTGGTTCAACTATGAGGATTGTATCAATCTTTTATCGAATATGAAGAACGGTGTATCATTTCTGCTTTGTGTTTTACCAAATTATTTGCAATTGATAAGACAATACGTAATGATAAAATATCCATAGATGAATTAGTTTATTGACGTCAGTTGAAAGCATTAATTATGTCCTACTGTATTGATTGTTTACTTAGTTGAATATTGTTTTGAATGCAGTAAGGAAAGTGGTAAAGTTGTTGTTTGAATTTTTCGTATTATGTTCTTGTTGTACATGTTAAATAATAATAATGACTCTATTCCCGCGTGGGACCATTGTCTGCGAATTGAGATGTTGGAGCTCTCATATAATTGCCCTCTCTGTCCGGTCATCGCGCACCATCTCTGATGCTAGGCGATGTGGCAAGCTTAGACGACCGCTATTATTACTCCTTACTCGAGCGAGCGTAGTTACTCTATTATTTTTAGTAACTGAGTAGGTCACCTGTCAGGCATCAGAGAGCTCCAGAAATTAACTCAAGTCCGTGCATTGTTGTTAAATAAGCTACTTTACTAGTTGAACACGTTAAGCTTGGGTGTTATGACAATTTTGGTATAGTTTTTGAGTTTGTGGTATACTTTGTAGCATTTGCTATTCGAAGGCTAGCTTTTTTTATAAAGCGTGTATTGTGCCGGACTATTTTAAGACTTCTGACAATAATGTTAAGTTGCAATTATCGCCACGTGTGACACATTTGAATAGTCGCTGGAATAAGATTTATAGGCTAGCCGACAGGGAATTTTGAGTGGTTTCGTCGGAAATAGGCTATTTTATTGTTGAAATTGCTTCGTTTTCAGGTGTAGTTGAACACTTTGTTTGCTAAGAGATTGGCTGTACGCTTGATTTTATATTTAACAATTAGTGGCAAAAAAAACGATTTTTCTTTACCTCTTGGCTTATATCTCTGTTTCTTGGTACTTTTACTATAGCACATGCAATTAGAAAGTTGTTCCTTATTGAATTTACTAAATTTTTAAGCTTAACCGTGTATCGCTATGTTTTATTGTTAACTTGCAAATAGCGCCCGAAATTGAAAAATGCCGATTTCTTCGATATTTTGTTTCTTGAAAGTTACAACGCCTAGAGGGATGAATATTCTTGGAAAAGATGCCCTCGGACTCAAACATACACTACTTTTTTAAGGGCGATCGATCGTTTAGTTTTCGAGACATTGACGATTGAATTTTTTTACAACCCTTAATTAACAATAGCGCCATTTTTTCAGGGAGCATTAAAAGTGACCGGATAGGGCTAGAAAATCAAAAATCTATTCAAGATTACGAGGCTGTTTGAGATTTTGTAAAATATTGATATTATCCGATGTTATAGGGTTTATATAGGGTTTTTATAAAGTGTATAGGTAGCAAACTTAGGGTGTTCAACTACACCCTAAAACGAAGCGATTCCAATAATAAAATAGCCTGTTTCCGACGAGTCCACTTTTTTACCGTTTATCTTCCCCCGACTAGCCTATTAGAGCGGCCGTATTATATAATATGTTTGACACTTACCCTCATGTGATCTACGAACTCGCGTTGTGGATATATTTATAAATTATACGTTGAGGTAAATCAGAAAAATGAATAAACACTGAAAATAACACTGAAATAGAAAAAAAAAATTAAATTTATATTTATATTAATCAGTCATATTATTTAATGTAGCCTCCATTAGCAGTTACGACCTTCTCGAGTCGAGACCTAAACCTGCTGCAGGGTAACAGAACTTCCTTTCTGTTCATATGTGTTATTACCTCCATAGTGAAATCTGTCCTTGGTGTTGTGATGCCTCTTATTAACTTTCGCCTCGACCACGCCTCACGCGTAGTAGGCAAGGAAATTGCAGCCGTGGGAGGGGGAGTGGTTGTTCAATGGTAATACAAATTATTGTAAAGCCATGCCTGGCCTTTTCTTGTTTTATGAGCTAGCTGAGCCTTACTGGAACACGTACTCCTGCCCAGCGGCGTTTTACTCCTTTATTATTATTTAGGCTTGTTTTAAAGAAATGGGGCTCCATGCCATCCTCTTCGCTGCTCACAAGTACCAGCATTATCACAAAAGCGAGAAACTTTGTATATGTGACAGAAGGCACCTTGGTAGATCCAACAGTTATTTTTGACAATTCATCTTCTTGTTACCTTTAATGTCATTCAGTAGTGCTTTGGCGTGTAACTTCCCGTTGATTTAATTTTTTTCAGTCAACATCTTTTTTTTTGACAAACCACGCAATAATTTTACAGCGCCAAAGGATTCGAGTATAGAAGCTCCGTGGTCGTATTCTCGGCTTATTTTGTCTACAACTGTAGGTTGTTGATTATGTAAAGCAAATTTGTTGTGTTATCTAAAAGAGGATTACATATGCGCATAAAACGTCCTTTCGTCTTTCCCGCAATATGAATAAAAAAATTCAGATTTACCTCGACAACTCTGTACATACTGTATCGAATTTTCGAACGCCTTCTTCCTAGGTAGGCGCATCGTCGTATTAAATGTCCGCGGCCGCTGAGCCGTCACAGTTGAGCGGCGAACAGAATACCTTCAATATGATCCGGAGTGCTTGTGAGGATTCTAACAATGTGGAAATTTCCAAATGTTTACCAGATGGTTCTTGTAGGCTCCAAAACTGTTATCAATTGTATAAAACGAACGCAGCAGTTTAGAGAAAATTAGTTAAATATAGAAAGCTAGTGACTTTACTAACGTAACAGTTTTACCGGTAAATACAATTATAGTGTGTAACATATGTTAATAATTCTTTGTATAGTGTGCATAAATATTATTAAATAATTTGATTTCGTCTCCTATATATATATATATATATATATATATATATATATATATATATATATATGTATTTGGGTGTGTGTGTATGTGTGTGTACATGCACTTCGTGTTTTCATAAATACTGCATCAAAATCAAACTTACTCTTGGTTTATACAGCATAAAGATATCAATGACATATGATTGGAATTATTAAGCTTCAATGTTGTAAGTTACATTGTGTTTCTTGTAAAGGTTGACTATTTACCAATGGAGTGGACTGATAAAAAAAATCGAATTAGGGTAATAGCATTACTTAGGTGTGGAAGTAAAAAAGTGTAATCTTTAAGACTCTGCATCTTCTCGCCATTAGCCGTATGTTTAGGTATCGAGCTATAAAGTTGTTTAATAAGACTCTTGTTGATAATCGTCCAAAACCTAAAATACTGCGTTTATTTTGGACTGTTCAGACAATCAAAGCCATCGTTCTTTATGTTCTCGGCTTCTATTAATGAACATGGAGGTATTTTTAAAATTAAACTGGTGGCCATTTTTTGTAAGTTAATGTGAATTTCGTCAAGTGCTGGATTTTGAAACTGCGGACGGTAAATTTGTGGTTGGCAGTTTAATTTTGAAAATTCACTTGTTGTTAATTTGGTTAGGTTAGAAGCTCATGTTGGTTTGTGGTATATCTATGTTAATGTATTGTAGATTTAACAGTATATAGTACCAAGATGATGTTGGACCTTAACGGGGTTTCGCGGCATATGAGCCTAAGAGTGGTCTAAATTGAACACCAGATTTCAATTTCAATTGAAACTACATTTGAATTATTTTTATAGTTGGATTCTTATTTAATTACTATTATTGCTATTATTTAATAATAAATAAATTGTTTTGGCTCTACATCTTATTCTTTTCACAACATTTCATTGATAACACGTTAAATTTTATTTTTGAGGTGGTCAACTGTTTGTTTATTGCTGGCTTAGAGTCACAAAACGTTAGAATATATTATATATTATTGTTGCAGTAAATCACGTTTGTTCCAAATCCATGTTGGTCAGTTGATATCAAAAAAATTGGGCTATCATGTAAAGATTGCCATTCACAGTACATATCCAGTATGTATCTATCATGTATCATGCAATATTTTCAAAATTCTTATCAAACAGTGATCCAAATGCAATGATTTGATTGTTTACGAACTCGCCGAGTTAAAAATGTGCCTCACCACTAAATACGATTTTTTTTATTAAACTGAAAATCTACTTTACGATGCAAACAAAAAGATAAGTTCTGGCTACGTGATTTTTACGGTGCACACAATCGTCCTGTTGAGTCGACTATTCGGCGTTTGGTGGGCAAATTCGAATTAACTAGTTCAGTAAACAATCAAACAATACCCGGGCGTCGTGTAAACGTGAGGTCTGCAGAAAACATTGCTGCAATGAATGAGGGTGTGCAGGATAATCCGATTCAGTCAATCCCTCGCCGCGCCCAAGAATTTGGCCTTTCGCAGACCTCAACTTGGCGAATTTTGCGTCGGAACTTGGGCTTACACCCGTACACAATTTAATTAACCCAGAAACTGAAGGTAAACAACTATAGGCAGCGTCTAGCGTTCGCTGACTAGGCTTTGGAGCAGTTGGAAGAGGACCCCGATTTCGGTCGAAAAATCATCTCCAGCGACAAGGCCTGTTTTTTGGAAGAACGGCTGTCATCAATCCAAATTGTCGCATTTGGGGAGATAACAATCCACGTGAAACCCATTAGTTGCAAATGCATCTAGGATGTTTGGTGTCCAAAATGAAGCTGACACCGCCATAACTGTCACCAGCGAGAGGTACAGATCGATGATAACCAATTTGTTCGCTTTTAGATAGTCTGTTTTGAATATGAACTATAAAATTTAATGGATCTATTAAGTCACTTCTTATGTTAGATTTTGAGGTTACTTCTGACTAAGAGTCTTCTAACAATAGAGTACATAAGTGTTGTTCATACTCAAAATGTTATGAGTAATAGTACCAGCATGTTTTTTTGGTAATTAGTTCTTGTCTTCATTGATTACATCCATTTTTATTTTATTTAGTTTTTAAAAATTAACAGTTTTTAAAGATTTCCTTCTAAAATTCATGTAATATTAGCGGTGTAGTAATGTGAGCATTAAAATGCTACTTTCTAAGCGGTACTGGGAAGTTCGATCCACAGCTAGTCTTATTTAATTTTGGTAAAACCTGTTACTACTATAAGTTGTCTAAATATAGTTGTCGGATTCAGTAACCTAGTAAAACTAAATGTATATAGTGTACGTTTGGAACATGTCCGATATTTTAAATATTTCGAAGGCGGACTTTTTTATGATTATGACAGAGCGGCATCAGCAATAACCTACTATATGTACTATACTATTTATAAATATGCGAAAAAGTCAAAATTTTAAAAACATGTAGAAAAAAGGTGCAATTAAAAGTAAATCAAATTCTATAAAACTAGCATATTGACGTAAAATTAGATTTTAAGAGAAAAAAATGTGCATGGGGTGCAAGCTATATAGAATTTTTAGGAAATGTAAATTTCGGGTCGTATTAAAGGACCCACATATGAAACGAAGACATCTGAGCAAATACAGGTATATTTTCCATATAATATACAGATGAATATAAATCGACTTTTATTGTCTATAGCTACTAAACGTCTGTGAGGTCGATAGAAGTTGCAGTAGTGATAGAACGAGTTTTTACTATAACGCTTTTCCACTTCGTTCTGCTTTATCATATACAAGGGGAAAGTTTCTTGCTTTGTAGCATAATGTGTACTAATTAAGTTTTTTGCTAATAAAATTTTGGATGAGTCGCTGAGAAAACTTTGTGATATAATTTTACCAAAAACTTAAGATTAGCCAAGAGGGCGTCTGAAAAACAATGTTTGTTTATATGAGATGTATTTTTATTTTATAATATCGCCAGACCTTTTTTTAGAGTTTAATGTTCTCATGTTTTTCCAATTTAAGGAGATGCTGGGATAAAAGCGCTTCGAAGATATGTGCGGCATAAACATTTTTTGTGAGAACGATAGTTAAAAATAAAAGTAAGCGACGTAGTTTAAGAATCAGATCGAATGAGAAGAATATTTGCATTATTCGCCATCTTTTCGAGGACAACTGTCGATTAACGGTATTTAGGTAAAGGTCTTGGCCTGCCACACTAGCGCGGCGAGTCTGGGTTTGAATCTCAGGTCAAAAGGAACGGCAAACATTAAATGCTCTGATCGTCGTACAAACGCCTTTGGCGGTCGTAAGGTACGCTCTTCTTCTAACGGGTTAGACTAGTCACCTGCTCGGGGTACGGCAATATGGCTCCATAGTACTATGAGAAAGATGTGGTTAGAAACAGGCCAATAGCCTATATATAAGAGTAGAAGAAGAAGAAAGTGAGAATTTGTTCTGTGCTATTCTGAGAAACCCTTTTTATAGCCCGAACTTATCATTCTGCGGTTATCCTTTATTTTGACTACTAAAAAGAGCATTTGGAAGACAAAAAACTTACATCAAAGTGTTTGCAAACGATGGGGTTGTGTCATAAATATCGTAATTTTACGATAGCGGTATAAAAAATATCTATCCGTTGGAAAACATGCGATTCAAGTTAAAAGATAATGTGTAAAAAATTATTTTATTTTATATTTGATTTACTCTTGTAAATCAGTGATGGCACACTAGCTAATTGGCTGTTAACTTTTTGTAAAGATAAATCGTGTTTGTTAATTAATTGTTAAATAGAAATAAATAATTGAATCCATAAACTGAGTTCCCTGCAATACGAATAAATACATTCATAAGGCAATGTTCAAAATGTAAACCTATGAAAGAATGATAAAATATCCAAATCGAGGGATGAATTCGCCGTTCGATTGTCATGAAATAACTCGTTCCGCGGTTGTTCACATTAGTGATAATTTTTGTTTCCCATATATACGACGAAGTGTTTATTTGCATGAATAGATACTTGATGTTGCATGTAAGTTTTCAAAAATTATTTAACTTCTCACCGAAAGGAGATTGGCGAAAATGAGTTCTCAAATTTGCCTCATATGCAACCTATACCTGCGGTAACAGTATCAAATGCAATATTACTCGCCATCGGTGAAGTCATTTCAAGTGACGTCCATCAAACTCACCTGCTGCAATTTCAGTATGTATGTCCTTTCTATAATCAGCATGCAGGACAAAACAGACATGATGCAATATAACCTACCTAATAACCTGTATCAGTAACCTATTACGCAGCAATTTACATCAAATTATAATGGCGCAGGATTGATAACAGTAATATCAAAACAGGACAAAATAAATATTTCTGAATATAAAAATCGCTGTATAAGATCGAAAATCACTCTAAAAAACAACAAAAGGTTAATATTACTAATAAATTTTAAGTTATACCTATTTATGAAACAACATTATGAATGTTAAACAATCTGTGACCATAAAATAACCAAAATATCATCACCTTTTATTTCCGATATTTGAAATATTGAACCTCCGATAGAATTATTAAGGAGGGACGGAGAGAGGGAGGACGAGAGCGGGAGCGAGAGGGAGAGAGAGAGAGATAGGGAATGAAACACACATACAGAGAGAGAGGGGGGTGAGAAATAAGGAGTGAGAGAGGGGACAAAGAGAAAGGGAGAGGGGAGGGAGATGTTATACTAGATCTATTTGATTTTTGTGCCTCAAGGAAATTCCTAGAATCTACTTCGCGGCGAAACAATATCTTGATTTATCATCTATTCGAGAGTCTAAGTCTAAGATAAAGTAGTTTACACGTACGAAATGTCTTATGGATGTTAAAAAAATTGCTTAAAAACAAAAACTCAAAACATACCAAAATAGTAAGTTACCTGCTGACAAAACTAGACTAAATAAAACGAAAAAGATCTAAAACTTTTGCTTTAAAATGTGAAAAACAAAGCAATATAGAGACTCCTAGAAAATTTTTTCTTCACATAAGCCATTTCTTACTCTCTGAGAAATACAACGAAGCAACTAAAGCGCCTACAAACTGTAATACCTTCAATCAGACATGCTAACTGTAGTTGGGTCAAATATGTAAAAGAAAAAGCACGGACTTTTGCTTTACATTTAGCTAATGTATTTCAGTCACTCTCATCAGAACTAACACCAACTGAAAAAGCAAAAATCCAACAGCAATCAGATGATCCAGACCAAATAATCCTATCTGTTGTAAAAATTTATCATACTTTTGAGGTCAGTCGAAACCTTCAAAAAACCTTTGTTTTATCGTCCTATTAATCTATTGCCTGTCTTATCTAAATTCTCCCTAAAAAATTAAAAACTCTTCTTGAAGGATCTGAAACATTATTTGATTGCCGGTTTGATTTTAAGAAAAACACTCTATAATTGAAAAAATGGGGATTAGAAAAAATTAAACAAACATTTGAGAGGAAAGTGTACTGTTCAGCTGTTTTTTTGAAAAGGTCTGGCATTTAGACCTGTTCTTGAAGATTAAGTAGAAGCGTTTACACAGTTATTATTAACTTTCGAAGTCATATTTAATACACTGATACTAACAAATGCAGTATCAAGAAGTACAGATCTTACCAGCATACACTCGAAAACTCGGTGATTACGTTTGGAAATTTACAAGCTTATCTTAATTTTTAGAAAAATGGCTGAAAACATGGTGTCTCAAGCCCAATAAGACAAAATCGATACATTCACAATAGGAAGAGATAGACGTTAAGAAGGAAATCGAGAAGCAGCACGAGGTATGAGAGTAGGCGACATTGCAAGGTTTTATAAGTCTACATCGACAATTTATACAATATTAAAGAAGAAAAAAGAAACAAGGGAGCTACATGCAGTTACAGAGGTCACAAGAGTATCAAAGCAACGGCCATGTGTTCCGGAAGATGTAGGAAAGTTACTTCTTGGGTGGATTAACGAGAAGAAACTAGCAGGTCTTGTACGTTTATCTCGTAAGTAAACTAAATAGAAAACAAAGAATACTTCAAGGCGAGCAGAGGAAGATTTGATTACTTGACAAAACGAGGTGATTTTTATAGTGTTGTGAGGCACAGAGAAGCAAGTGAAGCATTTTCTGTAGAGTTCCAGAAGCTAATGGTTTCCGAGTGTTTTTAGATAAAGATACTAAAGAGGACCTACATTACAGCAGAAAGGAATGCAATGGCCGACCAAAAACCATGGAAAATCTCCTCACCCCCTGGTTCTGTGCTATTGCAAGAGTTAAACATTATATGGAGGTTCAATCAAGGTTTGGGACACTCGTATTTTGATCGTTAAGTTGATCAATGAGGTCTTTGCTCCTGTCGTGAATAACGACCTGTTAAAAAAGAATATGCCACTTAAAGTCCTGTTGGTTTTAGAAAATGCTCCTGCTTATCCTTTAGGCCTTAAGGACAACCTACTAGGGGAATTTGAGTTTATTAAGGTCAAGTTCTTTACTTCCAACACTTTTCCAATACTCCAACCCATGGACCAGCAAGTTATTTTCAACTTTAACAAGATCAGGAGGCGAAACGGTAATATATATAGAAATGTTGAAATTCATAAATACCTTGGAAACTCAAACTTAGACCAACCAATCAACTATGAAGGTCTCAGCACTCTATATATTATCGTTCATGAGATATGTCACTTTAAAATAAATAAAGCGGGAAAAACCCCCTTAGGGGTGTTTCAATGGGTCGGGTTTATGAGACATTCCTATTCTACTTTTTAATGAGGAGTTCAAAAAAGGTGGTCAGAAGTTTCGACCTAATTGTACAATTGATCACTATACTCAATTGTATATATTACCTCTAATTACCTCTAAAAAGCTTTATATAAAAGCTCATATTAAACTGTCATAACATCATCGGTAAAGCCTGGGATGGGATCATTAAGAGAACCCTCAATTCTGGTTGGAAAAAACTGTAGCCTGATTGCGTTTATAAACGTCATTTTAAGAAGGAGCTTGTTCATGAACAGAAGCTCCCAGTTCTAGATGAGGGAGATGTGTGCAAAGTAGCAAATAGTGCAAAAGTACCATCCGAATAATATCTGTTTAACGACAACGCAACGTCAGATTTTTCCCAAATCCTCAAAAAAAAAGACAAAAGCAAATGTCATTGGATAGGTTCCTTATTAAAGTCGCATGCAGAGAAAAACATTTTCAACGAACTTAAAAAGTTCGTTACTGAATTCTATATGTCTGTCGGTCTGTCGGTCTGTCTGTCGCTGTCACAAAATTATGGATTTTTTAAAATTTTAAAATGGATTCTTATAGGAAATTTTACGCTGATTTCAAAATCAAAAAGTTTCTATCTCGAATAGTTTTCGAGATATTCGACTTCGAATTTCGGGAAAATTTCGACATTCCGATTTTATGAGTAATTCTTAAAGAAAATTTTATGCTGATTTCAATAATGAAATCGAAAAAATTCTATGTTGAATAGTTTTTGAGATATTCGACTTCGAATTTTGGGAAAATTTTCGACATTACGATTTTAAATGTGATTCTTATAGGAAATTTTACGCTGAATTCGAAAATGAAGAAAAAATTCTATGTCGAATAATTTTCCAGATTCGAATTTTCTCGAAATTCGAAATCGAAATCGAAAGGTTTTTTTAAGTTCGTTCTGGGATTGCTTACAGAGCAATCTCTTCGTCGGACCCATGTTTTTTATTTTTACTTAATGTTCTCTATTTTTGCATAATTTTTATATGAATAAGTAGTTGTAAAATTAATCATCCGAGTTTCCGTTATTTCTTATCGCGAAATTCGCTTTGATATGTCAGTGCTTTGTATTACAAGAGCATTTCCAGAACGAATTATGTTTGCAAACCGAAGTTCCTCTATATCTGATAAAGACTGATCCAAGAAAGTTGAAACTTCTGTTATTTCTTAACGTAATCTTCGTCTAGACGTACTATACAACTTTTTCACAACGTTGTTACCATGATTCTATGGTTGTTGAGAATATTTCTTTAGAGATGTGTTTTGCTTATTGAAAATTGCTGACGGATAGTGTCCTTTGTGGTCGGAAATTTATGGCAATATTATGTGTCAACACCCCCGTAGCCTTGTTTTAGTCGCTCAGCATTCGTGGGACTCATCTTGAAGAAACTTTCCGCATTTTCAGTTCATAATGTCAAGTTTAGAGGCGATATGACGCACACCTAATAGACGGTCTCCGTAACAACTTGCTCCACTCGCGCAATCATGGTTTCGGTCTGTCTGGTTCGTGGTCAAGGCCGCTTCGGTTTATTGTCACACAATTCTCGACCTTCTTTAAACTTTCACACCCCGAACGCACACTTTTAACATCCTTCAGCGCATGTCTTACTCAATCGGTGATGAATTTCAATGGGTATTTTACCACGCAATAAAACAAAACGTTGTTCTTGAATACTAAACGTAGCCATTTTAAGTATACAAAACAACACTCTCTGCAATGGCGGTAATGCGACCTGTGTACATTGTATGGTGCTGCCATTTACAATACAAATTCAGAAATATTTTTCGCAGCTTTTAAAATCAACCGCATCTTTCTACTTATTCTCACTGTCGAGAAAGAAATTTGGAGACTTTAGAACTTGAACGCACCTCGTATAGTGAACACACTGTTGTTTGTGTAGAACAAAACACTTTATTGAGATATCGGAGTCTAAACTGTTTTTAAAGTTAATAGATGAATTTAGGTTGTAATAATAATTTTTTAATATTAACAATTTGTTTAAGTGGTATTAAAAATGACTCTTTTGCTAGCGAAATTTCCTGCTGCCATTTTATAGACATCTGATTTGCCTAGTTTTTTGTAAAAACAGATTTTAAAAAAATGTTTGAAGTCAAAAAACCGACGAATCAAGTAATTGAGTAATCAAGAAGTTAGAGAAAATTAATATTGATTTAAATTTGGTTCTATTAAAATAACTTGAACCTAAATAGAAAATAAAAATAAAAGAATATACACTTATATAAACAATGCCTTCAACGAATGGGTGGAAACGTCATTTGCTCTTGGATTTGTTGCGAAGCTCGTTGGTGTCGTGGCGCGAGGGTTGAGAAATGGGGTTTATATTTCAGCCGGCGTTTTGATACGCAAGTTTAACATAATCACGAAAAGTTACGCTTTTTCACTTGTTCGATGCGAGATAAGGCGCCGGGCATAGCTCACACCTTGTATTTTGAGACGGAACAGAATTAAATTACACCGACGGCGAGCCGGGCCGCTATAAAAATTAAATTGCATTCCGGCGCATAATCGGATCGGAATTTGCGCTAATGAACGCAATTAATAAACTATCGGGCCTAATTTACAGGCTGGCGGGTAAAATGGAAATTAGAGGGCGATAATTTAGAAGGCCCGCCGACATTTTTGCTGTAAATTTATTCTAATGGATATACAGGCAGGTACCGGGGCTCGATTAGTCGGCACTTCGATTGCTCCTATGCCTTTTCGGCGCACTTTTTGTCCCGCCGCCGGCCGATAATATAATTGTCAGGAGAGATTTGCAGTCTCAAAGCAAACAAAACGAGAAATGGACACCATTAATTTAAATTACTGTAATTGGAGCCTTCCATTTTCACTCGGCGCAATTACCATATATCATTGAAATGATTATGACTTAAAAATTGATCCGGCTAATTTAAATGCATCAAAACCGATTGTGAGCCCGATAAAACGGGCTTGGCCGCGGTGCGCGCCGCTATCTAGCGCGGTACGTGCCAATAAAAGTTTGTAATGGAAACTCAAAAACGCGGCATAATAGCGCACGCCGCCGTGTCGTGTAATTAAACACACGTTTGCGTGTAGTCATGTGAAATTCTCATTAAAGATAAAATTTTGAATATGAAATTAACCCGTGTTTCCGTTTATGCTATCTTCGCGGCTTAGCACAAATTACAATTTCATTAAAGAAACGTTTCTATGTTGAATGCGTTGTGTAATTTCGGTTAACAAAATTGCACTACACCTAAAAAGTGTTCGAAAGATAGCGTGATGGAAAATTATAATTTGTCTTCCCGTAACAGAAACATAGATAAATTGCAAGCTGATCTAACTACCTTTTTTTTATTTGGGTCTGGGGAATGGTACTTGTGCACTACCATCCGTTTCGGGGCGTAGTGTGGGACTCGCAAAAGTTCTACCCACTAAACCCCACATCTCATGACATCGTGGTGTTACTCCTGGAAATACCTCTACAGTATTACGTCAGGGCGTGGTTATATATTTTATCCTATTATAAAAGGAGCACAAATAATTTTTTTTTATGTGAAAATGTCGAATTTTGAGCCGAACAAGTGTCGGTTGCGGGAACTTTTGATTTACTTCTTTAATTTGAAGAAATCGGTAGCTGGGGATCATCGATTACTTGTAGAAGTATACGGCGAGGCTGCTTTAAGTGGGAGAAGTTGTCGTGAGTGGTTTTATAAGTTTAAGAACAGTGAGTTTGACGTCGAAGATAAAGAACGTAGCAGAAGGCCGAAAGTATATGAAGACGCGGAATTGGAAGCATTATTGAGGAACATTTCTGCCAAACGCAAGAAGAACTTGCACTTACATTAGGAATGACTCAACAAACAATTTCACATCGTTTGAAATCGTTGGGAATTATTCAAAAGCAAGGAAATTGGGTTCCATGAACTGAAGCCGAGAAACGTTGAACATCAATTTTGCACATATGAAATGCTGCTTGCCAAGCATAAACGAAAAGGTTTTTTGCATCATATAGTCACTGGTGATGAGAAGTGGATTCACTACGATAACCCAAAGAAGAAAAAATCACGGGGACCACGTGGCTATGCTTCAACATCGACTGCCAACCCGAATATTCATGGAAAAAACTCATGTTGTGTATTTGGTGGGATCAGCTTGGTGTCCTGTATTATGAGTTGCTCAAATCGAACGAAACCATTATTGGGGCTCTCTACCGAACAAAATTGATGAGATTGGGCCGAGCTCTCATAGAAAACGCGCTCACTACTACTTCAGACACGACGAAATTACTCTCCTGCATGATAATGCTCGTCCACATGTTGCGGCGCCGCTTAAAACCTACTTGGAAACACTTAATTGGGAAGTCCTACCTTATCCGACGTAATCACCAGACATTGCCCCTTTAGATTATCACTTGTTCCGATAGATGGCACACGGCATGACTGAGCAGCACTTCACAACATATGAAGATACCAAAAATTGGGTCGATTCGTGGATAGCCTCAAAAGATGAAAGGTTCTTCCGACGCGGTATCCCTATGCTGCCAGAAAGATGGAAAAAAGTAGTGGCTAGCAATGGCTAATACTTTGAATAAAACATAAGGTTCCGTTCTTTCACAATAAATGCCCAATTTTTGACAAAAAATGGCGGAGACTTATTTGTACTCCCTTTATTATATGCCTTGATTGGCTTTCTTTTAAAATTTTTGTGATCATTATTTCTATTAGATTCCAATTATCTTTAGATTTTATCATAGTTTCTATAATATTGTTTTTATTTAGTATTATGTCTAATTTATTATTCGTATCCCATGATGTTATGCCATTTATTACATTAGAAGAAGGTGTGCTCAGAATCGTCTTTATCGTTATTACAGTATATATATGTTTTGTCATTTGGCTTATTTTTTTTTTAAAGGATCTGTAGCTGACTTGGGCACTCAGGAATTGAACTACATAATAATTTAACTCTACAATTTTTCTCATACCACTTTCTTAAATCGAGTATTCAGCTTTTGGTCCACATTGCTTTTTCTCTGGATGTTCTCCGTGGCGTTTACCATATCTTTAGTGTTTTACTTCTAGTTATTGTTTTTTATTTTTTTTTATATATTCCTCTACTAGTAGATCAATCGGGATTATATTGGTTATTACGCATGCAGCTTCGATTGATACAGTTTTGCACGCGAAGTAGATAGTTATGAATAGTTTTCTCTATTCTTTAATGAGAATGTTTTTATATTTATTTATTTTGATAACATCGCCCCATACGTTACACCCATACATAATAATAGACTGCACTACCGTATTGTATAGCCTTCTCTTAGATTGGGTTAGCCTGTTTATCCTTTACATTTTTACCTACCTTATGCTTTATGTATACCACATGCTGTTTTTTGGCGCATTTATGATCAAAAATTATACCAAGGTATTTTATGAGGCTTTGAGATCTAATTATCTGGTTATATATTTTAATTTTGAGTTATTTTAATTGTTTTCCCCTATACAGTATAACCATATTTGTCTTTTCTTGAGCCATGTCTAAAGTAAGTTCTGCTAATATATTTTTATTTTAATGGTTGCTCTAGTTTTCAGTAGTGTAATTGTTTTTGCGCTGATCATTAAGGCCGTATCATCTGCTTAGCGGAGTTTTTTGGCATTTTTGCTTGACAAACTTTATTAAAGTAAATATTTTAGAATATCCTTGCGGGACCCCGAATGTCATCCTATATTTGTTTCTATGACCTAAAACTACAAACAATTAATTAAATAACTATTTATAAGGTTTACTTAATAACTATCAGTCTTTAAAGCTATCAATGCTTTTAATATGATATTCCACACTGCACTGTTTAAAGGGTTCTTAATATCTATTGTGATCAATATGCAGAAGTATTTATTTTTTGGGGCCATCGTATATTTATAATTTTGTCTTTTATTCTTAACATGGGGCCTTTCTAAAACCGTACAGGTTTTTAGATATTCTTTCCGTATCTATATCTTTTACCAGTCTATTCGAGATTATTTGTTCTAGTATCTTACCTAGTTTATCTTGTAAGCAGATTGGTCTATATTTCCTTGTCCCACTAACATTTACATTCTTTATTCTTTTACAGATCTATTAGCAATCAAAGCTTACAACTCTATGAGCTAATTTGACAACTTAAGTACTGATACAATACTGACTATGACGTGATGAGGCCCTTCCATCAAAGCCATTCAACCATTTATTAGGTCCGCTGGCCAATATCGTTTTAAGCATCTGTCTTTGCGTTCTTCTAGTAATGGGTGTAGAAGTATGTTGTTGTGACTTTCCAGTTTTTTTATGGTGGTTAGTACTTCATTCCCTAATAACGTCTTTAACATAGGGCACATTCAGGTCGTCGTGAAAGGTTAGATTTGTGACGTACCAAATTACATTTGTGATTATTCGTAATATTTTGGATTGACATTTTTAGATTTAGGTTGTATTAGATTTGCTCGCACATCTGAATAATTCTGCTTTGCAAGTCCAAATAGGTTTGATGACAGTCTTGTACTCTAATAATTTGTTCTCTAATCATAGACTTGACTTCCTTCCAAACAACCAGCACAAATCTTTTATTTTCAAGTGTATTTGTTTTCGCTTTTTGTTTATATGCTATTTGCATGTTAATTTGCTATTGAGGTGAAAGCCTAAATACTTAGCAGTACTGGATTGTGGTATATCTACTCCATTAATGTGAACAATGACCTTTCCTCAATATAAAGGTTACTTGCTGAGACTTAATTTCATTTATTTTAAACTTCCACTTTTCTATCCAGATCTGCAATTCATCTAGATGGTTTTGTAATTTATTGGTGACTGTTATTAGGTCCTGGCCTCTGGCGAGAATTACTGTATCGTCCGCGAACGTTCCTGTTGTAGTGTTGGCATTAGTTGGCAGATCTGCTGTATATAACAAGTATAAAAGTGGTCCTATAACACTGCCCTGAGGAACTCTCTCTTTAATGGCATTTTTTTTAGACACTGCTTAATTTACTCTTGTTCTAAACGCACGATCACTTAAGTATGATTTGAGAATTTTGAAGTAGGTCAAAGGCAAGTAATGTTTAATTTTAAATAGTAAACCTTCATGCCAAACCTTATCAAAGGCTTGGCTAACGTCTAGAAAGGTTAATGTGCAATATTCTTTGTTTTCAGGTGCTTCGTTGATGCTATGAATAATCCGGTGAGTCTGTTGTACAGTAGAATGACCAGTTTTAAATCCAAATTGATGGAGGGGCATCTAGTCTTCTGGTGCTAGATCTTGGTTTAGTATTCGAATTAATAGTCGCTCCAAAACTTTTGCTTTTATATTATATGAAGTTGCCATTTTTGCATTCTTTTCTGGTTTCGGTATTAATATGATCACAGCTGTTTTTAATTGTTTCGGCCAGTAATTTAATAGTAGAATACACGTACATTAAAAGTAAAATTTCTTTTCTTGAGAGTTTTCTTATTATTTTCAGTGTTAATTTATATATACCTGGTGCTTTTTTGGTGTTTAAGAAGCTGGTTTCTTGTCCAACTTCTTTTGGGGTGAATATTCGGATCGGTTTGGTGTTTTTTGGTATAGACGTGATGTTCTATTTCCTGATCAGGTTGGTTATCATGCGGTGTGAATACTTTGCTAAGATGTTTTGCAAATAGTTCTGATTTTTATTTAGCACAGCATGCTCACTGTCCTGCAATGAGTTCATCTTCATTTCAAATAGGTGGTACTGGCATTTTGGATTTCTTAGCTGATTTTATTGGTCTGCAGACACTATTGTCGAGTCGATTTAGCAACTTTCCACCTATCTGAGAATGTTTCTCTTTGCATGCATTCGTTCATTAGTTTAAGCATATGTTCTTTGTTTACACTATAGGATATTTTAATTATTTTCTTTGTAATTTTATTCACGCCAGGTAGCTTTTTAGATTTTATGTTCGCTATTATGGAATCTAATTCTTCATTTGTTATTTTTTTCTATTTATTTTAATTACATCATTTGTAGATCTTTATATTATGCTTGTATTACACATATACATATATACATGTATTACACTTTCAGGTTGGTGTTCTGTAAATATTATCATGGGTTTTTTAAATAATTTTTTTGTCTCTATCTTGTATCCTATACTCCACGGGTTGTCATTAATCTCCTTTAATAGTTTATTTCAACTGTCTTTTTATTCAAAACAAAACAAAACAAACAAAAAAAGCTTAAGTATCAAAGTATTCCCCGTTGGCATCGATGACTTTTTGCCATCTTTCAGGTAGCTTGCGAATTCCTTGGTGATAGAAGCTCACCGGCTTCGAGACGATAAAGTTATCGTTGCATTTTCGGACTTCTTCTTCTCTTTTGAAGTGCGTATCAGCCAAGTCACGCTGTAACGACCGGAATAAATGATAATCGGAAGGGGCCATGTCTGGGACTATACGCCGCACGTGGGAGAAGTTCCCAGCCTAATGCGAAGATGTGTTCTTGCGTCGCCTGCGCAACATGTGGTCGAGCATTATCATGGAGCAGGATGATTTTGCGAATTCCTTGTCCAGTAAATGGCATCTTTTGTTTGATTGCGTCGCTCAAATTGATTAGTTGCTGTTGGTAGCGATCCCCCGTAACTGTTTCACCTGGTTTCAATAGTTCATAGTACAGCACACCTTTCCAATCCCACCAGATACAGAGCAAATTCTTTTTGGCGTGGATATTGGGCTTTGGAATCGATTTTGAAGGTTTGCCAGGGTCTACCCATAGTTTTTTGCGCTTGGGATTGTCGTACAAGATCCATTTTTCATCGCCCGTAATAATTTTATGCAGAAAATCCTTTTTTCGGTTCCTTGAAAGCAAATGGAGTGCGGTGTCACGCCGTCAATTTTTGTTGTCTTCGGACGGGTTTACGCGGAATCCATCTGCCTTCCTTTTGTATCTTACCCATTGCATGCAAACGTATGGAAATGGCTGGATGAGTGACTCCAAGCTGTTCTGCAAGCTCTTTTTCAGTTTGCGCATTGTTTTGATCCAGCAATGTCTGCAGCTCATCCGTGTCAAATGTTTGAGGGCGTCCAGCACGTGGTTGATCTCCTCCGCGAAATCTTTGGTACCACTTTTTGCACGTTACATGACGTACACCATTCTCACCATAAGCAGCACAAATCATTTCGGTGGCTTCAGCAGCGTTTTTATTAAGATGAAACGCGAAATGGATATAAAATCGAATATGCTCTTTTGTGATTGCCATCATGAACACAGCTGATTATTGAGGTTATGTGTATCAAACGCCAAATCGCATGAAGTTTTGAAAGACCAAATGTCATTGCTTTAAAACCGCAAGAGGGCGGACTAATACGTTACATGTAAACGGTGATTTGCGTCCTGTGAAATATAAAGCTGAGAACTTATTTATACATATATTAATTTCTCATTTTCTTCAGTTTATTACGTTGCGTAGGACATCCGATTGTACTTGTCCTGTAGCCTTTTTCTTTGCATGTTAAACATATTTTTTTTGTTATATTCCATTCTTTGGTGTCCCAGTTTCCCACATTTTTACAGCTCCTAACATTTAAAGCATTTTTCGATACTTGTGCTCTCTTGCATTTTTGCTTGGATTATTCCTATTTGTATATGACCATCTTTTACCAATTTTCTTGCAATTTCTTCTGGTACACTGGCTATCGCTCTCTTCATCTCCGCGTAAGTTGGTTTGTACGACTGTCTATTTTTTGTATACTAATAAATATTAGCATATATAATTTTAGCTTTTTCGGTTGTATCAACTTGGATAGCCTAATATTTTTGTTTTTAGACTATAATATTGTTTAGATTCAAACATAAACACAATCTTGGTTAAACAATTTTTAGTTATAATTTTTGTTCAAAGCTGAGCTCCCCGGTACGCTAAAAAGACCACGGAAAGACCGCTGCGCCTGTGGGTAGTTGCAAATAATAATTTAGTGTGGTCAGGGACAAGCGGACGCCGAACGCAACCACTGCAGGCGAGTGCAATTAAACTGTGATTGCATCTCTCCGCTTTTAATTACTTTATGTCTGGCTTACACCTTTTTGTCAAATTAATCTAATCACAATAGCTATAGATATGTCAAATCGCTAATTAATGTCGGGCGCCATTGCACTTTTGCCATGAAAAAACTGTAGCAAATTGCGATATAAAATAGTCTACATGCAACCAGCTTTATTAAAAACACTTCTGAGTTCGAGTAAATATTTAAGTCAATGTATCTACAACTAAGGGCAATGAGTAATTTCGTTTTGAAACGTAGATATAAATATGTATCTATTAATAATAAAATATATGTTGCTTGAAAGTTTTAGAAGATATTGCGTTAGCTGAGTTTACTAGGATCACTTATCGATTATATTACAAAATACATTTATAACAAGAACGGTGTAATACCGCAAAGGAAACTTTCTTTCGGGATGCGAAATCGTAACGGTCACTTCCGGTTGCCGTTAACCGATTTGGCTGAAAATCAATCCCATGAAAGGTACTGACCCAAGATGTATTTATGCCAAGTTTGAAGTGAATCCGTTGAACAGATCGGAAGTTATCTTGTCTCCAGGCACACAGACAGACAGGATGATAATCTCATTAGCTCCGCTGTAGAAAGTTAATAAAATGCCTTAAACATTGAGATATATTGTACATCATGCTATAAAAAGCAAAGAACATTTTATAGTCTGGGATGTAAAGATTAGCAATGTCAGATAAAATCTGGCATATGTATGTCAAGTTGTTTTTTAATTATTTGAGTTTTTTTTATTAGACATTGTGCCAAATCAACAGTTTATGTGCTATACATGGCACTGTTATATGTTTAACATATCAACATAATAGAAAAGCAGAGTAATTATTAGCATCACTTACAAAATTAAAATCAATGTTAGTAGGTGTATTCTTGATATAACACAATAGTTTATTTTGTCTAGTTTATCTAGTCGTCATCACTAGCACTATCACTTTATGTTTGATAAATGTCTTATGGTAGTTTTCGTTTCAGTCTTGCGTGTATTTGTCTTTGTCCTATTTGATAGAACATTGCAACAGCACAATTCCCAATATTTGCGTGTAAGTTTATGGTTAATTTTTTGATGTACTCATGGATAACCCGAATACTGTGTGAAGTAGTCTGTTGGTAACATATCAAAGGACATTCATTGAGATTCTCAGAATTTTGTTTTGTAGTACTTGGATTCGCTATATATTAGTTTTGGATGTATTTCCCCAAATTACACAGGCATACAGTACCAATGGTTATATTCTATTATCATCTTGATGATTGTTGGAGGTAAATGTTTTTCGAGGTGGTCGGCGAATACTTCGCATTTTTCTTCGTCAGTGTTATAAGTTGAAATTATTGAGTGAATTTCTTATGGCTGTTGTAAGATTCTCCTTGTGGTTTTCTAGAGACCCGGGTCGCCTGGTTCAAAGATGCTAATGTGTTTCTGGTATGACTTGATTCTGTGTTCAACCAGTTTCCTTTTAATTGTGTGTGATAGGTTGTTAACCGCGTTTTTGCAGGGTTTCTAGTGCGTTGCCACTCCCTACGCAGCTAATTTTTTTGCTTTATTAAATTTATTATTTACTGTAGTGGAATTTTGCAGTTAGTGGGTTTTCGTTGTTTTTTCGGAGATGCGATTGTTTGTACACTTTCTGTTATTGCTGTTGTGTAGTTAGGTACTGTTTCGTCTATCTCGTCTGATGTTGATAGCTTGCTGGGCCATTTGAGATTTTTATTTAGAACTTCTTGGAAAGGTTCCAATCTATTAGTCCATTTATTATTCTTGGTTCATTAAGTCTTCTAGAAGGAGCTGTTACAAAAGAGATTATTACTGGAAGATTGTCCGAGTTAAGTTCTGCGAGGACTTCTTGGAATATTTGTTTTTTAAAATTTTTTTGGGCTATTATGTCCAAGATATCCGGCTCATGGTCCAACCGATATGGGTAATATGTCGGGATTTTTTTGCGTCGAGTTTTGTTCCTGCTAGGTTACCTGCCGTACATACCCACATGATATTTTTGGAGTTGAGATCACCAATTAAAATTGTAGGCTCATTTCCATTGAATATCTCGCATCTGTCGTTTTCGAGTAGTTGTTTGTTCGGTTGTCTATATACACTGATTATTTTAATATAATTATTATCTTGTGTTTTTGTTTTGATAGCGACTGTTTCTAGATTGGCCACATTGATTGTCGTATCTTCATGATGAATAATTTTATGTTTTATGAAAATTCCTAGTCCACCCGAGGCAAATCTTGCTGTTCTATCATTGCGATAACAGGTATAGCCATGTATTTCGATTCTGTCATTGTTGATCAGGTGTATCTCCGATATACATGCTAGATCAATGTTGTATCTTGCTAGAAAGGTCGCAAACTGCGTTTGATAGGTTTTTAGTATATTGGCATTTTAGTTCAGGATATTTGAATTGTTTTGTTGGAGTTATGATCCATCGAGGAGAAGTGGTAAAAGATTAGTTAACAAGAATTGTTTTATTTGACCAAGATAGGGTTGAATTATATTTAGTATTAATGTAAGAATTTTAGTGGTTATGAGTTCAGTTTCGAAAGTGTTGTTTGTGGGTTTCTAGGGTTGATTTTGTTTATTTAAATTTGTGGAGTTTTTGTCAAGATGTGGGAAGTTTGTGAGATTATTTTGTGGTGCTGTGTTATTATTAGCTTGTCCTTTCTTGTGTATGTTATACTCTTGGAGAATTTTGAGTCCTGGAAGTGCTGCAGCCCCTAAAGTTGGCTGGGTGATTTTCTCCGCAGTTAACGCAGATAGCAGAAGTATTACTGTTTTTATCACAGTCAGTATACATGTGGTTACCAGACACTTACACATCTTGGTTGCAAGCGGCAATAGTTTTTAGTATGGCCATAGCGTTGACACCTATGACACTGAGGTGTGCTGTTTAACGTTTTTCGTGGTTCCACTCTGACTAGCGTGTGGTAGATGTAATCGATTTTGAAGATTCGCTTTTTCATTGGCTGTTAGTATTGCACATACGGGAATTGGTATTATGTCTTTATTGTACAGTCTGGTGATTCTAATTATGGGAAGGTTATGTACAGAGAGTTCATCTGCTAGATCCTTTTCCGTTAGGGAGACTGTGACATTTTTAATCACTACTGAGAGTGGTCGTTTATTAGGGCATTGAAAAGAATGGAACGCAATCTTATTTGTTAAATAATATTTTGCTAAAGCCCTGTAGTCGGCATCTGTCGAGAGTATAATTTTTAGTGAAATTCCACTAAGGCTGGTAGAATATTTATCCTTAACAATGCTGGGGATGTCTGCAATAACTTTTTTGTGATCAACTGGCCCGTGTAAAAATATTGGAAGAATTTTATTCTTGTTTACTTTGTTGATTTTCCGTAGATGTAATGGTGCTCTTTGACGGTGTGTTTTTGCTTGACGGATCAAGGTGTTTTGGTAGGTAATTTTTGTTCTTTTCCATGTAGGATGTAGGCTGCCATTGATATTTTCAGCTCACTTACAGGAGGTGAGAGGTGATCTGAGTTTCTTTTTGTTGTCGTAACTGCATTACCCCACTAGGGGGAAGCGATTAGAAATACAATATACTAGTTCAACGTATAGATATTTCGCTAACTAATAAAACATGTGTGAATTTTGCTAATACAGCTGATTGTTGATAGCGCGTTCGGGATCGTGATATTGCTGCGGTCACGCATTCGCACGACCGTTCAGCAGCAGAACTCGCGCCATACTCTATTAGAGTCTTATGAGAAGGACCGGATTTATATGCCATAAAAATGACTTAAAGATGTCTATAGTATGCCATAATAAGTTTAAACTGTCAAACATGATATGTGGTTAACAAGTGTCAAAGATAGGTTTATATTGATGTTTTTTCCACAAATTTAGTTGGTGGTGATAATTAGCGCAGGCAATTTTTATTAGGTTTTTGTACATATAAACTAAAAGCCTATTGCTTACGATTTGTCTGTTGGTCGCTTTTTTAGCTTTTTAATAACACGCATTTATATTGTTTAACTGATAACAATAGATATGAATAGATTCTACGGCCCCGATCCAGGGGAAAAAGCTGATCCTGTTAAAAATTTATATGCAAAAAGGCTCAGGATATATGTGGAACGTTGTTTCACGTTCCCACCTTGTTTTTCGTTGATGAATGGAATTTGTAGATTTTACATTACTAATTATTTATATTGTTTGTAATCAAGTAATCAAGGTGGCACAACCCCAAAGTTGAAAGCTATATGACCTGATAGGCTTCAGCACAATTTTATTCTTAATGGATAGTTTTGAATCTCGACCCATGAGTTAATATATTTGTTCGAGCTTAAAGTCCACTTGTTCTCTTTTTGTCTATGTGCGTTTTTGCCATGTAAAGTATTGATTTAGGTGTAATACTAGGTATTTATAATCTGGTTGACGGTTACAGAAAAACATATTTCAGTAAATATAGTGAATCTTTCTTGAAAAGGTTTATATTGATTTATTTTAGTCTTATTTATTAAACAAATTTAAGTGAATTTGCAAGTTTTGAGAGGATGTTACTAAACATGATGAAGATAATACAGTAGTCATGATGTAAGCGGTATATATAAGGTAGAGAAGTGAGTCAAGCACGTTTTGTCATTACGATAAGATTTCAATTTTTTTTCTTTTTTTACGTGTCTTGCCTGATTATCAGGCGTTGACTATCAATCAGCATGTCGATAATTTCTTTATATTGGTTTTGATTTCATATAGTATAGAATAACTGTTTGCTCGTTAGTCTAGCCTACTGGCACAAAGACATTTTTTTTCTACCTACCGATTTTTCCCTCAGTTTTTTGTCTCACAATGCGACTGTCTTCTTCTTGGGCGATATTCCTTAGAAGTGACTATAGCTTATTCCTTCTTAAGATGCTTTGATGTAGTTACTTGAGAACTAGGTTGTTGCTAATGAAAAGCAGGTGAAATGGACGATGACACTGTGTTTTAATCTAAGAGGTGCGTTCAAGTTCTAAGGTCTCCAAATTTTTTTCTCAACAGTGAAAGTAAGTAGAAAGATGCGGTTAATTTTAAGAGACACGGGAAATATTTCTAAATTTGTAATATAGATGGCAGCACTAAACAAAGTACACAGGTCGAATTACTGCCAATACAGCCAGTGTTGTTTTATATGCTTTAAATGGCAACATTTAGTGTTCAAGAACAATGTGTAATCACCCGTTTTTTTCTCTTGGCGATTGCAACTGAGTGACACATGCAGTGAAACCGTTATGGATATTAAATATATGCTTTAATAGGTGCGACAGTTTAAAGAAGGTTGAGAGTTGTGTGACAATGAACCGAAGCAGCCTCGACCACGAATAAGCCGGACCTAAACCATAATTGCAGGAGTGGAGCAAGTTGTTATGGAAGACCGTCTATTAGGCGTGCGTGATATTGCCTCTACACTAAGAATTCCGTAGGATCTGTGAAGTCTATTTTTTATGATGACCCGAATATTCAAAAGGTTTCTTAAACACAAAGCTGCGCGGATAACAATGTTTCAGGATATGTTCACACGTGATGCTGCTATAAATTTCCGACCACGGACACTATCCATGGCCGCTCATTTTTCAATCGATCGCTGTTGCATCCCTGTGGGCAAAACACCCCCTTATAGAACTATTATCAGCAGTCATGGAATCATAGCGACGACGTTGCAAAAAATGTGTACATCTAGACGAAGATTACGACGCAAAGTAACAGAAGTTTTAATTTTCTTGAGTAAGTATTTTTTCAGAAAAAATTTGGAGACCTTAGAACTTGAACGCACTTCGCATTTGTTGATTAATTAAGGGTGGCATATAGTGAGCTGGTGTGAATTGGAATCGTAATTATATTTGCATTATGTTTTTCGGTAGAGCGGAGCATTGAAGCTGGTACTGTACAAATGATAGTTGTGCGTACTATACAAAATAATGTTGATTAGTGCCAGCCACTGACAGACACTAATAAGCAAAATGGTTTGCATTTAAAATATTATAGAAATAATAATGGTTAAACATAAGAAGGTTCAAATATGACCGGGACTAATTTGTGTGTAAACAAGCCGCACTGCGTAGTAGTTGCGCGACCTTAAAAGAATGGAGCCACAACCCTCGCCCTTTCTCCTGCTTGGGTTAGAACCTGTTCAGTACTGTTTGGGAGTTCCTAGAGTGATAAACAAACAGAAGGTACTGCGGAATGTGCATCAACGCATTGTGATTAAATTCTTCGGTGGAGAAAATGTCCCGTATGCTGAAATTTACCCTAGGCCACAACAATAGTATGAGCAAGCGTGTCTCTTACGGATCCGTGTGTTTGAGTGGTGTAAGTGCTTCAGAGAGGGCAGAAAACACGTGGAGAGTAAAAACCGCCGGCTGCAAACATCTGCTACCGAGCCAAACATTAATCATGCAGACGAGTTTATTCGTGAGAATAGGCGCAGCACTATTAAGGAACTTGGAACAATGCTGTCTGTGTTGGTAGTGTAGAAGATATTGTGAAAAAACGTCTGTACTATCACAGGTTGAATGCACGGTGGGTATCACGTACTTTAACGGACGTGAACAAAATGGTGCGCACGTCTTCTATAGCAGTTTGAAGACGAAAGTGATGCATTTTTTAAGTCTATAGTAATCACAAATGAACCGTGTGTGTACTACTTCATTCCCGTGACCCAGGCGTCATCACGCGAGTGACGGAATATTAGTTCTCCCAAACCCAAGAAAGCGTAAAGGAGCCGTTCGGCAGAAAAAGTGATGGCCACGTTTTTCTAGGACTGGCAAGATGTTATCCATGTAGACTTTCTGATGGACGCCAGAACAGTCAATGCAGTTTATTACTCAGACTTCTTAAGTCTGAATAATCCAAGCGGAAAGCAAGTGGAAAGCTTTCTTTCAAGACAATGCACGGCTTCATACGGCCAAAGCAACAACGAAAACTCTCCTCAAAATTGAAGTGCAATCTTCTACCACATCTGCCCTACAGTCTCGATTTGGCTCCAAGTGATTTCTACCTGTTCGGAAAGTTCAAGTCAGACTTGCAAGGCATGCAATTTGCGAACAACGACGTCGTCATCCCGATTGTTCGGGAGCGGATACGCCGCCAACCAAAAATCTCTTTTGATATTTCCTCAGGATGTTTCTAGAATGTTGGAAAAAATATGTTGACTTCGGAGGAGAGTACGTTGAAGACTGACATATGTACGTAAATGTTTGGAAATTTGTTTTTTCGTAAAAAAATTAGCCCCGATTATATCTGAACCACCTTTTACTTTATAAAATAAACATAAAAATAAGTAAATACATTGATCCAGAGGCCGTACTTTATCACATATAACAATGCACACTTAAATTTTTTAGCTATCAGAGCGGTGACTGAAATGTCTTTTTTATGCGAAAGCCAAATGCGGACTCTTAAATGACTTTGTGAATAAGAATTGTCTTATCTGGGGTAATAAAAATCCAAGTGGTGTTTAGGAAAAACTAATGCATCTATAAAAATGCAGTGTTTGGTGTGTATTGCAAGCTAGAGGGATCATTGGCCAGTACATTTTTAGCTCGAAGATGGCAACGCTGTCACTATCAATAATGTATGTTATTGGGATGCTTAACAACTTTTTTTAATGAAAACAACGATTGGAACTTGAATGATATAAGATGAAGCCACATATCATACAGCACCTGAAACATTCACTTTACCTCAAATCCAATTTTCTGGTGGTGACATCATTGATCTTTCGATCGAACCCCACTAGATTTTTTCCTCTGGGGCTATTTGAATGAAAGGGTTTATATCAAGAAATCTGCCGCGATTCCAAGAATAAAAGAGAAAATAAGACGTGTAACTTCTAAAACATAGTCATATTTATGAGAAAAGATTATGAAAAACTTTTTCTACAGAATGCACGCATGTCAACCAAGTCGTAGATGGCATTTCATTGACATAATATTTCATACGTAACTGTAACTCCATACGTTATACTTACAGCAATAAATTCCGATTGTTCCAATATTTTGTGTTTTGTTCAGGAAAAACCCTCTGAAGTCTAGATTGGATCACCCTACACTATATTATTACGTGCCCAAGTACTTTAAATTAGAAGTTAAGTAGTTTATATAAGAGGCAATTTATATTGTAAAAAGGGTAGTCATGTTACAGGTACGCCGAAAGATTTATGGTTTTCCGTCATTACTTCTATCGGTGTTACCAAAGCGCGCAATTCACTCGCAAACAGCTTTGTACCCGGCAAAATTTGCATAAAACAAACTTTCATCTTATCACCCGTGGCGTTTGTCAAAAATCCGACAGATTGTGACTTCGCTTGGCCGCTGCAGTTTCGATGCTGAATATTCATATTTCCGATTTGCATGCGTTTGTGGGCCTCGTTTTGAGGTCGATGCTTTGCAATGCAAAGAAGTCGATAAAAGGCCGCAAATCTTGGGATTTTAATTCCGCCGCTCCTCGGCAGAATAACTTTTAGCACGGCTAATCAGGAAGAGAGGTGTGATAAATCACGGCCGAGGGCCAAGATCAAAGTTGCAAACTGCCTAAGGACGGACGGGACTGCATGCATACAGATCACACTCGGCGCGGATTTGCATAGATACAGTCTGGGAGATAAAAGGACTCGGGACTTCGTCCTGGGTGTTTGTGTAGCAAACGCTCCTTAACGCTTGTAAAACATAAAGTTCATAATGGAAGGGTCTGGCTTTCATAAAGCTAATCCCCTTATCAGCAGATACGGCGTAGGAAAATTATAATCCTTCGGCGGCACGGTGAAAAGGCATTTGAAAATGGAATCGTGCGTCGCTGCGAGGCCGTTGCGTGCCGCGCCGCCTGTGTTTAGATTTGTTTCCAACTTATGCAAGATAAAGAAGGAAGCAGCAGATTTTAGGTCTCGCAATATTTTCCCGTTAATTTCGCCAAGTAAAACAGAGGGAGTGCAACCTAGCGAGGCTGAGCTTTCCAGTGTAAATAGAAATAAGATTATTAAAATTCCCCCGGAGTTTCAGCCGAACCGTTTTCGAATTTCCTCTGCGCAAACAAAACAAGTCGGCCCTTTCCCGGGCTTCATAAACACCTATATTTTAATCGAACCCGCTCTAATTGCGGAGCTCTAGGCGGCGCATTCAATATCCAATTTATTTTTTATCCGATTAATTACACGGTCGCCGATTATCGAATTCAATTTAATTTGGTGCGCAGAACTGCCATTGACAGATCTACATAATTTCATTTTATTCGGGACAATTTGGCCGCGCCGAGGTTACGCGAACCGCAAAATTTCAACAAAGTGGACCGTAACTGGGCGCCACTGTTTAATTTTAGCGTCCGGCGCTCCAACAAATTTCATTAGGTCTAATTCCGAGGTTTCATAAAGCTTGGCAAAATAAAAGAAATCGGCGGCTATGAGTGGGGAAGAGAGCCCCGCTTCCAATAAATGCGGATAAGTTCGAAGGCTGGGGTGTTCTTCGCACTCCAACTCATCCAATTGCTTAATGAAAGAATGTGCATTAAGGATTTGTATGCTTACTATATTTATACATTTATTTAAAAAAGCGATAAAGTTATTGCTTACTTTTAGTTTAAGGAAAACGAATAGGTGCTATTTCCTAGTATTATGAAAAATACAAGGAATTACTGAAAAATAAAACGGAGTGGTGGTTAAGTAGGGCGGTAAAAAAGTAAAGGAGAACTAGATATCAACAAAATTAAGGTATGATTAAGAAATAAGGAATAAATCGAAAATAACGTTAATAAACCTTGATGAGAAAGCTACCTCTGACGGGTTGACCGAGGACGCCTCTCTTTGCGCAGTGAGGCAAGGAAACAGCTGGCGAACGAAGGTATTGATTACTAAAGTAAATATATAACAGATTCGTACTTGAATTTTTATACACAGATATTTAAGTGTGCTACCAACAATAACCCGTTCCAAGATTTTATGTGCTATTAACTATTGTAAATAGCAGAATACGTATAAAAACCAATAAACAAGGGAGAAGAAAATTACGAAATGGGGAAAATACTAGAAGAAATGTACAGAAAATTAGATAGAATAGAAAGTAGAGATGAACAAATAGAAATAAAATTAGATAAATACAACTGAACTTAGACAAACTCAAAAATAAAAATAATATATTAAAAAGAGACAACCACTAATTTAAAAAAAATGGAACGTCAAGAAAAGAAAATAGAGATGCTGAGAAAAAATTAAGAAAGAAAAAAATAATTATACATGGAATTGAAGAAGAAAAAGAGAAAAGTGACCTAATACTAAAAAAGAAAGTGAGAACAGTCTAAAGAGACATAGATTTAAAATTATCTGTCGATAAATAACAGACATTAGAAGAATCGGGAAAAAATAAAGAGAAAAAAATATGCCGAAACAATTAGATAAAAAACTGAAAATTCTAAAGGTAACAAATAAATTAAAAGGGACAAAAGTATATATTGAAGAAGATTATATTAAAGAAATGTAAGAGAGTATTAAGGGATTACATGAAACAAATGAGAAACAAGGGGCGGGGCATCACGTTACATTAAAAAATGATAAACTCATAATAGGTAGAGAGGAGGTTATCCAGTAACAATTAAGGATAGTAGAAATAAGGGATCAAAAGAAAGGAGAAGAAAGCTCGGGATGGAACAAAGAATTAGTAGAGAAAGTACAAACAAAAGGTAACATTGGTAATACATATATAAAGATAGGATAAAACTAAAAAGGCAGGACATTTAGTCAAAGATTTCCAGAGAACAAAAAGATAGAAAAGGGACCTATAAAGGAGCAACTGCTAAAAATTATGGGATCGAAGAAATCAAAAAATTAACGATGCGTAGCAAAGGACTGACATTAGAGAATAAGATGAAGAAATATTACGACAGATATTATGGAGAAAAGAAACAAAAAGAGAAAGCAGAAAAAAGAAGAAGAAATGAATTACAAAAAATAGCAATAGTGATATGGAATATAACATCATTGACAGGGAAGGAGACTGAAGTGATAGAAGAAATAGAAGAATATGAAACTGAAATATTAGGAATAAGCAAAACGAAGAAAAGAGGAAATTGAATGGTAAAACTGACTAACAGATACAGCATGTATTACTCAGAAATACCCATGGAATAAATATCAAAGGAGGGGATAGGGATTATAGTAAATGAAGAAATTAATTATATAGTTTTAAGTATGAAGCACTCATCCCTAGAATAGAATAAAATAGAATAGAGTAGAATAGAATAGAATGGAATAGTAGTAACACCTGAATTAAGGCAGAGTTTTCAACAGATTATAACAGAAAAGGGGGCAGAATTATGAAATACACGGAAATAGTAGAAGAAAAAGAGAAAGTTAAGTTTACAAAGATAGTAATAAAGTAACTAAAAGACAAAAGTAACAAAAGCAAATACCAATTGGAGACTCATAAGGAAGTACATAAACTAGAACTAGGAAAAAAAGAGTGAACATTAGAGGAAAGATAGAAATCACTTAAAGATACATTATGTCGGAAACCAGTAGAAATTTAGGAATAAGAATAGTAAGTAACAACAAGAAAAGGTAAAATAATCAGGCCTGGAAAAATATATGCAAACTGGACTTACAACAGGAGAAAGAGGAATATATAAAAAGAAGAAACAGAGAAAAATAGATAGTGAAGGAAGCTGAACAAAAGAACTGGGAAGAATTTAGGAAATAAAATCATATAAAGTAAACAATAGGATTTTCTGAGCCAAGAAGAATGAAAAAAATAAAAGGAAATTAAAAAAAAACTAATAAGAGAAATTAGAAACCAGAATAACCTAACTAGAATAGACAAAAGCAAAATAATCGAAACGTAGGCAATACTTTACGCAGAAATTTGAACGACAATTAGAAAATGAAGTAGAGGAGCCTAATAAAGAAGAGATTAAGTAGAGCAAACGAAATTGTAACGAGAGAAAAAGTGGAAAAGTCCTTGAAAAGGATAAGAACAGGAAAAACATGTGAATAGGATAATTTTAAATAAAAAATGATAAAATAGATGGGACCAGTGGGTATAGAATGGTCATGGAAAATTTACAGAGAGGCATGGAGAAATATGAAAATCTCAAAAAATTGGGAAAATAACCTGATAGCTCTAATCTATAAAAAACGGAATGAAAAATTAAAGAAAAGAAATAAAATGAATTAGAGACCAGAACAACTTGATTAGAATAGACAAAATGGAAATAATCTAAACATGGAGAGAATATTTTGCGCAGAAATTTAATTAAAAAATAAAGTAGAGGAGCCTAATGAAGAAGAGATAAAAGAGAGAAGAATTGGAAAAGCCCTTGAAAAAAATAATACGAAAAGCAAGTGAAAAGGATAATTTGGAACCAGAAATGATAAAATGGACGGGACCTATGGGTATAGAATGGCTATGAAAAATTTGTAGAGACATGAAAAAATAAGTAAATTTCAAAAAAACTGGGAGAATATCGTGATAGTAACAATCTATTAAAAAAGGGATCAAACAAATTGTGATAATTATAAAGCAATATGCCTATCTTTGGTATGCTTTAAGATACACACCAGAATAATAAAAGAAAAATTGAGGAAAGTGATAGAGAGTAAGATAGAAAATAAACAAGTAGTATTTAGAGCAAATAGACGCAACAATGGTAATATATTTATAGTAGGAAACGTGGATAAAAAAATAGAGGAAGAGGAAGAACTGTTATTAACATTTATAAATTTAAGAGCAGCATTTAACACAGTATATAGAAGAAAAATATGCAAATGTTTAGAGGAGCTAAATGCGCTAATAGAACTGGAAATATATATAAAACAGTAAAAGAGAATTCAGTATGGAAAGAGGCATAAAGCAAGGGAATAGTTTAAATGCAGTGCTGTTTATAATAGTTACGGACAGGATAATGAAAAACATAACAAAAAAAAGAAGAGATTGGCAATAGAAACGTAGAACCAGTGAAAGCGAATAGTCTAATGTATGCGGACAACATAGTGGTACTACATTTGGAGAATGAAAATGGATTATTATATATAATTAATAAAACTAAAACAATCATAATAAATAAAAAAGAAAGGAAACATCAAAACAGCAAATTAAAATGCAATAGAGTCAAATTGGAAACAACGTATAGATGTCTAAGAACCATAATTACAGAGGATTGGAAAAATAGAAACAGAAATAACGAATAAATAAAAGAATAAAGAATAAAATAGAATATACTATGCATTAAACAGATTAATACTAACTGTTGCGGCCGAAAAGTGGACTGTATAGTAATTTTAAATTTTAACAAAAGGAACTTCAAACAAAAGCTAAATCTAAAAACACTACCTATGGAAACGGCGCTTTCCTGCAGATATCGGTTCCTAACTGTGCTGTTGGTCCTTAGGGATCCAGGAAAAGGAAATAATGGTGTGGGTAAAAAGATAGGACACGTTATCCCATTTTTCACAGCGGAGCCGAACGGTAGCGTCTCCTCTGGTGCAAAATATTATATATTATATGTTAGCGAAAATTGGACAATACAAGCAAAACATGAAAGAACAATAACAGCCTTAGAGATGAAACATCTAAGATGTATATTCAATAAAACAAATGAGATAGAATACGAAATGAGAAAATAAGTCACTAGGAAAATTGAAAATAGACAACTCAAATAGTACGGTCGCATATTACGGATGGTTACAGAAAGATTGTGTGGAAAAATTCTTGAAGGGGGAAGAATAAAGAAGAAAAAAGGAAAAGACCGACAAAAACGTAGATAGGACAAATAAAGAAAAAAGGAGGAAAGGCGTTTGACGAATTGAAAATGTTAGCAAGAGATAGAAGTAAATGGAAGAAGTGGGTGCAAAATGATACGGACTATTAAATTCGACGTTGAAAGGCAGAAGGATATGAGGATATTCGCGTTTATGTGATTGGTTTTATTGCTGATTTTGTTTGGTTTACTACAGGTAACAGCTTCTTATCGGTTGATGACAAATTAAGTTTTTTATATTACAAAAATTAAAATTCAAGTAGGTAAAAACAGTTAGAATTATATTTATTTTTAGTACTTATAATTGGGTTTGTGCATTTAAACAGAATGGAGGCATTGTACTTGTTATACCTGCAACGGCTACCAATTAATTAAAATTAATTATATTTTTAGCTTATTTTTAATTTGAGTCCCTACTTACGTTTGGTGATATGGTGACGTGTTCGGTGTTTCAAATCCCTAAAAATATCAAGTGTTAAGCGTGGGTGTTGGCGAAAGAAGTGGCATAGATTAAGCGATAAGTTATTTGCTCACAAAACTGAAAAAATGTCATTGACACCTATCGACTGTTTGATCAATCTGTCGTAATCTTCTGGATCTCCATATTATGACTAGAATGGACATTCTCAGTGCATGCTTCGGCCAGATGCGCCAGTGCAATACAAATGTCACTGTTAATTATTTAATTATCGTAAGTACATTCAAGCTTCGGATATATGTCGTGGCATTCCTGGAAATCCAACAGCATCAATAACACGCTGCAACGAATATACAATACTTAAATCCAATACAGAATCCATGAAAAATTATGGAAAATAAGAAACGCAACAGAATAGATAAAACTATGAAACCGATAAAACAAGTAAAAATCAGTGATTATTGGTAGGCAACTACTTGTATTTTATATTAAAAAGAAAACAAACAAATGCCAATAAACCCGATGAAATAACGGTTGCCTACAAAATCGATCAGAACGAACACTAGGTGTCTTGATAGTTAACGTGTTTTGTAAAACAAGTTTAAAACCGTAAATTAAAATGTAACAATAGCATGTTAACTAACAATCACATTAATGTTAATAATAGCATCGAAGCAGAGAATAGGGAATTCACTGCATTAATATGTAAAACCGATTCAATATGAGACTACCAGATCTGAATTTATAAATTTACACATATTCTATGTTACAAAGATTAGTAAAAAAAGCTTATAGAGGCTTTAGGATCAAATAAGCGATAAGCAAGTTAGAAAAAAGAAAACAGAAAATACATACGTTTGTCTTTATACCGGGTGGGTGAAAAGTAACCAGATATTAAAAATTGGTAGCAAAATTCATATTTTTAAGACAACTTTATTGAAACAAATTGTACATGTACACTACCACACAACAAAGTTAAAGCAAATCTTTAAATTACCTTATTCCTCAAGTGGTCAGGGATGGAATGCATAATTGTGTTTTTGTTTGGTATTTTCATATTTTTTTTCTCAATAATTTATTAAGTATTAAAAATGCTGCTAAACGCACAATTTTCTTAGAGAACCTTTTATTTAAATCTCTCTCTACCGTATTTTGTCATTTTCCATTTGAACGATTTCCTGTAGATATTCCAAATGCTTACGTATTTATGTAGAGATTTTTTTTTTTCGTACAAAGTTGAGCTTCAGGGAATTAATGCAGTATAGTATTTTTCTATCACAAAAGACTATCGTCCAGCAAATTTGTAATTTTTATTTTGTTTTCATCAAAAAGAAATTTTGCTTCCTCTTTCTTGCAGTGTCTGTTTTGTAGATGTCAGCTTCACACATCAATTTTGAAAACTCATTTTTGTTTTAAAGAGTGTTCGTAAAAGCTTCTAAAGTACTGTACACTGTGTTGCGTTTGTGTCTGTACTTTACAATTGAAGCCCTTTACTTACTTCTCGGGTACTTTACAATAATGTTGTTTCAGAAACATACCATTAATATTATTTTTAAACTCTTAAGTTTTTTCAATATCACAGTGAGTCCTTAGTATAATCACTATCATAAATAATATATGTCAAAAGTATCAAGAAGCTCCTGGTACTGTTTGTATAATTTTTGACTGGCATCAACAAAAGTACTTCACTAGGCTGTCGATAAATTTTTAAAGGTGTCTGTTTTAAAGTGAGACTGCAAGATACCCATTTTGGTTAAAGAACTAAAAAAGTTATAGATTTGCTGTTCTGAAAAAAAATAGAGTACTTGGTGCTCTCCACAGCTGCAGAGCCAGTTAGTTGTAAAAAGTATACCGCGCACGGGATATATGTGGCCAAAAGATTTATTTCTGTTATTCTAGCCTGAAGATTTTTGTACTACCCAGACATAGTGTGTAGGTAGCGGGTAGACACTCCTGTACGATCCTGGTATAGGATAGGTCTGCTTCAGGAGAGCGATCCTGCCTACGCGAGCCTCGACTCTCTCTATACCTCCTAAATACCGAGAGAGAGCTGACTCCTAAAATCCCAATCCTTACCCAAAACCAAATGCATCCCTCCTACATATATCCTATCCAACTCGCCAACTCGCTCGGCAAGCGTGGCGTTTTAATTGCCAAATTCCTTCATATTTTATTCTATGCTAAATGTCGAAATTCAAAAAATATAAACCCCAGGTGGGTAGAGTGTGTAACTCAGACTCCCACTCTGATCAAGTATCAGACCGCCTCATTTCGGATTCTGGGGGAGGCAGAAAATCGACAAGAAACACATCAAACAAGACATTTCGAGTAACAACATACAATGTGCGTACAATGAGACTGGACGAACATCAAACCAGATTAGAACAAGAGTTGGATGCCATCAAGTGGGATATCCTCGGCCTATCCGAAACCAGACTAAAGGGTGAAAAAGCAAAACAGGCCATGTGCTATATCAGTATAATAAGGAAGAACAATCACACCTAGGGGGAGTGGCAATTATAATAAATAAACGTATAAAACATCTCGTAACAAAAATGCAAGCCATATCTGACCGTGTTATCTATATAACGCTTGAACTTAGTAAAAGATATTCCTTACAAATAATCCAAGTATATGCACCAACCAGTAGATCTGAAGAAAGCGAAGCTGAACAATTCTATGAAGACATTACAAGTGCAATCCACCACGAAAAAACCCAATATGTAATAGTATTGGGTGATTTCAACTCTAAAGTAGGGAAAAATGAGGATGACAATCTTCAAAACATGCTTCTAAACTTTTTACAGCAAGAAAAATTATTCTGTCTCAATACATTTTACAAAAAACCACCCTAAAGAAAGTGGACCTGGAAAAGCGCTGATGGACATACGAAAAATGAGATCGATTATATACTATCAAACCGTAGAGATATCTGCACCGATGTTTCCGTTCTGAACAAGTTTGACACGGGAAGTGATCACAGGATGGTGAGGGGAACCCTTAAAATCGATATCAAAGTCGAAAGGAAAAAACTAATTCAAAACTATACCTATTTCCTACAACACAATATCTAGACAAACATCAACATGAATATGCAGAGCTTATCAAATACAAATTGCCGCCACCCAAGAACTAAACAATTTAGAAATAAACGAATTAACAAAACAATCACATCTACTGTTCAAACAGCGGCAAAAAGATATGCACACAAAAAGACAAAAACAAGTAAACTCAAAGAAGAAACACTGCAAATGATAGAACACAGAAAGGAGTTAAATCGAGAAACTGAAGAATATAAGCAACTAAATAAGGACATAAACAAACATATACGTAAAGACCTAAGAGCATACAATACAAAATGATTCAATCAGTGATTGAAGATAATGCAAACATGAAAGTCCTGAGATCGAAAATGGCCAGAGGAAGAGCGAAAATATATAAAATGAAAACTCCGAAGGAACAGTGGTGAGAAATAAACAAGATATAATCGAGTCCGTCGAAAACTTCTACAAATCCTTATACAACACTTATTCACAAGAAAAATACCAACAACAACATATTATGAATGTAGGATCTGAAGAAATTCCCGAAATTAACAACGGGAACTCAAAGCAGCCTTGCGGCAAATGAAAATGGGAAATCACCAGGGAAGACCGCATTACCATCGAAATGCTGAAAATGGGCGGCGAGCTTTACTACAATCAGTCCGCACTCTGTTAAACAAATGTCTCTATGAAGCGAAGATTCCAACTGCTTGGCAATGTGCGGAAGTCATCTTACTATTTAAGAAGGGCGATAGCGGAGACTTGGAGAACTACCGCCCCATTAGCCTCCTATCACATCTCTACAAACTGCTGACCAAGATCGTTACAAACCGCCTAACAAATAAATTGGATTTTACCAGCCGGTAGAGCAGGCGGGCTTCCGAAGAAACTATGGCACTAATAATCACCTACAAACGCTCAGATCCCTCATCGAAAAACCACAGAATACAACATGCCCATCTATCTTGCATTTATAGACTTCCATAAGGCATTTGATTCCATTGAAATTCCGGCAATCTTAAAATCACTGGACAACGCCCGAATAGACACAAGGTATTCAGACCTACTGAAATATATATACGAAAATTCCACCATAAAAGTAAAAATTAATGATGAACTAACAACCAATCAAATTAAAGTCAAGAGGCGTGCGCCAGGGCGATACTATTTCGCCAAAACTGTTTACTCGTCTTGGAGGATATATTCAAAACCTTGAATGGAAGCGAAAGGGACTAAATGTAGATGGAACATACCTAAGCAATCTTCGATTTGCGGACGATCTTGTCCTAATTAGCGATGGCCTAGAACAACTGAAAGACATGCTAAATGAGCTCCTCAAAACATCAGAACACGTAGGCCTGAAAATGAATGTCCAAAAAACGAAAGTAATGGGCCCAGTCGAAGAGAGTATCAACGTAGGCAACAACAATCTTGAGGTAGTCAAGGAATACATATACTTGGGGCACAAATTTAGGATCGGGAAAGAAAATCAGACCGCAGAAATCTCACGCCGGATAAGCCAGAGTTGGGCTGCCTTTGGAAAACTCAGTCATATAATGAAAAACACCGATATACCAACTAACCTGAAGAGAAAGGTTTAAGACACCTGTGTGCTTCCAGTTGCAACATATAGCCTGGAGACAATGACATTGACGAGAAAAAGTATGGTAAGACTTAGAACTACTCAAAGGGCTATGGAGAGAGCTATGATCGGCGTCAGTCTCAGAGAAAGAATCAATCACGAAGAGATCAGAAGGAGAACCAAGGTGATGGATATAATCTCAAGAATACTAAAAATGAAATGGAAATGGGCTGGATACGTGGCACGGCAGGAGCCAAACCGATGGGACACAAAGATAATCCAATGGAGACCAAGACTTACAACGCGGAGCAGGGGAAGACCACAGAAAAGATGGACGGATGACATCAAACAAACGGCGGGTAAAAACTGGATTCAAACCGCAAGAGACAGAGACGCATGGAACAAACTTGAACTTGAACTTTATTCAACAGTGGATAATAAGAGGCTGATGATGATGATGATGATGATGATGACATAGTGTTGGCATTAGCATAGCTCTGTCCTCTACAGTTTCGTAGATCAAGACCTTTCATAATTACAGAATATTTGGCATTTATAATCCCTCGTACAATATTTGCCTTAATTTGGTTAACTAACTGTGTAATGGATTCATTGAGCGTTGTACTTGATAAGTATGATAGAACAACTTTTTCTTTATTTTTATATTTTGCTACATGTTTGGCCATAAAAAATCGAAATTAGTTCTGTACACCCAAGAAAGTTACCACTTATTACAGAGTCTACAGCTATGCAATTTTAGGAACGCGTAGTGGGCACTGATTGCAACAGATAAAATGCGCTGGAAAAAAATGAAAATAAGGCAAACTAGGTCACACACCACCTTTCTCGGTCTTTCTTGCCTCCGGACGCAGCTTTTGCTTAATGGCACCCCCCCAATTCCTCACAAGCGGTAGGATGCACACCTGTTGCCTACGTTTTTTATTGTTTAATGGGAAGACCAGGGAGTGATTCGTGGAAAGTGTTCTTCTTTTTAGTCGCGGCGTTAATTTTAGGCTCAGAGATAGCAGACATAAGTATGGATTTGTCAAAGGCACGTTCAGGGCGTAAGCCGACTTAGAAAAAATGCGGTTTAACAGGAAGGTAAATCCAGTACAGAGCGGGTGAACAAGTCGAGACGAAGTGGAACACTCGTTTGGATTTGCAAATGTGTGACATACCCGATAATGTATGTATAGTATTTTCAAACAGTATTAACAGACAGCAGACAATTCCCCAATTTAAACTAAAGTGGATATCTTTGGCTAATAAAAAAGGCAAGATTTAGCCACAATAGCTAATCTTTTCTTAGTGCCGTGTATTGGCAGTCTACGAAAAGCTAAAAAATTCACAATTTTAATAATTTCTGAGCAAACATTTCTCCAATACAAAGCTTTCTCTTTGTACTGTTTTACTGCTTTATAGTCTTTGTAAAACTCAAGTTTTAATAAATTTTTAAGTATACTATCTGCATTAAAAGTTGTTCTCATGATCGGTTATTATGTGATTGTTTTTTTAATCATCAAACCCTAGAAATGCCATCCCAATTTTAATTCATGTGTTCTTTATTCATTAACTTTTTATGGAACAACTGATTGGTACATTTTTTTTACGTAGTATAACGTCTTTCAGATTTTTTAAAGTCAGGATCATCGTTTTGATGAATGGTCATCGAGTTATGAAGTTTGTTATTTATGCGCTACTATGCCGGATTATTAAGTGACATAATTGGGTCTACTTCTTTAAGAGCATTTTCAAAGTTTTGTGAGCTCAAAAGCTCTTGCAGCTGCACATTTGATCCACCACAATTTGTGTTTGAAGTCACTGAATTCGATAGCGACGATTGTGGTTGCTGCACACAAACTGAAAAAAAATGTCAAGTTTTAATACTTTCTTGTTCACAGTATCCTGCCGTTTAAGACGCTCTTTGGAAGGTCTTGACTGTCTTTGTTACTCATTGTTCAGCCTCGAATTGAACTAGGTTTTAATTTAAAATTAAGTATACTTACAAGAACTGCATTACTGTACAATAATTATAAATTACATTACTATTAACACAACCGTCAACGGCTACTATAACAATAATAATTTTGTTACACAAATTTTGTTCGTTGTATGAGTTTTGCTTGGCCTTTTAGAATGAATCAGAAAATTTTGGAATTTGAATTCGAGGACGCCGCGAAAATTGGCGTTGACGATGACCGATCATTTTGGAAAGTTTCTGAATAATTTACTTGTGATATGTTATTCCTGTTACAATACAAATGTTTTAAAAAATATTGTACGTCCAGGAAAGACGAATGCACGATTTTAAAGTTTAATAGTTCTATGCTATTCAAAGTATACTCAACTCATAAATTTGCGTATCCCAAATTTTGGCGTCCTAGGCTGTAGTTTTTCAGCGTATAGGTTAATCATGCCCAGAGGAGAGATGGTCTTTAAATCTTTCTAACCTTGGAAAATAATAAAAACTTTATTTTATTATTTAAAAAATACATTTTGATTTTTTATGTTTCTTTTGGTTCTACAATACAAGTTATAATTTTTATTATCAATTAATTAACAGTACTGCATGCAATAATAAAGAAAATTTGGCATGTGGATAATTCAAAAATAAGGTCTTCTAGGTTTTAAGAAAAAAATGATTTTCAATAATTGATATATTATTTTAAAGCTTGAAAATTCCTGTATTTTTCTACATAATCGTCATTTAGGTTAATGCATTTTTGTAGGCGTTGTGGTAATGTTTGTATGCCTATGTTATACCAACTCTCCGCCATGTCGTTGAAGAAGCGTTAGACCGCTTCTTTCACCTCGTCATTGTCGCTGAAGTGCACTCTGGCCAAATGTTCTTTTAACTTAGGGAACAAGGGGTAGTTACTAGGTATTAGGTCTAGACTTTAGGGGGGGGGGAGTTAATATGTCCTATCCAAACTGTTGCAAGAGAGCGACGGTTGTACGGGCAACGTGGGGACAAACGTTGTCGTGGAGAAGGCATACGCTCTTGCTCAACATTCCTCTTCTTCGATTACGAATTGCCTGGCTGAATTTTTTTTTAGTGTCTTACAATATCTGTCAGCGTTTATTGTGGTTCCACGATTCATGAAGTCAACCAACAATCCCCCCTTTCGATCCCAAAACACAGTTGCCATGACTTTGGCGGCAGACTATGCCAGTTTAAATTTTCGCAGCTTGGGCGAAGAGGAATTCCGCCACTCCCGTAATTGCTATTTGGTCTCAGATGTGAAGTAGAACGCTTAGGTTTCAGTCACCGTGGCAATCGAATCCAAAAAGTTGTTCTTCTCGTCTGCATAGCGTCGAAGAAATTCGTAGGAAGAGTCATCGCATTGCCGTTGGTGGTCTTCTGTAAGCATTCGCGAAAGCTATCTTGCACACACCTTTTGATATTTCAACTTTTCAGTCAAAGTCCTATGAATGGTGATTCAAGAAATTTCAGGAACCAAAATGTACAGGCCGCCGAGGGTGATCTTCTGATCTTTAAGCATGATTTGTTCAACTTTCGCGACTGTTTCGTCGGAAATTCATGGCTTGCTCTGAATTTTTATGCGATCACCTGTAAACTTCCTGCATCACTTGCGCAAGTTTTCCATATGCTCCCATAATTGTCAATAAATTTCAATTCGTTTAATGCCTTCAAAAACCGAATAACTGTATGAACTTTGCACTTGATGATAGCGGCAAACGAAAGCTCCATTACGAACGGCTGCAAAGCTAAAGCTGAGCGTTCTCGCAGGCTAAACGATGGTTTGGTTGAGAGTGGGGAAAGGAGCAAACACGACATTGTAGTCAACAGCCCGCGAAAAGTTTTATTACGACCCCAGCGCTTTGGAGACCTTATTTTTGAAACTACCCCAGTATATTTTAATAACGTATTAAAAAATGAAGGGTTTTTGTAAGATAATTTGGGGTTTTCAATTTGTGTGTTTGATAATTGATTTGCTGTACTAAATATTGTCTGTCAATTTTTATTACAAAACCCAGTCAACTAAAGGTCTGCGGCCGAGTAACATTTTTAGAGTCCTGTAATGTGCGTCAGTATAAAAACCTACAAATGGACAGCTTGAATGGATAGAAATTTAAATTCACCCCGCACAGGCAGGGCAGCTGGCACGTAACAAACCCGAAAATCACCGAACGGGCCTAGACGCATTTTTCAGCAATCAACTTTTTGCCGCGCGGCCCGCCGTATATGCGAATTAAAATTTGTCTGGATAAACGAGCGAGCCTCGAAGGCAAATGAGACTGTCAGGCGCATTAAAAGCCTTACTTTATAATCATTTAGCGGAAAAATAAGCTTAATTGCTCGGCATTTAAATACACCCACTATAACATCTTATCAGAGCCAACATCGGGAACATCGCGGTGTTCAGGTAGTCGATAAGAAATCAGAATTGTAAAATAAAGAGCGGGTTCGCGAGGATGCTCGCGTTGGCGCCGATTTTCTTCCTCTCGCACAAGCGGCCCGCCGCAGAGGGCGAGAGGCGAGCTGCAGGCTAGGGAGGGTAACCTTCCTGAACGAGGCGTAATTAAAGCGTGGCCACCTCAAAGACTGTAGTTCGAACCTCGCGTCTTTGTCACAGCCGTGCGGCTTTTGGTTTCTTTTTTGCATATATTGTTTATGCCGCATTGTCGTCGCGTCCGCGGCGAGCGGCAGTTGATCCTGCAGGATGCGAGCGCAGAGAACGCTTTACGGAGTGTTTATAGGCAATCCTTGAATTTTATTCGTCAATAATCCGCGTGTCGAGCCTCTTAAACGACTTCATCGCTTATCTTTAATATTGGCATCGGCTGAAAGCCCCGCAAATGAATTTAAATGGCGGAGGCTCGGCTTAAGGCGGATGTATTTTGGAAACGCCGCTATAATACTAACGAATGCCTTAATTAAGATATAAAACCGCTTCGAACGATAACGTAGCGATTTTATTGACCGAATTTAAAGTATTTATTTCTGATCTGAACGACTTGCTTCTGACGCATACTTTGTAGCAAAATAAATTGTGTATAAAAGGGATATCATTGAAAGTAAAGTAAATCAAAGTTAATATAGATTGATCTGACTTGATTAAGTTGTTTTATTGATTCTCTCTGTTTTTTTCCTTTTCTTTATTTGTTTTCCTAATTTTGGGTTATTTAACGCTTTCCGATTTTCAATCATTATATACATCTATGAGCGATTCCAGGATAGATTGATCTAATTTGGAAAAGTTGTTAGTATTTTTAACAAAAATTGTTTGTGGTTAGCTTATGGGTTAACAAAGTTGTTATTTTATCATTATTTTTTAATTTATAATTTTGCATAATTTTATTTTTAGTAGAAGAGGACGATGTGGATTACGAAAGTGACAGTGATCCTGATGACATCGATTTTTTGTCTTATATTTCTAATGTTTTATTTTATTATACCTTTGCAGTACATCATTTAATAAGCACACGCATACAAAACAACAATAAAAAATATTAATCAATGCCTTCTTTTCTTTCTTTTTGTTTCTTTCATATGCATATATGTCTCTGTATGTGTCGATATACAGCGAAAAAATATTGACGAGTGACATGCGCACACCGCGCATCACATACGTTTTTCAACTTTTTCAGTATCAGTTCATTATTTTCATTTCTGCCAATTTACATACAGTTTTTACATTGCCTAAGAAGTAAATATGCAAATTAGCAGAAGAGTACCTTATCACGTATTTTTCATTAATTTTTATTAACCTTTGATGACTTCTGCCAACCGTTTAGCCACCACCTACGCTTCTGCCATTTCTTTTCCTTTATTATATTTGCAAAAACAATGTAAATACCAATATTCAGCTTTGTACCATGTCACGTTTTTTTCCTTAAAAATTTGCATATTTGATCCCCACCCACGCTTTCAGACATCAAACTAACTTCGACCAATCGAGCTTTCCCTTAATTTAGAATGTAATCAGCACGTTTTACAGCCTGTCCCCAAGAAGACTATATACTTGGACTTTTCCAACTAACACAGGAGAAAATATTTAGAGAAATAAAATTGACTGTGTTGATTAACCATAGATACCGAAATAGCATTAAGAGTGCCAAAACATACCCGGGCGCTGACATAAATTCCGATCACAATCCAGTGGTAGTAAAGTTGAAATGCACGATGAAAGTGGTTAGAAAGTAAAATAAATTCAGTAAAAAGATAAAAGTAAGGAAACTCAGGAAACCAGAGATAAGAAACATAATAGCAGAAAAGTTGAAAGATTGGGCAAAGAAAAGCAAACACAGAATAATGCCAACAGTGGAGGATAAGTAAAAAAACAGGAAAGAAATAAGTCAGATAGGAAGAGAAATATTAGGGGTAGAAAAAGAAAAGAATGGATGACTAAAAAAATACTAGAAATGATGGACGAAAGAAGGAAGTACAAGAACAATAATAAAACTGAATATGATAGAATTAATAGAGATATAGGGAAGGAAATTAGATATGCAAAGAAAATTGGTTTACTAAGAAATGCGAAGAAATCGAAGTTACAAAGAAAGCACGATTTTTTTAACTTTCTTAATGGAGAAGGAAACAACATTGTGACCGAGAGAAGCGAAAAGAAGAACGTATGGAGAAAGTATATAAAACAACTGTTCTTAGATAACAGAGTAGAGAGCCAAGACAATAATTTAGAAAAAGAAGGACCCTCAATATTAAAAGAGGAAGTTCAGAAATCGTCGAAGAAAGCAAAGGAAGGGAAATCTTTAGAACTTGACCGGGTGACCATAGAAATCCTTAAAATTCTGGAAGAGGAAGATATGGACTTTCTGCTGAAAATGTTTAAACAAATATACGACGAAAGAATGGTTGAAATCTACCTTCATAACTCTCCCGAATGAAGCTAATGCTAAAAGGTGTAAGGAATTTTGCACAATAAGCCTCATCAGCCAAGTATTCAAAGTGTTCTTCAAACATCATTCATGAAAGGATAAGAAAAAAGTGTGACGAAACACTAAGTAACAACCAATTTGAATTTAGAGCTGGTGTAGGCACAAGGAAAGCCTTATCTGCGTTAAAAGTCTAAATACAGAAATGTAGGGACATGCAGACGTTATCGTAAGTTTCATTGACTACGAGAAGGCGTTTGACAGAGTGAAATATGAATAACTTATTCAAATATTGGAAGAAATATGCCTAGATGGAAAGGATATACAAATAATTAAGAACCTGTAATGGGACCAAACAGCAACCTCTAGAATTGAGAACGACGGTACAGAAGAAATAGAAATAAAACGAGGACTGAGACAGGGATTTATCGCCAACCCTGTACAACTTATACTCAAAGCATATAATTATGAATTCGCTGTACATGAGAGAGGAAGGAATTAAAGTAAATGGTGAAGTAATAAATAATATTCGATATGCTGACGACACCATTATGGTTGCATCAACTCAAGAAGATATGCAAGTTTTGTTAGACAGGGTGAATGAAGAAAGTATAAGGTTAAGCCACAATATGAACATCAAAAAAAAGTTTATGGCAGTAATCAAGAAGAGAAACCTAAATGTGGGACTTACGGCAGCAGGTAACAACATAGAGCGAGTACAGAAATATACATATTTAGGTACATGGGTAAGACAAGAATATAATGGAAGTTAAGATATGAATAGAAATGGCCAGAGACGGATTTAGAAAGATGAAAGTAATGTTATGTGATAAATAATTGAGCATCGATCTACGACTGAGAGTAGTTAACTGTTACATATGGCCAATATTAATGTACGGCTCAGAAGCATGGACTCTAAAGACACAATCGCAAAAATAGAAGCATTTGAAATGTGGGTCTTTTGGCGAATATTAAAAATCTCGTGGTCAGAACGATGTACCAATGAGGAAGTCTTAAATAGAATAGGAAGAGGTAGAGAACTTTTACACATAGTGAAAAGAAGAACAGTCGAATATCTGGGGTACGTACTGAGGCATGATAGATACGATCTACTACAGAAAATAATGATGGGAAAGATAGAAGGTAGAAGAGGAGTGTGAAGAAAGAGTGGACGGGGATCACGAGAGTCAGCACCTTTTTTAACATAGCAAGAAACAGACAATAATTAGCAGAAATGACAGCTAACCTTCACTAGTTGGAGCGGCACCTATAGAAGAAGATTATTTATGTTAATCGGTGGATTCTAATTATGTGTAAATATCTTAGATTGGGATTTGATGGAGTTTGTTTGTATTTCGCATTTTTGGAACTATTTGCAGGTTACGTATATTGCGTTCTATAGATGTTTCAATTGTACACTAAATAATGATTTTAGTGTCATGTGCATATATCGTCAGTGTTGAATTAACAGCTACAGGCAGATCATGGACATATATGTTAAATAAGGTAGGTCCGAGTATGCTCCCTTGAGGAATTCCCACTTTTATTGTTTTCACACTGGATAATGCAACATTGATCCTCATTCTAAATGTTCTGTTGCTTAAGTAGAAGTATATGATTTTAATTATAAAGATCGGGATATGTAACTCTATAAAGAAGGTCCTTATAACCAGACCTTGTCAAAGGCCCTTTCGAGATCCAGAAATATTATTGAAGTGTGTATATTATCTTCGTACCCCTTCTCCATTAGTTCAGTTATTCTTAGAAGTTGATAAGCGGTTGAGCGTGCTGGTCAGAACCCAAACTGGTGAGGCGAGATGACCTCATTTTCTGGTAGGAAGTCTTGCAAGCGAGTGAGAATTACAATTGCTAAGAGTTTAGCTAGAGTGGATAGTAAGCTAATGGGCCTATATCATTCTGGGGTTTTCTTGCTCTTCCCAGATTTATAGATTGGAAGTCAGGCTTGCGATAAGGTTTGGGTAGATAGATTAAAATTTAAATTACTTCACTTGCACTTCCTCATTACTTGATTGCATCATCTTTTGGTTTCTGTAGAACAGTTCCTTCACAATCTGAATTAAAACCGCTGTCTCACCTCCAAAGCAAGTACGCACGGGAGTTCTTGGTCCCACATTACTTAAGATCTTCATATACGGCATGAGTTCCCGTTCTCGTGTTTCTATGTTAGTTATTATTTCTAAATACTCGTAACTTTCTACATCTTCAAGCTGATTTCCGGTAAGTGTTATTCTGATGTTTTCTTTTGCTTCTGATATTTTTATTTATTTTTGTTACTTTATGTCCCATCGTTCTATCACCATATTCCATTTGTTGGCCGCTTGCTGTAACATCCGTGATAATTCTGCTACAAGTATAATGTCGTTTGCATATGTCAAGCATATTCCCGCTTTTACTTCAATTTTGTTCTGTTTGGATTTTTTTATAATCTGGTTTATTACTGCCGCGAACAATAAAGGATTCAAGAAGTCTTCTTGCTTCACTTCTCTGTTCATTTGGAAGCTTTTTGATTCTACTCGTTTTATTCATACTTGTCCTTTCGTTTGTTCATAAAATTTGCAATAGCCTGCACCAGTTGTGTTATTTTCAATTCTGATAAAGCCTTCCATAAGCTATCCCTGATAATTATTGCAAAAACCGATTCAATATCCATAAACGCCAGAAATAGAGGTTTGTTTTGTTCTATTCTTTTCTCTATCATCATATTTAGTTTAAATTTATGGTATTTTGTCTATCTTTGCGATTTGTAGGCGACTTGTTCTTCCACCAGTAATTTTTTAATGTTTCTTTAGTTTTTTTCCAGAATTCTTAAATATATTTTTTGTATGATGGAGGATAGGCATATTGTTTGGTAATTGTTGTAATCATTTGAGTCTCCTTTCTTATGTATTGGGACTGTTATGTTCACTCCCCAATTGTATGGTGTTCTGTTCCCTTCCCAAGCTAGTTGGCATAAGTCTTTTATATATAGGTATAAGGGCTCTTCCAATACGAAAAATCCAAGATTTTTGTTTTGGAAAGAAAAGTGCTGATATCATCTTTGGGATTGAAACTTTTGAAAAACTCTAAGCTCGATTGTAGCGAATTAAATAGTATACCGAGGCAATTCTTTAACATAACAATGCAAAAAGGTTTAAAGCGCCTAATATTTCAGTTCGAAATTCGCCCCTTGTGTTTTTTATTTTATGGAAGCTGAAGGAAAACCTGAAAGAATAATATTACACTAACGATGAAATGCAGGCAGCTATGCGTTACTATTTTCGGCAGCAGTTGTCGGACAACTTTTGCCGCTTTGGTCCTTGTATGCGCTAGACATTACAATTTTATTTGGCACACTATCTCGGCTTGGAATAGATGTATTAAAACCTGAACTCTGAGAATATTTCGCCTAATGTACCACCAGCGACGGAGGTTACGACCGACGCCCTTTTCTTCCCGCTCTGGGCGAAAGAAGCTGGCAGACGCTGCGCCCAAATAGACGACGCCGAGTCAGTAGCAGTGTCTATGCAAATTCCGGACTTTAACTTCTCGATGTAAATTAATTTATTAAAGTTTATGTGCATCTCCTTTGTTTGCAGGCGCTCACTGAAGTTTAATACGCCCTTAAAACTTTTTGCGCGCTCTGCAATTATTTGAGCGAAAAAATGACTACCGCGCGTCTAAGTTGCTGCTAGCGCCGCCGCAGAGCTGCAACTTTTGTGTAGGCAGAAAGCAAATTACACGGCTACAGTTTTACGTTTTGTATAATAGCAGCGCGAGCCGAAGAGTTGCGAAACAAAAGGATAATTGGTTTACGATTTTTGCCCGCGCTCATTAATTTGAACGGTCGTTGCAACTTTGCGTGGACGTAAGCTCACGGGCGCTGAAAACATTTGTTTCTAGTGTTAATGGGATTATTACAAAGTTTGATCTGGTTTAAACATCGACGGGCACTGGAGAGAAGATATTTCCAACTTGACAGTTAAAAATCATGCAATCATTGCTTTACCTTTGTTCATCATCTCCAATTAATTTTATGTTAAGCACGATGCTGCCCTAGAGTTGCATTTGAGATGTTCATTTGTAGTCTGGAAATCCATGCCATATTGTGGTTAAGTTTTAAATAAAAAGTTGTGTAAAAGGCAAGCACGATAGCCGCAAGGTAAAGGCTTCAACCTGCCACATTGCCGCGTGGTAGTCCTGGGTTCGACTCTCGAGTCAGTAACAATAGCAAACATCAAATACTCTCTGGTGTCATAAGAACACCTTTGGGTGTAAAGTATATTCTCCTTTTTCTAAATTAACGGGTTAGACTAACTACTTGCCCGAGGTATGCCCAATATGGCTCATAGTATCGCACGACCGTGCGGGTAACAGGCTAGTAGCCTACTTAACTGAAGGAAGAAGAAGAGGAATGTGTGTAAAAGAAATAAAATAAACACTATTTTCTTTAAATTAAAGCGATAAAATGCGGATATTTTTTTGATAAAGCTTTTGCCGTTTTCTTCTTCTTTTATTTTTTCTTCTTATTTTTTTCCTTTCTCTTCGTCTTTTTGTTGTTTAAGCTTACAGCTTGTTGTATTCTAGATTGTCTTTCCACTGTTTTTTTGGTCTGTCTCGGCTGCGTCTTTTGTTTCTAGCTAGCTTCACTTGTCTTGTTTTGTCCATTCTGGATAATATGTTGATTCTATTCTTCTCTTTAATTTCCAACCTAATCTCCTATTTTTGGAATGCTACATTGTTTCGTATATTTTTGTTCCATATTTGGTCTCGCAAAGTTTGCCCAGTAATTTGTCAGCGTTTTTATGTTTGCCCTTTCCAGCATTTGTTGGGGCTTTACTGTATCTGCACGAGTTTCAGCAGCGTATGTATTGACCTTACGACCGCCTTATAAATGCATACTTTTGCTTCGGTTCTTTTGAGCGCATTGTTTGTTTACACTTAGTTTAGTATATTTGCCCTTGCTATTTCTACTAACGCTAAGTAATTGAAGCTGTTAACTTGTTTGGTTATTTGCCCATATAATTCGAGCTTGCACCATAAGGGCTTCTTACTAATTGCAAGACATTTAGTTTTTGAAGTAGATACATTTAAATTATATTTGTTGCATCTCTGTGAAAAATAAAACAAAATCTTTTTAATTATATTATTATTTTTATTTTATTTTAATTTTAATTATATTATTATTATTACGGGGAACTATTATTATTATTAATTATATTATTAGTCACTAAATTTAATAGCAGTGGGCTTAATCAGTTTCCTTGTCTGATGTTTTTATTAATAGATATTTTTTTAATGAGTTTGTTCTTTATCCTAATTTTACTAGCGTTGTTTGTAAAGGGTGTACCAGAATTAACGCAAGATTTGCCGCCATTTATGCAGTAAAGTGTTGACAACCCTAAAACAAAAACAAATCGACAGCTGACAGTTTAGGGTTAGTAAAAATGGAGCATTACACGATAGAACAACGTGTCTTCATTATTGAACAATATTTCAAAAATAATGAAAGCTTGGCGGCCGCTGTTCGAAAATTTCATAAAAAATGTGGTCGGAATAGTGTTTTAGTTTCGTCAACTGTGAAGAGATTAATTGAAAAATTCCGAGAGACAGGATCCGTTGGAGATGCCAAACACACTGGTCGTCCAAAAACAAGCCGTTCAAATGTCAACATCGAAGCAGTGCGTGAGAGTGTCGGTGACAATCCAGGAACCTGAATTCGGCGTCGTAGATAAGAATTCCAAATTTCAAGAAGCTCTCTACAGCGTATACTCACTAAATATCTGTGTCTCCATGCTTACAAAATTCAATTAACACAACAAATAAAGCCTCATGTCCATGCACAGCGAATAGAGTTTGTTGAATGGATTATTAAGCATCAACAAATGGATGCTGATTTTTCGAGCAAAATCATCCTAAGCCACGAAGCACATTTTCACCTTGATGGGTTTGTTAATCGCCAAAATTGCCGCTTTTGGGGTTCTGAGAACCCACATGTGATTGTCGAAAAATAAATGCATCCACAACGTGTCACTGTTTGGTGTGGATTTTGGGCTGGAGGCATAATTGGACCATACTTTTTTTGAAAATGAGGCTGGTCAAGCAGTGACTGTTACTGGTGGTCGATATCGCGACATGATAACACAGTTCTTTTTGCCGAAATTGGATGATATTGATGTGACCAATATGTGGTTTCAACAAGACGGTGCCACATGCCATACAGCCCGTGAAACACTTCAATTACTGCATGAGACATTTCCAGGTCGTGTACTCTCTCTCGTTTCGGTGAACAGAATTGGCCCCCTAGATCGTGTGATTTAACACCATTAGAGTTCTTTTTATGGGGTTATTTAAAATCACAGGTCTATGTCAACAAGCCCACAACCACGTGTGCATTAAAGGAGGAGATTCAACGTTGCATCAACGAAATTCAGCCACATTTATGCAGAATAGTCATGGAAAATTTCGACAAACGAATGCGTATGTGTATGCAAAGCCGTGGACGCCATTTGCCCAATGTGTTATTCCATAAATAACCCTATCCTATGTACTTTATGATTCAATAAAAAAATTACAATCAAAAGACTAAAAACTGTGTTTTCTATTTAATTCAAATCTTGCGTTAATTTTGGGACACCTTTTATATATGTCTTTTAATATAATTAAATTATCTGATGCATTATTCTCTTCCAATATATGTAGAATGTGATGTAGTAGTATGTTGTCAAATGCTTTTTCTATGCCAACGAAGCATAAGTATAGTGGTTAATTATATTCTAGTGTCTTTTCCGCTAGTTGTCTTACCGTGAATATTGCGTCATTACACTATCTACCCGTGCTAAAGCCGTGCTTATCTCGTAGTTTTATGATTTCTGTTAATTTTAGTGTAATTATTTTTGTTGTTAGTTTTAATGTAGTGTCAAGATTAATCCTCCCATAGTTATTGGTATTGTAATACCTTTCTTCCAGTTACGTGCTTTTTTTGACTTTTCAGTATACATTTGATTAACTTAATAATTTTCAAAGTTAAACTTTTGCCACCTTATTTCAAAATTTTATTGGTAATGTTATTTTTATTTGGGTATATACTGTTTTTTAACTATTGTATTGTGGTTCTTACATATATATATATATATATATATATATATATATATATATATATATATATATATATATATATATTATATGTATGTCCTGGAGAGTTTAAGAAATGCCGTAAGGTCTTAAGCTCGATGATAGAGAAACTCCAACTGCACCTCCCCGTGGTAAAGGATGGGAACACCTAAGGATTGGTGGCAAACGTAGTTCTGGAGACCGAATGTGCGCCGGTATAAGCAAACAAACCTGACTCCCGGGTCAGGATGGGCACCCTATTGTCCTGAGGGTGAGAAATCGCCCTCGAAGGCGGAGGAATCGATAAGAAGATCAACCGCATTGGGATCAGGAAGGCAACGGAAAACCACTTGATTAGAGGCACAAAGTGCATTTCCAAGAAAAACTCAAGATGGCAATTATTGCCATCATGGTTTCCAACATCCGAAACGGATCGGAACTTTAAGAAGAAGATATATATATATATATATATATATATATATATATATATATATATATATATATATATATATATATATATATATATATATCATCAATTTCTTGTTTAGTCCGTATCTTTTCTGTTTCTATTCTATTTAATGGACTGTCTGCTGTAACCACACTTTCTTACCTATTTTTGTATTTTTTGTATACTCTCCGACTTTTTTTCTTTGGGTATGTATCAATACCCAAACTTGCCTTTTTTACTGTAAAAGTCTAGTTCTAAATCTTTGATGTATTTTTCTCAAAAGTTTTTTTTTACATGTCTATTTTATCGTTGACTCTATTTTAACTACCTTGTATTCTTCATAGCTTTGTAAAGCCCGTTTTGATCAATATTTTAGTTAAACCATTTTCTTTTAGTGTGCTGCTTCATTCACTTCTGTAGAGAATTATGGGGTTTTATGTACACGATGCTCATTTTTATTTATTTTTTTACCAAAATCTTTTCTTGAGGCATCTAATATGTTTGTTTCTAGTTTTTTCCAACCCTCATTTATGTTGTCTAATATATAATTTTGAAAGATATGATGTTTCAATCGTCTCTGGTGAAGATCTCGTATGCTTGGGTCTTCTAAAAGTTTTCTTTTTACTTGTTTTTTACAAATTGGCTTTTTTTACTTCTGTATGGTGAAACGAATTTTCCCTAATATTAGTTTATGGCCCTGTCAATGTCAACGGAATTTAATGCTCGGGCATATAAAATCTCCCTAGGCGTGTTTATACAGCATTTTATGATTGAAATAAGTAGTGTTGATAATTGCCAAGGTTTATTATTATTAATAACTTCTTCGTTGAAGAGTTTTTTTACACTCTGTAAAAAGTCATGTCTTATTCATGCATTCAAATTTTCAATCAATTATATAGACTTATAATGTGGGATTGTGTTAATGTTCTTGTAACTTTTTGTAAATTCCTTAAGTAAGTTTTTTGGGTTTTGAATCTTCCGGTGCGTATCATTTCTAACCCTTTGCACTCCAGCCTATTGACTCATATAGAGACACCAGCAACTCCACTACTACATTAGTTGCTGCTATAAAAAAAATTATTTCTAAATAATAGTATGTAAAATAATTCCTAATTTATTTTCTTTTAACAAAATAAAATTTTATGTTTTGAAATTACGCATGGTATGGTATCTTTCAAAGCAATCCCCCATGTGCATGCGGGGGTTTCTGGGGCAAGTAGCACAATACTCGCTTGTTTCGGGTCTTTGACCTTTTTCTTGTCTGTTGGAACACACTACACAGTCTCTTTTGTTGCCTTTTCGCATTATGTGGAGCTTTTTGTCCAACCTGGTTTCAGACGTTGAAGTTGACGGTGTTGTGCGATATTTTCGGAAGTCGCTTACCAGTTGATCAACTAATCGCTTTACGAACTTCAAATGCGATAGTGGTTTTTCGTTTCTACTCTTTTTCACACTTTTGTATAATATGTATGAATTTATACTAGACATCTCCATGCCCAAAAAAACATTTTCCGTCACCATTTAAGGGATTTTCTTAAAAAAAACAGTAACTGTAGGTGTATTGATCAGCGCGATCAACACCGCCCATCGAATTTGTATAATTCACTACAACTTTTGGCTTATTCAGATCTTGTTGTTCGCCTCCTCTTAAAAATCTTGTTTTTGTCATAAATCCAGCGCTATCACTGGTACTCAATAGCGTTACTATTCTTTTGTCTTTCCAAGACAATAACATCGTGTTCCCCCTTTTATTAGCAACAGATTTATTTTCGGAAAATTTGGCTTTCTTTATCGAATCAGGTATTCCATTCCTGTTCATTTTCAATGCCCCTGTCAGATGACATTTCACTTTCAACAATTCTTCTGCCAATGGTATACTGGTATAGTATCTGTCCGTAAACATATGATAACCTTGTGCACCTGGTACGTTGGTCAATAATCTATCATATAAATGCAACGCAATCCTAGCGCTGATGGGTAATTCCTGTTTTATAAGACTTTCGGAGGTGATACTGCCATAATATGGAAGAATATTGTATACATATCCTGTTTCAGAATCAGCCAAAACGTATATTCTTATGCCCCACTTCGTAGGCTTATTAGGATTATAAGTTATAAAACTTATTTTACCTTTGAACTTGATAACCGATTCGTCTACACATATGTTTTTACCCGGCATAAAATACTCGGAAAATTTGGAATTGATGTATTCTAAAAAATTACCGACCCGTTGAATACGTGTTCGAATGTCTATCCTCTGAGGATCTATTGTCTTCAAATGTAATATACAAAATATTTGGTTGATTCGTCTTCTTGTGAATACATTTAAAAGAAATGGTATTTTAGTGTTATTGTTGGTTGACCAATAGTACTGCATATTTGGCAAAGGCATCGTGCCCATATTGAGGATGACTCCAAGAAAGTCCCAGAATTCCTCTTTATTTGTATCGCGCCACGTGTATCGTATGGAATTCTTGCTAAGAGTTTTATTCTCCAATTTTGATTTTGGCGTAACTGTTCCATTCCGTTATAATTTCGTCTACGAGTTCATCCGTGAAATACAATTTGAAAAATTGTATCGGTTCGTCGATATTGAAAATTTGCGACTCTGGAACTTTATTTCCTGTTGCAAAGTTTATATTTTGTAAGGGAATATCACTTCCTGTAATATTGGTCCATCCACTGTCGTCTACAGGTACAACTTCATCTTCGGAATCCGATTCAATTATTTGAATTCTTCGTTTTTTTCTCACTACTATTATGTCACTATCATCACTATCTGTTTCTGAATTATTCCCAATATCTTCTACTAATATTTCACTCAAATTATCTCCGTACAACACAAAATCGAGTTCATCTTCCACATCGCTTATTTCAGTTTTGTTCAAAAGTTTCACTTTCCATCTTTACCACGCAAGGGACTACAACGTTTTGAAAAGAAACAAAAAGCAACGCATATTGTGATGTAAACATAGTACAGATAATATAAACACATAATATAAGCACAGACTGTTTCCCTTACTCAAGTGTTTTTTTTACAAAAGTGTCGAATAAGCAAATAAAGCGTGTCGCCGTAGCGGCGACGGTGGATTTAAAGTTCATATTTTAAATGTCGCATATACGGCGACAACGGAGTACTAAGGGCTAATATGCATTAAGTTCTCGTTTATTCGCAGTTATGTTAATACAATTTTTTCAGAGATGTACAACACGTGGTCAATGTTGATTTCATAATCCTTGTTGATTAGTATACCTACTCCTTCGTTTCTTTGTTGGTCTTTTCCTACACCTCTGGTATATAAGGATACGGTGTTCATAAGGAATAATGCCTTTACCTTTCTTTTTTGTCTCGGATATACAATTTTGTGTCTTACTAGTTGTAACATAATTTTTTCTTGTCTTCTATTCCAAAATCTTTTATTCCAACCACCTAATAATTTGTTTTCTCCATATTAGTTTTTTCCCATTGTTGCAGTTTTCCTCTTCATAATGTCAATCTTATTCTGAGGCTTTATTCTGGTTCTAGGAGCATCTGTCTTTTTTACGGTGGGTTGCTAACCTGTTTAATTAACCCCTTTTTTTATCTGAGTTTTGGGGCCGACAATTTGACAACACAGATTGACATGCAGTGAAAAAGCGAATGTCGAGGTAGTATCTACAATTTCAGATACTACTGGCCGATTTACGTTAGCAATAACAGAATCCATCAAAACGACTGCCGTGAAAGCCTGCGCATTTATTAGCCTCTTGCTTGTTTTAATTTTTGATTTAATCTGTTTTGTTAAGTAAGAACAAAACTGAACTATTTCTATGTACTTCAAGTGCTTATCTGGTGGCTGGGAAATCTATAGCATCCTTAGACATCTATAGGGAGAGGAATTTTATTTTTACAAACCAAAACTTGCATTCTAATACATCCTATCTATTTCAACCATGATATCTTTAGTTCTCTCAGATTATAATACCACTTTTGTAATGTTTTACGGTTGGTTTTAGTAATACACGTGCTCTTCATAAAAAGAGCATGTTTTTTATAATTAACGAATATAGAAAAGTTATATTCGTAACTAGATAAATCTTTTGAATAGCAAATTTATCACATTTACAAATTTGAATAAACTTCAGTTAGTTTTTTTATTCTTCTTGCTGGTAAATGACTTCTTTGAGGAGACGGCGTAAAACAGTAAATTAATGAGTTGTAGCTTTATTAACAATAGTTTTTGTCAGATTGACAGTTGTCTCTTTTTGAGTTAACATTTTTTTCTTGTAATTATGTCTTTGTTAAATAATCCAAATCTTCAACAATAAATTTTGAAAGTTGTGGCCTTTTTTGCTTGGTGTAATTTAGCGATATCTTTATGTTCGTCGATAATAATATGTCATATATAAGCTTCAGTAACAAATATTTATGAAAGTTTATATTTTTTGCTGCAGTTAAAAGAAACAATGGTTAAATAAAAAAATATCCATACAACGTCAATAAATTTGTGATAAAGTAAACTAATTTTGATATTATCTCTTATGAAATACTTTTATTTATATTTACATTTTGAATATCTATAATTCTTGTATTTACTTTTATATTAAATAGGGGTACAATTTTCTCCTTCTCTTTAAGGTTGAATAAAGGGTTGAATAGAGGGTGTAGAATTTGTTTTATAAGATAAAACTACAGAACCATATTCGTTCTATTTCAATGTGTTTTATAGAAGGTATCGGCTGAGTGGTGTACTTCATTTTCGATGCACTATTAAACTCGTTTGTTGAAGTTTTTCGTCATTCTATTCAATATTTGTCAAAGGTATCTTGATTTCTTAATGTATTGTGATTCGTAGGAAGATTTTTTTTAATTAATTTATTTTATTAGCAATCAGAATTTACAATACAATTCTATGAGCTAATGTGTTGATCTAAGAACTAAGTAGCTCTTCATTGTCGTGGTGAGGTCTTCTCCAGTGACAAGTCCTCCTTAGATATTTTTTAGATCATTAGGCCATTTCCGTTTAAGCTTTCTCGTATTTTGTATTTCCAGAAGGGGATTAAGAAATGCGTTGATGTGGTGTTCTAGGTTTATGTGGTGTTTAATACTTTTTTCGGTTATGACATCTTTAACATGTGAAATTTTCAGGTCTGAATGATGTGTGTCATTAGTAACATACTACGGGGCATTGGAGATCATACGTAATATTTTAGATTGAGTTCTCTGTATAATTGCCATATTATAACGACTGGTACAAACCCAGAGCTCAATTCCATAAACCCATATTGGCTTTAGGATCGTTTTATAAATAAGGAGCTTATTTCAAGTGGTAATTTTGACTTCCTACCAAGTAACCATTGGATTTCATTAAGTTTTAGATCGATCTGTTTACGTTTTTTAACCACGTGTTGTTTTCATGATAGTTTATTATCTAAATGTATCCCCAAGTATTTTGTACAAGATGAAGTAGGTATTTGTATGTTATTTAGATAAACAGGGGGCACAGGTCTTTTCTTAAGGTAAGATTAACTTGTACAGATTTATCTTCATTGATCTTGATTTTCCATTTATGTGTCCACTCTTGTATTTGATCCAGATGATTTTGTAGGGTAATGGTTGCTAGTTATGGGTGATCGTCAGCGAAGGTGCCCATTGTAGTATAATCATTTACTGGTAAATCCGAAGTTTACAGCACGTATAAGAAGGGACCCAGAACACTATCCTGTGGTACACCAGACTTGATCGGTTTTATGCCAGACACATTTTGATTGACTCTTGTTCTAAATTCTCTGTCGCTTAAGTAGCATTTTAGGAGATTATAGTATGTTACGGGCAAGAATGTTCTAATCTTGTTTAATAGGCCCGAGTGCCAAACTTTGTCGAAGGCTCTACTTACATCTAAGAAAACCGATGTACAGTATTTCTTATTTTCGAATGCTTCATTAATTTTGTGACAGATCCTATGAATTTGTTGTATCGTAGTGTGATTTTGACGAAAGCCACATTGATGTTGAGGTATCCATTCTTCACTGTTAGGATCAGCAACTATTCTTTGCAATATAAGTCTTTCCAGTATTTTTGAGGTTATAGACAACAAGCTTATTGGACGATATGATGAAACCTTGTTTAAGTCTTTGTCCGGTTTAGGTATTAATATTATTTCTGTGGCTTTCAGTTGCTTGGGCCAGTAATTTAACTTAATGATAGCATTAAATATATACGTAAGTAACACTAGTCCTTTTCTTGGTAGTTATTTTAACATTTTAGGAGTCAAGCCATCTATGCCAGGAGATTTACGGAGTTTTAGTGTTTTGATTTCTTTTTGAATCTCTCTAGGAGAGAAACTTGTTATTCCTCGAACTTTGGTTGTGATGTTAATTAATTGTCTCTCTATCTCATCATCGACTACATCATTGTTGGTGGGTGAAGACTTCCTCAAGGTACTCTGCAAACAATTTAGTCTTTTCCTCGTCACTTCTGGCCCATCTAGAGTTTGGATCTGCTTCATTAAATATGGGAGGCACTTGGTTTTTAGTGTTTCTTGCATTTTTAACCGGCTTCCAGATTAAGTTGTCGTATTTGTTAAAACTAATGGTGTAGTCATGGAAGGATTGATTTTGCACATCTTTAATTTTTTGTTTCAGCTGGTTACTTAGTCAATTGAAAGTATTTTTATCAGCAGGTGCTTGGGTCCGGTGCCAAATTGCTCCGGCTCTTCTTTTCACAGCTATAACTTTTTTAATCTCCACAGGGACATTGAATGTAGAGCCCCGAGGATACACTGGAGGAGTTGCTTGCTGCGCAGCCTCCTTAAGGATGCAGAACCACTTGTTTAATGCTTTGTCAATTTATTCTGGAGTATTGAGACTAACTTTTAAGTTTATATTATCTTGAATATGATTTTGATACACTTCCCAATCGGTTTTTCTGTTGTGCACTCTAACAATATGCTTTTTATGTATGGCACAAGAGCTGATGGTGGCTATTATCGGAGAGTGATTCGAGGAAAGCCATAGCTAGGGAAAATATCCATATATGGTGATGAGATACCATTTGTTATGAAAATATCCAGTAGGTCGGGAGTTTTGTTGGGATCGGTAGGCCATTAGGTAGGAGTACCTGTACAAAAGAAAGAATAATTTTGCTCATGGAGAAGTTTTGCCAACTCTCTGCCTTTAGTAGTTGTCATGCGGGATCCCCAAAGGGAGTTTTTACTGTTAAAGTAGCCTCCTACAATAAATTTTGTTCTTAGAGTCCGGAAGAAGTTCTGAAAATGTTCTTTTTTGATGTTGTGACGCGGTGGGCAGTAAACAGAAGCTACTGTTAGTTCATACTTATTGCTGTGGCTTGTAGGTGTACTGTCTCGTATTTAGGTAATTTGAAGTGGCTGATAGATTTCTTAATTATTATGGCTGCACCAGCATGGGCAGTATTATCTGGATGGTTGGTGAAATAAGTTAAGTAGTTATGTATATTAAAGTAGGATCTGTCTGTGAAGTGAGTTTCTGTAGAATTGTTATGAAGGAATTGGCATTCCACTGGGCTATTTTTACAAATTTAATGAATTTTGTTGACCAGGGTTGAGAGCATGTTCAACACCATGCTATTTTGTTGCATTAGCTGCCGAAACATAGCCTTAAATTCATCTAAAAATTTGCTCATTATTGAAGAAATGTTGACTTCATTTTGTTCGCTGCCTGGTATGCGTTCATTTGAGTTTAAATTGTGTTCACCTGTTTTACTGCATTCGCATAACTAAAATTTTTCTGGACATGGGGTGTTAGTATCCGGTTTGGTGGTGTTATGACTATTATTGTATTTTGCTGGATATTTAGTCTGTTATTCGCATTATTGGACTTTTTTTTAACAATATATGATAGAATTCACAACCTCTGTAATTTGCCTTGTGGGCACCACCGCACAAAGCGCATTTGGCTAGGGTTCCTTTACTTTTCTTACAGTTAGTTGTGTTATGTGATCCTCCACATTTAACACAAACGAATGGTTTATTGCAATAGGCTTTTGTATGCCCGTATTGTTGGCAGCGCATTCATTGAACTATACTGTTGATCTTTCGTAGGAAGATGTTATGAGATTTTTCCGTAAAAAAAAGTTACAAGAAAAAAGATCCAGTAAGAGGGCTGACTAAGCGACGTCACCGCGTTGAAAATTTAAGTGCCCGGAAAGACTGTGCACTGTCTTGTTGAAACCAAACATTTTCTATTTGGAAGTAACAATAGTACATTGGTCTTTCTCCTCGAAAAGGTTAGGGTTTATTACTCTAACGACTCTATATCGGGCACTAAACAGTGACACTCTCACTGTGAAGAAGGTTTTTATAGATGTCTCGGGATTGTTATCGCTCGAATAATGAAACTGTTGTTTAAGTAACGCATTCCAATAAAAAATACCTTTGTCAATAAAGCTAACAACTTAGTCATGTCACACATATTCCAAGATGTTTACATACTTTTTCTTGCTATTTTACCAATTACTTTCGGAAAGTAAGGAAGAGTAAGGGCATGTTTTTACATTAATTTTTGAATTATTGATTGAATTTTAAACTGATTGTTGCTAATTGTTTTAAGAATTCAGCTGTCTTTGCTAAGGTTTCCAAAAAACAGCGTCGTTACCTTTTCATATTTATTTCTAGTGGAAATTTCACTAAATTTATTTATTATCAACAACCACTTATGGTTTATATATTGTCTTTTACAGTTTGCCATTCGTATTTCTTTTGTACTATTAGTGGTGGTATTTCAACATTTAATACTTTTGTTGCTGCTGATGATAATGATGTTCAATCGCTCTGCTGGAGGCGAAACAAGTGGGGTATTATTTTACGGGTGCTGTTTTTGCAGAGATTTCAAATGATATTCTTGTGTCACCATTATAAAGGCTCACAAAGCGGCATTACGTTACCTGTGCAAGTCTCTTAATTTTATACGAAAATCTATACACCGATATCAGAAAGCAAAAGCTGTGGAAATTGGGAAAAGCGACAAGCAACTTTGGCAAAAAACGATGATTATTAGAAAAACATTAAAATATAACAGTTAGTTAGATTTGTTTAAAACTGCCCAAAAAGGGTGTTAAAGTAGAGTTGGTTACAATAAAACGAAAAACCTACAACATTATATAGTAAAGTACAACCGTAAAACCGTTGCTTACTTAAAAGCATCTAAGAAACGATGTTTAAAGGGCAGAAAAAAAATTAAAATGAGATTAGTAAATAGTCTATATACTAAACCGGCACTATTTTGAGCTTGGTTTCTTGATTCTGGTCTTACGTAGGAAAAAACCATGCAAGTGCTCTATTAAATATCTCTTGTTTGCTATAATTTAGTTGAAAATAATAAGGCGCGATTGCTACATACATTACAGCTGACTGAAAAAAGATTTGATAATATCTAACTTTATTGTAAACTTAAGGAAATTTAACTCGACAAATGACAAATCTAAAGTGACTGATGAATTAAAAATAAATACTTGACCTGTATAAAAATGCTTTTGTACGCTCGTCCAATAAAAATGCTTCAGGTATGCTGACGTTAAAAATAATTGCAAAGGCTATTGGTTGTCAACGTTACCTTGTGCTTAGTGCGGGACACTGACACCCAGGTGACCCAAAGCGAATACTCAACATATATTTAACAATTTAGTTTTTTTTTAAATTTATTATCATTCCCCTGATCTATGCTTTTTTATGATATTTTGAATGACACTTCCTAGATTTCTGATTGCTGTTAGGTTATTAGAGTACTCCGTGATTTGCTTTAATTTATTTATAATTGTTGCATTAGTACTACAGTCTTGAATGATTTAATCTAACGGTATTATTAAACAAGGTAGGTGATAGTCCAGCTTATACCTAAGTTGATTTTAAACTTTTTTTATGTTCTGTCTTAAGTATGTTTTGTTGCTTTTTACCTCCTCGTTGATGTTTTGATTGATTTTATTACTTTTCCAAGTATTTCTATATTTTTTCTAGATAATTTGACGTTACAAATCGATGTAGCTAATTTGAATTTCTATGTCATGTTCGTAGAATTTGTTAACTATTTAGTTTACAATGTGAATTGTATCTATAGTAGATCTATCTTTTTAAATCTCTTTTAAAATAATTGGTACATTTATTTGTATGTTACGTTTAGCATACTAATTTCTCTGTAGTTTGTAACATATACTTAGATCTTTTTAATATTTGCACTATCAGTCTTAGTTATCTTCTTTCATATCTGAACTATTAATTTGTTTTAATTTTGATTTAATTTATTGCTTCTATACTTAATCATTTTATTTATGTATTATTTTTCCCTGACTTGTTTTGTTTAAGTTTACTTTAGTAAACTTCTCTAATCTATCTTTTCATTGTAATTGTTTAAATTTTCACTTCTTACCCCCAATAACTTTAAGCACATAAGCTTTCATTATTTTTATTTTTTATTTTTATCTTAAATTATATTCAAATCAGTTATCCTTTTTCTTTAGAACTTTTCTATCTATTATTTGTCCAAGATTATCTTTTAAGTTTCTACTAATTTCTCGTAAAAATTATCTTTCTTTATTTTCACCCGCTTACTTGGTACGTATATGTTTACTAAAATAATAAATATGTCCGAATTTGGTAAATCAGTAATTCCAAATTTTGATATTAATTTCAATATTTAGAGTAGTATAGAGTACATATGTTTACCGGTGAAAATTAGTGAACATGAATGCAATTTAAAAAAGTGTTGCGTTTGACTGGTAAGACATTCTAACAAGGGCTATTTTATGTTAAATGGAAAGCGCTGATAAGAGTGAGGGGCCTCCATGAAGTTGATTTGGGTCGGCTTTAACGCAGAGAATTAGGTAAACTCAAATATAAACAAGGCGTACCAAAATACACGTGGAGAATTAAAACGAAAACAATTAGTGCTTAATCATGTAATTTAAGTAATTTAATATTAATAAAATAATAATAACGGAACACGTTAGTCATATTGTTACAAGCTGTATTCGACTTGCACCATCTGAGCACATCCACAAACATTAAAATAGCTCTAGTTACGGACACTAAAGCATGTGCAAAAATATGGGTGTACAAGTGCCAAATAAATGCTATAAACACGTCAGAAAACGTTTCATGGTAAATTACTTTGGTCTCAGGACAAGATTTAGATTTAATAGACTGTCGACAAAACGAGAAGATAAAAAAATAATGGGCGACGTGGAAAAAATAAAACAATTATATGCAAGATTAAAAACGCTGTAGAACAAACTAAAAAAAAATCGGATAATAGCAGAACTAACAAAGCAAAATTCACAATTATACAATTAAAAATCAAGAGGAGCTTAAAGAGAAGTTAGAATAGAAATTTAAAAGTAAAATAAGGAAAGTAATATTATAATTTAATGACTAAAAACAAAAATATAGATAAACAACTAGAAACAAAAATAAGGCACAGAGGTTATTCAATAAAATTACTATGGATAAGAACGTAATAGGAATTAGTAAATTAGAAAGTTGTAAACTAAATTGTAACAGTCCAATACTGGCATTGGGCAAAGAAATTGGAAATATTTGGAAAGGTTACTTTCTGGGGTCGGCGTATAGGTCTTCTACAAAGGTGTTGTCATGTCTCACGAGAGTAAAGTGATGTATGACGTTAGTCACACAAGGAACTTCTAAATCTGTATAATGTGTTTGGTTTGATATATACCGTGGTTCATAAAAAAATTGCGTTTTTGACTGAAATAGTTGTAGAATTTTGGTTTACCTCGCGGTTGTCGTGCTTTGCCTTCATAATTGTTTTTTAATTTTTTTCCGACGGCGAATGTGTCTAATTAACTGATCTCGTATTTTATATATCTGTTTCTACATCCTTTTCTACTCTTCACCCTTTTCCAGTACTTCGTCGTTATTAACCCTATCTGCTCGCTAATTTTTATTATCCTTCTATAACACCGTTGTTTAAAAGCTCCAATCTTTATTTTTTCTTGTAAAGCAATGCCCCACGAGTCACAGCTAAACAAAGCAACACTTTACACAAAAGTGTATATAAAAGCATTTTTTATAATTAGCGAAATATTATTACAGATTAAGAGAATTGTTTTATTTAGGAAAGCTTTTTTGGTTTGCATAATTCAGTGGTTTACCTCTCTCTTTTGCTTCTTCCTTCTTTTGTAATGATGCTGTCTAAATATGTATATTCATTTATCTTATTTCAGTTTTGGTTTTGTGTGTTGATCTTTCATATATCATGACTTTGATCTTCTGTCTATTAAATTTTAAGTTATATTTGTTTTTACTAATTTTTCCATGATATTGTGGGTCTGTTGTATATCCTCTTTACTATTGGCGGTAGGGCTATATCGTCGTAACATTGCCTTGAATCATTAACTTCATCAACTGATTTCTTGGGGCACATACTGAAAAGGAGAGCAAATAAATCTCATCTCTTTTTATCTGTATTTTTCTTTATTTATCATTAACCGATATTATTTTTTTGGGAGTTCCATAGACATTATATATAAAACGTACAATCGACCGGACATTTTCAGAAATTTAAAAAGTATGCTCTATGTCGCGTTTTCAAATGTATTTTCTGCATTAATGAAGGCGATATAAACTTCTTTATTTTTTTCGATACATTTTTAAATAGTTAGTCTTAATGCTAGAATTGCTTCCATTGTCCCTGCATTTTTTACGAAATGAGAACTGATCTTCAGTTAGTAAATTATTAAATTTTGCTTTAAATGTCGGATATATTACATTCGAAAGTATTTTTAAAATCTGTGGTGCAAGGCTTACCAGGCATATATGATTTCTAGGCGTTTCTGGTATAGTAACTATTATACTCTTAGCAAAATATTTAGGGGTATGTCTATAAGTCATTTTAATGAGGCCAAATATTAAGAGTAAAGTTTCTTGATTTAAGCGTTTGATAATTTTTCAAGTATTTTGTCAATACCACGAGTTTTACTATTATCTAGTTACGGTCCATTGTCTTTATCCTTATTAGTGCTTAGTTCATTATCAGCTATTCGGGTGAATCATCTATATGTTTTTTTATCTATCAGCAATTTTCCTGTAGGTTTTATTACTATTTCCTACATTAAAATGTTCTTGTATTTCTTTACAATTTCTTTACAATTGTGCATTTATTTATCTCTTCTATTTTTTTGTTTACTTTATTTTATAGTTTTTTATATTTTTGTTGCCCTTCTTTGTTATTGTTTTTGTATTTTCGTCTTTTTGTAATGAGTTGCATTATTTCTTCGGTTAACTTTCTTAGTGCTTTATTTGATTCTGATGTAATACCTTGTTTTATATTCATCCACATGCCATTACTAGTTATTGATGGTTCTACTTTTATTTCGTTTATTATTTTTCTTAAATTTTTTGTAATATCTTTTCTTCTTCTTTGAACATTTTTTTGTTTTTCCTTTTTCTTTCCATATTTTAAGCTTAATGTGGGATTTTGTTAAAACCTTATTGTGGGCGCTGTCCATATCCGGTTTTCGGTAGCTACTGTCTTTAACATAATTTCCAAACCTATGCTTGGCTAAGATGTAGTCTATTTGATATTTTGTTGTCTCCCGGTATTTTTCAAATGTAGCGCTTTGGAACATGATTTTAAATATTGTATAATGCATAATTCAGTTAGTCTTTCTCCTCTAACTTTTCTCTTTCTCAGATCGTACTTTCCTATTACATTTTATTCTTCTCCATATTACAGCATTCCAGTCCCCAGTACTTTTTAGTAGTTTCTATTACCTGGTATTTTCTATGGTATTATATTTAGGTTATCATATACTTTTTCTATTTTACTATTACTATCTTGACTTGTGGGCATGTATAATTATATTATCACTGTGTTTTTAGGTCTTCCAGTAATCTTTATCACAATTATTCTTTTATTGTATTGTTACCCTGTTTCTAAATTTTTATATTAAAATTACAACTTTTGCTATCCCTTTTGCTGTAGATTTAGTTTAGATGACTCTTTATTTTTCACTCCAGAAGTCTGCTTTCTGTAGCTATCTCATTTTACTTATGCGCATATCAGTATTTAGATTTTCCATTTCTATTTTTGTATTTTTAAGTTATTTAAGTTTGTAGTTTTAAGTTTTATATTTTTTTGTATTTTTTTAAATCTTCTTACAAATCACTTTCCACTGTCTTCTGTCTTTTGCTTTGATCTTCCAATCATTAACCCTAATTGTTCTTAAGTCTTTTGTTACCTTTGTATCTATGCTTTCCTTGGTTTCCTCCTTCTTCTCTTACAATCTGGGTTCCATTCTAACATTGCGAATATTGTTTTGTCTGCACTGGCTCTCTATATATGAGACAACCATCTCAACCTTTGTTCTTTTATTTTGTTAACTATGTCTTCTTGAATCTCTTGTTTTAATTCGAATTAATACTCCGGTATTCGTTTTCTGATACTCTTACCGGCCTAGTACTGTTCTCCATATTTTCCTCTCCAATATTCTAAACTCTTCTTCTTGTTTTTTTCTGTACCATATAATATAGTTGGTCTTATTATTGTTTTGTATATTTTTATTTTTGTTTTCTTTCCAAGTATTTTGCCTCGTAACATCTTTTTGTTTGCTTGAAATGCCATATTATCTGCCGTCATTTTTTTCTTAATTTCTATGTATCTATTTCCATCACTTGATAACATTAGTCCCAGATATTTGATTTTGTTCCATTTTGATTTTAATTTCCTGTTGTAATTGTCCACCATTTCTCATTATTTCTTTTTTCTACATTAATTCTTAATCCAATTTTACCTCCTTCAGGAACAACTTCCTTTAACAGACCTTACATTAATGTGCGGACATAAATATATGATTAACCCAAATTTTTATTATACGTTTCTACACCGGAACGTACTAAATATATTTTTAAGTTCCAATAGTCAAACATTGTCTTTGATCACTTAAGAAATATTTGTAGCTGGAAAGTGTGCGTTCAACTTTGCAAGAAATGACAGGTGCGTACTTAAATGCACATATGGTAATTGCAATTCTAGATCATCCTCTGCTCACCGTTTAATACAACTTTAGCTCTTTTTACCATGATGTAACCTTCATTTTTTGTCAAAGCAGAGTTTAGCTTTGTTTTAATGTTTTTTTAATTTTTACTATCACCTTCAGCAAACGTACTTTTTAAGCTTTCAATAATTTTTGAACTTTTATAGTGAAAGTTCTTGCTTCTCTAACTTTTAATGGTAGTTGAAATGCAAATAAAATTATATGTTGTACCTTTAAAATACTTAATACAATTTTCAACTGCAACGGAACTTTGAGAATCAAACTGACTTACAACTCCTTTGATCTACTTCAGTGTAATTCGTTGCAAGAAAATCTACATATTTTAACCAGGTACCCCATCTCGTTAAAATTGGCTCTGGTGATAAAGAGAGTTCAGGGTACTTTTTCTAGTAAACATGAACTCTAAGAAGTGCTTTAATAAAAATATTTTTAATGTTTCAAACTAAACTATTAACTAAATTATATTGAAGTTTAACAGGTTTAGCAACGCAATTTAAATCGTGAGCTAAACAAGCACAATGAATTAAATTAGGGAAAAAGCTTTTAAATTTTCTGATGCTTTTAACATATACGGTGCAGAATCTGTAACCATTAACATTATTTTATCGATTGGCATTTGACTCGCCAAATAAAAATTTATTAACAGTTCATTAATGAATCTAGCTATTGTTACATTATTGGTTCTTTCCAGAGCTTGTACACTAACCAAATAACCTGTTTCAGGTTCATTTTCATTTAACGTGCTCGACGTAAGATTAGTTATATATCGATCTTTAACATCAGTTAATTCAGGGCCAATGGTGCACCATATTTCCAAAGATTAGTTTTTTTGTATATCCAGTTGTTCCTAGTTGTTGTTCTATTTGAATTTTTTATCACAGGTTATCTACAAAAAAATTTAATTATGAAGTCAATCTACTTTTTAATTTTAAATCTCCTTGTATATTAAATTAAACACCCTATAAAAATTTTTTTAAATTTAGAGCTCTACGACTATAATTTTAACATCAAATAGCAATAAAAAACTTAGCCTTTTATCACAAACTGTGTACAAAATATGAGAGGGGTCAATAATTTTCAAGTCCTTATTATTTTGAGATTTTTAATAAAAGTAACACCTCTTGCGGCTGCTTGTCTGGACATTTTTAAACAGATACTGTTTTTATAAAATGAAATAAACACTTAAAATCAGAACAGAAACTTTTCAAAGTCAAATGAAGTTGAACCTTGGGTTGGTAAATATATTCTAACAAACACAATAGGTATAAAAGATGTTATATAGTTTCTGTATTACTATAAGCTGCTTTTAAATTAATTTTAAAATGCGTACTTGTCGAAAAGTACTCCGCGATTACTTTAAGGTATTACTAATCTCTTAACAATAGTGCGAAGTGTAAATAGATATAGAATAAACCTTCTTGGAAGCTACTTTAAAGATATTTCAACTATCTCCTATAGGTATTTACTGAAAATAAAACTAATTAAAGAGATAGACTACTTGCATTTGCACAAGAACACCAATGGACTATCATGAACACCTTCTTAAACTACTTGCTAAGAGATTGTATACCTGGATCTCGCCTCAAGATAAATCTGAAAATGTGGTCAGAAATCAAATTGACTATCTACTAATAAATAAAAGATTCAGGAATAGCATACAATCAGTAAAAACTTACCCAAGTGCTGACATGAGATCTGACCATAACGCTCCGATAGCCAAAATCTACGTAAGACTGAAGAAAGTAGAGAAATACAATCGTAAACAACAATACGACACGACGAAATTAAAAGACAACATCCAAATCCAAGTAGCAGCTACATTAAAGAAAGGGATTGCGAACATAGATACCAGTAACAATATTGAAGTAAAGCTGGCAGAATTCAGAACAACAATAGAAAAAATTTACAAAGACCATTTGAAACCGACAAAGCCTAAAAAACATCAATGGATGACCGACGAGATTCTGTATATGATGGACGAGAGAAGAAGATATAAGAGAACCAACATAGCAAATATAGAGAAATAAAAAAAAATATTCGGAAAGAAATAAGAATAGCTAAGAAAAAGTGGTCAGAAGAACAATGTAAGGAAATTGAGGAATTAGAAAAGAAACACGACCATTTTAATATGCATCGTAAGGTAAAAGAAGCGGCAGGTATGGTCAAATGCAAATCAGTTGGACGATTGATAGACGAGGAAGGAAATATCATTATAGATAAAGAAGCAAAAATAGAACAATGGAAAGACTATATTACAAAACTTTCGAGGACGAACAAAGGGTGATCCGAAACAAATAGCATGTGTAACTGGACCATATATAACAAAGGACGAAGTACGTGCAACAATAAATATTATGAAAGATGGAAAAATGGCAGGCCCGGATGGAATCCAATCCGAAATTTTAAAACTTTTTGACGACGATGCTATAACATGGATAACAAGCATCTTTAATCAAATATATGACAGGAAAAATACCCAGAGAATGGCTCGAATCAACTTTCATTGCCATACCAAAAAACCAAGCGCGAAATACTGTGCTGATTACAGTACGATTAGCATTATGTCACATCTTCTTAAAATCTTTTTAAAAATAATACATAGACGAATATATAAGCTCTGTGAAGAACAACTAAGTGAAACTCAATTCGGATTCCGTAACGCCTTGGGCGCTAGGGAAGCTCTCTTTGCTGTACAAGTTATGTTTCAACGTTGCAGAGATGTGAATGTCGATATTTACGCTTGCTTTATAGATTATCATAAATCATTTGATAGAGTTAAGCATGATAAACTTATTAATGTTTTGGAAAAAATTGGGATAGATGACAAAGATCTTCAAATCGTAACTAACCTCTATAGGAATCAATCTGCATACATTACAATAGATGGAAATAATTCAGACGAGATAGAGATAAAACGAGGCGTGCGACAGGGATGTGTTCTGTCGCCCCTGTTATTCAACATTTATTCTGAGCAAATATTTAACGAATCTCTGCAAGGTATAGATGCTGGTATATTACTAAACGGAACTAGAATGAATAACATTATATATACGGACGATGCGATTATATTTGCGGACAGCTTCGAAGGTTTAAAAGAACTCATGTCAAACATTGAAATAGTCAGCTGACGATACGGACTTGAAATGAATATACAAAAACAAAATACATGGTTATCAATAAGAATAAAATTACACCCGAACTCTTAATAGTTAACTCTCAACCAATTGAAAGAATAACATCAATAAAATACCTAGGTACGTTGATAAATAATCAATGGGACTACTCTAAAGAAATAAAGTGCAGGATTGAGAAAGCCAGATCAACATTTGTAAACATGCAGAAAGTGTTTAAGTCTCGAGATCTAAACTTGAATACAAAAATTAGACTATTAAAATGTTATGTGTTCTCTGTCCTGTTGTATGGAGCTGAGACTTGGACGCTGACGGAAGCATCAATGAAGAAACTTGAGGCCTTTGAGATGTGGACGTACAGGAGAATATTGAGAATATCTTGGGTCGACCATGTGACGAATGTTGAAGTACTACTAAGAATGAATAAAACAACTGAAATCGTAAAAACTATAAAAATCAGAAAGTTACAGTATTTCGGACATATTATGAGGAATGAACAACGTTATGGGATACTTCAACGGATACTACAAGGTAAAGTGCTAGGAAAAAGAGGACCCGGACGCAGGCGCATCTCCTGGCTAAGGAATTTAAGATCTTGGTTGTCAATGACAATGGCAGATCTCTTTCGAACAACCGTCAACAGAAAAAAGAATCACAGGAACTTAAGAATCTAGAATAGAGATTTTAACTATTTTCTGTAAATAAAATCAAGAAAATTAAGAAAATAATTAAATATACAAACTAATATTTTGAATATACATTTATAAGAAAAAGTTAAAATATGCATGCATACAAAATATGCATATTGGATATTTTCCAAGTTCTAGTCATAGCGATGGGTTTCAATGTTTCTTTACAAATAACAAAAGTATAACTGAAATTATAAAATGTTTCTATATTTCCAATTTTTTGCATTTGTGCTGCAAGCTATTATAATTAGTCTCATTTAAATTAGCTTTTTCAGTTCTGAAGAGGTGACTTTTTCGAAATGACATTATTTTCAATGAATTTTTAATTATAATATTTATAAGCAAAATATTAAATTAGCGTAACGAATATAATTCTCTAATTTACTTTGCTTTTCCACTTGCACGTTTATTTGCTCATTACGTGCAAAAATGCGGAAGGCGAAGCAAATCCGGAAAGGGCAACCGCTGCCCGGAGCACGGAAGCATTTCGCGTGTGTGCGCGCTGCAAATTAATCTTTTGATGAAAAAGTCGCGGGGCAATTTTCAATTATTCTGGAGTGCCTCCTGCAGGCAATTTCCCGTTTGCTACTTACATCTCCAAACAAACAAATTGGCCCAATATCCCGGCACATCCCGCTAGCAAATTTACCTACATTAATTTAGCGGAACGCCCTCGCATTTGGCGGAGGTCCGTCAGTGTTAATACATGAGTTTGCCGACAAGGCACGGCATCGATCGCCCCCGAAATTAATTGAAATTTCGTATGTAAATCGCCCGCTGCTTGCTTAACGGCGCCCGTCGCACCGCCGCTTAACGAAAATTCGCCAGTTTGCGTCGGGGTGCGTGCTCAGCAACTCTTTAACAGCCCAATCCGAACAGTCTTTTCAATTTTAGTGTGAATTTATTTCTCGCTTTGTTGTTGGATTGGTTTCTTTGGCAATACGTAATTAAAAAAAATACTTGTGGGACAGTGAAAACACAATTAATTTACTAGACAGATTTTCCATAATTTTCGAATCTAATGGTGTTCTTAGGTTTAATTATTTGTTTAGAATTTAGAGCTTAGTTTAGTTCAAAAGCAAAATACTCTTTCCTGAAGAATTTTTTGAATTGTGTCACTTCACCAACAATAACGCACTTTCATACATAATGAAAGATCATTACAATTAATATATTCAAATGGCAAATTTAAGTTGGCAGAACTTAACATTAATAGAAGAATTTTGTAGTGACAAGAGAACTTTTTAAAAAATTTGTAGACTTTATTTTCTGATACCGTGGCCTTCAACGACCGTTCGCGATTATGTTGCCTTTCATATTGATAATCATAGTCTTGCTGATTGCTGTCTGGTACAATTCCGCAGATGATTTTTTATACTACTGTCGTAGATTTGTAAATTAAGACGTTCTTCTTTTCCTAGGGCTCTTTTCCAGGGTGCCGCATTATATTTTCAAAATATTCGAGTTAGATTTTTTATATTTGCCATTATTTATCATCTTTAGATTCCTCTATATCAAAGAACTATTATGTTTTTCCTCTTTATTCCTTTTTCTAATATTTCTATTTTTTCATTATGCGTAAGAATTTTTCTTTTAGCTGTCCCTTCTCTCTTTCTTTTTGATTTTTCTTTTCGAGTTTCATTATAAATTAGGTATTTCTTATTTTACTACAATTTCTCTTTCCTTAGTTCTTCTATCTCTTGTTACAATCTTGTTTCATTTTCCTCTTATTTCTTTCATAAAAGTTTCTATCATTATATTTTACATTTATTAGTATTATATTGAAAGTGGGATCAGAAGTGACAGAAGAAGGCAAGTACATAAAAATCAACTTGGAAGAAAGAGAATAAAGTTTTGAAAAGTAAATAATTTTGAGTATTTAGGTGTAATAAATAAAAGCCAAAAGGAGAATAAAATAGACAAAAGGATTTTAAAAGGAAATAAGAAATATGTGTCCGAGCAGTTAGTCCAGCCGTTTTATACGCAAGTGAAACTGCCAATACGAGAGAGGAAAATTCCGAGAAATATTTTCGGAGGTGTTAAAGTAACAAAAGTGGTATGGCGGAGACGCATAAATAAAGAAGTAATGGATATGCACGAAAACTGGAAATCCTACAAAAGTTTCGAGTACAGAGGGCTAGACGTTTAGGCTATATCATCCGATTGCCAAAACAAAAAGTATAGTAAAAATGATACTGCATGGAGCAGAAAGTGGTAAAAGGAAGACAAGACATCCAATGAAAAATTGGTTTAAAGAGGCAAGAAACGATGTAGTGCAAATAGGTATTATATAAATGATTGAAGTCCAAAATATGTCTCTGTTGAATAGTTGACTGTTAAACAAATGCGAAGGCTTTTACAATTGGTGTCATGGTGCATTGTGTGGTTGGTTCTCGGGTTACAAGGCCGTGGTCGGAGTTCAGAAACTCTTGACGTTTCATCCACAACTGCGACAGACATCTTCAGAAGAAAATCCTCTAACAATTAAGCGATTGTCTCGTGCGTTTTCGCTTTTATATTCGTACGAGTATGGCAGGGATGGTGTTGGGAGGCCGTTGTTGACGTCACAGGATGGTTGATAACGTGATAGGGATAGCTGACGTCAATCGGGTCGTTGCAGGTAATATTTTGGCATTTTCTGGCGTCACTTGCTCTTTCTTCGTATCGCGGTCTGTTTTTTATACCTTAAGAGCGATAAACTAAGATTTAGGTAGATTGAATCCGTCGTGCCTGTTAAAATCATTTTTATATTTATAAATCTCCACCGCCTCTCTGTATAACCTCGGATAATATAATTGGACAAAACTTGTGTTTGCCCAAATCTCGTGGTTAGGATTATCCAAAACAACCGCTGATTTTTCGGGTTAATTAAGGCGTAGATAACGTTTGCTTTCATTTATCTTAGTGGTAATCGTTTGGTCCGTAGTACCAATGCAGACTTGCTCACATGAACAATGGATGCAGTATACCCCTGATATATTCTGTAAGTTTCTTGTATCTTTGGTTGGTGTAAACAAATCCCGTATCTTGGTGGTAGTAGTATAGATGGTTTCTGCCTTGTGTTTATTGAAATTTTTTTCTATCCGGTGCGTAACAGTTGATATACTTAAGGTAAAATAGCTTTGCCTACCGTAGCCGATTTTCGTTGTGTTTTTTGTGCGCGTTTGTTAGGTTTAGTTGTTCTATTTATCTCTCTTCTCGAGTAGCCATTCCATTGTAAAGCTTGTTCCAAATGTTTTAATTCCTTATCCAAAAACTGTGGTTGACATATACGTCGTGCTTGATCTATCAATATTTTCACAACCGTTCTTTTTTTACTTGGGTGGTGATTAGACTGCATATAAAGGTATATGTCCGTATAAGTAGGTTTTCTGTACACCGTGTTTTGTAAATGTCTATTCTCCAATCTCAACATCTGTACGTCTAAGAAAGTTGGATTCCAGTTTTATGGTAAACTGTATAAAATTCAAGTGTATAAGAAATTGTCGTAGGGTCTCCTTTCCATGTCTCTATTATAAAAATATTATCGACGTATCTTAGTCATATCGTTGATTTTAATGGTGTTGTATAGATAGTGATCTCTTCAGATTTCTCTAGGTGATATAGGGGATCTTGAATCGTTACTTTGGTAAGCAGGGAAGTTATATTGAAACTGGTCATTAGATCTCCCTCCTGTGGCTGGATGTCCTGAAGGTGGTTGACAAAATGTCCCGAGTCTTTGATGTAACTGCTGGTATGTCCAATGTACGGTTGTAATAGACTGAAAGTATTTGGCCAGCTTGTAGGTAGGACCACCGATAGCACTGACAATGAGTCGCAGCGGTACATCATCATTATGTATTTTGGGGAACCCGTATATTCTTGGGGAAGCGCTTCTATTTTTATTAATCTTTTTTTAGTATTCATTCAGAGAGGCCCCTTTTTGTCAGTTTGCTCATGTCATGTAGCAACCGTAATGTGGGATCACGTTTGAGCACGCTGTAAGTGTTCGTATCGAGCAATTCGATCATCTTCCTCATGTAGTCCTTCTGAGCTAGCACAACTGTGGCATCACCTTTATTAGCTGGTAAAACAAAGATGATGCTATTATTCTTGAATTTACGTAGAGCATTTAATTTCGCCCTGGATAAGTTTTTCTTAGGCGGTTTAGTACGGCGCAGGATGCGTGAACTCTCGACTTGTGCTTCCTCTGCTTTGTCAGCTGTGGACGAAACGATAAGAGTATCTGAACTCCGACCAAGGCCTTATGACCCGAGAACCAACTACACGATGCAATTGATTGTTAAGTTTCCTATATTTCTAAATTATGTTATCGCGCCAGAAAAAAGTCAAAGCTAGACAACCGGTCGAGCCTCGACTTCTGTCGGTGCGGTTTTTAATATGTAAAAGAATTAATAATGTTTTAAATTATCGATTTTAGCCCTTAGTGTACTATTGAGTTCCTTTTGTTATATTATTTGAAACGTCCTACTTAGCACAATTACGTTTTGCTTTTGATTCGCCAGTAGGGCTATTTGTGTTCCTCAATCACGTTATAAATCTTACTCGATGCTATTCAAATATTTCGCGTTTATCATCGGAGCAAATTTCTACACATATTCAGTTTTCCATGACAGTGACAGCAGAAATTTTAGTCTTTAAAATAAATTTTGTTATTTTTGACACCAGATGGTTGTTTTCATTATATGTACTGCACAAAGCAACTGCAGAAGCTCAGTCGCTTATCATTTCTAAAATTTATTTATTATTTCTAAAATTATTTTTTTCTGATTTTAATCTAATACCAACTTAATATTAAGTAGCAAGGAATGTCCTTTATTTTTTTTTAGCCTACCTCATACTTAGTTTAAAATTTATTTAATTTTCGATTACCTATTCTGAGTGTAAATTTTAAGTATGTATCATTTGTGTTTTTTCTTATCACGTCAGGACCAAGTTAAAAATAAGAGTCTGGATACACAAAAACACAAGGTACAAGAAGTAATCAACAAAACAAGAATGAAGATTATACCGAAGGAAGATATAGTGGAATTTTGGGCAAAAAATTATTCTTTCATTTCTAGGGTTGGGTCTTCGGCTTTGGCACGGGTTTCCTCAGGGGAATCGGCGACATTATGGATCGCTATCTATATGAGGACATCTTCGAAAACACGATGCGTCTATATGCCTTTCAAAACATGGGCCAAGGCTTCATTTTTCAAACATCGTTAGAAGCATGTCCAGGACTAGTTTGCTCGTTGTCGTTACTCTCTTCCACTGACCCAATCAATTCTCCGACCTGAATATCATGGAGGGCAGAGTCAGAGCGTCGCCTCGTTGGCAGACATGTCAAGAATGCAGATGAGAAATATGCCCAATTCGAGGAGAAATGGGAAACATCCACCTCTTCTTTATCCATACTCTTCAGAATTCTAGGCCCCACAGGTGCCAAGTCTTCATTGATGCTATGCTACTAAGTATTAAACTGTTGTGCACTTTTAGTTGATTTCCTGTGATTTAGAGTTATTCCGATGTTTTTATTTGATATTTGTTTGTTCCTGTATTTTTTGCTGCGCTAATAAAGTTTCTTCCTGTTGAGTTGTTTTGTTTTTTTTTAATGTTGAGAAGTTGTGTGAACTTTCTTGAAAAAGATTCTGTGAAAAAAATACTAAAAGTTGATATATTTTTGCCTGATATTGTAGCCCCCAAAAGAAAATTTTCGATTAAAAAGCGATTCCAATTTCGTTTCCATTAATCGCTTATTTTTACATTTTCTTTTGTCATCGTTTTAATTGATCGGTTGAACACGTTTATCATTACCATCGATGCTATTGTAATAAACAATTATTTTCATATTAAAAAAATATATAGTATGTTGTCAATTGAAGCTTGACATTACAATTCCCACTTATAATTAATTTTGCATATTCAATACAATAATTAAAAAAATCAATTAAACATTCTAAATTTGGGGCTGAATCTGTGGTGGCATTCTATTTAACCCACTTCGAAGTGGACTTGATTTGTGGTGCTTTTCTATCAAATCTTTAGGAAGTTTACTACCTCCGATGGACGATATTTTTGCCCTTTTGGTCATATTAGCGTGAGCTTTACTACAATTTCTGTCACTGGTTTCACTCAGAATGCACTTCCTTGTCTCATGAAGATGTCATCGCTTTGGAAAAATCTTCTGCCTTATGGATTTTTCGTCATTATGAGCTAGTGCTTGCATCTCAGCCTGATGACTTTTCGAAACCTAGTTCATTGCCAATATTGTAGCAAAACTTTCAAACAGTTTGGATTGAAAATGCATTGTTCCCCAAAGCGCAGGAATGGAATGTCCGGCCCTGAGGATTTAGTTCAAAATTGACCAAGCTTAAGAAAACCATTAAAACTTTAAGAAAAATTTCTAAAGAAGCCAGAATTATTGCCGCATGATTTCTGTCTGATACCATCAACGTATGTGTGGAACGGAATGATGTCTCTTTATGGACCTCCTTATTTACTTTCTCCTTCCATTGCTTTCAAGTGTTAATTAAAAACAATACATTTTTGGTGTACAACGTAGAAAAGAAAATTAAATCAAAAGCTGTAGTTCAGTCTGGAACCTACTCTACAAGCTTATCTAGAAAAGTTAAAGCAAGTTTCCTGGTGGCGGCATTTTCGGAGCTATTCGGCTTTTATCTTCTTAGGATGTTTTAGCAACTGAAGATTTACTTTAGTCTGGTTCTTTACAAATAAAGATACTTTAGACCACCCACCTCCTTCTCTGGACACTGTACCTCTTGTTATCTATGATAAAGATGTTTTCTTGCCCGTTAAAACTTTTAAAAAGGGATCAGCAGGAGGTATGGTTGAGATTCGGCGGCAATACATAATAGATTTGTGCTCCTTGCCTGGGAATTACTCTTCAAATTGATCTCATCTTTAACTAGACTATGCAATCTGATGTTGGTCGGTTTAGTTTGCCGATAGTTTTAATTTTCTATGTAGGTTTACTTTGCGCTTTGCCAACGAAAGCTAATGATGTACGTCAATTGCTGTTGGCAACTTTTACAGAAGACTCACTCTTAAACTAGTCTGCCAATCTACTTATGATATCATGAAAGATTTGCTACTCGTAGGGGATGAGAGGCTGCTGTTTATTCTGTCAAGAATTTTCTGAAGTCATTTCGGGCCAAACAATTTTTTTTTAAAGTTTATAAGAAAAACGCCTTTAATACTTGGGAAGGAAAAGATATGTTACTAACTGTCCGCAAAAAATCCCTTTAAAATCGCGTTATCCTTCTTTATTTAAGCCTACCAATCGAAATCTTCCTTACTTTTAGAGATACAACTATTAATTCTTCTTCAACAAGCTCAACAAGGCGACCCATCTGACCCTTTTCTATTTAGTATTTTGATTTAGCTAACTATTGTGTGCTTATATTCTGAACTAAATGTTTAATATTTGGGCGATAGAACTTTAGCAGAAGATTTTAATTTTAAAAACCTATGCAATTTATTTTTATTGCTTAGATTACAAATTAACCCCAACAAATACGAGATATCCATTTTGAAGGTTCAGTTTTTTTCAGTTTTATAGAAGTTTTCCCTGTGGTCCAGCTTATAGAGTTGGTTCCTTTTTGTTGGAGTTCCTGTTAACGACAGTGGAATAAAACCTACTTTTGATAAAAATATAATTGAGCTTAAAAGGTTTATTTTGATACTACCATCGATCAAATCTCATCTTGCTTTTTATCTTCTTCAGAAATGTATTTTTACTCTTAAGTTGATTTACCTCTTTTAGATAATTCCATCAAGTAAGGTTCTGGAACATCTAGAATATATTGATGAACTTTTTAAGTTTAGTCTTAAATCTATTCTCAATATTTTCTTAACGAAACACAATGAAGCCAAGCTTCGTTCTCTGTGCGATTCGGTGGAATTCGAAAATCTCGGGAGATTTTAATTCTTTCTTGACTCATTAAATAGTACTCACAGCCTTGTCAGCTCATTTTTTTTCTCAAGGCATTGGTGAGAATCTATTTTACTGAGAGGCCATTGATGTTTGGGAAAATAAAAATGGAGTATTTTTTGAGATCATGTTTAAAAAAGTGGGATAACTTTTCAAGGATGTTGAATTCTTTCACTGTAGATTAAGATTTAGGCAGTATTTTATTTGAAGCTCTTCTGCTTGGCTAACCGTTCTGCTTTAGTATTAAATAGCTTTCTGAATGACAACTCTTTTCGTGTGGCATTAGGACTTTGTCTGGGTCTTAAAGTCTGTGAACCCCATCAGTGTATTTTGCGGTATGAATGTGGAAAACAATAAATATCGTAGTCTATATTGCAAGAAAAGTGCAGAATGTTACTACTGCCATAGCAAAATAAACGAAGTAATCAAACACGCAATATATTTTATCAATATACCTTCGGTTTTGAAATTTAACGGTTTAAGTCGAGATGATGGAAACGTCTCGATAACTTTTGTGCCATAAAATAAGAGAAATGTTTTTATGTAGAATTTAAGTTATAAGAAGAAATTCTTATCTCAATTCAGCTTCTAAGGAACCAGTCGCTGTTTCTAAATTGGCTGCATTTCTAAACTACAAGAGTCTAATTAACCAGGGTTACTTTTTTATTCGTTGTGCTGTAGAAACTTTTGGACCCTGTTTGATGAAGCTATTTATATTTGTTTCAAATTTATTTCTAATGATTCTCGTTCTTTATTTTATTTGGTTCAACGTATAGTTTAGAAATTCAACGTGGTAATGCTGCCAGTATTCTTGGGACGTTCCTTACAAACATTTCATAGATAAAATTTTTGTTTGATTATAATTACTTTTTATTGTTAAACCTGCCAGTAGCAAAATGTGAAATAAAAGCTAATTAATAAAAAATTATCTCCGTAAGCAATTTTAAGCATTTGAGTATTTTCTTAGCAATTTTACCTTTTTTAATACAGAACGGAATATAGATTCGTTGTTATTTATTCATTTGTAAATGAACGTATACAAAACTACTGTTATTTAATGCAGCGTATTTTGGTTTTTGCCCAAAAATAAACTAAAGAGAAGACAAGATCACCTAAAAAACAAAGGACCTTATTAATTAAAGAAAACAAATGAGAAAATAATTAATGTACACCCGGATGAACTTAGAAATTAGGAAATTTTAAAAAATTCAATACAGAAAATATTAAAGAGACAATTTTAAAAAACAAAAATAGAAAAGTACTTAGAAACAAGCTCTCAACTGGAAGAAAAGAAGTCTTTAATCTTAGGAAAGGAAACCAAGATATTACAAATAGACAAGAACTGCTAATCACCGTAGAGGAGTTCTACAAGGAGCTGTATAGAAGCAGACAAGCAAGAGATGAACTGGTACCACAAGAAGAATCCGTGATAAACCAGGGATCGGTAGATATGCCAGACATAACTCTAGCGAAAATTGGGATAAGATTAAAGGAGATGAAAAGCGGAAAAGCTACCGGAGAAGATGAGGTAGCAATACAAGCTACAAAAATTGGAGGAAACAAGCTTGTGGAGAAATTATCACAGTTATTCAATATGTGTCTGCATAATGCCATCACTCCCCAAGCTTGGAACAACGCTACCTTAACCCTTTTACACAAAAAAGGAGATACAGCAGACATCACAAACTATAGACCCCCCTTTCATATCTATAAATTGTTTGCAAAAATTATAGATAAACACTTAAGCAACAAACTAGACTTTTAGCAACTCCGAGAGCAGGCCGGGTTTTAAAAAGGCTTTGGTAGAAACGATCATCTACTGGTATTGAAGATACTTATAGAAAAGGTCATCGAATACAGCAAGCCCCTGATACTAATATTTAATGACTTTAGAAAAGCTTAAAAGCTTTCAACACCGTAGAACATCCAGCAATCGATAGCAGATATATCAAAGTATTGCAATACATATATAGCAACGCAACAGCTACAGTTAAACTCCACAAACCGACCAGAACTTTTAAAACTGAAAAAGGTATACGACAGGGTGATACTATATTTCCGAAGTTATTTACAGCCACCCTAGAGTATGTATTTAAATTTTTAAACTGGGATAACATCGGGATAAAAGTGAACAGCGAGTATTTAAATCACCTCAGATTTTTTTTATTATTAGGAGTGCATATTTACAATTTACTTTATACAATCTAAGTGAGTAATAAGCAAATCGTATTATAAAGTAGAAGACTTGAGAGAGGTCCATCCATTGATGTTACTCCCAAATAGGAGGGTTACGCCCGGTTGAGTTGATGTGCGAGGGCATGGGGCCATTGGCGATGCAGTCTTCTTGTCACGAGTGGTTCTTGGGATAGCTGATGAACGAGCTCGTTTTTGAGTCCCACGAGAGTGTGTTGGTAGGACGTTGCTAGTCTATGGATTTTGCTGGAGACATATGCGATCCCTAGGAATTCGTGGAGGGTCTGGTTGGTAACGTACCAATGGGAATTTGACACCAGACGGAGAGTCTTTGACTGGAAACGCTGCAAGATTTTAGTATTTGACGGCTTGGTGCAACCCCATAGTTGGATGCCGTAGGTCCAAATTGGCTTCAGGATGGCTTTGTAGAGGAGAACTTTGTTTTTGAGGGATAACTGCGAACGCCTTCCAAGAAGCCAGTTCATTTCTTTTACTTTGATGTCGAGATGTTTTCTTTTTGCCTTTATGTGAGTCTTCCATGTGAGTTTCTGGTCAAGATGCATCCCTAAATATTTGACTTCTGGTTTGACTGGTATAACTGTATTGTTAATGGTGACTGGTGGACATGTACTTCGCTTGTTTGTGAAGGTGATGTGGGTGGATTTATCGTTGTTGACGGAAATTCTCCACTTGCTGTACCATTCCTGGAGGAGGTTAAGGTGGTTCTGGAGGTTTTCAGATGCCATGAGAGATGAATTGTTAATAGATAGCACAGCTGTGTCATCGGCGAAGGTGGCGATCTCTGTGTTGGCTGTAGTAGGAGCGTCTGAAGTGTACACCAGATATAATAGAGGACCCAGAACACTTCCTTGTGGTACACCAGCAGATATGGGTTGATAGTTTGAGAATGAATTGTTGATTCTGGCTTGGAAGGTTCTGTCGCTTAGGTAGGATTTCAGTAATAGGAAAATTTGGCCGGAAAAGACTGTCTTAATTTTGTATAGTAATCCCAAATGCCATACTCTATCAAATGCCTGTTTGATATCCAAAAAGGCTGCAGTGCAGAATGCCTTGGCTTCTAGTGATTGCATGATTTTAGTAACAATCCTGTGGGTTTGCTGTATTGTCGAGTGTCGCCTACGAAAACCGAATTGGTACGCTGGTATGATTTGGTGTAGGTCGATTGTCTCTTCTATTCTCTTTATCAATAATCTTTCAAAAATTTTCTGTGGGTGGTTTGCCGGGTTTGGCGATTACTGTGATTATAGCATACTTCCACTGGAGGGGGAAGTAACAAAGCCGTAACATGCTGTTGTAGATAGTAGTCAGCAGTACTAATGTTTTCCTGAGCAGATGACGTAAAATTTGTCCTGTTATTAGGTCATAGCCTGGGCATTTATGGGCATTGGTGTACTTGAGTTCTTGTTGGACTTTGGCTGGGGAGAAGGATTTGATTGGTAAGGACATTTGAAGCGGCGCTTGTAGGAAGGTTTCGACTTCTTCTTGATTATCATTTAGATTTGGCTGGTGTTGTAAAGACATTGCAAGATGCTCTGCGAATACATTTGCTTTATCAGTATCGGTCCTGGCCCAAGTTCGGTCAGATTTTCTAATTGGTGGGATCGTAATTTTGAACCTTTTAAATTTCCTTGCAGCTCTCCATATTGAACAGTCAGCGCTCGATAAATGGGTTATATAATAATGAAACGTTTCATTTCTGGAATTTCTGAGCTCAGTTTGAAGATTGTGAGTGAGCCTATTGTATATTGTTTTGTCATTAACGTTTCTGGTTCTCTGCCATTTTTTCGATGACAAGTTCTTTGATATGTCTAGGAATATTGTCATATTTTATGTGTTGATTGGGATCGGCAGGTGTAGCTTCTTGAGCGGCACTTTGGAGAAGTCGTGTTAAGTATTCTGTTGCGTCATCTAGTTCAGCAGGTGTTTTAATTCGTAGGGCAAGGTTGGTGCGTTCGGTTAGTAGTTGTTGAAATAGTTCCCAGTTTGTCTTCTTAGTGGTAAGCCTTGGAGGACTGTCTTTGTGGATTATATTAGAACTTGCTGTTATAATTATAAGTGAGTGATCGGAAGATAAGTCCAGCAGATTAGGGATTTTGTGAAGATCACTAGGCCAGTAAGTTGGTTCGTAGGTTGATAAATAGTTTAAATTACGGTCTTGTATGGCACGGAGGAGGTTTCGCCCCTTCGAGGTAATTAGACGTGATCCCCAAGTAGTGTGCTTAGCGTTCCAGTCGCCAGCAATTATGAATTTATTTCCAAAGCTTGGAAAGTATTCTTCATACTCATAAGTGATGCGATGCCGAGGTGGGCTGCTACGGTGAGTGGGTAGCCACTGGTTTCTATTTGTAATAGCGTGCTCTGGATTTTATTAGTTTGATAAAATAGCAATTTGAAGTGTTGTAGAGAAGCCCTAATGATCGCTGCTGAACCTCCATGAGCTGTTCCGTCCAGGTGATTTGTAAGATATACGGTATAGTTTGGGATTTGAATGACAGTTCTATCCGTAGCATGGGTTTCGGAGATTAGTAGTATGTCAATTTTATGCAGTTGTAAGAATATTGTTATTTCTGGGATATGATTTGATATCCCATTTGTGTTCCACGATGCTCTGCGTATTGACGAAGCCAGTTTCAGCTAGTTTGGAAATGACAGTTGACAGCATGTTTAACACCATGCTATTTTGATTGATTAATTGCATAAACATATTTTTAAATTTTGAGAGAAAGTGTGATAGATGCTGTCCAATTTGTTGATTATTGGTGGTGCTGGAGTTGTTAGTGTCGATGGTTATTTGCGCGAAAGATCTGAGGTTTGTTGATAATTTCGGCGGAGGCGTAGGTTGGTAGGTTGGTTGGTTCGGTAAGGGAGGAAATTGGTGTAGTGTCGGGAATGGTGGTTGCAGATTGTTAATTGATCTTCTGCTTGGGCCTTTGTAGTTTGCTGTGTGGTTTTCCCCGCACAATGCACATTTGGCGGGCGTTTTAGAATACCTCAGATTTGCGGACGATGTAGTGCTGTTGGCCGATAACATTGGAGATGCCGCAAAAATAGTAAAACAGTTAAATAAAGACATAAGAACAACAAGTATGGAAATAAATAGGGATAAAACTAAATTTATGACTAATTTTGTACCACCAGGAGAAATCAGTACCTCGGAGAAAATATAAATCAAGTTTTTAACTATAAATACTTAGGCCACGAAATCAAACTGAGCAGAGATAATCAAACCTGCGAGATCCAAAGACGAATAGGTCTTTGGCAAGCTCCGCCAAACATTTAAGAACAACGAAATACCGATATGCTTAAAACGACAAGTGTTTGAGCAATGTGTGGTACCAGTGATCACCTACTGTGCCGAAACCCTGACTCTCACTAGAAGAGTAACCCATAAACAAGTAGGCCAACTTGCAACGAGAGGACTATACTAGGAGTCACAAGACGATACAAGATCCCTAATAACACCATACACTTAAAAACGGGTTAAAAGACATCGTAAAACATATTGCAAAATTATAATTGAGATGGGCCGGACATGTCGCGCGATTTAAGGACAACAGGTGGACAAAGCGGGTAGTCGAATGGTGCCCTAGACAAAACAAACGAAGTAGAAGCAGACCCCAAGCCGATGGACGGATGACCTAAAAAGGATAACACAGTGGACAAGAGAGGCTGGGTATAGGTGATGATAATGATGATTTTGATTTTCAGTCAGTGAAGTGTAATGAAATTTTTATGAATTATTAAGAAATCTTGACACTATATAATTTATACATATTTCACAGTGCAAATATTTGTATAAATTGTGTGTTAAGTGAAATGTCTTCTCTAGTGTTCTGACAAAAGCAATTCTGCCGGAGACATTGAAAGCGAAAAGGAGTGCGCTCTTCGAGGCACTTTAATTAAATAGAGTCATGTTCCGCAGCGCGAGGGACAAAAGAATTCTTAGGGAGTAATTAAATTAAATCAGCATTGCGTTTAATTTAAATAAGTGCCCATTTAGACACCAGCAAACAAACGGACAAGCTAGATAATTTAACGGTCAATTTAAATCAAGACCTAAAGCAATATACAATCATTAAGCAACAACTCTGTCTGGTCGTTGCGGCCAAATCAGGCAAAATAAAAATTTCCTCTTTATGGACGCTACACATCCGACATTTTAAACATAACCTGCGCGTAATTTAAAGGCTCCCTGTATTGTGTTCCGAGCAAACATACTTGCACTTACTTGTACCATTATCTCGGAACGGCACGTCTTTTAATGCCGTTCCTTAAGCCGGCGACGCCCGCGAAGCATACTAAAAACGCGATTTACGAGGTCGCCGCGCCCGCCGAGCGCCGAATTTTTTCGAAGCGAAAGCGGGGCGAAAGCTTCGCAAGAGGGATTTCGGTCCGCTCCCGAAAACTGCCCGGGAAGGGCGGCCCGCGGGAGCTCGGCCGCCGCAGGTCTGCGCGTTTCTGCAATACGTCGCGATTTTTCAGTTCCCGACGTACACGGCGCAATTAGCATCCGCAGAATTTCCGATTTTTCAGCAGCGCTTCCAGCCGGCCGATGTAGTCGGCTTCACAAAGCGGATTTTTGCGGGAGAATCCAGAATTCTGCGCCGAACAGGATGCCGCGAATTATTGTTATTAGGAGGCTGCGAGCGCCGGCGGAACAAAGGGCGTTTTTTGTAATTCTTAATCAGCGCGCGATCCGAGGCGGCGCAATAAAATGGAAATGAGACCGGCTAAAATGCAGTTTTTCCAGCATTCCCGATTCATTTCGGATCGGGCGCCGGCTGCTTTATTATTCCGCCTTAGTCCGGAGTTCGAATCAAAAGTGTCCCGATTTTAATGAATTATCTCGAGAGTTCTATTCGGGGACATGATCTGAAAGTTAAAAGGAGTTATTTGTCAAACCCGAAACCCATAACTGATGCAAACGTAATATAAAGGATGGAGAAGTTGGTAGAGGAATAATAAATGACCTGGAGTAGACTTTTCTGTAATGTGATTTTCTTGCTAGTTGGTGTCGGTTGCCAGCCTGCAATTATAAAACTTGTTATCTTTAATTTTTGGCCTAAAAGATATGCATATATCTAACGATCAGTATTGTAATCGCGCAGTTTGTTTTATTTATTTCTTCTTATCTGTATATATACTTATATTTCATGGTAAAAATAAATTTGATTTTAAAACAAATTTAAAAAAAATGAGGAGTTTCTTGGTGTCGGATGATAGGTTGGAGTTAGTAATGAGGGTTTTGGTTTTCCTTTCGAGGTAGGTAGTGGGCTTATTGGGTACATGGTGATAACCAGAGGATTTAAGTAAATTGTGCATCTTACCGATGTAGTCTACTGTATTTAGGATCACTGTAGCATTGCCCTTATCTGCCTGTAAAACTGTAATATTGTTATTTTCTTTTAGAGCTTTTAAGCCGCTTAATTCAGAGACTTTGATATTTGGTTTTGGTAATTCGGCTGTACGTAGCACTTTGGCTACATCTTGCCTGGTTTCTTTTGCCACATTTTTGGGAAGGGTGGAAATGAAGAATTCTATATGTCATATATGTCATATAGGGAGAGAGAAAGAAAGAGCGAGAGCTTTAAATATAGACAAACACCAGGTTTTTGTATGTATGCATGATTTGGCAGTTTTTTTTTATAAATGCATATGCAAAATAATTTTTAAAGGCACTCGTGTTTATTATATTATTTTCTTAAATTTATTTACAGAAAATGGTTAAAAATCCCAGTTCTAGATTTTTAAGTTTCTGGGATGCTTTAATTAATTATATTTTCAGTAAATACTTAGAGGATAGTTGAAGTACCTTTATAGTAGCTTCCAAGAAGGTTCATTTAATATCTATTCATACTTCGCTCTATTATTAAGAGATTATTAATATCTTAAGGTAATGGTGGAGTAGTTTTCGACAAGTTTTTATTTTAAAATTTAAAAGGAATTAAGGGGCTCAACTTTCCAACTTATAGAAATATAGAAAGTATATAATAGCTTTTATACCTGTTGTGTTTGTTAGAGTATATTTACCAGACCAAGGAATAGTTTAATTTTATTTGACTTTGAACGGTTTGTGAAGTATTTGAAGTATTTATTTCATTCTGTGAAAGCAATATCTGTTTAAAAATGCCAAAACAAGTAGCTCAAAGAAATGTTTAAAAAAATGGTGTCAAAATAATACGGACTTGAAAATTATTGACGACTCCTTGATAAAAGGATAAGTTTTTTATTGTTCTTTGATGTTAAAATTACAGTAGTATAGTTTTAAATTGAAAATAAATACTTTTTTATTGTGTTTTTAATTTAGTTTAACAAGAAGTATTAAAATTAAAAAATAAATTGATTTTATAATTAAATTCTATATAGATAACACGAGATGAAAAATTTCCAATCGAGCAATATCTAGAAATAACTCTGTATATACAAAAATAGAGGTTAATCGTTTCCATACAGGAGAAACAAATACATTTTTTTAAAGAGTTGTGTGGTTGCAATATTCCACTTTATAAACTAGATCATATCTTGTTTAAAATTTTTTTTAAACATTGCATTTCCGAGCTCATCGTTAATGTTTCTTGTTCTTCAATATATAAAAAAATTATAAAAAAAATCCAAAGTGCAAGTATACAAGTTTACACTCTTCTATATCCAGTTGTAGGTGCAGTAGTATACAGCCCTCTGATACATCCTATTTCAAATGACAAATACGAAGATTTTTTTAGGTCTCTAGGCACCAGATTTTTAGCAAGAGGCGACTGGAACACGAAAAACATAGCCCGAAACTCAAGACTAATTAATTCAAAAGCACGTAACCTCCTAAGAGCACCACACAAGAACAAATACAACTATCTGTTGACTGGAGAACCTACCTATTGGCCTAGCGATCCACACAAACTTTCGGATCTTTTGGACTATGCAGTTACCAACGGTATAGCCAATATCTATATTAAAACAGAATCGAACCAATACCTTTTCACTGATGGCTCCCCAGTCGTCATTATCTTAAGTACAACTTTAATCATCAATGACATACCCCTGAGACTTTATATTAAATATACAAATTGGGATCAGTTCAAAACCTACCTGAACGAAAACCTCAGCCAGCCATTAGAATTAAAGACAACCAAGATTACGATGCTGCCACACAATACTTGCCTATCATGTTCCAGGCAGCTGCATGGCAAGCCGCTCTTACACCTACGAAGTAACTAACATCCCTCACTGCATGCGAGACCTAATTGTAGTTAACGTAGAGCTTGAAAGGAATGGAAGAAAACAAGAGACCCAGGCAAGATAAAGCTCCCTACAACAGACTCGTTCATCAACTGCATACCGCATTACTAGAAGCACGCAATGAATGATTCAAAGAGTATGTTTTACAACATTCTCCTTCTGATCACATATGAAAGTAGTAGCAATCCCACCAATTTGAAAATCCGGTAACAGTTGGGTTAGAACAGATAAGAAGAAATCCGACACATTTGGAATATCTTGCCAACGACCTCTACCTCTAAGGACACAACGATGACACTGAAATCAAAATATTTCTGGACGTTCCGAGTTAGCTGTCTAGCTGAAATCCATTAGCAAATACAATACGCTAATCTCCGAAAAGCTTCGGGTTATGATCTGATAGCAACAAAAATCTTGCAACACCTTCCACGTAAGGCGCTAGTGCTTCTCCAAGATTTGCTTAATTTTCGATTTAATAGATCCTTACAATTGTTAAGCCTAAAAACTTCCCAACCAACCCACATCCTATAGACCAATAAGTCTCTTGCCTTTCACGTCCAAGATTTTCAAAATATTGCTTTTCAAAAGAATTCCAGGAAACGGTAGATCTTGACTAGCTAATACTAGCTTACCAATTCGGTTTTCGTAAGTACCATTCGACAATACATCAAAACGACCGGATCGTAAATCAAGTCATGGAGCGTCTTGAAAAGTGTCTGTGCAGCTGAGTTTCTGGACAAAAAGCACGCCTTCGATACTATCTGCCATAAAGAATTGTACAAAATTAAACTCTACTTTCCAAGTCAGATCTATTTACTGCTAAAATCGTACCTCGACGAGGGATTTTTCCAAGTTGGGATTAACCACGAGCTATCAGACTATTACCACATTGCGTTCGAAGTTCCATAGGGCAGCGTACTGGGACTACTCCTCTATCTGATTACTCTTTCGACTTGCCAACCACTAATAACACTATGATCGTTACATTTACGGGTGATACGGCCATTTTAGCAGCTAGCCAAACACGACAAATTGCAATAGAACAGTTACAACACCACCTTGATTTATTATGAGACTGGACCAACAAATGGAGGGTAGCGATCAACAGAAAAAATGCACGCAAATTGCCTTCACTAATAGACGAACAATTTATCCACAAATTACATTCAATAATACCCCTTGCCAATGAAAACAGAACTAGAATATCTAGGAATGTACTATAATAAAAAGCTCACGTAGAGCTCTCACATCAAAGGCAAACAGTTCTACATAAAAATAAAAAAAGTTGGAAACTTGGACCTCACTCTAATTCTTCGTAGCCAATAAATTGCTCCTATACCAAGTAATGCTAAAAACCATATGGACATATGAAATTCAACTATGAGGTTGCACCGAAGCTTCTCACACCAAAATATTGCAGAGGTTCTAATCTAAGACTCTATAAATATTAGAAAACTCACCATGGATACATCAGAAATGACACACTACATACCGATCCAAAAATCCCACATGTTCCCAGTGACATACAGAGATTTGCATGCGCACACACCCATAAGCTAGCAGAATATGGGACTGACCTTCTAGAGCAGCTATTCAATCATCCACCAGTTACGCGGAAACTTCAGCGGAGTTGGTCACCGTCCCACCTAGCATAATCAACACTAATCTAATATTAACCTGGAGAATAGCGCTGGCTATATCTCCGCACATGTTATGTAAACCATTAGAATATTTACTTATTACTCACCTACTTTGACAATGAGTAAATTGTAAATATGCACCCGGATAAAAAAATTATGGAGAACAAATAATTAGATCATAAATGCATTTGGTTTTCTGATGAATACCATTTTGATTTAAAAAATTATGTCAATAAGCAGAATTATCGAATTTGGGGCATAGAAAACTCGCATCTTGCACTTGCGTGCTCGCTACATCCGAAACGCTTAACTATGCGATGATCTTTAGTTATTTAGGCGTTATTGGTCTAATTTTTATTACAAATACCATCAACTTACAAGTTTACCGCAAAAAAATCCTCAAAATATTCTTAAGTAAAGCGAACAGATAACGATTTCTAGCTGACCGTGATAATGATAATAAATAATTTAACAGCAAATAAACAACGGTAGCGTATTTTGCGATTAAAATGTTTTTTTTTGTGATGAGCGTAAATAAAATTTCCAACAATGTAGTTCTACAGCCTGCATTATTCCAGCCGGGACTTTCTGCTTCTCAACAGACATTTTGTCTGCATATTTAACGATCAACAGCAATTACAAAGTAATATCATATTTTTTTAACTCGCACTCGTTATATACCAGCAAAATACCCTAACAGCCCTAGTGCGTCTCTAAAAACAAACCCTCTACATTGCCACAACATTCGGAAATCTGGAAAACTGTAGTAAGAAATAAAGAGAAACATAAATAGTTCGGATAAAAGATCAACAAAAAAAATATCAATTACTACTAGCTAAACTCCCCCTTACCTATATTTAATCGCCACGAAAAATAAGACAATAAAAACACCGATGACGAGACAAATTCTAATGATAACTCAAACAAATTACTTCTAATATTAGTTAAAGGAGTTAAAAAATGTTTTTCTTTTAGCGAACTACCAAATAAAACCAAACATATTAAGGTACTCAGTTACGACTAAGTACAAATTCAACTCAAGATTCCAGATAGTCATTCCACAATAAAAATACTGATGGACAAAAAACTTAATTTCACATGTATACACTAAAACAAGGACGCATTTTTAAAATTGTTCTTAAGTATATGAATTATTCTGTTAATTTTACTATACTAAAACAAGCAATAGAAAAGGAACATCAAACATTTTAAATGTAAAACTCTGCTACCAATATTCTCGCTTGATCTTAAACTAGCAAAATAACAAAAAGCTGAATTTCTGGTAAACACCAAAATTAAATTCGAACCATCAGTTCATTACTTGCCAGAGATATAATCACACAAAGAACTTTTGTTATTACAGACCTCGCTGTTTGAAATGCGACTAGGAACAATGTACAAAAAAAAGATAATGATGTAACGTTAAATATATACCTTGTGAAGGAAATTACCCTGCTAACTCTAAATAGTGCGTAGTCTAGGTATAAACAACTGCAAAATAAAAAATATACAGCATTTATACTTAAGCAGCCAACAATCAACAAATACAAGAGGAATGAGCATATGGTACAACCAAATATAACACACGCATAAGCAACATTTAAAACACCAGCACTAGACATACTTACAAACAAATAAAATGTCAGAACTTAAATCATTGCTAAAGACGCTTATAAAACAAATGGGCACATACGTTAAATTTTTTAATTAACACGGTTTTTATATTGTCAAAAGATTGAATTCTTAAAATTAGTACAATGGAATGCAAATGGATTGATACATCATGCGTAAGAGGTTAAATCTGTTATCATAAATCGTAAAATTGACATAGTATTGATATCGGGGCAAAAAATTAAAGTCACTTCGAAGGTTTTAAATATGCAACATATAGTAACATACTAATCACCTTCATGGAACTGCTCACGGATATACTGCCGGTATAATTAAATCGTTAATAAAACACCATAAACTTAATAAATATAATACAGATTACTGTTTTCCAAGTCATGCAATAAAAAAAGACTAATATGAACAGTTCTACAATACCCTTGGTCATAGATTTCTAGCGGTTATTTATACAAAGCACCTACACTGGGGATCTAGACTTATTACCTCAGAAGGTCTACCACTCTACTTTACCATGAACACCAACAGCTAAAACACATTACCCCTGGCGAAACAACCTATTGGATGACTGACAGAAATAAAATCTTTGGTTAGATAGACTTTGGCATAACCAAAGAAATACCACCAAATAACATAGTAGCTCAATCTAGTTTAGATCGCTCATCGGATTATTCTTTCATATTGATAACATTATGCACCAAAATTTTGCAAAAACAGCAACCTCAAGACTAGGCAACAAACACACGGAGTGGAATAAATTTAGAACATTACTCCAAACCAAATTAACATCGAAAATATCTCTGGAATCGAATATTGACATAGATAATACAGTGAATCATCTTAACCAAGTTGTCCAAGTTGCCGTTTGGGAAACAACACTCATACAGGAAATATATAAGAATTGCTCAAACTAATTAAAGACAAAATACTAAAGAAAAGAAGAAGGAAAACATGGCATAGAATCAGAGATCCTAAAGACAAAATGTTTTTCAACTAAGCTGTAAATCAACTTAAAAGTTTATTAGATAACTACAAAGACAAATGTCTAGAAAACTATCTTAAAAATCTTTCTGCTACAGAAGCGACCGACTACTCGCCCAGGAAAGCGACCCGTAAAGCCAAACACACCAAACCTCTCAACCCGCCCATTCGTACAGATAATGGGGACTGCGCCAAAGCATTTGCTCTCCATCTTTCTACAGTCTTTTAACCTAATCCTGTAGTTAACAATTACCATATGGAATATCAAGTAAGAAATTATCTAGAATGCTCCCATAAACTTGAACTTCCTTTGCCTAAATTTATTTTGAACTAAATCCAATATATAATTAATACTAAACTAAACCTAAAAAAAATCGACCGGTATCGACCTGATTAGGGAAAAATCCTTATGGAACTTTCTAAAATAGGTCTACAATATGTTACTCGGATTTTCAGTACTTGTTAACCGGCTATTTTTCTCTCTTGTGGAAAGTAGCTCGGATAATTTTAATACGAAAACCTAAAAAATCCTATAAACCTATCAGTCTATTCCTGACACTGGCGAAGCTGCTGAAAAGATGATCTTAGCCAGAATAGAGCAAATATTAACTAGGTGTTAAGCAATGCCCAAACACCAGTTCGGATGGAGATCGCAATACGCACCTATTTTAGATATAACACTGACATTTGATAAAGTTTGGCATAATCCTTTATAATATTAAAAAAATATATTTTTTAACTATTTTAAAATCCTTCAGTTTTATTTACAAGATCCACATTACCTTGTTTAGTATCAAGATAAAACAACTTCTCTTCATCCAGTCAATGGTGCTCAGATCTTCTATTTATAGCTAATCTACAATTTTTACAAAATGTTGTAACAGCGACATATGGTGATGATACAGCAGTATTATCAGATCACCTAGATTCTTTTATCGCATTATAACGTTTGCAGAGGAATCTCATTAAATTAAAATTTGGTTATCAAAGTGGCAAATACGAATCAATGAAACGAAATTTATTAAAGTTATATTTACAAATCGAAAAGTTAATTATCCAATTGCAGTTACAAAATTTTGTCAAATATTTCGGCATGCAACGTTTATCCTAAACAATCTGTAGTGGCTAATTGGTCCCAAAACAAAATTATAACATGACTGTCAATTCTTTATATGTAAAGTAATTCTCAAATCCATTTAATTATGGAGATCTGCAGCCACATCTATTAATAAAAAATCTGGAAAGGGTCCAGTCATAGATTTCCAAATTAATAACAGACACCTCTTGGTTTGTGCCAAATCGAGTAACTATATAACCCATGATCTTCAAATTTCAAAAGTCAAAGAAGAAATAACTAAGTTCGCACAAAAATACCAAGGTAGACTAGAAAATTGCCTCAATAGTCTGGCGAAGAACTTCATGGACCAATCTATATAAGCAGATTCAAGAAACAAGCTCTTTATAACCTGTTTTGCAGGTTTTAAATTTTGATCTTCTCCTTGGGAAAACCCACTGTTGTAAATAGTGACGTTTATAGGAAAATGTTAATGAACTTTTATTCTTTATGTTGAATAATTACTCGTCAGGCCATTTATTTATTGTAATTCACTTTACAGATTTTAAATTGATGTAAGTTAAAATAAAAATAGAAAAAAGTATTTTTCACTCTTTTGTTAATTTATTTTTCTTGACTTCCACTGCTTTCTATTTCTACTCTTAGGCAGTGGACACATTTTACTTGTTCTATTTTGACTCTGTTTATCGACTGTTCAGCTCTTTTTAGTCTTCTCCCATTATCATCACGTTTGTTTTATTTTTATTTCGTTTCATCCTATTTTCTTCTAAAACTGTATTTTAAATTTTCAAGTTCTGTTGTAGTTCCTTCTCACTTCTTGGCATATTACTATATCGTCCATATAAATTCCTTCTGAAATTCTAGTCTCTGTAAGTTTTGATTATCTTTTTTTATTTGTTTTAAGTATTCCTTAATGAGTTGATCTAGAAATATTATAAATAAGTATAGACTCAGCCCTCGCTTTTGTCTTAAACCATCTTTTGCAATAAATGTTTCTGATTTCATAATCTTGTAGATAATTTTGTTAACATTATTTTCATAGAGTAGTTGATTCTAATGATAATTAATTTTTCTCTAAAATATTTCATAGTTCTCTTAGAACTTTATCGAATGCTTTTTGTAGGCCAATGAAAGCTAATAGCATTGTCTGCCTCTGCCGCAACACTTTCTGGGACATCTGCTTTAACAAAAATATATGGTCTTGTGTACTCCTTCTTCCCTCTCCCTATTAGCCTAACTCTTTTATCTATGGTATTTTCCAATATTTTTATGGTCATACTGAATAACATTATTCCTATGTAATTATGTTATTTTTGCAAATCCGGACGAGAGGGTCAAACTTATTTTTGAGGCACCTTATAGACACATTTTAAAATTGTACATCAATGAAACCCGCGATTTTGACTTCTCTATAACTACAGAAATATATTGATAGCAAAACGGGAGCAACCTAACAGCCAACAAAAAGTCATCTGAGCTTAATATACGTAGGGGAGTGCGACAAGGGTGCATCTTATTACTGCTGCTATTTAATATTTATTTGAAGTCAATTCTCACTAGAACATAAACTTGGAAACAATGAATAATTTTGCATCTTTTGAAAGCTCTTACCGGTTAAGTGGTGGCAATAAGCAGAGGATACCAAGTGCATTTTAATATTAAAAAGTTCAAAAGTTTAATTATTTAAAATAGCCGTCATTAAATCGTCGTAGAGTTTTAAAAAATCGAAATTATTAGTAAATTGGCCCAACGAATACGATGAATGAAACTTATTACACGAAATCAATATTTTGTCAGAAAGTTCTAGATAAGAGAAACATTTAGCCTTGTATAAGACATTTTTGCGTCATCTTTTACAATGTATAAACCTAGATGCTAATAAAGGCTATATCTAATTTAATTAATATGAGATAAATTTTTAGTGGAAAACTTTTTTGACTTTACGGATACAACGCAACCCATCTATCGTTCCTGCGGCGTCTCAATTTTTTCACAGAAGTAAATTTTTTTAAGATTGTCAAAATTTTCATTGACATTCTTTTCATTTGAGTGGATTTTCTTTATAGCCAGGAGAATTTTAATATTTGCAAAGAGGTAGAAGCGTCGATAAGCAAAATTAAGCGAATAAGGCAGATTGTAAATGATTTCGAACTTTTACGGAACGATGGAATTTAAATGATCACTTTTCTTGACCATTTTTGTCTTATTTTGCTGCTTTCAGCATGGCCTAATATGCTACGCAAGATTGTACAGTAACTATTTTTTTTAGCTAAATATTGTTGGCGTTTCAAAATATTGATGCCATTTCTATATCCTATTTCCTGATTTAAAAGACTTTGCTTTTTATCGGCTTTAAGTTCAAACGTGTTTCTACCTTGTTTGAACACCTACATTTTTAAAATTGTTTAGATATTCAGCCATAAAAAGCATTACTGTCTTTTTCAGTTTTATACCTATATTTGACTATAAGCAAAATCATGAATCTAGAATCTCTGATGGGATTACTATTTTGTATATGCTAAACGTTGTTGATCACTTGGGGCCACGTTTGAATTTTTTATTTTATTTTTTAGAATAAAAGATAAAGGCAACGAATCTTCAAGAACTCAATTCCATTTAAATTATTTTTGTTTATTTATTTGTCTTAAATCAAAAATTTTGTTCTTATTTGTAATTAAAAATTGAGAATTAGATTTGAAGGTTGAAGAGTTTGCTGACGAAATACAGCAGGTAGCAATACTGGAATGGGCAAACGAAGAACGAGGGGAGTTAACTACCCGACCGAGATTAGAAAGTTTGATTTTGAAAATAGAAAGCCAAGGAAACGTTGGCAACAAACAAGAGTGCTAAGAAATAAGACCAGTTAACCTTTAACAGTTGCCTGAGTGAACTTACTAATGGAAAGGGTAGTAGTTATTCATTATGCAGAACCACAAAGAATGTTGCATGCCCCACCACTAAAAGAACCTAGAGGAATGTGGGCTAGGGGCAATCAAAAAAATACAAATCTTTTGCAGACCATCTCGAATAAACTTCTCAACCAAATAAAGTCTATCGTGAGGTTGGAGCGTTGAATGGATGTTTAGATGATGTGCATATAGCCAAAGTTCTCCGAAGAAAATAGCGACGGAGATTAAATAAAACCTAAACTTCAGAAATTCTCCAGGAATTGATTTAATAAATGGAAAGTGCCGGAGAAATTTTCCAGAAAAGAACTTGGCAAACCAACCAATTTAATTACTGCTACATTTTAGCTTAGGCACGTGGAATTATGCTGGAAGATTGCAAGTTTATCGTAATCTCTAAAACCGAAAATTTAGTGAACGAAGTAGTGTCGTACAGACCCATATCTCTGCTACCAGTTATCTCTAAACTCTATAAGTTGCTTTTGAAAACTGTGAAGCCTATTACTGATAAAAAAGATTATTCGGTGCTGTAATTTTGGATTTAGGAATAAACATGCAACTTTAGCCCAGGTTCATCGAATCACTATCGCCATCAAAAAGATTATTAAAGAAAAGAAGATTTTCTTGGGCGTAGCCCAAGCGTTTGATAATGTATGGCACTCCAGATTAAAACTACAGATGGAAAATGTCTATATAAAGCCTATAGATTGTTCTTGAAATTTTACTTTAGCAACGAACGTTTTTGCATTCAAAAAAAACGCTTATTTTGAGTTAAGACGTACCAGAGCTGGTGGTATGGCGGTATGTTGGATCCTATATTGAACTTATTGTACACTTGCAAGATATATCAAATTGTTAATACCAATCATATTTGCAAACAATTAAAAGATTTTCAGAACTAGGTCTGATCAAATTGAGGCCAATAGCAACTTATATAGGGCAATGGACAGAATTTATGCTTGGATAAAAATAATAAATCTGTTAATGTCAACTTTATGTATTGTAAGATTGACAGATATGTAGTTCCATATCCCACAACTGCAAAATAATATCGAGGTATGAATTTAGATTCTACACTGATGTGGGGGGGGGGGGGGCTTAACAGAAGAACAGAAAAAAGTAGGATTAAAAAATAAAAGTTAAAGACGTATTCGGTGACGGGTAAAAGATCTGATATGTCAACTCACAAGTTAATATTATACAACATGTTTGAATATATATAGCTGCCAACTATGTAGCTGTGCCAATGGCAATAACATATAAGTTATATAATGTTTTCAGAATTAGGTGCGACGGCTTCTCCACCTACAAATAATCATCTACATTAAGACCCAAAGATGAAAATGGTGGCGGATAAGATTAGACGCTAGGGAGCATAAACTCGGATTTATAACTACACTAACACTGATGTTAGATAAAGCCTAGACTTTTGAGTTAATAAGCTGAGTGAAGTGCAAAGCAGAGCACAGTGCACATATTGTGATTCTCGTTTGATAAAAGACACTAAGTGACTTTAAGGTTGGATTAAAGTAAAATTACTTGTTAGTCTATATCACAGACTAATTATAATGTAATTAAACAGAAAGAGATCCTTTTATGTGTCTTCTTGGACATAGAAAGAGCCTTCGACAATACATCTTTCAACTCCATAACCTCGGCCCTGAGAGGGAGTGGCCCGGTGGAGACTTGCTGCAGGTGGATAAACTGCATGCTCAAAGGAAGAATGGTTTATTCGTCAATGTATGACAAAACTATTATGGTTTAGGTGGCGGGGGGTGTCCTCAGGGAGGAGTTCTCTCCCCTCTGCTATGGAACCTGGTAATGGATGGACTTTTAAAGAACTTAAAAGGCGAAGGATTCTCTTCTGCAGGCTACGCCGATGACCTAGTTGTCTTGGTGGAAGAGAAATTTGTAGGCACGATCAGGGAACGGATGCAGAGGGCCTGAACGTGGTAACTGAATGGACCAAACAGGAAGGCCTCAAGGTCAGTCCCGTAAAAACTAAAATTATACTCTCCACTCGAAGGAAAAAATTAGAGGGGCTTACCCCTCATTTCCTTGGCGAAAAAGAAATCACTATATCGAGAGAAGTAAAATATTTAGGAGTCGTTTTTGATTCTAAACTTACTTGGAACCGTCATATTGAGAAAGTGGTCGACAAATCGTTGACAACTCTAGCAGTTGTCAGATGCATGTACGACAAGTCGTGGGGGTTGAAACAAGGTATGGTGCACTGGTTGTACACCAGAGTGGTTAGACACTCTCTTACATACTCAGCTTTGGTTTAGTGGACCAAAGTAACACAAGAAACCACCAAACTAAAACTAGGCAAGGTACAAAAACTTGCCTGTTTGGGCATTACAGGGGCGATGAGAACCACTGCGGCAATGAAGTCTCTTCTAGACCTCCCACCCTTGCACATAGTAATTCAGGGGGAGGCAAGATTAGGTTACTACAGGCTGCATCATTCACTGTACAAGACACATACGGGTACAGGTTATACAAGAATAATTAACAGTCTGGGGGGTCCTCTGCTTGAAATGAGGACGGACCACACGACCTCAAAAATATGTGACGTCTCTCTATTCGAGGTGATAATGCAGGATCGAAATAGGAGCGAGATTTTTAGACAGGCAATTGCACCTGGTAGCCTAATCTGGTACACAGATAATTCTAAAACCGAGCTGGGTACCGGAGCTGGAATATATGTTGAGGCTCCCAGGGTAGAGCTAAGCTTTTCCCTGGGTCAGTACGCTTCTGTCTTTCAGACATACGCCATACTACAGTGTGTGCGTGAAAATGGTAAGAAGGCTTACAGGAGCAAGCGGATCTATATTATATCAGACAGCCAGGCAGCTTTAAAGGCTTTATCAAGTACGAAAGCATCATCTAGACTGTTATGGGAATGCATCAGCGAACTCAATGCACTGGCAGAACTTAACACAGTAAAACTGTTATGGGTACCTGGGCATTGCGGTATCTACGGCAATGAGAAAGCCGATGAACTGACCAGGCAGGGATCTAGTGAGGCTTATATAGGCCCAGAACCTGCATTAGGAATTTCTCGAAGTGCTGCTCGAAGCTTTATTAAGGAGAGGACACGCACTCATCATCGAATGTACTGGAAGAACCGACCAGGAAATTATTTCAGCAAAACCTTTAATAAGAGACCTTGCGAAAAGAGAGTTGCAGAACTCCTTTACCTAAGTAAGCTACAGCTAAAGATAACCATAGGGTTTCTTACAGGACATGCGACTATAAAGAACACCTCTGGAAAATTGGTAAATTCAATGGTGACCTTGCATGCAGACTTTGTAGCAAGGAACCAGAAACAGCTTGACACATCCTATGCAAGTGCGATGCGTTGTGTAGGAAAAGACAACACATATTCGGGAAACCAATCCTGGAACCGGAAGATTTCCAGACACACCCTGTAAAGGACCTGTATCTACTGATTCAGGGAACATCAATTACAGATTGGTTGTGAATTTATTTAATTAGGGTAATCACAATAAGCCATAGGCTACAGTGAAAATGGATCCATTAAGGAAGACATATCCTGAGCTCAAAAAAAATGTAATTAAACAAAATTTTAATTAAAGCTCACAAAGTTTTGCTAATTTCGAAATTTTTAAAATTATTGATAGAAGACTAGAGCGATTGTATATACAGAGTTAGCAAATAACAACAAGGATAAGAAGAAGATGACGAGTTTAAACTGTTCTGATGCAAAAATATTTTAGTCCAAATAAACAAAATAAAAGATCTTGTTAATATTTATTACCATAATTTACAAAAACATGTTACTAATATTTATATTTTCAAGGTTAGTAATATTAATACTTTATAATTTCCATTGTACCTTAACAATACGTGTCATACATTAAAATATTTTGTCTATTACTACAATCTACATTTTGCAGAACAATGTATATTATAGATAACAATAATACCTTAATACTTGCTTTAACAATGCAATTGCACAACTTAAACGATATGATGAACTAAAATCTACAATTTATTTAGCTAAAATAGAGTTTACTTGAACAAGAATCTTCTCTAACATTTTATATATTTCTTTTAGTTCATTCTGCACGTCCTTTTCACTTAGTCTTGTAGTGCTTGAATTACCCGAGTTTTTTTTTCTTTCCAGCTTCCTTTCAGACGCAGAAAAAGAATTGTAAGGTGGCGTACTTGGTTCGGGTTTGAACCCGCAAAGGTGCCTAGGAATTTTCCGGTTGCTGGTATTTATGTACCTGATAAGTGAAGTGGATTGTTGATCCTGGAAGGCCACTGACATAGATTTTGACGCTTTTGCTTCTTTAGACAGAAGTCTTCGTCGATACACTGGTATGTAGGATTTTCCTTTGGGTGCTGGTCTAACAAATTGCCGTTGATTGCTATTTTTTGGAGACGACGCAATTAGCGGACTGAAATTTTTTGCAGTTTTTAAAAGGTTTGCATGTAATAATGACAGTTCGCTCTTGTTTTGCACGGCGGAAGTTAATATTTTTACCAGCTGCCTTCGTTGTAAGGAAATATTACTCTTGTCCTCTTCCTTAAAGCCATATTTGCAAACTTTTGTAGGATGGGAGCGGCGGAAATTCAGTTCGGAGTTGTTTTTCTCGCAGAGCACATGATTTCTTATGTTTTCGAGTAAACTGCTGCAGGTATAGTAGTGAGGGTTGGAAATACAAAAATCGCTGTCGGAAAAATTCGCCATGGTGCGTCAAACGGACACTTTTAAACGGATTTGTAATCGATCTGCAGCGCCTCGATTTACTGGCAATGGCACACCAAATGTGTACCAATTTTATAGATAAAATTATACAAGGCATTATTTTAAAATTTGACTGAAACCTAAAATGCAGCTGTATTTAGTAATAAATATGCTTTGCATTTGAGGTATACTTTGTATAGTAAGCGTCATTTGTACCTTATCTTTTTAAAATTGTGTTAGAAGAGATTATTATGGCCTCGAAAATAGAAATGAAGATACGTGGAGTCGACTATAAATAAACGCATGCTTCAAAATTTTTCCGCAAAGAAGAAAGTTTAACGATTTATTGCCTTAAAAGATGATTATTTATATAATATTATAATAATGTTTTGCAGTATTATAGGCGATGTAAATTACATTACAAATTAAAAAAAAATAGTTTTAATAAAAATAAAATTGAAAAACATTCAAAAATTAGCATAAAATAGCGTTACAGATAAAATTATTTATTTCCAATAAATTTTATTCTATATGCTCCAAATGCCATCTTTAAGAATTTATGTGACAAATGTAAGTGATATTTTTTTCTTTAGAACTTCTTTGAAAAGTGTTATATACTATTTTTAGTAAATTTTGTTCTAAATATAAGAATAGTGCATTTTTAAATTTATTTTATATACCCGATCTTATCATAAATACCGTTTCAAAGATTTTAATAGTTTAATTTCAAATAGAAAACACGTATAAAATGCAGTTTGTTAGTGCAAGTGTTAATCGCGGACAACCCGCGTCATTGGAAATTAGTTATTTATTTGTACATTTGAAATTATCTTAAAACGAGTGGGCTGACTAAATTGACTGATTTAACTTGCATAGGTGGTTCTTTGTGGCATTTCTCTTTGCTTCTAAGAAATGCGACCCCTGCAAATGCCAACCCAAATAGTGCTACAACCACCAACGTTGACACATCACCAAAATCAGATGTGTAATAATCAGTCTCAACAAACACCAGGTATTTTTCCCTTACAGTCGGAGCAAACACATTACTCCCAAACCTATCAGCAATCTTAACACCGTATTTACACTACCATGCCTCCCCCATTGTTCTAAACTAACAATAAATGAACTAAAGTTGCTCATATGACAGAACTCAAGATGAAATTGATTTTAGATTAAAAACCTAAGAGAAGACAAATACCGGCTTCTCGCTTTATACATCTAATCGATAGTTAGCTGTCAACAATGAGACCGATGGCGAACATCAAAAAGCAGAAAAAAAATCCAAATCCTCCCCTAATTATCGTGTGAAAAATGTTTTACCACTTATAGCCAAATAGTAATATAAAATCAATAACAATCCTGTAAAAGTCTAGTCTAAAACGTCGAAATTTTATAAAAGAATCATAAAAACTGTGGCTGAAAAAACAGAATTTTATATTTATAAATTAAAAGAAGGAATAAGCTATAAAGTAGTATTAAAAAAAACATTTCACTCAAACACTGATAATACCAAAGCTGAAATTGCAAAATTAGTTCACCAGCCCACAAACATTTGGAACATCAAACGCTATAAAACAAAGCTACATTTTCTAATGTTTTTTGTTGAATTAAAACCACCTCCCAACAATAAAAACATTTTCAATGTTGAATAACTGTAGCAATGTAAAATTAAATATAAAGCGCCCAAATCAAAAAGAGACATCACACGATGTGTAAGGTGTTAAAGGTATGGACACATTAAACATTTTTGTCAATTACGTCCAAGATGTATAAAATGCGCAGGCGATTACCTTTCAGAACAATACCAAAAGTCACTTTTCAGTCCTTAAAAATAAAAAATACTTGTTACCTATACAAATTAAGCGACATTAACCAACAAAACATTGGTTTGTCGTGCTTGCAAGTAACTAATCAAGAACAATAAAAACACTAAAATTGTTATCAACGCTTCACGATCATGAAACAGCGATATACGTAAATTAAAAAATATGATGAGGAACCTGTTGAATCAAATAGGAACTATGTTAAATCTAATAACAATTGTGCTGACAAAACTTAAATAATGGAAAGATTCTTACAGTTTGCGCAGTAAAATGGACGTGGCGTGCTACAACTTGTAGAAGAACTAGAATTATTTATTTTTCTCACAATATAGATGTGCTAGTACTTTAGGAAACTTAAACTTAATCAAAACACGGTATGATCCAGTTTATTCCACTAACCATCCAGCTGGAACAGTTAGGCGAATCTATTGTAATAATCAAAATCACAATCAAGCACCATCAGATAAACTGTTAGAGTAGTGATTTTCTCCAAGCAATCAGCGTGTTAATAGAGGGATGGATAGGTACGCTCACGCTTTCGCAGTATATTTCTTTCCCAAAGAGGGCCAAAACTACTTAAAATCTTAGAAAATAACAATTTAAATTCACTCTAAATACACAGCTAGACCTGGTTGATTTTTGTATTAGAAAAGACATTTCTCAATACTTAGCTACTATAGATGCTTTATGCTTCAAATTGTCTTCAGACCGTTTTCCAATTTGATTGTTCATATCACTAAAACTTACAAACAATATGGGAACGTGGAAAAATTTTTCACAGATATCCTGGCTTTTATACATATACATTTTTATTATAAAATTAGCATAGTGTCAGGATGGCCGAGAGGTGTAAGGTCGCAGTGTGGGCGTGGGTACAAATCTCAGTTCTGAAAAGTCGCTTTTAATTTAAAAAGCCGAAAAAGCAACGGACAGACGAACGGATAGACCGTACGTAATAGGATTTTATTTTTATACGTATAAAAGCATAAAAAGAAATTTAAACTAAAAAAACAAGTATTTTGTCAATAAAAAAATAACTAAATATTCGAGTTATTTAACGACTGAATACTTTTAGAAGTCTGTAATGCAATTCAAAAAAAAAAACAGCGACAGTCATAGCGTATGATTGCCCTATACTAATCAAACAAGAGAACTAAAATAAAAGAGGACTTCAAAGAATATGACAAAGCTAATGTACGTTTGAAAACAAACGATTACTCAACATAACAACACAAGAGTTGCAAAAATTACCCAAGGGAAAAATAAATGCGTCGCAACATTTCTAAAAGGGCTAACATCTATGGAAGACATGCAACACAACGAATAAATTAAAACAGATCAATAAAACTCTCCCACCTATTAGAACTACTCAGGAAAATTGGAAAAAAGCAACAATGGAATACTTAACAGAAGTCTTTCATCTATATTCTTCAGATAGTAAACCTCGTAAGGAACACAAACTCACTTAAATGTTAGAGATCCCGTACCACCTTAAACTACCCCTTCAACCTTTGAAAGTTGCTGATCTTAGAGAAATTATTAATATTATAAATTCCCAAACGGATTTAAAAATTTTATATTATTGAATATGCACATAATTAATTAAGTAAATTTAACTTTTACTGCTAGCTTAAGATAATTGATTAATTAATAATAGATGGACTAAAAGGAATATTAATCGCTAAAAGCTGTTTTCGATTAGTTGTCAGACGATGAGTAGCGTAGAAAGTTTCCGTTTCAATTTGGTATGAATTTTCTTTGACTTATGCATTGACGCATACATTTCTGATTAGCTTCTTAAGAAAATCCGTTATTCGTTCAATGCCTAATTCTTTGTGTATTTGATTATTTCTGACAAACCATGGGCAATTTAATATAATTATCAGCACTTTGTTTTGAAACACTTGAATTTTATTGTGTTTTTGGCGCGTTGTTCTAAATCGGACTGCAGTAGGTAAGTAGAGATTGAAGAATGGATTTATAGATTAAGGGGGGACATTCTATTTTTAACGGAGGTTTTTGTTTAGAATCGGGTACAACATGGTTAAGTGAGCATGACCTTGACTTAGTTTTTTATTAATATAATAGCTCCATTTTAATGTAATGTCTAAGTATAATCCTAAGTATTTCACTGCTGAATCTTTTGGGTGTCATTGAATATCAGTTTGATTTATTTACAATAGTGATGGATTCCTGACTCTTCGACTTAAATGAATTTATTTTAACACACCATTGAGTAAGCATTTACTGCTTCCTGCAAGTTGGATATCTCTATTTCTAGATATTCGGGTTGGGATGCGATGGCGGTATCATCAGCAAACATTTTTATCAGGTCTAGGTTCTGTGGTTTTATAATATCATAAATTTTAAATAGTGTAGGGCCTAGAATATTCCCTGGTGGGACTCCTGCGTTAATATTTTTTACATTGAAGAACGTTGAGTTTAATCTTACAGAGAACAATCGATTGTGAAGAAAAGGCGGTACTATTCTAATTAGATATGTTGGAATATTAATCTGAAGAAGTTTGTATAAAAGTCCTTCTCTTTAGACCTTATCGAAGGCCTATTGAAGGTCTAAAAAAGAGACTACGGTATTTTTGGAACGATAGCCTTTCTTTATAGCTTTTGTTAAGCGTAACAGTTGATGTTCTGTATTATTATATATATATATTTTTTAATCCAAACTAAAATGTGGGTATGATATAATTATGGCTAAGAGAATCATGTAAGCGTTTGTAAATAGTTTTTTCACATAATTTAGATAACGTTAAATGTAAGTGTACGGAATGATACTTTTCTAGATTTTTGGGTTTTCCGGTTTTGGGAAATGGTAGTACATGTACGTACTTTTATTTTGCTGAAAATTGTCCTAATCTGAAGCAAGCATTGAAAAAGATAAGCTAACGCTTTACGTGATAGGTTTTTGGTATAATATTTGGAAGATCTGGAGATTTTTGTATTTGTAGATTGTTTATTTCGGTTTTAACTTCTTTAGGCCATGTAAGACTTGTTAGGGCTGGGCTGGTTTGTCACGAAATTTTTAATTTCCTCTATGAACTGTTGGTCATCGCTTTGTGCAGGACGTAGGTTTTCGTCGATTTGTTCAGCTGGGATATTAGATTTTTCTTGATCCGTTATACATATTTGGATATTATTTGTTAGTGGTGGAATAACTGTCTTTTGTTTTATAATTCGTCGAGTTGCTTGCCATAAGTCGTTATCTTTTAATCCCAGGTGTTGGATGAAATATGTATTTATTCTGTAGTCGTCCAGTTGCCACTTAATTTGACTCTTAGGCGATTTAGTAGAATTTTTAATTGTGGTTTCTGTGTGTTTTGACATGCTAAATATTGTTATTGGTGGATGTATGGATTGCGAGGTTTCAAAGTGTTTTTGGATGACTGTAGCTTCTCAGACACAATACTTTATGTTGTTAGTATAATCTTCGATCGCAATAATAATGTCTTTTGAAGTATTAAAACTGAAAACTACATAAGTACCGGTAAGTGGTCAGCGTCCATTTTTGTTAAAACGTATTGTGGTTTAGTGAATTTCTTTTGCAGAATTATATCTGGTAAGGAAAGTACGTGTATTGGTTTGAAGCTGATATTTGTATCGCATTCATTATAGCATAACTATTTAATCTTATGCCATTTGGGTTAGTTGCCCAACAACCACATATCGTATTTTTACTATTTAAATTTTCAAGTTGTTATTATTGTCGAATATGCTAATGACATCTTACTAAGCTAACCTTCACACCCGGCTATCTCTTTTCATAACCGGCTATTTTTTTTGTGCGTTGTCACTTAAATATACAGCAATTGATTCTATGCTCGTTAGAAGTGTGTTAGGTAATTGAAAGTGCGTAAAGTTTTTTTGACTATGATAGCAACACCTCCAGAATCTGTTATTGCAGCTCCATCTCTCCTATAAATTAGATAGCCTAGTAATTTAAATGTTTCGTTTTCGATTAAATGTGTTTCCGATATGCAAGCTACGTTTACATTATGCCTATACAAAAAGTTTATAAATTCAAAGCTCTGTCTTTTAATTCCGTCTGCATTCCAGTTCATAAGTGTTATACTCCCATTATTTATGGTATATAAGTTATTTAGATCCATACTGAATCACTGTAGGTATTAGTGTTATTAGATAAGGTTTAATTTTATTAAGATGCGGTGTAATTAATTCGATAGCTAATTTAATAATTGTTATAATAATATCTTAGATCATCAGTTTTATTGATGGCAACGTTATTGCTACCTCGTGCTATACTCTAATAAGTTCTATTGGTTATTTTACTGGTGTTTCGTTGATATGCATTTGGTTTTATATTACTGCTAATTTTTGTATAATAAGAAAAGCGTTTATATCGGGATGCGGGATCTTCACTCCTGCAATTAACGCATTATGGTTTATCGTTTTTCTTAGAACATTTGGCATACATATGATGCTTTGTGCATTTGCAACAGCACGGTTCGAGTTAGTAATAATTTATCGTATGTCCCTAGCACTGGCATCGTTGACATTGGGGAACGCCTCTAGATTTTCTTCGGTTCTACAAATATCACACAATATCCTAACCTAGAAAAGTTAATAGTTTTTGTTGCGTTATCACTTTTAGTAAGCTCTATTGTACAGATAGAAATTGGGTATTTCTCTTTGTTGTATAGTCTTGTAACTTTAATTATATAATGTAATAATAATAAGAATAAGGCTTTAATGATCTGCGTAGGAGCACAGCCCTCGAACTGAAAGATTAAGGTTTTGATATATTTGGTCTTTCTGTTCGGTCGTCGCGCATCATCTCTGATGCGGGGCGATGTAGCAAACACCGCGCCTTAGACGATCGCCATTATTACCCCTTGTTCGAAGTGAACGCAGGTATTCAATTATTTTTAGTGACTGAGTAGTCCACCCGCCAGGTATCAGAGATCTCGGGGAATGGAACCCGGGTCCGTCCGCGTCGCAGCCCGCGCCTCAACCGCTTGGAGCATTCTGGCGAACAAAAATCAACAAAGCGCTTTTTTGAGCAAATTATGGCTCCTAAAAGTACCCATAATTTATATTATAATGGATTGAGATATGGGCTACCACAAGGTCAATCACTACTGTTAGAAAATGAGACATATTGTTCCTTAGCCAAGATTGAGTTGACCGTGCTGTTTAGGCGAATGCGAGTTTTGCTGAAAGATCCAAGGCTTATCTTAAAAAAGCGTGTAATTATTGCACCTCTCAAGACATTCTGATGATATACAGCAGACGAAATTCTGACTTTTTTTTCATAAAAATAAATGTCAATTATAACACACTCCGCACCGAATCACTATGCGAACCATATTGGATGGTGGTCTCTCTGAACTCTTGGCACTAGCTGAAATGCTTCTTTAGATGATATAGTGCATACCTTGTCATTTTGTTTAATAAAAAAATTCTACAAAGGAAAATTTTTATCCGTAAATAAAATTTTTCTGTGCCATCATGTACTCATGTACTTTCTTTTTTCTCTTCTACCTGTCTTTAAAACATCGGCCAACAAATGTCCCGTATGTCTGTTGTAAGCAGCTGGTCCTAGGTCTTGCTTAATAATACGAGACAAGAAGGTTTTGGATATTTGGATCTCCCGAGACAATCTTCTGTCTACGACGAGATTTTGTTTAATTCAGGCACTTACGGCTTTGACTACCTAGACAGTTCGAACAGATCTCCAGTTCCATTAAACAATTTTATATCGCGATAAACATACAGCTAATGCCGAGAGAATTCAGAGTCTTAAAAGTCATACTTTTTTAGTTTTACATTTATATTATACTATTATAACAATACGTTTTTCTTTATAATAAAACTTGACAAGAAACTTAATGCAACTTTTAGACTTAATAATTACTAACGGTATGTTAACTTTACAGTAGAGTAGGTTTGATTCTATAAAAGTACGAGGATCTATAAAACTAATCACTTATATATTATATAATTTTCTCTTAATATTACGATGACATCTTGAAGACTGGAGACTTAAAATACATAAATTTTTTAAAGGATCCTTGTAATAACGAACAAATAAATAATATTAAATAACGGATATTTTCAAAACAAATACCTGCATCAGCAAACAATTTAGTGTTAAACGAATGTTTTAAATAACCAAAAATCTCACGCTAAAAATATTAATAACATAAAAATTGGTTAAGCGATACAAGCCAAAGGTAGTCTCATTGTTAGCCTATAATAATAAAGTAATGTGATAAAAATGTTAAAAAATCTTTGATAAAACACTATGATTGCTGTTTTACCAATGCATAAATTACAAACACTTACTATAAACCTAAAAAATAATATTTTGATTTAGACTAGCTTCAAGTAATATATAGTATATTTAGAGATTTAAGCAAATTATTTGATATCATATTATATTGCCATTTCAAAAAAACTTCTTAATCTTTTTAAAGTAGGGCTTTAATAAATAATAGAGTGATAGAATTAGAATAAAGATTATATAGCACTACGAAGGAAAAATGTGCTATATATATATATATATATATATATATATATATATATATATCTATTTGGGAGTGTATTTTGGTCGTTATCCATATACAGATTTTTGTCATAATTTTAAGCTACTAGTTTGCGTCATTTCATATCGTTCTTTTTAGGTTAAGATCTTTTTATACCATTATTATAGCTTTTTCACGCTCTTTGCCTACGTGCAATGTAGCGGCCCGATGACAGCCGCGACCGCCCAGAGGAGCGAGAGTGACCCTAACATGCGTGCACGAGCGCACAGACCTCCTCGCGTAAATTAAGCGCTCAAAGCGCAGCACGCTAAATTTCATGTCAGCTGTCTTTGTTTATTTTTTGTTCAAATATAGGCTGTTTTTGTTTACTATGCACGGATGTAAATCAAGGGTGTGGGGATGCGGTGGCTCAAATGGTTCAACCAGTTGGCTCTGTCCTCTAGCCGGCGCGCGCGAGTTCGAATCTCGCCCAACCCATAGGTGTGTGTGAATATCCTAGCATTTAAGTGCATGTTAGTGGGCAAAATAAGCCCTTGAGGTTGCAGTGCCTGTAAGTGCGCAAAAAAAATCAAGGGTGTAGGGCACGCCACATTTCTTTATTTACTTTCTGTTCAAATATTTAGATAGATAGATATAGATAGATTTATAGGTATACATTTAGGTCTATGAAATTAAATAAATTCGTATTAAAAAGAACAGTTTGCAATTAACGATATTAAAATAAAATTTTTATCTTTATGTTTTCTTTACAACTTCAAGTTCATTATATTACGCTTGACTTACATTCTTTAAACATATAAAGTGTATTTATTAACGTTTCCTATCTTTAAATTTAAATAAAGCAAAGTGTGTGTGAGATATCATCGAAAGTTTTTATTTGTTTGAAAGGCCTATCGATGCCATTATGTATGGAATATAACATCGTGCAAATGTCCGCCGCGGCTTCGCTGACTCTGGCGCATAAATCAGGCTGAATTTGAGCGATGGCATGGGTTATGTTGGCTTTGAGGGCCGCTGTGGTTTGTGGCTTATTCGCATAGACCTGCGACTTAAGAAAACCTTACAAGAAAAAGTCTAACGGGGTCAAATCGCACGATCTCGGTGACCAGTTCACATCACCTCCACGTGAGATGACCATGCCCTCAAATCGCTGGTGCAGAATGTCCAATGTGGCATGAGCAGTGTGGCACGTAGCGCCGTCCTGTTGAAACCACATGTCGTTGGTGTTCATATCATCCAATTCAGGCCAAAAGAAGTTGGTAATCATCGACCTATAGCGCTCGCCGTTAACGGTGATGGCCCGGCCAACGTCGTTCTCAAAGAAATATAAACCGATGACGCCGCCAGCCCAAAATCCACACCAAACAGTGACTTTTTCGGAATGCATTGGACGCTCTTGGATCTCATGTGGATTGGAATCGTTCCAAATTCGACAATTTTGTTTGTTGACGTACCCATTCATCCAGAAACGGGCCTCGTCGCTGAATATGATTTTTCGATGAAAATTAGGGTCAGTTTCCAACTGCTCTAGGGCCCATTCAGCGAACACAGGTCGTTGTCTATGGTCGTTTACCTTCAGCTCCTGGGTTAGTTGAATTTTGTACGGGTGTAGATCCAAGTCACGACGCAAAATTCGCCAAGTTGTGGTCTGCGAAAGGCCGAATTCTTGTGAGCGACGCAAAATCGACTGCCTCGGATTCTCCTGCACACTCTCACGGACAGCGGCGATGTTTTCGGCAGATCTTGCGTTTCTTCGTCGTACGGGTGTTGGTTGATTGTTTACTGAACCAGTGGACTCAAATTTATCCACCACACTGCGAATAGTCCTCTCAGTAGGGCTATTATGGCGACCGTAAAATGAGCGAAGCGCACGGAACGTTGTTCGAACAGAACACCCATTTTGATAAAACAATTTTATCATTTGCACGTGTTGTTGAACGCTATATCCGTCCATGGTGATTTGGCAAATCAGTCTAAATAAATGACAGCCAATTCAACAGATGTAGCTTAAACAATATCGCCGCTATCAACTGTCAAAGTTCGGAAGTCCCTATTGGAAGACCCTTTATAAAACATTATACATTAGTTAACATATTTTATCACGCGTTTTTTTAAAATTTGTATTTGGTTGTATTTTACATTCCAATGTAAGTCACCATTATTTTAGTTAACTTTCTCTTACACCAACATTTTTATATGTTGCAATGTTTGAAAAAATAATATTTTATAATTTAATTTTAATGTGATCCAAATGACAAAAGAGAAAATGTTGTAAGAATGATAATTATAAAAAATTAACCTTTTTTTAAATAAAGCTATTACTAAATGCTGATCCAATGTTTTTAATATATTTTTTTTATTTAACTCATTCAATATATTTTTATGTTACATAATTTTATGCAACTTATCAAGCTTTTTTCTTGATTTATTGTTATTTGATAAGGAGTTTGGTGTAGTACTGTATAATTACTAAAAGTAGTTTTTGTAAAATATATTGTTAACCATGTTTACACCAATAAAAAAGTGGATTATTAAATAAAATAACTACAAGTACTTGTATATTTTATTTGTAGCGAGAAAATTACTGACAAATTATAAAGAACACATTATTCTAATTAATATTTACATGCTGTTAATAAATTTAAACTAATTAACAATTTATGAGTAGAAATTAAAGCAATACATAACATTGTTTAAAATTATTAAATTTGCTAATTTCTTGCTAGTTTAACACATTTCGTTGAAGTACTTTTTTTAGCTTTTCTTGTGCTTCTTTAGGTCTAGTTCAAAGATAAAGCTCTAAGGTTATTACGATATTTCGTCTTCTTCCTGAGCGTCTACTGCTTATCGGGTACTGGATAGTTATTTTCAACTCTAGAAACAACAATAAGATTTAGGTGTCATATCACTTTAAACTATTTTTCTAAGTTTAGCGGTTTAGAAAATGGTTTGATAATAGTTATTACTGCCTTTATAATAGCAAAAATTATAGATCAATAATTTAAATTAAAAATATATACGTACTTTGGCCATCATTTTTCTCAGTTCACGAGGGGTTACAACGATGTCGATCACTTTTCTTTTTGCTGTACTTTCTTTGGTGGTAAATTCGCTTGAATTTTGTTTGCTGGGCATGTTGAATAAATTAGATGATTTGAATAATAAGAATACGGCAATTTGTCAAAGACTAATAATAATGCTTGAACGTATCTAGGCGTTATATAAGTGTCTTGTGAAAGTAGAGAGGGGGTTAATGAGGTAAACAATTATTACTATCTTCTAAAATTTTATTTGGTATCATCACAAGTAGTTGCAATAAATATAATTAAAGGGCAATTAGTAGGCATGCACGTTTCACTTTGGTTGCTAAATAGTTTCGATATATATCATTCCTAATATAGTTATTGTACAAAATATCGCTACCAAACCCGTCATTTCTTTAGTAATTTTAACTCTTAATGAAGATATTGCAACACAATTTAATCTTATTTTATGAAAAACACTATACTATACCATAATATGCACTGAAGATGGGTACTATTTGCGTTCAGACAAGATTGAGGTTAATGTATCATATTTTTGCAAATCATTGTGAAGTACTTTTTCTTTTAACTTAAATTAAATTATAATAAAACGGATAATAACCCAAAGTCATTTTTAAATTTCGCGATCGTTGAAAATTACTCAATTTTTGCCATGCTCGTATGTGATGTGTGGAATGTTGCTTGATCTTGCTGGAAATATCAAATAAAGAGTTTCTAGTTGTTCAAATGATTTGTAAAGGTGTTAAAAAGATCCAAACAGCCAGGTAAATTTTGTTAGTTAATATATCTTTTTATTCTTGTCCTCCAAGGTCGCCAATCTAACGACTGGTTTGTCGGAGCTTTCCATATTTGTCATTCTAAGGCCTTGTTTACATAACTGCCATTGCTCGAGCGTGGCCTTCCTCTTGAGTTTTCCGGATATTATTCCTTCTATTATAATTTTCAGCAGTCCTTCTTTTCTCATTATGTGGCCTATCGTTAGCATTCGTCGTTTCTTATGTGACTCGAAATTTTTATTTTTCTTGAATTGTTTATAATACTTCTTTGTCTGTTTTCCTTTGCGTCCATGAGATCTTCAGTATTCTTCTGAAGCACCACATTTCAAAGTATTTTAGTTTATTTTAGTCTGATTTCCTTATAGTTCATGATTCGCAGTCATATAGTGCTAGGCTTCATATGTACGTTTTTGTAAATAGTTTTCTAATATCAATTGTTATGCAATTAGGTGTAAGTAGTTGTTTCTTCTCGTAGAAGACCATTTTAGTTATGTTTATCCTATTATTTATTTATCTGTTGTACATTTGCCATTTTGTGTAATTGTGCTCCCTAGGTATTTGTATTCAGTCACAACCTTTACGGTCTCCCCCATTAGAAATATTATCCATATTTTGACTTTTTCTTGAGCATTTCATCACCTTTGTCTTAGTTTTATTGCACTTGATGTTGTAGTTATTTTTAAATGCATTATCCATGTCTTCTATTGCTTGTCTTAGCTCTTCTTTTGAATCGGCGAATAGCGCCATGTCGTCGGCGTATCTTATAGTGTTGATTCTTTCCCATGAATGTATACGCCTGAAGTTTGCGTCTCATTAAATTCATTAATAATATTTTTTCCCCATTGTACTGTATTATAACGGTTTAATTTTTGTATGAGTTGTAAATTATCTACTTGTCGTTTATGCCAATGCTAATTTTCTATAATATGGTGAACAATTTAGGCCAGCTCTATCAAAGGCATTTTCCGCATCGATAAAGAGTATGTATACTTCTTTATCTTTGCTTAGCATTCTTTCTGTTAATACTCTTAGGGCCAGTACGGCTTCTTTCGTGCCTGTGTTTCTTTTAAAGCCAAGTTAGTCTTCGGTCAAATTTTTTTCTATTCTCTTTTCTATTCTTTCTTGAATTATTTTTACCAGTATTTTTGATACGTGTGATAGTAAGCTTATTGTTCTGTGTTCTTCGTATTTATGTGTTGATGCCTTCTTTGGGATACTAATTATCTTTGCTAGAATTTGTCCTGCATTGTAAATGTCTTTGGTTATTTTGACAATTTCATCTAGTGCCTTCGTATCTAGGTTTTTGATGATCTGACCAGGTATATTATGTATACCTGGAATTTTGTTGTTTTTAAGGTCTTTCGACGCTTTATTGAATTTCGTTCTTAGGATACATCTTCTATATTTTGCGTACTCAATGGTTCATATAAACCTCTATCGCCTTTATCGTATAAATCTTTTAAGTTTTCCTTCAATTCTTTAACTATTTCTTTATTTTCTGTTAGTACGCTTCCATTATTATCTTGTATTCCATGGGTTTTTACTTTATTACTCTTAAATATGTTTTTGAGTTGTCTGTATGCTTTATCCAGTTTACCATCACATGTTTCTTGTTGTATCTTTTCACAGTTGTTTTTTGTATATTATTCTTTGGTTTTTTGCATTTACGTTGAATCTTATTTCTTAATTCTTTATATTTACTTCGCCTTTGTTCTGTGTCAATACTTTTATGTTTTCAACGTTCTTCAACAGTTTTATTATGTTATTTGTAATCTACTGTTTTTATGTTGTATTTTATTTATACATAAAACGTTTTTTATACTTTTTATTATGCATTGTTCTATTTTATTCCAGCTACTTTTCATGTTATCACTTAGGTTGCTTAATTTATTATCTTCTTTGATGTTCTCTTATAAAGTCTTAAGTATTGTTCCATCTTTTAAGTTTTCTAATTTAAATGCTGTATTTTCTTTATTTTTCAATTTATTTATATTGATTATAGATTTCATTATGATCACTGTCATTACCTGGTCCTATGTAGTTTCTTACATCTTTTATTTGGTTTTTAAATGTCTGCTGCCCGTAATATAGTCTATTCTCAGTATATCTTCTTCTTGTGTGGTATTGGAATAATGTGTCCTCATTAGGGCATTGCAGTCGCCCATTATTGTTACATTTTCGTCTGCATCTTCATACATTGCTTCTATTTCGCCTTCATCATAAGCTGACGTTGACATGTATACTTGAATTATTGTTGTGTTTTTGGGATAGGGTTTTAAGCATATCTTCATCAGTCTTTTATGATATTGTGTGCATTCTATTATTCGTTTTCCTAAGTCTTTGTTTAAAAATTTACTAACTCTTGCAGTTTCATCTGACTTGTCTTCCGTGTTAATAATTTTGTAACGACCTGATCAAAAGTCTTGTTGTTGCGACCATCTTATTTCACTAATACCTAGTATTTCCATTTGATTTCTTTCCATTTTGTATGCTTATTTTTTACCTTACCTTCTTCAGTTAACCCACTTCTAAAAACCCTATTGGGAGACTAATTTACTTTCGGATACTCATTTCACTTTCGAAAACTTAACATTATGTACTGGGTTATTAGACGATATTAATTAATTTAACAAAGTGGTTTTCCGTTTCCTTTTTCGTCGGTCTTAATTTACCTTTGTCCATGTGTGAAAGCTGATAACATTTTCTGTACCAAGTTTTGGATCTAAAGTTATACCGCCTATATTGGGTTGTTAGTGCCTCGTCTGTTTTAAATAGCCTGTACCTTGTAAAGGTGAGGTTGAGTTTTGTAAGTGAGAGGCTATGTGCTGTGCCTATTAACACCTCTTGTATATTCTTATAATGTTATTTCTAATTTTTAAACGTTGCATTAAGTTGGTTTGCTATTCTGTTAATTTGGTAGAGCCTGTTGAGTAAGTGAATTTAATGCAAAACCTTTTTTTTCTAAACCCTTAAGATTTCTTTATATTTGCTTAATGCTTTTCAACTTACTTTCTACCAATGTTCATTGAGCACGATTATAAACAATTTAGTAGTTTTACCAGTTGTAGCACCAGACCGATTTAGTTTTTTTTTGTATTACTCTGTAGTTAAGGGCGTTCTTTACCTTAGATGTCTTAAGTTTTATGCGTTTTTCATAATGCGTAAACAGAATGTAATAAATTATTTTTTGCCACATTTCGAACAGGAAGAATGTGATTCTGTTGAAATGTATTAACCACAATTCCATCCTTCTTTACGTAAGTCTACGAATTGTACCGCTATTTAGTTTATTTTTGTTTATGCCTCTAAACTACCTTCAAAAATTCAATTTGGCAGTTGCTTTGCGGTTTTATTTTAGGGAGAACTTTTCGCTTACTATATGTTTGGACGAAATTAATTTATGGATATCTTCTTGATTAAACAACATTGCAGGTTTGCAATAAATTACTAAGATTTTATATCTATAAATGGAAACCAATCCCTTGAAAGGTATGTTATATCTACAGGTGAAAAATTAGTAGCACATTTGCCTGTCTAGATTTATTGTTAAAGGCACATTTTTTTAACTTTTGTCGTATAACAAACTTGGCAGGGATACTGACTAAAATTAGCTTTGTTATAAGATTACTGTAATCGCCAGCGTGATCCAGTGGTTGAGGCGTGGGCTGCGAAGCGGACGGACCCAGGTATTAGTCTCGGAGCTCTTTGATTCCCTTGGGGGTAGCCTACTCAGTCACTAAAAATAATTGAGTACTTGTGTTCATTCGAACAAGAGGTAATAATTGCGGTCGTCTAAGGCGCGGTGCTTGCCACATCAACCCGCATCAGACCAGGCAGAGAGAGCGAATATATGAAAGCCTTAACTTCTTAGTTCGCAGGCCGTGCTTCCACGCGGGTCGTTAAAGCCTTACCGTTATTATTATAAGATTTCCGTGCTTTGTCGTACATCTTTGTTAGAGGCAATTTTCGCTTTATTTGATTCTAATCTGCAATTTTTTTTATTTTTACACGTGGGATTTCGATACTTGTAGCATTTTTATCATTTTATAATTGATTACCTTTTTATACTTTTTTTTATCCATGAAACCAATATTCCTACTTCTTCGTTTTTCTTTTAACTGTTAGCGCGTTTTTAAAACTATAGAACATTGATTGAATCGTCGATGAATTGTAAAAGAAAAATTCACAGTTTTTATGCATATCTAAAAATTGTACTGAACCTATAATATACATAATATATAAATATGTCTTTTTTGTAATACGTGTTTTAATATTAGCTTTTCTAAAACTCTTGCAATAATTTTGCATTAAAATGTATATTTAAAGAATTGCTGTTATTGATCCTGAATTTGTTAATTTCTTATTTTATTATAGATACGTTTTATTTTACAATAAATATTTTTTTAAATAAACAACTTTTACATGTCGAAAGGTTTTCGTCTAAAGCTTGTTCTTTGTTCACAAAGAATTTTAGTAGTGTTACGATTTTCTAAAATTTCGGGAATAAATTGTTATTTGAACTTTAGGTCTACGTTTGAGTGAGCCGCTTAGAATATTTTTTAACAAAAATTACTTTGTGCTTTGTACCATCCATTACTATTTTGTATAGTTAAAGGAAACTGAATCTGGACAAAAAATAAATTGCTTATCCTGGGATTTTATAAAAGGTAGCAGACATTCTTTTACGTATATTTTGCAATTTATGGTCCTTTTATAAAAAGCTCCAGCGTTTACGACCCCTCTTAAGTGGACAAGCAAGCTAAAATAAATTTCTCACCAACAATTTTTTTTATTGCAGTACATTCCTTAATTTTGTAATAAAATCAAACAAAATTTAGCAAGCGCTAGAAGAAAAATGAGACATTTATAGAAAAATATCGGAATTCGTTATAGCGATGTTGAACTACCTTATAATTCTTTTCCTCTTGTATCTTATATTTTACTTTTGCTTCCACGTTTTTGTCATTTTTTGTGCAAATAAAAAATTTTGTTGCAATATCTCAAACTAATGATTTTATTTTGTGTTTTGTAAGTCTCAGTATTTTTTCGTAGCCCTTCGATGACTATTATTTTTTAAAATTATATCGTAGTGATCTCAAAATTTTCTTTTAATGGTCTTCTATAACCTACCCCATTAGCAATTAAAAACTAATAATGTTTAGATTTTTTTAATTAAATTGTAGAATTTTCTTGTGCATTTGTTTGTTTAATTTAAAAAAAGTGCAGATGTGACTATAATATAATATAACTAATAAATAATTATAAATAATTGAAGATAGTTTAAATAAGATTTTTAAAAAACTTTCTGATCCAAAACGCTTTTTATATTTTGTTTTACATTATATTAGTCTTTATCTATACCCAAACTACTTTCACTAAATTAGTATTACTATTATCTTTCTTTCTTTAATCATAACCCTTTGTGCCTTATGGCGTTGGGTTTTGTAGCCATTTCTTGTATTTTGGTCTGTTGGTGGCCAGTTTCTTTAATTCTTGCTCCGTCTTTCCTCTATTTCTTTCAAGTTTGTAGATATAATCCGTCCATTGCATACGTGGTCGTCCCCTTCCGTTTTTCCATTCTGGTCTTGCCTCCATAACTTGTTTTGTTATTCTTGTTTCGGCCATCCTGTAGACATGTCCAGTTGTTTTTGCTCTATTAGTTTTAATAGTGGTGTGATATCCAGTGTATCTCTAATTCTTGTGTTTCTGATCCGGTCTATCCTTGTTTTTCCTGCTACTTTTCTAAGGTACCTCATTTCTGTTGCTTGGATCTTGCTCTTGTTTCTTTCATTATTAAGGTAGGTATAAAAACTTGTTTATATATATTTATTGTGGTCTTCTTTTCATTTTTTCTTTTCTCTACTATTGTTTCATTTAGTTGGTAATATACGTTATTTGCTTTCGTGATTCTATTATTTATTTCATTATCTATCTTACCATCTTGACTTATTATTGTGCCCAGGTATTCGAATTTATTTACTTTTTCTAGTATTTTTCTATTACATTATATATCTTCTTGGGCGTCTTCTTGGTCATCTTTACTTATATGCATTATCTTACTCTTCTCTTCGTTTATTGTCATACCCTGTTTTTTTATGAGATTGTTCCACATATTGATTGATTCTTGTAGTTTTCGTTTCTCGTCTGCGATTAGGACAATAACATCTGCATAGATCAGAGAATGAACTTTCACAGGTCTCATTTTCCAGTTTCCGATTTTAGTTGTTTTTGTTCTTCTTTTACTCTCTTTTATTACTGTATTCATTACTAGGTTGAAAAGTAGAGGACTGAGGCTGCCCCCTTATTTTATTCCTCTTTCTATGAAGAAAGTGTCCGATGTTTGCCCATTTAGTTTTACTTCTGATTTAACTTTCTTAAAGACTCCTTTAATGGCTTCGATAAGTTCTCTGGGTGTGTTTAATTTTTCTAGTGCTTTCCATATACCTTGTCTCGGGACCGTGTCGAAAGCCAGTGTTAGGTTGAGGAAGGCTAGATATATTGGTTTGTTCACTTCTAAGAGTTTATCTATTATTATTCTTAGTATGAATATTTGATCTTGTGTTTGTCTGTTCTTCCTAAAAACCGCTTGTTCCTCTTCTAGTTTGTCATTAATTAGATCTCTTAGTTTACTTTCCAGTATTCTTGTATATGCTTTTAGAACTACTGATGCTAGCCATATGACTCTGTAAATATTAGGATCTGTTGTACTTCCTTTTTTGTGGATCGGGACAATTGTATTTTGCTGCCATTCATCTGGGATTGTTTTTTCTTTCCATGCCTAGTTTTATATTTTTAATAGCCAATTTCCTAATACTTCTCCACCGTATTTAATTAATTCAGGAGCTATTTCATCTTTTCCAGCTGCCTTTCCTATTTTTATCCTTCGTATAGTATTTTTTATCTCTATCTCTGTTATTAAGTTTATTTTTTCTTCTTCCTCTTCCCATTGATCTCTATTTATTTCTATTTCTTCATCTTCTTGTCCTTCTTTTCTAAATTTTCTTTCATAGAAGTTTTTCCAAGTCCTTACTATATTTCCTGTATCTGTTTCTAGCTTATTATTTTCATCTTTGATGTTCCGGACTGGTTTGCTATATTTCCCTCTTAGACCTTTGATGGTGTGCCAGAATTTGCTGTTGTTATTTCTGTAATTCTCTTGTAGTTGTGCTCCAAATTCCCCCCATGTTCTTCTTTTGGCCTCCTTTACAATCTGTTTTGCTTCATCTCTTTGTATATTACACTCTTGTTTGTTTTCTTCATTTTTTTGATTGATATATCTTCGCCAGGCATCTTTCTTTCCTTTCACCTTTCCTTTCACCTCTTCATTCCACTATCTTGTTCTTTTCATTCTACTGGTAGTATTTATTCTTTTTAGACCACACACTTCCTTGGCTGTATTAAGAATTATTTCCTTCAAAACTTTCCATCGTTTATTTAGGTCCCATAATTCGGTTTCTAGTTCTTCTTGTTTATTTGTCAGTTTTTGAGCTATTTTTTCCTAGTATAGTTGTCTAACTTCTGTATTTTTTAGTTTTTCAGTAGGCATTCTTTCATAGGTTATTTTTTAGTTCTATTAAACCGTTTCCATTTCCAGTCCGATACTACCACTCGGTGTTTAGTGTTTAATTCAGTCCCTCTTATTGCTTTTACATCTATCACGTTCAATCTTATTTCCTTGGAGTATGTTATGTAATCTATCGTACTCTTTGTGTTTCTTTCTTCCGCTTCAAACGTTATTTGATGTATTGTTTTGTGTTTAAAGAAGGTATTTCCTATTACTAGTTGATTATTACTACAAAAAGTTATCATTCTCTCTCCATTATCATTTCTTGTTCTTTCGCTACCAAACATGCCCATTGTCCCTAGTCCTTGTGTTGGATCGTTACCTATTCTTGCGTTCAAATCACCTGTTATTATTATCTGTTTTCTTTTCCTCATAACTCTGTCGACTGTGGTTTGTAGAATTCTGTAGAAATCTTCTTTATCTTCTGCATGTGCATCTTCTGTAGGTGCGTATATTTGTATAATTCCTATCGTTCTATCTATTTCTAGGGTTATATAGATTATTCTTGAGTTTATATCTTCCCATTGTGTTGCTCTTAGGTTTATTTCTGGTGTTACTATGATTCCCACTCCTTCCTTAGCTCTCTTTTTTTCATGTACTCCTGCATATCTTAAAAGGTAGTTATCTTCTAGCATTTTTTCTCTCGTGCCTTTCCTTTTCACTTCACTCAGGCCTATTATGTCTACTTTGTATTTCTTTATTTCATCTATGATTTCTATTTCCTTTCCTGTTAAGGTTGTAACGTTCCACGTTGCAATTCTTATCCGTTTCCGTTTGCAAGTTGTCGTCTTCTGTTCCCATCCTTTCCGAGGCTATCTTTATTCTTATGAATCAGGTTAATCCATGTGGGGGTGATTGGCCCAACGATAGATGCCCCGTTATCTCGGGGCCACTGGTATCATGTTATACCCCCCGATGCTGAGTCGCCAGAGCCCCGTTAGTTGTCTAGCAGAGTGTACCGAGCTTTAATGCTTCACGTGCAGTTGGGGTTGACTTTTGGGCCCTTAAGATGTTGGCGGACCCCTTACACTCCTATTGAACGTAATTCTTAGACAAAATAATTGACCAAAACAACTAAAAATAGTAGAAATCATACTAATACCAAGATCAGGTAGAGATCCAAGTAGAGTAGAGTTGTACCGACCAATATGTTAACTTCTTATCATAGCTAAGCTCCTTGAAAGACTTCTGGTTCAAAGAATAAGAGCCAACCCCGCCATTGATGAATGGATACCGCACCACCAATTTTGATTCCGTGAACATTACTTAATTGTTCGGCAAATTCATAGAGTATGTCACGTTATAAATGAGGCACTTGAAAGGAAATATTACTATACTTCGGTATTCCAAAATTAAAGTTTCGTCTCCTCACCTACTTCGAATTACACAAAGTCGCACTGGCTAACAGCTACAACTACATATACACCGGGGAGGCCGCATACTGGCCGGCTGACCCACATAAAGTACCTGATGCCGTAGATTTATTTGTTACCAAAGGATTATTTCCAAGATACTGAAAAGCAGAAAAGTTCTTCGACCTTTTTTCAGATTATTCGGCCATAATATTTACATTTAGCACTTCTATTATTATAAAGCAAAAAAGCCTTCCCCTTACAACCATCACACGAACTGGGGCCTATTCAGAAAGTACCTAACGAACAATACAACAATTAAAGCTTCATTGAAAACAGAAGAGGAAATTGACAATGCAGTAGACCAGCTAACTAAAAACATTCAGAAGGCAGCCTACTACTCAACGCCGACTGTTCACAAAAATTCAGAAGTTATCGAAAATTATTCATTCTACATTAAAACTAAAATCGAGGATAAAAGAAGAGCCAGGCAAATTTGGCAGAAAACGAGAAATTCTATAGACAAGAATAACCTAAATAGGCTAACAAGAGAGTTAAAAACAACCCTAAGGGAGTAGAAAAACGAATCATTTAACGAATACGTTAGCACTTTATCTCCTTCAGCAGATAGGAACTACACGCTTTGGAAGGCAACGAAAAATTTAAAAAATGTTCGTACTCCTATTTCACCAGTAAGAAAGGTAGACGGCTCTTGGGCAAGAACAGAAGCTGAGAAAGCAACACGTTTTGCAGAACACCTATCTACGATATTTCAACCGCATCCCATAACTGCTACCCTAGAAGAGGAACAGGAGATTGAAGGCTACCTGCAAGCTCCTTTACAATTAAGCCTCCCAATACAGTCTTTTACACCTGAAGAAATTATAACTGAAATCCATCGTCTAAATGACAAGAAAGCTCCCGGATATGATTTAATTACTGCTAAACTACTGAAAGAACTGTCACATAAAATTATAATGTGCATACTACAAATATTCAATGCAGTCTTGAGACTGCAGTACTTCCCACTGTTACGGAAATTCGGCCAGATAATACTAATATTGAAACCGGGCAAACCTGCACATGATGTTACCTCATATAGGCCGATAACGCTCCTACCAATACTATCAAAAGTATTAGAGAGATTAATACTAAAGAGAATGGGCAACCATAATTTAAGAAGAAGAAATTACCCCCAACATCAATTTGGGTTTCGCCAACAACACTCTGCATTAGAACAGATACACCGAGTAGTAGATGTAATCGAAAAGGGCTTTGAAGAACAAAGATGCTGTGTTGCGGTATTCTTTGATGTCAGCCAGGCTTTTGACTGCGTCTGGCATCTCGGCCTACTGTACAAAATTAAACGGCCGTTTCCTCACCAATACTTTCTTCTCTTTAAATCATACTTAAGTGAAAGGTATTAACAAGTAAAGTACAGCGTCAGCCACTCTGGACTCTACTCTACAATGACAGGAGTTTCTCAGGGTACTGTTCTGGGACCAACCCTATATCAGATATTTACAGCTGATGTACCATCCAATGACAACACAATAATGGCCACATACTCTGACGATACGGCGTTATTAGTTTCTCACCAAGATCCACTACAAGCTTCGACAATTCTACAAAGTAGCCTCGACATAATACAAAATTGGTTGTACAGGTGGCGCATACACATTAATGAAACCAAATCTACAACTATTACGTTTACGACGGAGCACAACTCTGCTCCTCCGGTTACACTAAATGGTATACAAATCCCCATTCAACAGAAAGTAAAATATATTGGTTTGATCCTCAACAGGCGATTAACATGGAAACCCCATATTACAAAAAGAGAAGGCAACTGGACGCTATGGTGAAAAAGATGTATTGGCTTCTAGGGAAAAAATTCAGGTTATCGATAGAAAAGAAAGTGTTAGTGTACAAGACAGTTTTAGTACCGGTGTGGGCGTACGGCATACATCTATGGGGCAGTGCTAAAACATCAAACATTGATATTCTGCAAAGATTCCAGAGCAAAACTCTTTGTGTAATGACCAACGCTGAATGGTTTATTAGCAACAGAACACTTCACGGCGACCTGAAAGTTCCATGGATTAGAGATGAGGTTAAAAGACGAACAGTCACCTATGTCAATCGAATAAGAACTCACCCCAATGTGTTAGTGCTAAATTTACTAGACCTTAATAATACCACTCGTAGATTAAAAAGACTTAAAACGCTAGACCTTACTAACTAGTATTCGTTATCTTAGTATATTCAGGGAATCGCCAATGGGCGACACTCCCTCCACATGTCAGTATTTTAGTTTAGTTTAGTAATTAAGTATTACATCAAATTTGCTTGTTAGCCTTTGGGCTAGTTGTAAATTAAGCAAATAAAATAAATACAAAAAAAAACTATGTTATAACTTCAAATAGGCTGGTTTAGTTGTAGAAAAAGAACAATGCTATTCCTTAAAAATAACTTTATAGAGCGGTCCATAAGTAACCATACTATTTAAATAGCCGAGAAAATATTTATAATTCCGTTTTTTGTTTAATATTTTAACGCTACAGGCTTTGAAGATTAATGTTGTAAAAATTTACCTCAAACCAACAGATCAAATTTATTGAAACCTATTTTGAAAACTATAGAACCATCGTTTTGATACACCACCCTTACATGCGCTATTTTCAAATTTAGAATCCACCCTGTTTTACTGAGACGAATTAGTTGTTTTCGGGAGCAGACCACTTTTTCCGCGCGTTTTAAAAAATAGAGTATGGGCACAGGAAAGCAACCAACAAGATGTAAAAATTTAGATTCGAAGACGTTCAGAAGTATTGTGAATCTCAGGAACATTACTAGGATTACAGAAGGCTATAATAGACAAAGTCGGTATACTTGCAAAGAATGCACTATGCAGTTCAAATTCAAGCAAAGGTCAGAACTGATAACAAATTTATTAAAAAGCTGCTGATAGTTGACGAATTCCATTTTCATCTTAATAGCTTTGTGAATAAACAAGACATTGAATTTTGTGGTATGGAAACCTAAAAATCACTTATCAACGTCTGCTGAATCTTCTCAAAATTACTGTTTGGTGTGGGGTGACATGAGAAAAGTAATCGTATCTTATCTTTTTGACGATAATGATGAGAATGCTGTGACAGTAGCCGGAACTTGCTATCAAGAATGCCAAAAACTTTTAATCGTCCAGCTGTTGACAGCATACTAAGCTTATGGCGGCAGCAAGGTACAGCAAACTGGTTTTAAGACATTTTGGCGGAAATTGATTTCACGCAATAGCGATTTTGAATAGCCCACATGCTCGCTTGATTTGAAGGATCCTGCTTTTTTAAAACATGATATTTATGTTAACAAACCCCGCATTCAAGCAAACATTCGGAACATAAACGAAAACGCACTGGCTAGTGTAATGCAAGATGTTACTAAAAGGGTCGGTATTTATGAAAAGGAAAACAGGGGCCTTTCGCGCAATATAATTTTTAAAATGTAGAGAAATCAAACACTCATTAGTTTAGTTTATTGTGTAGAAAAATCAAAGAAGATATTAAATAAGTATAAAACTTATTGATCGATTACATGTTAGTTTGACATTGTTAAAGCTATGGAATTTTTCTTTGTAGAAAAATATGAAAATGTGTTTATTACTTTTAGAGAAATTTACGTTATTAAGATGCGTCATTGTCAAAATTAATTTGAAACAAATAAATTTTCTCTTTCTCTCATTAAATGACATAAAATTGAGTAGGTTAAATATCGTCGTATATTGTAAAGAATTTGAATAATAAGTAAATACTTGAACCATTAATGCATGTGTTATTGCAAATGTTATATTGGATTTTAAGAAACTTTATTTCATAAACTAAAACTAAAAAACAGTTATTCTCTAAACTATATTTGTCCAACTATAAATGTTCCAAGTCACAAAAATGCATTGAAATGCTAATAGTTTCTTTAACGTTGTTGATGTTGATCAAATCAATGGTATTTTTAACATACTCACAAAAAATATAATAGCAAAAGTTTGGAGATGACCATTTAAACAGGTCCAAGTCATCTTTAGCAGATCGTTTAATGCAGTGATGTAGAAGTATGGTAGTGGGATGGGACAGAGCTTTATTTTGGTGGAAAATAAAGCCATTAGGATTATCTCTCGATTGAAAAAACTACCACAAATGCAAAATATTGAAATATATCACTCCCGACGCAGAGCTTTTAATAAAACAGTAGGGCTTACTTATTTTTGAAACTGTGCAGAAGACGTTAAATTATGGGAAAGATTGTTGATGTTCTAAACATCAAGAGAATTTTCGAAAATGATGCTGTTTTTATTCTCCATTTAATAAAAGTGTTGTTTTGTTGCTAAAAACTAGACAGGTGAAATAATTGTCGTTTCACAGTACATTGTGCTGTCACTACAAAAATTTGTATCGCGCAACATAGTCATCAGACTGTGATTTTTACAACAGCTACACACGATGCTGTTGTAAAATACAAAAATCATTGTGAAATATTAAATTTGTGCTGTTTACTAATTTTTTAGATCTGATCATAATTTTTTCTACTCTATCTTTAAAAAAACTTTGACCATTCAATGTTTTAACCGTTATACAAATGCACACCTGTATAGTGATATGAAGTCCCCCCCAGACGCAATAATGTTTTTAGTTTTAATGCATACACTTTGTAAATGTTACTAGTTCTTAGTGTATTACGAATTGTTTATGATTATTTTAAGAAATTATCTTTTAATTCGTGTAGCTAGCTCAAATAACCAGTTATTGCAATACAACATTAACGTTATTTTCCACAATAAAAGAAAGCTCTGATAAATTAAAGTAACGTATACATTAACGCATTTTATTCAGAGTGAAAAGGACTACAAAAATCAATAACCTTAAAAATATTATATACATGTTAGAAGCTAATTTCAGCGTAAACAAATTACTTATTTACAGTGGTTTTACTTAAAGCTATAAATTATTCTTAAGGCTTTTACGTATCGGATTGCCGTCTGTAACTCTACAGGTGGAACAATTACAATAGACAGCCTTAGGTCCCCCACTGCCACTTCGAACTGCTTCATTGAGTGGAGAGCTGTTAGTCGTTGTCCTGGCTGCAAATGTTGGTTTTTCTGAAGAACCGAGAAAATAATTATAGATTTACAATATAAGCCCAAAACATGTACACGTACCTTAACCATCACGTTTGTTCGGCTTATAGGGAGATACAACAATGTTTATCACTGTCTTTCTATAGCTTTTTCGATGTACACCAGCGTAATTTTGCTTAGCCATTTTTCACAAGGCGTGTCGAATATGTAAGATAACAAAGCGACTGGAATGTAGATGTAAAGTTGTCGAATGAATGACAATAGTAGTAGAACGTGGCCTTGACATTATATTGCTGTTTTGCCGAGATAAATGATTATTTGTTTTGGTTAACCTTGTAAAGAGTGAAATTAGATGCAATTATATTGCAATTTGTAATGATACATACGAGTGGCTTTGTTTATTAAATAGATTTTAGGTTAATCATGACGAATACAAACGCTACTTTCTACAAAATTATTCTGAAAGATTTTAAAAAAATTATTATAGAGCAGCAATTAGTTAAATAAAAAATTAAAATACTTAACCGTTTATATATGTATATGTATATATATATATACCGTTTGGTCAACTCCTAATACCTTTGGAGCCTTTGTAACATTTAGAGGCCATAAAAGGTGACGAAAGTGAAAATCGTTGTCTTTCTACTGAGAGAGAATTTTTGTCGAGATTTAGTAACTATTTCTGTTTTTTAATCCATTCTGGTTAATTTTGGGACAGACAGTGTATATCCAAAAAAACAGAAGAATATATTTAAGACACAGAAACATAAAACAAAATATGTAAAACTAGAAAAAAAAAGTATTTACTTTTTTATTAAGGCATGCATATTATAAAAGTTTAGAGTAACTTTATTGATTTTATTATTTATTTGATACATTTAAACCCCGATGTTGGTAACTTTACTAACACGCCTTCTTTTGTGAAAATAATTTTAGGTTTAAAGTCTGGAGCTTTTTTAGTCATAACACTTTTTTGTTTTTTGTTTTTCCTTAGTAGATTTTTGTAGTAGCAGACGTGGTTGAAGAGCATTCAATATTCTCCTATTGATGTTATAAAATTATGTCTTTGGTATTAGCTTAGTAGTAGTATAGTGTGTTTTAAGGCATTAAAACCTTAATGTTTTCTTGAGTCCTAATATTTTTTAGATCATCAATAAGAGAAGGATGTGTTATTAAACTAGTGTTCTTATGTATACTAACGAGATATACTTGATGCTTTAATGCAAGGCATTATCTTCCATCAACTCCATAAAACACAATCTTCCATGCTGTTTTATTAGTTTTATTGTTGTCTAATTTATACCAAATATGTTTTTGATACTTAAATTTAAATACTCGACATAACCCGAAGACCGACTGTGTTTATGCTTCGCATGAATGATTTTGAGATCTGTCATGATCAATATGGTATTTATCCGGTTCGCCTACTCAATTTCGTATCGTCTAAAATTTGCAAATACAAAAAATCTAAGTCTTTCGTTGCATAATAATTTTTTTTAAATACAAAGAATTGTACCTGCTATATATACTGGTGCTTGTAAGTAATTATTGCTGATTAAGCAAAACCACTAACATATTTATATTTACTGTAACAGCATATATGATAAAGTGAATGAGTTTTACATAATATGCTCATTAAAGGTCTTATTTTTAATACAATTTTAATACAAGGAAGTTCTTTAAACACATTAAGGGGTTACATCAGTCAGGAGCGCTGAAGAGTAAGGCTACTTTCGGGATTTTTTTCTCTACTACTAATAAAGCAAGCAAAGTAAAGTTTTAATAATTTATTATAGATATTAAGAGATGTACAAAAATATTATTTATTGTGATTTTTAAATCAAAATGGCGTCGTAAAAGTCCAATCACCAGAGACGCCTTTTTTAAGGGGCAAAACGGTGTGCAGGGTAGCGATGTCCAGACAGCACTTATAGAAATACAAAGTTATTTTTATAATTTCTTTTTAGAAGTACCTGGGATTTTGAAAAATATTGATTTTTACAAATTTGGCATACATCTGAAGGTTATTTTTGGTTTTTTGATGAAAAAATCGATCTTAAATTACTCATAAAAAATGTTATTGTTAATTAATCGTAAAATTCCCAGGTATTTCTATAGATAATGTATTTAAAAAGTTACAGTTAAAATTTTAAGTTAAACGGATGAAAATTGCTCGAGTTATGCTGCACACCAGTTTCCAAAACGTAGTTTCCACAAAATCGCGTTTGAAGTTTTGAAAAGACCATGTGCTGCGAAAATAGCTACTGTCTAACAGCTTCATTTTGTCGGTTTCAAAGGTTTTCTAAAGCTACAGTTTTTCCCACTTATAAATGTGATAGAATATTATTTTTAGATAGTTTTATAATTAGAAAGTTATATATATATATATATATTACCGAAAGTAGATAGCTTTAAAAAACTTTAGTGTAAATTTATTTAACTCAAAAAGAACAAAATTGCAACTTTTATAACAGCAATATTAGGCTTAAAACGCAACTTTATGAAGCATTAATTACAATTCTAGTATTATTGTTATTAAAAATAATAACTGTATTTCTTATAACATCAACTCGGTTGAACTAAAATGTTAGAAAAAAGTTGCTTAATTTATGTTCCTTACTGATTTAAAATTGACTTACATTATTGTAGGTGTTTGATTAATAATTTTTAATGTTTTACAAGCTGGACTTGGTTGCTAATTTATCAATAAGAAAATCGAAACAAAGAAGTTACTCAAATAAATCAAACTCAGAGTTTGGCCATAACACAAACAAATTTACATATAATTGTTAGTACTCGTATTTTATTAACTGAATCCTACAAGTTTTATAAGAAGTCTATATAATTGACTAAACGATGACTGAATAGAAAAAAACAGAAATAGTAAAGTATCTTAATTTTTCATATAACTAATTGCTAGTGAATAATAATTTTCTTAAAATTTTGCAGAATTATTCTGTAGAAAGTAGCGTTTGTATTCGTCGTGATTAACCTAAAATTTATTTAATAAACAAAACCACTGGTGTGTATCATTACAAATTGCAATTTAATTGAATATAATTTTACTCTTTACAAGGGTAACCACAACAAAAATTCCAGCAATCAATAATAATCATTTAGTTCATTAACCTCTCTCCACCTCTAGAAAATAGCAATAAATGTCTAGCCACGTCCTACCACTATTGTCATTATTTCGACAACTTCTCATCTGTACATCTCTCGTTTTGTTATTCAACTTATTCGGCATGTCTTGTGAAAAATTGTTAAACAAAATTACTCTGGAGTGCATCGAAAACACTACCGAAAGAAAGAGAGTGATAAACATCTATGTATCTTCCTATAAGCCGAACAAACGTGATGGTCAAGGTACGTATACATATTTTGGGCTTAAATTGTAAAACTATAGCAATTTTTTCGTATTCGCAGAAAAACCAACATCTGCAGTCGAGACCGCGACTAAAAGCTCTCCACCCAAAGAAGCAGCTTGAAGTGGCTGTGGGGGATCTAAGGCTGCCCACTGTAATTGTTCCGCCTGTAGGGTTAAAGCCGTAAGAACATCACGAAGAAATCCAGACCCCGTAATGGCCTTGGTACCACTTTGCTTAAGGTCTAAAAAGACCCAAGAGTGAACGAGGGAAAGCTTCAATTACTTTGAATGTTTTTAAATCAAATATCTATAACTAACGATGGAAGTTAACTGAATTACTTAATTCTTAACTTAATTCACGTAAATGATGTAATTTATAGCTTAAGTGGAACCACCGTAAATAACTAATTTGGTTACGCTGAATCTTAGCTTTTAATGTGTAAATACTATTTTTAAGCTCTGCATAAAATGCGTTCATGAATACATTGTTTTATTTTATTGTGGAGGATAACATCCAAGTATTTTAATGTATAGTAAAATATTTTGCAACAATTTGTTACTTAAGCTAACTATATGAATTAAAAGATACTTTCTTCAAATAATCACAAACAATTTATAATACACTAAAAACTAGTAAGATGTTAAAACCTTAAATGCCAAGAAAAAGAAAAACAGACGAACACAAAAAGGTAATAATATGATTTGGGAGCGGTTTTTATGTCAATCCCGATGTAATAAGGAAACATCAGATTGGAGAAGTAGTAATTTAATTGTATATTTTTTAATTTTTGCTGAATCATTGGTTGAATCAAGAATGCAGCGCTTCTGCTGGTGACAGTTTTTATACCCTTTTAAAAGTATAATTCATATAATATAATAATACAGTTTCACTAATTCCATCCATTTCTTATGTGCGATAATTACTGGTTTGAAAGTTTTCCTCTTTGGGTAACAAAGAGATGCAAAAATAGTAAAATAGAGTATTAATTAATATAACAGTTTTAAATGAACATTAAAAAAATGTAATGTTCCGTAAGTAAAAAATGTTTTAAACGTTTCTACTGCGGTTTCTGAAGCATTTGTAGTCATATGGGTATAAAGTATAGAGAAGGTGACAAATATTTGAAAAATTTATTTTTGTATCATCCATGTGAATATCGTTGTCCAAAATTTGCAATAGGTCATATCATTCATATATGAATGGCATAAAAATTAGAATGTAGACCATGTTGTACTCAAAATGTATATTAATAATTTTTTGTATTTTGTAAAGATAAAAAAATGATAAATAACTTTCAAGGTGTTAATTGGAAATTGCGTGTTTGATGCTCAATAAAAATAGTTGAATGTAAAACTTAGATCAAAATTCTAAAAAAAATCGGACTTAGATGTTAAATACGTTAGAATTATTAATAATTTATACTGGTATCAAACGGCAACAATAAGAATAGAACATCAACTGTCAGACGAAATTAACAACAAAAAAGGAGTCTGACGGGACTGAATGTTGATTTTTAACGAGATCCTTGCGGATGCTGAGGAAAGAATTAATATTAACGGTTTAACAATTAATAATTTTAGGTAAGCGGATGATATGCTAATAATAACTAACATCAGTGAAAGTTTGTAAAATCTAATGAACTAATTAACAGATAAGTGCGAACAATTCGGCTTGAAACTAAACATCAAAAAGACAAACTTTTATAATCATTAGTAAAGAAGGGGGCGTAGAAGAAAATGATACATCGGCAAATGGCACAGCGTTTGGAGGTCAAAAAATTGATATATCTGGGAAGTAAAATCAATGAAAACTGGGATCCATCTGTGGAAGATAAGATCCTTATAAAAAAACAATAAATAATCTAAGAATGAGTGAGAAGCTATGTATGGTGTGGAAGCCTAGACATTACTTATCGTAAAAATGCGAATGGATGACTACTATTTAAAAACCGAAAATAAATTTTTCTCCCTAGGATGTTTATTAAGACGTAATGCCACTAGAATTTTCAAAAAATCAAAAATAGTACTGATCTTTTGAACCTCAGCCAGTGCATTAGTGCGACGTACTGCGATTACGATTATATCTTCAGAAAATAAGGAAGGTATTTTACTTGTCTAAAATAGAATACTAGAATATTCTATCATTAACTGTGTCTAGTAACGGGACAACGAGAAAGCGCGGTTGTTCTCTACACGGTTTAGTAACGCTGATTGAATGGAATACTGTAAGAGTAATTATATAATATATATGTGTGATTTAGGTATTTTAAATCTTCTGAGTTTTAAAAAAAGTACATTAATATTACAGAGTGTATATATAATGGTTCCAAACCTACAAAAAATGTATCAACTAATGTGTTAATTGTCGAAATGTGCTGGCGCTCTGAAGCTTTATATTTTGTAAATTTTATTGCTGTTTTGGAGGCGAAGATTAGAGAACATTCAGAGGTATTTTACATAGATGAATAGATATGTAAAATGTTGTTATAAAGAAAAAGGAATGCATCGATCACGTCCAAAAGCGAATGGATACTCGTCTCGGGGAAAGAAAAATTACCCGGAAAGCTTATAGATGAACATTCTGCATACACTGTTGTAGCCATTCGTCGAACTTATATAACAGTCAGATGAAAATTGAAATCTGGACGGCGCTCTATCATAAGATTTCTACTGCCCGGTAAAGAATCGTGGTGTTCGTGAATGAAAGAAAAAGCCGCTAATTCCCCGCCCCAATACACGCATAAACTAGCTTTTCTACAAGTAGTTTTTGACTCCATCAAGCTAACCTACGAGGAACTTATCTGATATAATTTTTTCAATCTTTGCTTCGATGCCTATTCGAAAAATAGAAAGAAGTTGCTTCAAAAGCAGTGTCGAGCGCGAAAACTATCGTAGATATTGTATCGGACATAGCCGCATGCGTGTACAACGATAGGCTAACAAGTGTTATGAAGATGATGTAGCTCTTAGGCTTCACCATCGGCTATAACTGTTATAACTTCTCAGTGGAGGCTGATGAGTACCACGTCAAGTTTTCGGGGCGTTAGTTGTCTGATGCTGCAAAAGAGACTTGGCGGGCTCTAATATGAGCTAGAAGGAAAGCAAATATTAATATTAAAAGCCAATTATATAGTGCAGATATCGCAATCTTATTATAAATAGTTGTTATGTGAAACGTTAAACAAGAAATAAAGTAGAAACCTTCTGGTAGTGGAACATTAACAGCACGAGCTATGTAGACCAGCGTCATTAATTTTCCTAAACGTTCTCAAAAAATTTGTGATTATGTATTATAAAAGCTGTTAAACAGAATTTATTGATCTTCCACTAAGGCCCCACAAAAATATTACAAAATATTGCTGTTTCAGCGCTCTAGAGCGACATAACCTCTTGAGACAAAATGTACTTCCTTAATTTTAATTAAATTCTGCTCAATTATCTAAATGCTTATTTGCAAAAATGAATCTTAATTGCAATTAACCACTTTTAAATTCTCATACTATTAGAGAGAACGAACCACCTGATTTTTAAATTGGTTATTATTATTTCAAATTCTACTTTAGTTTCATATTGTTTAAGAATATTTACAATTTTTTTACTACAGACTTTCAATGCCTTATTCTCTAATAAATCTTATTTATTTCTTATTTTAAGTTTTGGTCATTTTAATACATTTTAAAACTGTGTTCAGCTTTACACATATTAATATGTTTTATTTAAATTTAAAAAAAGTTTATAACTCCGCCAATGCCGGTCCCAAGCCCGGATGAAAAAGGAGGAGGGATCGAGGAGTAATAACCTCGAAAAAAACCTGGGTTCAGCTGGCCCGGCTGATAACACCCAGTAAGAGCTCCTACCTGGGATTACAGGTGAAAACCGGTCAACGACCTGGAAGGCAGAAGATGACAAATTAGTCACAATGGCGGAAAGGGTGGAAGAGCCAAAGCTAGTAGCGTCTGATCCAGAGTCGACGGCTACGAACGGCGACTGTCTCAGATTGGGCGGCCGTATATAAAGGTCCACCATATAAGGGGGTTATGGCGTTAGGCATAAACAACCTAACACATGTAAAAATAAAGGAGTTTGGAAAGTCATGGGCAGGATGAAAAATCAGAGTAATATTCCCCGGGTGGTAATCCACATCTCGAAGAGAGGGAGCCCTATAGGATACGGGATACGTTGAAATTTCAAAATCCAGTTGAAGATATCAACCAGGAAAACAAAACCAGCAGAGAGAAGAGAGAAAAGGATAGGAAAATAATTGTAGGAACATGGAATGTACAAGGATGGAGGAATAAAGATAAGGAAGTGATGGGAGAGTTCAAAAAAATGAATCTGGATATGTTAATTTTGAGCGAAACAAAAAAGAAAGGTCATGGAATTCAGGAAATTGACAACAACATACTTTGTTGGAGTGGAGTGCAAAAAGACATGAGAGCAAAGGCGGGAATAGGAATAATAGTAAAAAAAAGATATAGAAGAAACATAAAGACCTGGGAACCCATAAATGAAAGAATAATAAAATTAAATATGTCACTACGCGGCAGAGACATAGTAATACTCAGTGTTTATGGACCAACAGATGACAGCGCAATAGCAGAGAAGGAATCATTCATAGGAGCACTAAAGAGGAAATAGAAAAATTAAACGAACTCAAGAAATAATCATAGCAGGAGACCTGAATGGAAGAACCGGAAGGAAAGAAAAGGACGAGGTAGTAGGAAGGTACGGAGAACATCATAAATGACAATGGAGAAAGATTAACAGAGGTATGTGAACTATATAATCTAAAGATCATGAATGGTTTTACCCACACAAAGATATCCTACAAATACACATGGATACAAGAGACAAGGCAGCTGAGATCCATAATAGACTACGTAATACTAAAACGAAACAGTACAATGAGAACGAAGGACGTAAGAGTCAAAAGAGGGCAGAATGTGGAACGGATCATAAGCTGCTGATAGCAAAAATAGGGTTCCCATGGCAAAGAAAAATAACAAGTGAAAAAAAACACAGAAAACAAATGATATACCGAAAGAAAGACAGCTCAAGTTACACCTACTGCAAGACACGACAGTGAGAGATTTATATAGGAGAAGATTAGACGATAAATTGACAGTATTCAGATACGAGAGCATAGAAGAGATCTACCAACACACAAAGGAAAGTTTAAAACAAGCGGGATTCGAAGCATTGGGGAAGAAGAAGAAAACCACACAATATAAACACAAACTCACAAGTGAAACCCAGGAAGCAATTAAACAAAAAAGGAACTATACAGCAAATGGTTAAGCACAAAAAAGGAAGAAGACTCAAGAGAGTATAAAAGTAAGACCAGAGAAGTGAAGAAAACGACAATAAAGGAAAAAAATGACAACTGGCAAACAACCTGTACCAATATTGATCAATACCTGGGGACACTAGATGCTCTGAATCATGGAAGTTACTAAAAAATCTACGAACAGACAGGAAAGAACACCTGCAAATACAGTACATTGAAGACAAAGAGTGGGAAGCATACCATGCGAACCTGCTAACAGAAAACAGACAAGAGTACATGAAGGACATCAAAGAGAAAGAAAGGAAGAGAAGAAGGAGACAGATAAAGATAAAGATGAAGAAGAGGAGATGATGTCACTGGAAGAAGTTAAAGCGGAAATTAAATCATTAAAAAACAATAAGGCTGCGGGACCAGGAGGGATACCACCGGAACTCATAAAGTATGGAACGCAAAAATTGTTCAGAATGATAACGATAATGGTCCAGAAAGTGAGGAGTGGAGAAGACATGCCAAAGGAATGGAAGGAAGCCTATCTTGTCTCCATATTTAAAAAGGGCGATAGACGGAAATGTGAGAATTATAGAAGAATCAGTGTCATTGCTATAATGGGAAGAATATACGGACGAATACTTAAAAACAAGTTAGAACAACACATACAAAAAAAATAGGGGAAGAAAATTCGTGGACCATATATATATATATATATATATATATATATATATATATATATATATATATATATATATATATATATATATATATAATAGAACAATTACTGGAAAAGAAAAGAGCAAAAAACAGAACGATATATCTGGCGTTCGTAGATCTGCAAAAAGCATATGATACGGTTCCCAGACAAAGATTATGGACAGCAATAGAAAGGATAGGAACTCCCAACCACCTAATAAGGGCCGTTAAAAGTTTGTACAAGGGAAATAGGGTGTACATAAAAGCGGGACAGAAGATAATAGGTAACTTCCAGACATCAAAGAGGTTATTACAGGGATGCTCCACATCACCGACTTTATTTAAGATCTATCTAGAAGAAACACTGAAAAACTGGAAGCGTAAATGCGAGGGTATGGGAGTGCCAGTCAAAAACGAATATCTATACACGTTGTGCTAGACAGATGATCAAGTGGTTATAGCGCAAGATGAGGAAGATTTGAGCGAGGAGTACGAAAAAGCAGGGCTACAGATAAACTACAAGAAGACCATGTATTTAGCAACAACGGAAGAAAAGTTAGGAGACCTACAAATAGAGAAGGATATAAGAATAAAAGCCACAAACAAATTTAAATACTTAGGATTTACAATAACAGACAAGGCAACAACGGAAGAGGAAATTAAAAATAGACTGGGACAAACAAGATCGTGTATTAGACATTTGCATCCAGTAATATGGGATAGACAAATTACGAAAAACACAAAAACGAGAATATACACCACAATTGTACAAAGTATAATGACGTATGGAGCGGAAGTCTGGGTAATAAACAAGGGAAATGAAAGAAAAATAAGAACGACAGAAATGGAATATTGGAGGAGGTGCTGTGGGGTAACCAAGATAGAAAGAACCAGGAATGAAGAAATAAGAAGAAGAATGGGAGTAGAGACAGACATAATTCATAGTATCGAAAACAAGAGACTCGCATGGTACGGACATGTAAGAAGATCGGATGACAACAGATTGATCAAAAGAGTAACAGATTGGAGTCCCGCAGGAAGGAGAAAGAGAGGAAGACCGAGGAGATCGTGGAGGGATGAAGTGGATGAAGCGATGGAAAGGAGAGGTTTAGAGGAGAAGGACTGGCAAGAACGAGAAGCGTGGAGAACCTGGTTAAAGGAAGGAAAACGGCGACAGCTGTAGAATATACGGATCTATTATAAGTATATATATATATATATAAAATTATCTTTGTTTCACCACCTTACAAGGTATTGAGTTACCTAAGTAATAATTAGTCCACTGGATTTTTTTAGTTATCATCCAACGCACATGAGGATTGGATGATATTTACTTTCAAATACAGACTACGTACATGGTTTTGTCTACCTTCAGATAAATTTTCACATTTTTGAAAAAATTCAAACAGGTAAAAGGAAACAAAAACAGTCAGAAAACTGGCACCAGCGGACGCTTTGTTCTCTTAATTCAATCAATTATGCAACAAAAACAAAGAAAACGTACATTGAAATTAGTGCGAGATCTTCAATCTTATGCTTCCTCGTAACGTTAGATTTGACATAAAAACTGCTCGCAAACCATATTGCTACCCGCTGTATCTCTTCTTGTATTTGTTAGTTTTTTCTATTATTATTTTAACATTTTATTGGTTTTAACTGCATTGTAAATTGTTTGCGACTATTTGATGAAAGTAATTTTTAATTCGTGTAGTTAGCTTAAACAGCCAGTCATACAACATATTTCACCATACATTAAAATGCTTTAACGTTGTCTTCCACAATAAAAGAAAGCTTTGATAAAGTAAAACAATGTACACATCAACGCATTTTATTTAGAATAAAAAGAGCTACAAAATCGACAACCTTAAAAATAGTATTTATATATTAAAAGCTAAGATTCAGCGTAAAAAATTAACTATTACGGAAGGATTATTTAAAGCTGCAAATTACATCATTTACGTACATCGAGTTTCGCTCTTCCCTCGTCAGAGATAGATATTTGATTTAAAAACTTTCGAAGTAATTCAAGTTTTTCCTCGTTCACCTTTGGGTCTCCTTCGTCCTTAACTGAAGTGGTACCAAGGTCATTACGGCGTCTCGATTTCCTCGTGGTCTTCTTACGACTTTCACGTACCGGGTTGCCGTCTTTAACTCTACAGGCGGAACAATTACAATAGACAGCCTTAGGCCACCCACTGCCACTTCGAACTGCATCCTTGGGTGGAGAGCTGTTAGTCGTGGTCTTGGCTGCAGAAGTTGGTTTTTCTGTGAGAACAAAAAAATAGTTATAGCTTTATAATTTAAGCCCAAAATATGTAAACGTACCTGGACCATCACGTTTGTTCGGCTTATAGGGAGTTACAACGATGTTTATCACTCTCTTTCTCCCGGTAGTTTTTTCGATACACTCCAGCGTAATTTTGTTTAAGCATTTTTCACAAGGCATGTCGAATATGTAGAATAGCAAAAGCGATAGGGATGCAGATGGGAAGTTGTTAAAAGAATGACAATAGTAGTAGAACGTGGCCTAGACATTATATAGTAATTTTGTAGAGGTGGAGGGGGTTAATGAGTTAAATTATTATTATTGATTGCTGGAATTTTTGTTTTGGTTACCCTTGGAAATGGTAAAATTATTTTTAATTACATACAATTAGGAATGATAACAAAGGCTTGGTTTATTAAATACATTTAAAATCAATTATGACGAATATAAACCCTGCTTTACGCAAAAATAGTTCTGAAAATGATAAGAAAATTATTATTTAGTAGCAATGAGTCAGAAACAAAATTAAGATACTTTATCATTTATATTTTAGTAATTCAGTGATTGTTTGGACAACTTTAGAGAATTTTTGAGTACAGTTAATAAAATATTTAAAATTGTTTGAGTTATGGTTGCATTTTTTTATTAATTGACTTTTTTGTTGTCTAAATTTTCTTAATGCAATGTAATAATAAATCAACAAATAAGTAATTTTTTTAAATGAAATTTCCAAAATCCTTTTACCTTGCTTTTTTTATTCATCTGTCTTTAATTTGATCTGGACTGGAATATCTGTATTATAGTTGAGAAACAGTTTATTGCGCGATTATAACCTACTTAAAATAAAATCAATATTTCTGTAAATTCAAGTTATTCTATTATAAGTATTTTTTACTTTTTCTGGTTATATTTACAAAACAAACCAATCAATGCTCAATTTTGTGACTTGTGAATAGCAAGTTTTCCACTTTTTTCTGAGGTTTTCTCTATCGTTTGTTCCATCATTCCTCATTTCGAAAATTTTTTTCGGATAGTGTTCATTACTCATTCGGACCAGATGTCCATACCATTGTAGTTGTTTTATTTTTGTCTTCCGTTAGCGGTGTAAGTTCTACTTTACCTTGTATACTTCTGTTCCGTGCTCTGTCTCTTCTTGTTTTGCCCACCACTCGTCTTAAATATCTTATCTGTGTAGTTGTTATTTTGGATTTTTATTTAGTGTAGAGGTATTTTAAGTTGCGGTTTGAGATTTTTCTTGAGACTACTCCTTATTAACCATTGAATATCTTTAGTTGATGCGAAATAGTTTGCTTTCCTTGTCAAATACAGCTTAAGCAATAGAAAATTGTTGTAGGTAGTCAAATCGAGTGAATCCAGGGATAATGAAGCAAACTGATTTTGATTTATGACCAAAAAATTAGTGACAGTTGACGAACGATTAGTAGGTGCAGCAATGGTCAACTGCCTGTTTTTCCATATTCATAGCGAACACAACGGATACAGATTATCAAACGCTTTCATAGACGAAGCTAATACTCAGCATTCACTTAGAACGAATACTTTGTAGATGTTCTCCTTAGAATTGTAAAAGTCAGTGAGCATTGTATTAATTTTTTTTTCTGTAAATAATTTTTTTTAAATTTCTTTATCTGGTTTATCACCATTCAGTACTCTTACGCTTAGTTTCTGGATGGTATTGAAAATACCACTTGTCACAAGTTACAATCGTTTTTAAAACATTTATGTCTCTTAGAGCTTCCCTAATAATGTTTTGCAATGACCAAATGATCCACAAATCGATGAGAAACAAATTTCTAATTCAATATCCGCAGACCAAGTTTTTCGATTAAAATGCGATTGGTTATTTAAAGTTTCGTTTGAGTGAATTTTGCTAGAGTTTCTTTTTAATTCTATTTGGTCAGATTGAACGTACATCATTATCTTTGTCTTTTCTGAATCGTCAATCTCACACAGAAATTTGTGTTCTCTATAAGCGGTTTTTAGAATTCAAGCACTTCTGTGGCACAGTTTCTGACACAGAACTTAATATTGCTTCTTTGCCCTTTACTCATGTACGCAAAATACTGTCAATCGATGCGTCATATCTTGGTTTTTATTCAACAAAATTTTATTGCAGTTTATTAATAAAGTTAATACTTTATCAATCTTTTATCAACATATAGCATATAAAGTTGGTATAAAAATTATCTGTTCTTTAATAAGAAGGTGGTTGTATTGTATAGCTTTTATCTACGGTTTAAGTTTTTTATACCTTGATGGTACTGCTCTTGTGGTTCGGAATTAAAGACCTGACAACATCGTTCTTTTACGTTCTGAAAGTTGGCCACTAATCCGATGATGCCAAATGAAGACTATAGATGAGATTGATCCTATCGTGTTCTTCCAATTCAACTAGATTCAAAGCATACCTTAAGCCTCTAAATTCTTACTTTCTACAACAGTAAAGCTTGAGCTCTACTTAACCATAAATTTGGTCTGTTTGAATTATGAAAATAGATCTACTTTTTGACATTGGTAATTGAAAATTCTAAAAATTACAGCGTGAAGTACTTTTTTGCATTGTCTGTTGATTTTACTAAGCTCATACATGTGGTGATTTGTTTTTATTAAAACAGTTTAGGATTCTATGATAATTGTGATTGTATCTGATGATTTTGACAGCTTAAAGTAACGTTGTTCATTTTATTATAGAAAGTCACCCAAATCAAGGCCGCATTTAAAATCTTCTATCACCATAATTCTTTTGAACCAATTTTGAACTATACAGTTTGAAATCATACCTTGACCTTCAATTGAGAAAAATCAACAACACTTTGGTGTAACGTTCAGCTCTGTTGAAAAATGGCCAAAATTTTAACATTTTGGTAAGGCACCTTACCTACTCTTTTTTGTTCAAATGGTAAGAAATTAAATTCAAAAATTATTAATATGTCATGCAACTTGTCAAATTTATTTATAGTTGAAGCTTAAAAAATCATTTGCATCTATTTGTTTTTTCCAATTGATTTAATTAATCTAAAAAGCGCCATTTACAATTTTTTTCTCATTTTATTTCATGCTTATTTACAATCTACTCTTTAATTGAGTAATAATTAAATGGTAGAATATTACTATTCTCCCGAATAATTAACGTTATGGTTGTGGAAGCCAGTGGATGAGGTCCTGTGGCCAATTTCGCTGGAGTCTGCGGACATTTGCAGGTGGGTTGGACAGCTGATCGATGAAGTTTTTTTCGTGCCCTACGATTTGGTGGTGGTAGGTAGTGGCGAGTCTCTGGATTCCATATGCAACAGTTGGGATGTTCAGATCTGTGTGGAGGGTATCGTTCCGAATGTACCAAGGCGCGTTAGTAATCAAGCGGAGAATTTTAGATTGGAACTGCTGTAATATTTTGGTGTGAGAGGCCTTTACGCAGCCCCAAAGTTGACCCTATAGGTCCATATGGGTTTTAATATGGTCTTGTATAGAAGGAACTTGTTTGTGAGGGAACCAGTACATTTTCTGGAGTTTTAGGTCGAGTTGTTTTCTTCTCGCTTTAATATGGGTGCTCCAAGTGAGTTTTGCGTCGAGATGCAGCCCTAAGTATTTTCCTTCAGTTTTCAGAGGAAGGGGGGTGTCATTGAATCTGGCTTGTGGACAGATTTCTCGTCTGGTGGTAAAAGTTATTTGGACAGATTTTTCAGTATTAATTGACACCCTTCAATGATTGGTCCAGTCCTGTAGTAGGCGGTTGCAACCTGCGGTGCTTCACTAGCTGCTAGGATAGCCGTGTCGTCCGCGAATGTGGCAATCACTGTGTCGTTTGTGGTTGGCAGGTCGGAAGTGTAAAGTAGGTAGAGGAGGCTCCAGTACACTGCCTTGCGGGACTCCTGATGTAATGTGGTGGTAGTCAGACACTGTGTTGTTGATTTTGACTTGGAATAGCCGGTCAGCAAGGCATGATTTGAATAGAAAATAGAGCTGGCTTGGAAAGTGAAGTTTAATTTTGTACAACAGCCCCTGGTGCCATACCTTATCGAACGCCTGCTTTATGTCTAGGAATGCAGTCGTACAGACCTTTTTGGTTCTAAGGCACTCCATTATTTGAGTGACGATTCGGTGACCTTGATGTAGCGTCGAGTGGTGCTCACGGAAACCGAATTGGTAGGAAGGTATGATCTGGTCGAGGTCATCTGTATCTTCGATTCGTTTAAGTAATAGTCTTTCAAATGTCTTGGATAGGAGAGGAAGGAGACTTATTGGCCGATAGGAAGAAGATTGGATGAGATGGTTTTCCAGGCTTGGCAATCATTATAATTTGAGCGAACTTCCATTGCATCGGAAAGTAGGTTAAGCGTAGTATGCTATTATATATGGTGGTGATAAATACTATTGCTTTGCGTGGGTGAAGGTGTAATAGTTCTTCTACTATGAGGTCGTATCCGGGAGCTTTTTGTTTGTTGGTGTGTATTAACTTCAGGTGGAAAGAATGGTGCGATGAGTAAATGAAGCTGGCAGGGGCGTCCAGGAAGGAGTCGATTTTGTTGCTGTCGTGATCAATTAAATATTTCTTTTAATTGTATTGTTAGTATATTTAAATATAGGTATTAAAAGCTCTTTAGCTCAATCACGGCAATAAATTGTTTAATAATCTTTTCTTCTACAGAGCAGTTGGTTTCCTTAAAGTAATTATCGAAAAAAGGTGAAGGGCACGGACCTCCAAAAATTTTTTTCCGTCTTGTGCTTTAAATTAGTAAAAAAAAACTTTGTTATTGTTGTAGTAGCTGCTAATTTTTAATTTAAAATTGTGTTATACCTTTAATTTATCGAATAAAGACTTTTGAGAAAAGGAAATGGAAAGACATGGAGGCTGTTCTTTTAATTATTCCGCGTCACCGACACGTTCCTTTGCTCAAAGCTTTGTTTATAATCACCGACATACACTTCTCTTTTTGTCTTTAGTGTTTTTTTTGGGGGGGGGGGGGCACTTACAGGCACTGCAGCCTCAAGAGCTTATTGTACCCACTAACATGCACTTATTATAGGACATTCACACACACCCATGGGCTGGGCGAGACTCGAACTCGCGAGCGCCGGCTAGAGGACAGAGCCAACTGCTTGAACCATCTGAGCCACCGCGTCCCCGTCTTTGGTGTTATGGTTGAGAAATTTTTTAGGGTATTTTTTGTTTTCCGTTCTATTAATGCGTTACTTTTTTTGTAATTGACCATGCTTTCGTTTATAGCGTAAATATTTAGTTTAAATTGCGCATCCTCATTTCGTATTAAATCACTGCTCGCGCAGCTTTTACTCTTTTTCTGCTGTCTGTATTTTGCTGTTGTCTTTAATGCGTTTCTCGACTTTCGCTTTCATATATTAGTACTAGTGTAATCATAGTCTTATTAAACTTGATATTTGCGTCTTTTAAGGTTTTATTGTACAATGTTATGTTTATTGTGCCGCAGATAGCTTGACATCATGTTGTGAGATTAATTGTTTACAATTTTGGTTGATAATTGATAATTGAAGTGTGTTTTTATTTTCTTGTATCCTTACTTACTAGTTTTCGGTGTTTGAGAATAGTTTCAATCTATAAGTTAAATTGTGTAGGAGGCAGTCTGCAATCTTGTCTCATTTTTTGGTTAATGTTTATTTCTTCTGTGAGTTCTGTATTTGTATTTATTACTACTTTTGTCTCGTGAAACAAGCTTTTAACTTCCTTTAAGAGATGTAATGAGTATCTATCATTGTACATTAACATCTACAGCCCATTTCTATTAACATAGAGAGCGTAATCAACTAATTTCATATTAATTATATAATTATGAGACTTTTCTGTATTTTCTAAAAATTTTGTAATTTATCAACCGTAATCGCGTTATCTTTAGAAAAATTACTGTTATCATTAGTCTGTATGGTTATTTTCAACTTTCACTTCTTTGTACCACAGCTCTTTAGAGTATTTTTCCATCGTTTCTCTTTTATTATATTAATCTTCGTTACAACTTTCTCCGTTTCATTTAAATATCTAATGACTTTATATGACAGTGTTTGATTTCCTGTATTCACTGTAAATTTATTCCAAAATTCTTTGTAAATTTCCTTTGTCAGAATTTTAATATAGTTTTTCTTTTGAACATATTTTGCTTATTGTAAATTCTTCTACACAATTTCTATATATACTTTTTGTTTTTCATAGTTTCATATTTTCATGCTTATTTTATTATGTATTATATAGTTCCATTTTTTATACTGTTTTTTTATTGTTCTATGATTTATTGTCATCGTTACTTATTAGTATTAGTTTATTATGTTTCTTAAATACCTCTTAAGCTGATGTTCCGGTTCTTGCTTTTGTTTTTTGAATTTTGCTAATAATGTAATTGTATACATGAATAATGATCTGAATAGATATTGCTACCCTATATGTTCTTGTATTTGAAACCGAAGTCTTCATTTTGTAGTTTTAAATTATAAAATCTATAATAGAACTCTGACTGTGTTACATGTATATTTATGGTTGTCCATTTTCAAAAGAAATTTTTAAATTGTTAAATGTTACAAATTATCTCAGTTTTCCGTTTTCACCACTCTAAGTATTAGTAAACGTTCCACTAGTGCGTCTGTTTTATTATTTTTATGTTTTAAGGATTTCTAATGGAACCAATTGCATTTATATGAATATTAAACAACCATTAATTTGTCTTAGGAAGGTTATACTTTAAAAATATTTTTTAAATTGCAATGCAAATTTTGTTTAGAAGTTTAAAAATGTAAAAGTTGTTGGAGTGAAACCAAAAGATAGACAATTTAAAAATATTACAGAACTTGGTTAATAATTGCGATTGGAACTCCTGCAAGTTATTCATTTAATGAAAATAGTACTTTGGCTTGAAAACAAAACATTTTAGCGTAGCAATATATATAAACATATTATACCAGAACACATATGCTTATATTGAAATCAAGATAGTAAAAAGTTCAAAATATTTACCAAAAAACGATAAGAAAGAACGAAATATTGTTTGTTTAAGGCTGCATATAGTCAGTGTTAGAAATTTTATTTAAATTAATAATGGTAATGATAATGTCATAACTAGCAAACTGAGAAGGATGAGGCTCTTATATGTTCGCTCTATCTGGCCGGTCGTCGTGCACCATCTCTGATGCGGGGCGATGTAGCAAGCACCGCGTCTTAGGCGACCGCTATTGTTAGAAGGGAACTCAGGTATTCAATTATTTTTAGTAGCTGAATAGGCCATCCGCCAAGCATCAGAGAACTCTGGGAAATGATCCCGGGTCCGTTCGCGACGCAGCCCCCGCTTCAACTGATGGATCACGTTGGCGATTGAGAGATAAAGTGCAAAGTAATGCTTAACATGTTATTTCCTTAGTTATCATTTAATTGGACAATATATCAAATTTACGTTTTAAAAAACACAGCTTTATAAAATTTTTTATTGCAAGCAACAAAAATTGCAAAATTTATAAGAGCAAAGGTAGGCCCAAAACCATTGTTATGAAGCATTAATCACAATTCTAGTATTACTGTTATTAAAAAATAATTATTATGTTTTTTATATCATTCATTTGGCTGTACTAGAATATTACAAGGAAACTTGTTTAACTTAATTAGGAAATTAGGGATTTAAAACTAATTTACAGTACTATAGGTGTTTTATTAATGATTTTTATTGTTTTACAAGCTCGACTTAATTGCTAATTTATTATCACGTTCCATTAAGAAAACTGAATCAAAAAAGGTACTCAAATAAATCAAACTCGGAGTCTGGCTATAACACAAACAAATTTATAATTTTTAATACTCATATTTTATTAACTATATCTTATAAGTTTTATAAGAAGTCTAATTATTTTTTTTCATGATCCTTATGCTCTTTACAGAGCGTCGGAAAGAACTGTTGTTTATCTACTCGTCTACTTCTTCGATGCTTTATTTATGTCAAAGTTTTCCCCTTGTTTATTCCGATTTCCAATATCTGCTGGATTCATGTCTTTCTTGGTCTCCCGCTTTTTTACTATATTCTTTACTTTTTTTCTTGTGAGCCTTTTTTCTTTCATTCTTCAAATATCGCCAAACCAATTTAATTTTTTTGTTTAAGTTCACTAGTGCTACAATTTGTAAGGTTTCCCTTATTTCTGCATTTTTTATTATCTAATTATTTGATATTGCCACTCCGCTGTTTTCCAAGTATTTTCGTTCCCAGTGCTGTGATTGTACTGTTATGCTTTTTGATTCTCGTCCATGTTTCACTAGAATATGTTAAGGCTAAAACTACAATTGCTTTATAGACATGTATTTTTGTTTTTCTATTGATTTCTTTCTTTCCAAATATTGTCTTCACCAGTATATCTTATTTCCTGTTTTTGTTGTAACCACATTTTTTTTCTATCTTTGCATCATTTGTAATTCTAGTACCCAGATAGTACCTTTTCTGGATGTATTCCTTTACATACAATCATATTTTCTTTTTCTTTCCTTTGTTTCTTATTGATGATCAACATTTTTGTTATCTCAAAATTTACCCTCACATTGTTTTCTTCTCTTTATTTCATATTTCTATTTTTTTGTTTAGTTTACTAGAGAACTATGTCATCGCCCTATACAAGATTATCTATGTGTACCGGTTGTGGGTACTTATATCCTAGCAATCTTTTCTCGTTCTGTGATTTTTATTCATGTTTTTAATTATTCTGTTCATTATTACGTTGAAAAGCGCCCTGTATATCCGTATGTGTATACTTGTATACAATTTTAAATTTTTCTTATTAGAATTTCTGATATCTGTAGTTTTCTTAGGCATTTCCTTATTATATTCCTATCTATAGAATCAAAGGCAGCTTTGATATCTATAAAGCATAACCAAGGTTCTCTGACTGATTCAATCATTCCTTCTTTAACCTTTTCTGTTGTTTGTCTGTCTTTTCTATATGTGCCCTGTTCTTCTTCTAATTTCGGTTCTATCAGTGCTCTTAGTTTTGTTTCTACTATTCTTGTGTAAATTTTAAATGTTGTTGCTGCGAGACAGATTGCTCTCTAATTGTCGCATATAGTATCATCCCTTCATTTGTAACTAGGCAGTATAATATTCCTTTCCCAGTTTTTTGTTATTCTTTCCGTTCTTCATGCCATTTTTAGAATTTTCGATAGTCATTTCTTTTCACTGTTTCCAGCCATTTTATTAGTTTTGGCTTTATCCTATCACAACTGCTTGTTTTCCTATTTCAATTTTGCTAGAGCGTCTTCCAGCTCTTCCATCAGTATGTTATAAAGGAAATGAATATAAAGGGAAAGAAGTCTAAAAAGTTGACCAAGTGGTCATTAATAAAAAAAAATAAATGGTAAATTATTTTAATTTTTTATATAACTCCTTGTTACTAAGTAATAATTTTTTAAAATTTACTGAATCATTTTGTAGAAAGCAACGTTTGTATTCCTCATAATGGGCTTTAAAATCCATTTAATGAACAAAAACATCCATCATTACAAATTGCAATTTAATTGCCTATAATTTCCATCAATAACAACCATTATCTCATTAACCTCCCTCCACCTCTACAAAATCGCAATATAATGTGAGTTACGTTCTACCACTATTGTCATTTTTCCACAACTTTACACTTGCATTCGCGTGGTTTTGTTATCAAATTTATTCAACATGCCTTGTGAAAAATGTTTAAACAAAATTACGCTGGAGTGTATCGAAAAAACTACCGGAAGAAAGAGAGTGATAAACATCGTTGTAACACCCTGTATGCCGAACAAACGTGATAATCAAGGTACGTATACATATTTTGGGCTTAAATTGCAAAGCTATAGCTATTTTTTTTGTTTTCGCAGAAAAACCAACGTTTACTGCCAAGACCACTACCAACAGATCTCCACCCCAAGAAGCAATTCGAAGTGGCAGCGGGAGACCTAAAGCTGCCTCTTGTAATTGTTCTGCTTGTAGAGTTAAAGACGGCAACCCGGTGCGTGAAAACCGCAAGAAAAGCACGAAGAAATTGAGACCCCGTAATGACCTTGGTACCACTTTAGTTAAGGTCGGAGAAGACCCAAATGTGAACGAGAAAAAGCTCGAATTACTTCGAAAGTTTTTAAATCAAATATCTATAACTGACGAAGGAAGAGTGATACTTAATGCACGTAAATGATGTAATTTACAGCTTTAAATAGACCTACCGTAAATGGCTAACTTGTTTTTGCTGAATCTTAGCTTTCAATATGTAAATACTATTTTTAAGATTATCAATTTTTGTAGTTCCTTGCATACTAGCTTTATACCCTTTTGCGTTGTTCGTTGTTCAAAAATATTGTAATAAATTTACTAACTTTATTCATTTCTCGTGTGCGTTAATTGCTGTTTTAAAAGTTTTTCCATTTGGGTAACAAAGAGATACAAAAATAGTAAAATAAAGTAGGGGAAATTAATTAAAATATTTTAATTACTAAAAAATATGTTGCATTAGCAAAAGATATTTTAAAGCATCTACTAGAATAATAATTAAATAAGTTGTTGCGATAATTGTAGTGATATAGACATAAATCATAAAGAATGAGACAAATTCGAATATATTTGAAAAAGTTACTTTTCTATGTTATCCATACAGGGTTAGTTTAAAGTATGGAGAAGGAGATTTATATTGTTAATATTTATTTTTGGAAATAGTGTTCAACAAAAGTTTTGTATGTAATTTTTATCTACATTTGAGAATCTTTAAAACTTTGTTTTTGAGTTATGCTTTTTTGTCCTCAAAATGATCATTACTGATTTTTGTATTTTGTAAAGACAAAACATGATAACATTCAAGGTGTTAAATGGAGAGTGTGTATTTAATACTCAATAGAAATGCACACATAAAATTAATTCGAAAATGTAAATTCGGTTTTGAATTTGGGCCGCTCTTTATAATTAATGTGTTCTTGTGAGTGTTGGTTGTTTCCAATTTATAAAAAGAAGCAAATATTGTTTATTGCAAATAATGCAGAGACGACTAATATTTAAAACCGAAATTAAATGGGTTCTTCCTTAAGATGTCTATTGAGAAGTAATGCCACTCTAGAATTTTTAAAAAAATTTTAGCCAGTGCCTTAGTGTGGCGCACTGCGGTAATGCTTATATCTGTTACAAAATAGGAAGGTATTTTACTTGTTTATGATAGAAGATTATCATATTCTAATTATATGTATCCCATTTAGCATAAAAAGTGTCTGCGGACGGAACGTGGAGAAAGCGAGGTTATTCCTTATAGGGCTTAGTAAAGCTCATTGAAGAATGAAATACTGGAAAAGTAATTGATATACATGTAAAATCTAAATATTGTTAATCTTGTGATTTTTGAAACACATTAATACAGCAGAGTGTAAAAATGGTTCTAAACTCATGTAGACATGTATCAAGTAATGTCTGAGTCGTCAAAATGTTCAAGTTTTGAGAAGCTTTGTATTCTATAAATTATGTTTACTGTAGAGACCAAGGTTCAAAAATGTTTAGAGATATTTTAAATGCACAGACATAAAAATTTCGTTATAATTAAAAAGGAATACATCGATCACGTCTAAAAACGAATAGATATTTGTCTCGGGGAAAAGGAAAATTGTTCGGAGAGCTTATAGATGAACTTTCCGTATGCTACTTTCCAGTTATCCGCCAAAATTAGAAAACAGTCAAGAAAATGAGAATCGAAATCTAGGCGATACATTATCATGAGATTTTTACTAAAGAAAAATTGCAACACAAGAAATGTCCGGTGAAGAAAGTGATGTTTGCGATAGAAAGCAAAAGCTGTTAATTCTCTGCTTCAATTCACGCATAAACCAGCTCTTCCACAAGTAGTCTTTGATGTCAAGCCAATCTACGAGGAATATCTACTATACATTTGAAAAGAAAGTAAACAAAAGCAACTGATGTGAAATGTGGCATGGCTGAGTTCTGAGCGTACGTTTGTTTGGCTATTATCAGAATCGTTTTGCATATCTTTACGTACCTACCTTGCAAAAGTTTGAAAAAAGTGAGTGAAAGATAATCTTCTCAGTTGCTGCGTCGGTGGGTATATGCAAAATAGCAAGAAGTTGCTTCAAAAGCAGTGACAAGCGGGAAAACCATTGCAGATGGGCTAACAAGATTACAGAGCTATTAAATAGCACCCTCGGCTATAATCGTTATGAGCTTTTCGTGGAGGCTAATGTTTTCGTTGCGCTTGTTGTCTGATGCTGCAAGAGGCTTGAAAGCTAGAAAGAAAGAACAGGAAGAAAACTTAAATATTGAAAGTCAATTATATGATGCAGACATCACAAAGCAAGTTGAATCTTATTATAAATATATGTCATGTAAAATTTTAAACGCCTTTTTCTCGAAGTTCCAATTTTAAAACTGTCCAAAATGATAGCTCCGTCAAGTTTTAAAAGATTTAGTTGTAATTTTTATTGTAACTTTGTAATTACCTTACTTACTGAATCGCGTTCGGATTTTTCGATTTGTTCCAAACTCTATTTGACAAAATTAATCGTAATTGCAATTTATCACAACTTTCCAATTCTCAAAATAGTAGAGCGAACGACTTGATTTTCAAATTAATTTAAATTCTGATACTTAGTTTCGATTTGAACGACAGATTTTTACAAAAATGAAATAGGTACACGGGGAATATACTTCTTTTTGAGCTACAGACTCTATGAACAAAATACATTACATTAAATATACAGACAAGACAGGTAAAGCTGCGAGTCAGACTAAGTAAAATTTGCTTGTCTATAATAAGATACTATAATAATCTAACTGTATGTTCAGCATGAACTGTGCTTGGAGACAGGACAAGAAGAAAGTGCCGTTGTTCTCTATACGGTTTGGCAACGCTCATTGAATGGAATACTGTAAGGGTAATTATATAATATACATGTGATATTTAAGTATTTTAAATCTCGTAAGTTTTAAAGTAGAACATTATTAATGCAGAGTGTAAACAATGGTTCCAAACCCACAAAGAAATGTAATAGACGAAAAGTTTAAGCGCTTAGAAAATTTGTGTTTTGTAATTTTGCTTACTGCAATGGAGACGAAGATTAGAAAATCTTTAGAGGTATTCTACATAGATTTATGAATATGTGAAAATTTTGCTATAACTAAAAAAGAATGCATGGATGACGTCTAAAAGCAAACGGATACTTGTTTCGGGAATAAATAATTATCCAGAAAACTTATAGACGGGCATTCCACGTACATCGTTCTAGCCATCCGTTGAACTTATCCAACAGTCAAGAAGATAAAAAAATAAATTCTGGACAACGCTTTATCATAAGATTTCTACTGAAGAAAATACGAGAAATACCCGATGAAGAATCGTGGTATTCGTGAAAGAAAGCAAAAGGCGCTGATTCTCTGTGTGGCTTTTGACGCCGTCAAGCCAATTTATGAGAAACTTATTTTAAATAATCTTCTCAGTCTTTGCTTCAGTTGCTATACGAAAAATAGAAAGAAGTTGCTTCAAAAGCAGTGTCAAGCGCAAAAACGATGGTAGATATTGTATCGGACAGTCTCATACGTGTATAGCGGTAGGCTAACAAGTATTATGACGATGATGGAGTTCTTAGGCATCACCATCGACTATAACTGTTAAAAATTCTTCGTGGAGGCTGATAGGTACCACTTCAAGTTTTCGAAGAGCTGGTTGTCTGATGCTGCAAAAGAGGCTAAGATCAGCTAGAAAAAAATAAAATAAAGGAAACTTTAATATTGAAAACCAACTATATGGTGCGGACATTGCAATCTGATTATAAATAATTGTTTTGTAAAACTTTAAAAGTTATTTTTTCAAAATCCTAATTTTAAAGCTGACTGGCATCATATGTCCGCCAAATTTTAACCAATTTATTTGAAATTTTGACTGTCACTTTACAATTACCTTATCTATCGAACCGCGTCGACTTTTCGATTTGTTGTAAACATTTTGTTTTAGAAATAATTGCTAGCAAAATTTACAGGAAAAATTGAAAGTTTGTTCAAATATGCATCATATTTATATAAAAAAACGATGTTATAAACTACAACTATTTTATTATTACCAAGTTGAAAAGTGAAGGAGAAACCTTCTGATAGTGCACCACCATCCGTACGAGATATGCCAATTTCCAGTCATTAATTTTCTAAAAAAAATTGTGAATATATGTTATAAGGGTTTTTAAATAAAAATTGTTGATCTTCCACTGTGGCCCCTCACAAATATGTCAAAATATTTTTTTTTCTGTTCTCTAATGCCTTAATTTTAATTAAATTCTGCCTAATTCACTAAATCTATATTTGCCAAAATGAATCGTAATTGCAATTAACCACAACTTTTCAATTCTTAAACTGTTAGAGAGAACGAATCACTTTATATGTATTTAAATTAATTTCAATTCTAATATTTAATTTCGTTTTAAACTACAGATTTTCACAATAATGAATAGGTGGGGGAAATATTTTCTTTTCTGCATCTCAGACTATATGAACAAGATATATTACACTACATGTACGTACAGAAAATGTAAAGCTTTAGGTCAGCTTGATTAAGTAAAAGTTGTTGGCCTAAGATCTTTGGTTAGGCTAATAGAGCGTGGTTGAGGATCAGGGTTTCTGAGCTAACTTTACATAACCTGGTTAAATAAGTACTAATGCTACACATACGTTTGAATTTAAACTTACTACAATTAATAGACTATGAATTTTTGCATTGTAATTAATTTACACGTACTTAGTGACTTACTGACAAATTAATTTTAGAAACTATAAATAATTACAAGTAAAACTAAACCATCTGAAGTTATCTTGTAGGTTTATAATTGATTGTGACTGTAAATATTGACCTGCTATTTACACATATACTGAAATATAAACTACTTTAAAACAATTAGAAATAGGTTTTGTAATAAAACCCCACCACCTTTCTTAAAACTATACGATTAATTTATTATTATTTTTTTGCATATTAAAAACACAGCAAATCATAAACATCACAAAAATTCAAGTATTTATTCTTCTAGTAGAAACTTTAAAATATCGTTTGCTAGAGGCAAGATATAATTTTTTAGTAGTAATTATTTTGGTTAATCAATGTTTTACCTTTGTTTTCAAGTGCATAGGCTAGTGCATAAAATAAATAATGCACTAGAAACAAAAAAATACTGTTCTTCGTTGTTTCTTGGCATTGGCCAGGTCTTTGATAAAGTCTGGCATGAAGGCTTACTATTCAAAATCAAAAATGTATTATCATTAGATCTCTATCAAATAGTGAAAACATATTTAACTAACAGACATTTTCTAGTCAAAGTACAACGCGAGTTCACCACCTTATTCCGAGTCAATTATTGAGTGCCCCAAGGTAGCGTTTTGGGGCCGCTGTTGCCCTATATGGCAAACCTACGCACAACCAGACCAACAACAATCGCTATTTATGCTGATGAAACCGCTATCTTGTCATCCCATTAACATCCCATCGTAGCATCCTACCAATTGCAAACTCACCTCAACAAATTGCAAACTTGGTTAAGAAAATGTCGTGTTAAAGCCAATGAAACGAAATCTGCGCACGTTGAAGCGAGAAAATTGCCCTCCAGTGATTCTCAACAGACAACTTCCCCAACAAGACACAGCTAAATATTTAGAAATCCACTTAGACAGACTTACTTAAAATCCATATATTTGGGCCAAACGTAAACAAATAGGACTTAAATATAGGAAAATGTATTGGTTGCTAGGTAGAAAAATTTACTGAAGGCCTGTAAACTGTAAGACAGATTGTAGATAAAGAGCAATAAATAAAAAAAATGTTTTACCACTTGTCATCTTCTTTATTAAGATTTCCGTTAGCAGCATATTTTATATATGTTGTTGAATTTTTACACCAAACAAGTCTATAATATTGATAAATTTAGTATTTCAAGGTCAAAAAAGGGCATAAAAACAGTCAAAAAATTGGCAGCAGTACACCGAGTTCTCTCTTTAATCCAACCAGCGATGAAGAAAATATACAATTAAACTGTTAGGAGTACTCAATCTGATGTTTCCTTATTACGTTAGGAGTGACATAAAAATTGTTTGCAAAACATATTGTTACCCGTTTTACATATAGCTTTTTGTATTTGTCTATTTTTCTGTTTTTATTTTAACATTTAAGCTTTTCTAACATCTTATTACCTTTAACATTATAAATTCTTTCTGGTTATTTGAAAAAAGTATTTTTTAATCCGTACACTTAGCTTAAGTAACCAGTTACTGCAACAAATTTCACCACACATTAAAATGCTTTAACCTTCTCCACCACAATAAAAAGAAGCTCTGATAAAATAAAACAATACATACATTAACGCATTTTATTTAGAATAAAAAGTGTTACAAAATTTGATAACCTTAAAAATAGTATTTACATATTAAATGCTAAGAATTCAACGTAAACAAGTTAAGGTTTATTTAAAGCTGCAAATTACATTATTTACGTACATCCCGTTTCGCTCTTCCCTCGTCAGAGGTAGATATTTGATTTAAAAACTTTCGAAGTAATTCAAGTTTTTCCTCGTTTACCTTTGGGTCTCCTTTGTCTTTAAGTGAAGTGGTACCAAGGTCACTACGGCGCCTCGATTTCTTCGCGGTCTTCTTACGGCTTTCGCGTACTGGGTTGGCGTCTTTAACTCTACAGGCAGAACAATTACAATAGGAAGCCTTGGGTCCCCCATTGCCATTTCGAACTGCTTCTTGGGGCAGAGAGCTGTTAGTCGTAGTCTTGGCTGTGGACGTTGGTTTTTCTGTGAAAACGACAAAATAGCTATAGGTTTGCAATTTAAGCCCAAAATATGTACACTTACCTTGACGTTTGTTCGGCATACAGGGAGTTACAACGATGTTTATCATTCTCTTCCTTCCGGTGGCTTTTTCGATGCACTCCAGCGTAATTTTGTTTAAGCATCTTTCACAGGGCATGTCGAATAAGTTTGAGAGCAAAACCACAGAGATGCAGATGTGAAGTTGTGGAAGGAGTGACAATAGTGGTAGAAAGCGGCTTACATTATATAGCGTTTTTGTACAGGTGGAGAGGGGTTAATGGAATATATGATTATAATTGGTTTCTAGAATTTTTGTTTTGGTTATTCTTCCAAATAGTGAAATTATTAGCAATTAAATTGCAATTAGTAATTATGCGTACCAATGGCTTATCTTAATAAATACTTTATAATCAATTATTAAGAATGCAAACCCTGTTTTAATAGTAATGAAAATGTTAAAAAAATTATTATATAGTAGTTATTCAAATAAATTTGAAATAGGATTTTGCATAAGCACATCCTTTTGTTAATATTTGAAAATGCTACAGTCGTTTTTAAAACGTATTATTGTTTTTTGTCTAATTAAATGGTATTTAAGGAACTACAACGATTTAACACTTTGTTTCTTTTTACTTTTAAATAAAATTTTCATAACCCTTTTACTTTGTCTTATTATTTTCAACTCGTTCTTAATTTGTTGGTGGTTTTGCGTAGTAACCAACACTTGTTTGCAAGCATCAGTATATATGGCAAGTTCAATGTATTTCCTTATAGTTAAACAATTTTATTACATAATTAAAAATCTTAATTTTTTGTTACATTACCAATGACTACAAAAAGATATTCCATGCTTAGTGGCAAATGTGGGAAATTATTTAGAAAAAAGACAAATATTGTTTAGACTTATATGCAATTGCTTATTTTGTTTTTTTTATTTTAGTTGCTAAAAAGAACCAGAAATTGAATATACGGTGTTCCAAAGAAAAATCCAAGATGGCAAACCAATTCAATCGACTTTATACTTGTATATCAAAACTATTTTAATAATTTTTCCAATTATATGTGACAAAAAGCAAACGGACAGGAAATGTTGCTGATATTTTAATTAACATTGTTGCTATACTTATACTTAGTTCCTATTATGATACAGGAATTCAAAGATTGGAAATTTAGTAGCCAAATCTCAAAATCACACCTGATAAGTTTAACCATCGTCAGTTCTAAGGTCGAGTATTTAAATTAAAGTAGACAAAACATGCTTGGCTTTGATTAAAACGCAGTAAAGCTAATAAAATAATTTAAAGGTTTGCCCTTTACGGGGTTGATCAAAAATAGTCTTTTATCAATGCTTTGAGTATAGTCTGTTTACTTTAAGAATACCTTCTGTTCTAATTGATAATTTAAAAAATGTTTTAATTCAAGCCTTTCAGAAATTCATATTACTGCTATATATATAAGACAGAATCAACTACTAAAAGCATAATTTTATAATATCAATAGGAGAATATTAAGTGCCCTTTGACAAAGTCTACTATTACAAAGTGATACTAAGAAAAAAATTGGAACTAAACAAGCTGCAGAAAGTTTCCAACCTCAAATTTTCTTCCGCCAAAGAAGACGAATCATTAAAATTACGAACGTTGGACGTTAAATATATGTTAACAGCTATGAACAAAGAAAGGGAAAATTAAATATATGCAAATGCAACAATAGCTTAGGGATATACATGTCTTCAGAAATAGGTAAATATATTTTTCTTTCTTAGTAGTAAAATTTTACAGTTGTAGATAATTTGGCTTACCTTTTTTGTGTTTTAAAAATATTCTTTTATGTTTTTAGATACAATTTCCTGTCCCAAGATAACCAAAATGGCTTGAAAACAAAAATAGTTAAGAAACCTGAATAAAAATGATTTTATTTATTCAAAATATTCCTTCTTAGCTTGCATAAAATGACATTTTTATGTTGTTCTTTAAGATTTTCCTTCGAATTACTTGCCATTAACCATTGAATATCTACAGTTAATGAGAAATAGGTTTTTTATCGCCACATATAGCTTAAGCGATAGAAAATTTTATAGGTAGTCAAATTGAATAAATCCGGTGATAATAGATTAAAATAATTTTGTTTGTTGACGTTAACTGCCTGTTTTTTAATATTCAGAACGAACACCAAACGTTTTTATACACCAAAATGGTATACAGCATTGATTATTCTATCACTTGAAACGAATACTTTGTGGATATTTTTATTGGAATCGTAAAAATTAATGAGCATTGTTTTAATTTTTGACTTCATCCTTTATCTGGCGACCACCATTTAGCATTTGTACGCTTGGTTACTGGATCGTACTGAAAATACCACTTATCCTCACAAGTTGCACTTGTTTCCAAAACGTTTTTGTCTTTCCTAATAATGTTTTGAAATGTTTTTGTTAATCGGCCAATGGTTAAAAAACTATTTTTTTATTTAATTTTGGCAGATCACGTTTTTCGAAGAAAATGCAATTGGGTATTTCAAGTTTTGTTTCTATGCAGTTCATTTGGTCACATTGAACGTTTATCATCCTCTCCGTATTCTCTGAAATGTCAGTCCTATTCAAAAATTTGTGTTACTCCATAAGTGATTTTAAGAATTTCAAGCACTTGTTTTTAAAACATAACTCAATTTTGAGTTTTGCGCTTTATTCACGTATACAAGATACCACCACTCATTATGCCGTATCTTGGTTTTTATTCAACATTTAATTAATGTACCATCGACAGATGGCATAAAATCGGTACAAAAGTTTTCCGTTTTTAATATGAAGATCATTTATTCAATATTCTAAAGGAAACAAGTAATTTAAAATCAAAATATATACCATTCTTTTACTTTCTGAATGGTGACTACGTAATAAGATACTAATCCGATGATTTTAAATAAAAAATGTAGATGAGATTAGGTAATACAATAGTTCGATTCTATGCTATTCTTTCAATGTCTGGAGGTTTGTTTGGGCCATATGTCGTTTGACGCTAACCATCTGCAGAGACACTTATCTTCGATTCATTATATTAGGGTATAGTCATTCCAAAATAACGTACATTTTGTCAAGCTGTTGATAACAACGCTTGATGATTCAACTACCAGTTGAATGTAAATCCTGATTTTGTAATTCAACGAAAAATTTAAGCCTCCAAATTTCTACATTTTACAACAGTAAAACTTGGCATTTGCTTAACCATAAATTTGGTCTGTTTGGATTACGAAAATATTAGATTGTCCAAAAATTTTTAAGCGTTTCACTTTTTTTCATCAATTTATTTAATAATTCTGACCAAAAATAATTTATAACAACTAATAGAAGTATTCTCCGTCAACACTAATCATTTCATCCTACTTTTATGGCAGCGTTATGATCCCGCAACGGTAGGTTCTGGCTTCTTTCGAGACAAAGAATTCTTCAAGCGATTCTTTCATTTCACCAATGTTTTCTAAACGTTTGCCTTTCAAAAAGTGTTGCAATAAACGGAACAAATGACAGTTTGATGGCGCCAAATTAAGAGAGTAAGGCGGATGATCAACGTGTTTCCAACCACGTTCGATGGTATTTGCATTTGTCAAGCGCGAGCGGCGAGGCTTTGCATTGTCATCCAAAAAAATAACCCGACCTCGATGACGGCGCTCCAAACTTTGATTCAACTTTTGAGTTGACAGTTTGTCCTGGCTCCAACAACTCCCAATACAAAACATTGCCTTTTTGTGCTGAAAGTCCTTCTTCTGTGTCGGAGTTGTTTTTTCGCCCGGTGAACGCCATTCGTTCCAGGTTTCTGAAGCTGATCTATTATTTATCTCCCGTAATCAATCGATTGGCCTAGAACGGAGTTTCATTTTGATGATCCAACAAAGTTTGACTAGCATTCACCCGTTTCGTCTTTTAAGCAGCAGACAACTCATGTGGAACCCAACGCGTCTTTTTCCAGACTTTACCAAACTCGTGAAGAATATTGTCACTAATCTGGGGGCTGCAGTGAAAATTATCGGTCAACATTCAAGAACGGCTTGACGATTAATCTCTTTTGGACGTCCAGCTCTTGCTTGTGATTCAAGTTTTCATTGCTGGCTTTGAACTTTACAAAATGCGTTTGAACCGTAAAATCTCCAACCGTACCTTCGTCTCATGCTTTATTTAATCGGCGAGCGGTTTCAGCAGCATTTGGATTTGAACTCAACTTGTACTAGTGCAGCAGTAACAATATTTTACTCGCGCGTAAGCTCCATACTGAAACAAACATACAAGTATTGTATACCAAAATTCGCGGGAGATTGTGAACTTTCAAATGATACCAAAATCATGCAATAACAATGCAATATAAGAAAAGTGAAAGGCTTGAAAAATTATGTACAACTTAATAGATCTATTTTTTATAACTGATAATAATTCTGCATAAAATCGGAGATCCTAAAAATTATCAAACAATTATCCGTATACATTAAACCGATGTTCAGCTTGCTTTTGGCGTTACAGCGTGTATTGGTTCTCTGTGTTGTCTGTTGACTTTACTAAACTCACATGTGGTGGCTTGGTGTTCATTAGCAGAGTTTAAGATCTTGTGATAATTACGATTGTGTCTGATGATATTGTAACGCTATTCCATTTGCTATAAAAAGTAATCCGAATAAAAGCCGAATTTCAAAGCTTTTGCCATCACCATAAATTTTTTAATCCAATTTTGGACTATACAGTTTGAAATCATATCTTGGCCTTCGATATGGTGGATTATTTGAGTAAAATCAACAACACTTTGGTGTAACTTTCAGTCCTACCAAAAATGCCCAACATTTCAACATTCGGATAAAGCATGTTACCTACCCTTTTAAGTTCAAATGGTGGGAAATTACATTCAGAAAATAATTTACAAACTACGCATTTTAATATGCACTTTAATTTGCCAAAGTTCAAAAAGTGAAACCATTTGCATCACTGTAATATTTTCATAGCTAAACAATAGCTATAATTGTTTTTTCTTGTCCGTATATTTAGTTTTTAAAGATATACTTTATAAGTTACCTCTTCCATTTTTTTAATATTTGACATAAAATTTAAATTATTTTAAACTCTATAAGTACTCAATGTATGTTTTTTTTCCTGAAACTGTTACCGTATACATATAAGTAATATGTTTTTATGTTTGTTGTTTGTTTTTAACTTGTAAAAATAAACAAATATTACTAATTTGTAAACGTATCGATAAATGCAATTCATTTACATAAACTTATCGATATAATTAATTTTAGGAACTATACCTACTAGTGAAAGTAAGTAATTTCGAATGTTTCTTAGATTTACTACATAAATGTTATCATAAAAAGACTGAAGTCAATGATTTTTGATTCTTGAAAACCAGGGGAAATTAGTAGTTGTTAGAATTATAATAGTTAGTGCCTATATAATTTATTTTTGTCATTAAATTTACATCAAATGTAATTATACCCATAGATCTAATTTAAACTTTTCTTAAACGTTGCTATTTAAAAATAATACATTTTATTTGAATGACTATTTCATAATTAGTATTATTAATAGGCTATTAGATATTACGAACAATATAAATTAACTTTTTTATCTAAATGTAATTACCTCTATTGCGCATTTTTTCATAAAGGTATGTTATGGCATACTAAGCGTACTATAAGATTATCAAAAATATTAAAATATTGAGATATACATTTTCAAGAAACTATGTAAATGGTTGAAAAAGAAAAAAAGCAAAAAAGATCTCGTTTTCAGGTTTACAATTTATATTGTCATACTTGTTTTTCAGTTGCAGTCTCTTTTTTGTATGCTTAAATTTTGCCCATGATCAATAAAAATAAGCAAGAGAAGAAGTTGCTAAGGATATCTTAAAAACCCTTGGTTTTCTGTAAAGACATTAAATGCAGCTCATATTCGACTTATATCAGGAGGAAGTGGATCTTTCAAACAAGAAAAAATTGCATCATTAAAAAACCACTGGAGTATCTTTTTGTAAACGTCTAATTAAATATTTTCTTAAGTCGTTTTTTTAGTATTTCTAATTATAGATATTAAATAAAAATTAAAAAAAAATGAACAAATGGGACGGACGACCAATAGATGTTTTTTCGTTTTGTGCTTTGAATTAGTGAAAAAACTTTCGAAACTTTGAAGTGACTAATTTTTTTCTCAGAATTATATCGTGCCTTTCCTTCATCGGATATGAACTTTTGAGAAAAATAAATGGAAAGATGTGGAAGCTGTTCTTTTTATCCTTTTCAATTGCTGTTACAAATCTTTGTTTATAATCATCATTTTTTTTGGCATACATCTCTTGAAGTTGTGCTTGAGAAGTATTTCGGGTATTTGGTTCCACTTTATTAATGGGTTGTCTCATTTTTTTGCAATTGACCATGCTTTCGTTTGTAGCGTAAATATTTAGTTTATTTTGCATATTATCTCCTCTTTTTCTGGTACCTGTGTTTTACTATTGTCTTTATTTGTGTTTACCTATCTTTTGCTTTCATATGTTAGTACTAGTGTATTAAACTTGATATTCGCGTCTTTTAAGATTTTATTGTATAATGTTATATGCAGACAACTTAGCATGAGAACGTATTTTTTACAACTTTGGTTTATAATTGTAGTGTGTCTTCATTTTCTTGTATCCTTTAAGGTTAGCAAATAAAATGTGTTCAGGTAAGTATTTAGATCTGGCTATATTCCGGGATATATGTCTATTTCCCAGTATTTTCGTTGCATGGACATTCTTGCTGAAACCCATTTTGTTTTTCTTGTAAAAGTGTTTCTGTTGATATTTTCATTGAATTGTTAAGAACTTTTAAGTCTACTTTATATAAGGTATTCAGCAAGCTAATATTTCTACAATTTTGGCAAACACTTTTTTGCCTTTTTGAGAAAAAGGAATTAATCTTTGGCGTTCTACATATATTTGGAAATAGATAACAGAGAGTGTCTGAATATTTAACTAATTTATTATTTATCATATAATTATGGAGCTTTTCTGTATTTTGGAAGTTATTCACTGTAATCTCATTAATTTTAGGAAGCTTACTGTCATCATTAATCTGTTTGGTTATTTCCAACTTTCACTTCTGTGTACACCTATTTAGAGTATTTTTCCATTGTTTTTTTTATTATACTTAATATAATAATTATGGACTATTTTATTTGGATTATTTTGAAGCATGGGTTTACAAACTGCAAATGCTGAATGATATGAAAATAAACATCAAAAATACTATTTGTAGTATACAACTGGGTCTGTGCTGCAGGATACCAACGGGGTTACAAGTGGCAGATAATAAACGGCGTCCAGATATAGAGTTGAGCTGCGAAATAAGCAGAAAGGTTTTGACGAATAAGCAGTCCAACCACACCACATGATCATAAGTGATTTCCTACTGTATTAACAAAAGCTTCTCATGTCTGTGTAGGAACAAACATAAGTCAGATTCTTCAAAAACTAATAACCGCAAAATAGAATGTAAAAGGCTATACACATCAGGAGAATTAGAAAATGTCATAAGTAAAATGGAACGACTAAAGTTGGATATAATATTACTTGGAATTACTAACTTTCAATGGCCCAGAAATCTCGAAAGTAAATTTAGAATGTTTATTTACGTAATGGGCATGTGCTTACCCATTGAAAACTTAAAAACTATTTTAAATTAACTTGCATCCTTCTTATGTTATTAATGATTCTTTTGATCGCCGATAAGAATTATATAAGTTGAAAAAACAATGTAGCTCAACAAATAATAATACTAACTTGCAATTATGTTGTAAGTTTAGTGACTACCTGGTTAAACTGTTGTCTGTTAACCGCAGCTCGGAAAAATTGTTCGGCGTTCAGTACACTCCATATCCTTATGTTTCGGAATTTTTTATTATTCATTATAAAATTAATTTGGCTTTTTACAATTGTATCTGCATTATCTTGAGATCTCCAGGTATACAACCTTCTAAGTGGTAATTTAAACCATGTTATTTAATTTGATTGCCCACCATGTCACTAACTTTAATTTCTTTTATTTTCACATTCAAATCACCTATGATAATGTTTATGTCGTGTTTTCTAAATTAAATGGTAATGTCTTTTATTTGTTTATAAACTATTCTATTTCATCGTCTTCTTTATTTTCTGTATGATATTAATCTTCACTGCAGCATTATAACGCGATCAGAGTACGGAATAAAGTTTATTAATTCTGATGTCACTTAATACCCTTTTGATGGATGTCATAATTTGTTCCAGAATAATATATAACAGTGCCGTGTACTCAAATTTCTCTAAACCTGTCAATCTGGATTCGCTAATGCTTAGTATTTCAATTTGATTTATTTTCATTTCGTATTCGGACATTCCATGTCCCTATCCTTTTAATGCTACATTTTTGTATCCAGCCGGTGATTCTTAGCACCCTGTTTCATTCAACGTTTTCAGGGACTTTCCATGGTGGTTATTGTTCTTGCTTTCTACGTCTCAGTATTTCAGCCTTTCTGCTAATTTAGCTCCGCCTGAAAAAACTGTCAACGAGCCGTACCAATGTCTTCATCTTCGTCATCGTTGCAGTATTGTAGCTACTACTGCCCTCTACCAATTAATATAACAGTCGCTTATTATGAGGCAGACGATGTTGCGGTAAGTTACTATGGGGCCATTAAATTTATTATTTGAAGGTTGCTTTCCCATAGCCTCTCCTTCAGTTCAGCCTGTGTGCCGACATAGTTTCCGAGATGAGGTCGCTTATAAAGCTTCTAGGAGCCACAAATAAAGTGAGAATCCGCCCTCAGACCAATATCCCAGGACGACCCAAAGATCCGACAATTCTGGGTATACAGGTATTACACCTAGATGGAACTCCCATACATGTTATATTAAGTAGGTTTTCATCTCTGTTTATTACGTGATGTCACACATCAATCGATGCAGCTCGCAAGAACACGTAAATTTGAAATACCAATTTGGGATCGAGGAAGTAAATCTAAATAACTCCAAAAAGTATTATTTTGTATGTAGCTATCATTTGTTCTTACCAAATATAAAAATTTCCCACATTTAAAACGCCAAATATTAATGTTGTATTTTTATTTTTACCAGTAGTAATCAGCAGGTTACCCTGATAAATTTTCTTTTGTCTACCCCATGCAGAATAAAATTTTTAGTTTTTTTTTATTTTTGAAATCGTCGATTTTTTTATTTTTAAATTGTGCATTTATAATTATATTGCTAGCGTGTACCAAATATATGTTAATGTGAAATGATGCTTTGTGTGTGGATTTCGTTTGCACTTGTCACCTTCTCTGAATTAAATTAAACTTATATTGATTCGCCGTATATTTAAGCATCTAAAAATGTATTGGCTCCATATTGCTTCGAATTTTACTTAAAATTCTCATCAGTCATGCGGATTTTCTGCTTTGCTTAGAACACCGAACGTAAAGTTGTTTATTTTGCTGTTGGGCACTCTTCTATGTAAAAGGATTTTTTAAATGCTTTGTTTGAAGGTTGTTACTTTTTATTCTGTATACTAAAATACAAAATTATATTTGTTGAACTAAAAAAATTAAAATTTTCAAAAATTCACATACAACATCTGTGAAATGTCCGAATTTCTGATAAAAACAGTGATTAGGTAAAATTACCGTTGGAACACTTCGGTAATTTTACTGATATTTTTTATAGTGTACATTGGTTTTATTTTTAATTTCTCTTTTATTCATTCTAATAAGAGTCTTCTAAATGCTTAGATATTAGCTGTAACAGGCTTATTGGATGATAGCATGCAGATCCTGTGGGAGGTTCTAATGGTTTGACAATCTTTATTTGCTCTTATTTCCATCATACACGATAGTGACATATGTATCAATCTTGCCTGGAATTCAAGGTTCCTAGGTCTAAGTTCCTAACCTTTTTTCTCTGGGGAACATTGGCGTTGGATGTTTATTGGCTCTTAGGCACTCTTAAAGTGGCGGAAACTTTCTGCATGGCCGCCACGATTAATAGAGACAAATAATTGACAATGAACACTGAGGTAGTTATATTCATTTGCCTTTGCTGTTGTCATCAGTATTTGGGGTAAATACGTTAGCCAAGTGTTCTGCTAGTAGATTAGCTTTTTCTTTGTCTTATTATAAACGAGTCGTTGGGTTTTCTTATTATTGAGACTGTTGATGCAAGTACATTAACTTTTTTTGCTAAAATCCTTAATGCATGATTTTGTGATGTTAATTTAGTGACAAAAGTATAATTACAAGTTTGTTCTAATGTTAAGGGAAATTCATCTATAAGTTTATTGAACTGTTTTTTCTTGCTTACATTTTTTGTCACTTTTTCTCCCTTTTTTACCAAAAAATTCTTTATATTCAAATGTATGTTCTAAATGTGTGGTACAATTTTCCTGTTTATGTGGCATCTCATGCGTCTTGAGTTTGAATATTGATTTCTCCAAACTATGTTTACACTTACTGTTATTATTACGTCACTTTAATCCAGACTTAAATCTAGCGTGAATTAAACAAAACAGATTACCCCAATTTGAAGTGATTAACTTAGATCCCCATAATGTATATTTGATATTCCAGTTACTAGCTGCTAAACAATTTGTTCCTAAAAAATGAAAAAAGTTATCGTTTTCTTCCTATGTCATATTATGGTTTTGAGAAGAATATATTGCTATAATAGTTACAGGTATATCAAATGTTTGGATTTTTTTAAATTGTGGCTATAATTCTTCTAGTTTCATTTGGTTGCGTTATGTATTGCCTCAGGATTGATTTACTGAGGATGATCAGTATAACATTTAGAATAAGAAATTTTACCGCCTTTGTTGAGTAGTTTTAGAATTAATAATGTAAAAATTACATTATTATTTAAAAATAATGTAATTCCTTGTTCTTGGTTTGGTAACCGTTTATTATTAAGTTAGTTTGGTAATGACAGTAATTAGCATGGTTGAATTAATCAGATAATTGAACCTACTTTTAAATTTGTTCACATCAATTATTTCTGTTTTATTATAATTTATGCTGTTTTGATGATAAATTGTATTTGATTTGTTCTCTAATCTTGAGAATAACTAGGTCATGTAGATTAAAAATTTTAAACTGATCATGTGATGTGTACTTGAGAAGTCTGTTTTTCTATTTAAATTATTATTAGATCTTATTTTTATCAAATCTTAATAGAGTTTACAATCAAACTTTCACTTTTGTGTGTGGTTTTTACAGCTTATATGTCGTCGCAGTATCTTTACTTTTTAAGCTTTGTTATAGCCTGGGTAGTTCACTTGTATTTAGTATGTGTAGTTTAAAAGTCCGCGTATTTATTTTTATATATTTTTTGTGGTTAGCGATCTAAGAAGAATGATGATAATGGAAGTTTATTTATTTTATGTTGGACGTTTATGGCATTTCTAACGTTGTGTTCCTTTTCTATCGGTTTTTTTATTATATCTGCTGTTGATGTGGAATAATAACTGTTGCATATCATTACCCCGCAAGCTCTCTGTTATTTTGCTTAAAATACGTAGTAAATATTGTTTTCTTCAAGAAGGACAGTAATTAATATTTCAAAGTATCACTATTTATTATTTGTCAAAGATTTGCTCCAGTATGTTTCGTTATCGACAAGTTGTTTAACAATGTTTTGTAATTTTTTACGCCATAGATGTAAATTGAAGATGACTTAGAATGTTTTAGTTGATAAATAATATTTTCATTACCTATATAGTTTAATCTTCCTATGTCTGGCGAGTGGCTTACGAGAGCCTTAACTTCTCAGTTCGCAGGTCGTGTTCCCACGCAGGGAGTTAGAGCCGTACCATTATTATATAGTCCCACCGAAATTAGTTTTAGGTAAGCTCTGTTGCTAATAGAGATATCTATTTGTTATATTAACTTATGACATAAAATATGGTTTCAACGTTCCTTTTCTTCACATTTTATTTTTAATTACGCTTATAATGAAATTTTTCACTTTAAGTTTGCTAATACCAGATTCTTATTTACTGCTAAATTTTTAATAATGAATACAAAGGTTAAGAAGTAAAGTCTGGATTTATATACACATAGATATTTTCTTTGGGTCAATGTTGCAAAGGTGTGAGTTAATATCTTTACAAACCAGCCGAGTCTAATCATTATTACCTAATAGAAAATAAGCATTTTATTTTATTTTGCTAAAATAGTAATAATAAAAATTTAGAAAATATCTACCTAAAGACATTTAGTATGATTAACGCGTGTTTCTTCATCAAAATTTCAATTAAAGCAATAATTTTTTACACTAAGTAAACTATTTTTTATATTTTAAAGCTGCAAGCTGGAAAATTTCTAATTAAAAGGATATTACAAACCAGACAACAAAAAATCTGGCGTAATCTTACATATTGTCTAGTAACAAGTATGTATTAATTTACCCGGTTATTTATTTTAAAACGGAATTGCTCAGCTGGGCATTGGTAAATTGCGCGCCGCGGTCAGTTTACCTTATATTTATGGCCCCTTGACCCAAAATGGCAATAGGTTGATTGCGCGCGGTGGTGGATTTAAAGTCTTAATACGGTTACCTAGAGTTTCCAAGAATGTTTGTACATAGGTTCATAATGGTATACAGATAGAAATTTCCTGCTTCTTCATAAATTACCATTTAAGGGTTACTGCATCCCATTTACGCATTAATTACATTTCAAATTTATCCATTTAGGTAAAAGCAGCAGTGAAAAATTTTAGTTCCATTTAAGTTTCCAATTAAGAGGAAGGCAGCAAAAGACATATCCCAACGTCTTTGCAAAGTTATTAACGTAACCTTATCACTAGAAACATTGAAAATATTAGAAAATCTGTTTACAGAGCAAGAAGTGTATTGCCTTCTTTACCTCGTTCCAGAGAAGATACACACGACGCAAATTTTTTTGTTGATTAACAATAAAAATTTCAATTCATTCTATTTTCATACCTAACAAACTAGACTTACTTTTGTTCTCGTCCAAAAATTTATGTTGATGGTACATTTGATTACTATCCAAAAAATTATTACACAGTTATTTAGTATACATTCAGTAGAAAATGTACATTATATTCTGTTAGTATTTATTGTATTACCAAATAAGCATTCAGGTACTTACTATAAGGTGTTTCAATTATTACAAAATTATTGTAATTCTGTAAATACGTGTTTGTGAAGTATTTTGTAAATTTGAAAAAGCGATACATATTGGCGTAAAGAAAATTTAGCCAGAGATTAATACTATAGGATGCAGATTTCATTTAACTCAGTCGTGGTTTAGAAAAGTCAAAATTATGGTTGGTTTCAAAATACAAAAATTACAGTTATGAAGTAGGACATTGGCTAAAATTGACATTTGGTTTAGTGTAGTTAGAGTCTGATGATGTCGAGAATTATTTTGCTGACGATTTATATTCAGAAACTTCACAAAATGAACGCTTAGGGCAATTGCCGATTATTTGGTAGATAACTATATTTCATATGGTTCACCATTTCCACCACATCTTTGAGCAACTTGTTCTGATTGTGAGAGCACAGAGCGTACTACAAACGCCTGTAAATTTTTTATAATCTATTTAATTCTAGTTTATATATGCCTCATCCAGTTATTTATAGATTCATAAATGCCTTGATTGATGTTCAATTGAATTGTTATATAAAAATAAAAAGTGTTACTTTGGTTAAAAAAGTTAATTATGGCAAGCGTCGTAAATATGCATATGCACAAAAAAAAAATATATATATATATATATATATATATATATATATAAATAAACAACTTAGTTCACGGGATGAATCGCGTCTATTTTGATAAAATTCTCGGCGTTTCGGCATCGGCTTTGATGCCCTTTTCAAGAGGTTAGCCCTTCACTCGGGGTTTTATCTTAAGGTCTGCAACTAGATGGTTATGGTTGGAATTGATGTCTGTTCCGGGATATGTCTTTACTGGGGAATAGAATTCTTATATCTACTATTTATCATAATAAAATCTATTTGGTTTCTGATTACATTCTGTTCTGTATGCCTTGGTGATGTCCAAGTATATAGTCGTCTTTTTGGCAGCTTGAGCCATGTGTTCATTAAAGTCATATTGTTACATTGACAAAATTCTATTAATCTTTCACCTCTTTCTTTCTATTACCCATTCCATAATTTCCCACTACATTGCCAACATTACCCTCTCCCACCTTGGCATTAAAATCACCCATGATTATGTTAACTTCTTTGTTATTTTTAACACTTCATTTAACTGTGAATAAAACTCTTCGATTTCGTCTTCACTTTTGTCCTTTGTCGGAGCATGCACTTGAATTAGATTTATATTGCTTGCGTCCGCTTTTAGATGTATTAAGATAACTCTTTCTGAGTACTGAACTACGTTTATAACTGACTTTTGAATAGTGTTTCTTATTAGAAAAGCTACTCCATATCTATATATATTGCCGCCTACATAGTACATATAACCATTTTTAATTGGTTGTTCTCCTATTCCTGGCTGAATATCACTGAGACCTAATATGTCTATATTCAGTCGTTCCATTTCATTTATGACATCTTGTAGTTTTCAAGCTTGTAGCATTCCACGTTGCAACTTTAATTGGGTACCTGGGGATTCTTAGTACCCTCTGACTATTCAAAGTCTGCCGGGGACTGAGAGCCATTCTTAAATTTCGATTTGCCATAATGATTTATACTAGGTATCATTACTAATGAGGTGGTTTCCCGTTGCCTTCCTCATCGCAGCTCCAGAGTCGGTTGAATCTTATACGATGGCCGCCTTTGAATCTCTAGTATCAAACTGTACTGAAACCCTTTTTCTCCACTTTGATCTAGTACTGCCCAATGCCAGCCAGTTTTGGTCCGCCCTAGGTATTTTATTTCCCCAGTACCCACCAAATCTGCTGAGCATTCCCCTGTCCGCCACCTGGGGAGGCGCCCGATGGGAGACTGGCAACCCCACGCGGGTAAAATCTCTTGGTTTGTCTTAAATTACAGGATTTTTTGTAATCATCGAAACGCAATAAGTTGGATAATTAAGAGATTTGAAGAGACAATCAACAACAAGGATCAGAACAGGATCATAGTCAATTGCGTTTTTAATCAAAAGAGTTGAACATTTTAGTTCATTTAAGGAAACAGAACAACCACCAAAAAGAAGAGTGAAAGAAAAAATTGCACCAGACTTGTTAGGCACGCTATAGCTTTATACGAACTTTAACATTTTATTTTAGTAATTTTGTAATGTGTACAAATCAAAGAAATGCATTTTTAATTCTTTTATTAAAAATTACACTTTAGTTTGTATGTAATACAAGAAATTGTCTTAGATACATAAAAATACATTACAAAAAAAAGTCTTCAAGACTGAATTCGCCTAATCAAAATGAATATAATTACAATTGGCATTACTGTTTACTTGCGTCTTCCTCCTTATCTGGCAAAGCGCACACACATTTCAAAGAAACCTCTCCCGACTTGACCGAATCTTTCGTTCCGCGCTCCTCGCTGCTTTTAGACAGTCGCAAATATTTGTTGAAAGAGGAGGCCTTGGTGAAGAACTTGCGGGATGGCCACGTCCTTGATTTCTTAATGGACATGGGCTGCACCTTCTTCCTAACAATATCACCGTCGTCTGTGGCAAACTCACACTGGCAGTCCACTGAGGTTTCTTCCAAGGAAGACAGGTCTAATTGGTCGGGTAAAATGGCCGATCCTTGTAGCTTGAAGGAAGCGCGAAATCAATCCCCACGTCAAAATCTAGCATCAGAGAGCGGCGGCGTCTCCGGCTACGTTTCTGCTTTTTCTCGAGTTTCTTCTGGGCCCGCTTGATGATCATTTCCGCGCACCTTGCCACTTCCTCAGCGGTTTGGTGCGGCTCTGGCTTGGATTTCTTCAGCAGCAGCGCCGTTAGATTTTTCGATCGGCTTCTGGCTTGGCAGGGGCACGTTTTCTTGCCTCGTAAGCGACGGTACATTTTTCTGAAGAAGTGAACCATTGCTTGAAGATAGACTGAACTGTTTGATGGCAATGATAAATCTGAACAGGTAAGCGTAAAAAGAACCCAAAGAAGGAACAGTGTATTGAGGAGGGGGATATAAAAACGCGTCGGGGGTTAATGAGTCTAGTTAATCATACTGTTATAATGCAGGGGATGCGTAGAAAATAAGTCACAGTTTATATCTTCTTGATAGAATTTGTAGTACAATTGAAATCCACATTTTTACGCTTTTAAATAACTTTCTAAATTTGTTTGTATGGCAATAGTGCAGAAGGTTTAAATGAAATTTTTTAAAAAATTTAAAATAAATTTAGAAATTTAAAATAAATCCGAATTTTATTATCAAAAATCATATTGTATTTTTTAAACAGCTTTTGTATATAGAATTAAAAATACTTTGTGGTGGTTAAGAACTGGATTCAATTTATATTTTTGTAATTTTAATTTATTAATACCTATTTGGTATTAACATAACTACAATAAGTGTTTTCTACTTATTATTTAATATATAATTTTTTTATAACAATTTATTCTGATATCCGTTCAGAAATCTAATAATTTTTCTTGTTAAATAATTTGCAATTACGTTTATAGGTCTTTAACGTGCCGTACTTATTGTTTAATGGGGTTTCTTTAGAAAAATCTTAATTTGTTCTTGTAATCATTATAGAACTTTTACTCTAATTGCAGTTAAGAAAGCTTTTCGTACTATCAATAGACAAGAGAATAAATGTCATTAACTATAGATTTAGTGTAGATTAACAAAACCTAAATTCCTTAATTTACTTGTCAACGAAATTTGAAAATTGTTACCTTATCGATTATTTTATTGAAAATATGTAGTTGTCATCTACAATTTTCTTAAATATTTAGTAAATTTTTTTAAACACTTAGAATTGGTTTTTTTCTTTAAACACTTAAATATTTAAACTCACTACGTTACCTTTGCAAAGTTTCAAAGGACCGTAATACACACATATGTAATAATATAATGTATATATTTAACGTACCGTGTGGTATAATAATTAGGGAGCTGATTACAGCCTTTCCAGTCCTAGTCTCCGTGCTACGTGATAGTGAGATATTTCTTCAGGGACGACCTCTCTAATTTCTTCCTGGTAATTTCCATTTGAATATCTTCTTTGTACATATTGAGTCTCCCATTCCTGTCGAAACCACTTTTTTATTTTGTCTATTATTGTTTTTGTTGCTGTCATCCCATTCTTAATTTCTTCATTTTATAAGTAATCTATTTCTACCGTTGTTTTCGTTGTTTTTCTCTCATCATCCAAATCCCACACCCATAGGTCACAACAGTCTCAGATATGTGTTATTTGCTATTTGTTTGGGCTACTTATATTTTTATTCGACCAAATACTATTTTACGCTCTTATAACGTTTCTAGCTTTTTGAAGTCTACGATGTATTTTCTGATTTCCAATTGGTGTCCAAGGTGTCAAGCTCATTACATTTGTTTTCTCAAAATTTACTCCTATTTTTTCTAATTATATTTTGCAGTTTTATGTTTAGTATTTTCTTTTGATCTATTTATTAATAATTTTCTGTAAATTATTTTTTTCTTCAATTAACTGGCACCCAGAATATTACTTTGTTGTTATGTTTTTTGTAAGTGTATTTTCCAAGAGCTTTTTCTATGTTTTTGTGTAAAGTTCTTTTCTTATTTGCATATTCTGTATCTATTGAATTGTGATAGTGATTTATTACTTAATTCAGTTGCTAATTATTTTTGACTGGTTGGTAGAGTAAATACAAATCGATAAGTTTTTCGGAATAACGCATTGCTTTGATGCATTTCTTTTGTAATTACGGTAGAGTTTGTTGTGAAAATATTTTACCTAGCCAAGATATACTTCTATAGGTTTGCTTTCACGTGTCTTATCAAATCCTTTTATAACCAATTTTGAAAAAAGCCCTCGTATTATTTTCTTAAGACCTAGCCGTAGGATAAAATACGACAACTTTTTGTTATCTGGCTTCATGTATAAGATATATTTTTATAATTTTTTTAGCCTAAATAAATTTCACATTAACTTAAAATTTATAATCAAAGCAGAACAAAACAATTTCACAATTGGATATACCCGTAACAAAAAACTCTTCAATCAACAATTTCTAACACAATGTATATAGAAAGCCTACCCATGGCAACCGTTATTTAATGCTAAATCCCACGATCAACCTACTCAAATTTATTAGGTCATCCTTTACTACCAGATCTTTAAAATTTTGTAATATAAACAAATCAAAATTTATTATAACAAATAAACGAATTATAAAATTAAATTACCCAAACCCCCAACAAAATCAAATGCGAGGTAAATGAAATTAAAAACACCTTCATTGCTTAGAATACTTGAAACTTCAGGGTTAACCAATGATATAGAAATCGCCAATAAACCCACGTTGTTAGTTACGTAATTCTTTCAAACAAGCAAACTTTCTCCAACTTGGTGCATTTCTAAAATGTAGAACTATTTTAAATTAAAAGTGGTATTAAAGGTTTTTCCTGAAACCTTTGACTTTTAAAAAAATTATATTTTTATGAGTAAAGTTATAGTTGGTTATTAAAAAAAAGAGTTGGTAGCCCACTACGGTACGAAATATCCCAAATTGTAGTTTTTAGTGCACATTTTTGTGTGTAAAAGTAAACAAATTATGATCCAAAAGCTCTCTTTTCACTTGCTATCGCCCTCCTCATCAAAATATCTTTGGCAGGCGCAGAAATCAAAATCGAACAAAGCCCCGGCGCCGAACCGTGTTTACAAAGACCTAGAACAGCAAATCCCCTTTTAAAATGCCGGCCATTTACAACAATTTGGAAAAGAATCTGTCCTTCTCACCTGTCAAATATTCTTAGTGCGAGAGGAATCTCTCAGAAATGCGCTCCGGGGGCAGATTAGATCTCGGGATTAACGTTTTCGGTAAACCTGGGTTTGTCACCTCCCGGAGACACGCGGCGCGGATCTTTGGCGCGCGCTTTTGGGGCACTAATGAAATTTTTACTTTTAATTAATTTTTTCTCGTCTTCGGAGTCTCATTAAGGATTTTGATTGGCCTTGCAGCTTTAATGGCACGTTTCGGGCGGCGAGCAACCGGGAATAAATAAATAGCCTTGTGACTCTTTCAACCAAGTATGACAATGCTTTTTATTTAAAAAAATGATAAAATTCATAATTATTACGGTAGAAATATAATTTAACAAGGTAATATTAGAAAGACCTAATAAAAAAGAATAAAACGTAATTTATATAACATTACCTTAGTTTCTTCATAAACTATTTGTAGAATAAGTCTTAAAGAGCTTTGACAATTTTATGATTAACATAAATCGATATAATGGTGTTTGTACAATATTTAGTAGTTAATTAAATTTACTTTATATTAAACTACAAAAATGGCTAAATTGGTTTCAGCAATTCATATTTTGTAGCAAAATATTGGAACTTGACAATTTTTGGAAAGGTAAAGCAGGGGATATTTAGCAAACCGACTTAACCAAACAGTTTAAAACTGAAAACGCTGACACTTACAGTGCTTGCAATGCTTATAATTTTTTAATGCATTAAAGAATTAATTGCGCGATTCTAATTTTAAGCAAGACTCATATTTTTATTATTTTAGGATTGCATTACAGCAGCATTAACAATATAGTGAGATGATAAAGATTTTTATATTATTGTCGTAGTATTACATGTGTCGTATTTGATTCTTCTGGTGTTAATCGTGTGTTTGTGTAGGACTATAAATTTTTTTTCAAACAACTGCAACTTCATCGTGTGGTTGGTTCTCAGGTTCTCAGTTTGGAAACTCTTGAGGTTTCGGCCACAACTGGGGCGGACATCTTCAGAAGAAATTTTTTTAAAGATTTCTAAAAGATTTTTTTCTGAATGCACTTGTGGACGAAACGTCAAGAGTTTCCGAACTCCAACATATGTAACAAAAAATTGAAAATTACGATTATTAGAAAATACTTTAACAAACTAAAATAAAATTAAAATTCTTATTGGTAGAAAGAACGACATACAGTTTTATTTCATAAACTTATGTTGCGGTTCTTGCAAATATGTCGCTGTTTACATGAGTAAGCCCATAAAATTTCGAGGAGTCTCTGCAACCTTTTTTAGTAGCTCTGTCTCCACATCTTATCCCCAACGTTCATTTCCTGACTGTAGTCGTAATAAACTGCAAACAATGGGAAAATGTCAAAGAGAAAACTCTGGTGCCTTAAAACCACTCAGCTAAGGGAGCACACCCTGGCAGAAGTCTGGCCCTTCGACTATGGGAGTTGGAATGATAGGATAGCACCCTGCCTTATTAAAAACAAATTTAATACAAAATACCAGCATTAACATAACGCTTAGCAATTTAAAGGACTATAAAAATTGGAACATGGAACATTCGTCGCATATCAAATAGAATGATGTAAATAAAAAAATATAAACTAAGTATTATAGTACTGTATAAAACCAAAACGCAAATAATGTGGAGATGAAGTTACAAGGGATATTTGCATTTTAGTCAGGCGTAAAGAACTCGAAAGGACTAGTTCTAAAGTAACTGCTTAAGTCAAAAAATATTTTAAGAATTTTATACAAAACTATCATACTTAAAATATGTACTTGCGAAACGATGATAGTGGGTATATAAGCGCTTTATAGATACTGCTGATAACCACATTAAAGACGAATTTTATGATAAACTCTCAACTATAATTATAAGTACTAAAAAACAACATATGTAATATTAATATGTAAAATTAACAGTATATTTAAAGGCGAAAGTAAAGAAGCAAAATGATAGTGAAAGTCGGAAAATTTTATTTAGGAGAGACCATTAATGCAGCAAAAGTCTATCATCGATGATATCATCTAAAGTAAAAGGAAGAGCAAAATATGTAACTGACCACCATTTGGTGGTAGACAAAATAGTTTATTTTTTGAGTAAAGCAAACTAAGGTAGATAATAACCGATCAACAACTATTGTTACTAAAGTTAACAATAAGTGATTTAACGAATGGTACAAGTGACAACTCAAAGTAGCACTTTCTGTCGACCTGTATTCGTTAACCCCGTGTCTGCAAAATCATACGTTAAATACCTAGGATTCCACCTAGTTCAACTCTTAATGCGACAGAAACACATAGAGACGAAGTAAACAAGTACGGATGTGGAACTCCGGTTCCACAGATGTCCGGGGCTTCTGTACATAAACAAAAATTTGTGGTCAAACCTGTCTCGAGATTTTCCGATCAGGCTGATCTTTGGCGTCTGGACTTGACTTATAGTCCTTCGTTGAATACTGAAAACGTTATGTCTCCATCTATCACAGATCAAGAATTATAAGGCATGACAGATGTCAGAAATGATAGAAATAAAAACTTGTCTCCAGCTTGGAAGCTGCTTTGACCAAAAGTTGAAAAATAAAACGATGAACGGACGGATAGACAGAAGACATTACTCTCTACATAAGGCTTTTTATTTTAATGTATAGAAGCCTAAAACGGATGGACTTCAATTTTAAATAGATGTATTATGGGTTCTAAAACAAAACTTTTTACCAAGAATAAAATTCTAATATATAATATAAGACTATGCTAAAACAAAACACTTTGCGCGATTTTTAATGCGGCACAGTACATCAGAAATTTAATGCTGCATCAAGACCTGCATATCCCATACGTCATGGAAGAAATAAACGTCTTCTCCACTAACTATCGACACCGACTTACATTACATCTAAACGCTCTCATAGACAACTTATATAGGGATCAACTATAGGAGATTAAACAAAACCTGACTTGTAGACCTATCTCAACAATACCAAGTAATAGTGATATACAGGGTGATTTATACCAGGAAGCAAAAAATGAATATTCGTGTTTAGGATTGGATTGCAAGCAAAAAATTCCAAATATTTTTTTTCTGCTCGGCCTTTGTTTTGGAGATATGGGGGTTTAAACTTTTGAAAGATATGATTTCAAGTTTTACAAAAAACTAACAGTAGGCCAACTAATTTACTCAATACTCTTAATAAAGTAAATTCTAAATTATTTATTTATAGATGTTAATAAATATCAAAAACCACTTTTTTCTACTATCTTTATTACAAATGATATTAAAATATAAGCTTTTTGTGGCATACAGGCCATATAACAAAGACTTTTGTGTTCCAAAAAAAAATCTAAAGTAATAGAAAGCTACTTCTTTAGAGGTATAAGCTGTATAATATTCTCGGTAAAAGGGTTTCATATGTCACCATTGAAATACTCGGTGTTCGATCTCCAGCCAAATTTGTTTGGATTAGCAAAGTTACTAAAATCCCAGCTCGGCTCCATTTGCAGTGCTCATTGAATTGAAACTGAGAACCCTTGTTTGGAAGATTTAACGAGGCGTCTGCTGCTGGCTGCAGGAGCTGCACAGACGGGGCAGTAAACTATAATTCGGGTATTGTCTGTATCGAGTTGCAGACGCCTCGCCGGAACAATGCAATAAACTTAACATCACTCGAAAACAAATAGCCAATTACATGGAATTACATTACGTTTACTTCCTCGAGTTGCGGATTCTCTTATTACACAGTCCGAATGTAATGCAGCAATTTTGAGCATCACTGGTTTTATGCGCCCCGAGAATGGGGCTATTTAGACGGTCTACATCCTATAAACTACTAGATTTGGTTTTCTTTTGCTAGGATGTCATTAGTTTTAAGCGAGGAAAACAAGTAGCTAAATTCACTCGACACGCGAGCGCAGAGGCGCGAAAGCGCGGAGCACCGCTGCATCACTCTATTACGGGTTCTTTGCCGTCTAGCGGAAGACGGAGGCGCTTTCGCTCAAAACGCTCAATTGAAAGCGAAACAGACAGCAATTACAAAGATGGCAGTTGTAATTGAAGCGAGCCTTTCCGTGGGTTCTAATTACGAGCGACTGGTTTCAATTAGCATAATTAGGGCGCTGTGCGTTCTCTTATCGCCGTTTTGCCCCGATGTCGCTTTGGAGCTGAGCTTATGCCTTTGACACGCACTAACCCCTCCAGATTATTGCATTTGTATTTGCGAGCGCAGTTCGGAGAAACGGAGAAGTTGTTTTCCTAAAGGTCCTTGTAATTTGCATGCGTTCAGCTTTGCATGGCGGCTAATTTCAGACGATAATTTCATTTACTTTAAGCAGTCGACGCTAATTGAACTCCGTCCCTAGGGATCTTCTCAAAATCGTGTGCCTTAAAAATGCAAATCTAATAGTAATTTATTTCATTTCATTACATGGGTTGATATAAAGTTAAAAAAATACACCGAGATTATTATTACTAAATTTTGAAAGTATTTTGCTCACATATATCTATATACAACGTGCGTTCAAGTTCTGTTTCCAAATTTTTTTCTAAATTTGTAGTATAGATCGCAGCACCATACAATGTACACCGGTCGAATTACCACCATTGCAGCGAGTGTTGTTTTGTATACTTCAAATAGCGACATTTCATGTTTAAAAACAACGTGTAATTATTCGTTTACTCCTCTTACGTAGTGAAAGTCTCATTTAAATTCTTCTCTAATTGTTAGGAATGTAAAAAATGTTCGTTTGTGGGTGCGAAAGTTTAAAGAAGATCAAGAGTTGCGTGACAATGAACCGAAGCACCTCAGCCGAGTACTAACGGGACTGAAACTTTGATTGCGCGAGTGGAGGAAGTTGTTATGGAAGATCGTCGATTAGATGTGCGTGATATCGCCTCTAAACTTGGCATTTCCGTAAAATCTGTAAAGTCTATTTTGCATGATGACTTGAAAATACGAAATATTTTTTTAAGGTGAGTCCCATGACGAAAACAAGTCTGCGCGTGTGGCAATGTCTCAGGACATAGTAACACGTTATGCCACCATGAATTTTCGATCATAAAGGACACTTTCTATTGCCATTCATTTTTCAATGAAACCGTTGTAGCGTCATTGATTTTTCAATGGACAAAACACACCCCTAAAGAGTGTTTTTAGCCACGGAATCATGGCGATGGCGTTGTGAAAAATCAGTACATTTAAACAGAGATTACATTAAGCAGTGATAGAAGTTTCAATTTTCTTAGGTAAGTACATTTTAGGAAAAAAATTTGGAAACCTTAGAACTTGAACGTAAAGTGCATTAGTCAGCTTCTGCAAAACTTTTAATCGACTTTTTTGTATTATGGCTACACTGAATTTGCTAGCACGTTATCATAATTCCAAATTTTTAGATCGGGCTACGTCTGTTTCGTTCAGTAATAGTTTATTTTCTAAAGGCAAGTTTGATTTTTTTTGCCTAATAACCAGCACATTTTTATAATGTCCCTCCATTTTATAAAGTCCATCTGTTTTTTCTTCTAGTTATGTGTTTTTTTTATGAGTAACGCGAATCTAATTAAATCCTAATTATATTGTAGTAGAAGATTTTACGATGGTGATTGCAAACTTTACGTTTACAAAGGTTAAAACAAACCGATTTTTGTATAGTAATGAAAAAAGAAATAAAAGACGACGCATTTGGTAACCGTCTAGTGTTCAGCGACGAGGCGACTTTTCATGTAATTGGATAGATATACCGTTACCCCCATACCGTTGTGGAATATAAAATAGAGCCAACAAAGTTCAATATCTTTTGCACAGTCTTTAAAATGAAAGTCTACGGATACTTTCCTTCTAGTGAAAAGTCTGTGACGAGTCTAACATACCTAGATGTGTTGCAGTTATAGCCATTTTCGCAGCCAACAGATAATTTCAACAACTTTACTATCCAATAAGATATAGTATATATGGTATGGTGAAGTACGTGACTAACTAAATGATAAGCTCTCTTATCGCTAGATTGGACAATTTGCTAGAGAAGATTTAGTATTGTCCGGCTACCCCTCTAAGTTTCCCAATCTTATAGTTTGTAATTTGTTTCTGTACAAATACATTAAAGATTTGCTTTACGTACTAGGTATGAGAATATTGGATAAACTTGGAGAGCATCAATGCCTCATTTATGCACTATCACATGCGTGGACCGAATTGGACTACTGCTTAGACGTGTGTTGTTTGAGAAGCTTACATCAAACATTTGTGACAGTATAAGAGAAGCTTGGTATGAAACCTGGCTAATCAGTGAGTACGAGTATGTATCAACTGCTCCGTAAATAAACTCAAATTTCGGGCCTTACGAGCGGAAACAACACGTATGTAAATAAATATAAAAGATAAATTAGATAGAGCCATACATAAATTAAAAAATCTGGTGTGAACATCACACGACTTTCCTTATCTTATTTTTTGTATTTTCAACCGTTTAGATTTGCAACTGTTTTGCGACCTTGCGACCAAATGGCTCGGTCGATTTTTACCAAAAGTTTCGCACTGTGTCCCCTACCTACAAATAACTTGCATACCAAATTTCAAATCTCTAGCTCTTACGGTTCTCGAGATATCCTGCTTACTGACAGACCGACAGACACACACACGAACCAATAGCCCAAACCAGCTTTTTTGGTGTCCTGAGGCTATAATTCGTCCAGAAATGTGAAAACCTGGATAGGTCCTTATTATAGGATAAGGAAAGTAAAAATTGAATTAAGAAATATACAGTAATTAAACTAAACTAATTACTAAATAAATTAAAAGTAACCAAATACGTAAATAGACAAAATACCTGCAGATAAGCTTATCACCTCCGAAAGGTCGACTTGGGAGATAACGCTTAACGCTGTGTAAGACGCTAGGCTAGATAACCCAAACAGTAAAGAACTGTATTCAAGGAAGGAAGGAAGTATAACCAACGAGACTTACGGTGAGCGCGGACATCCATAAATAAACCAGGGAAATTAAGATGCCGCTGTCACGGACACCAAAAAAGTACGTAAGCGAAAAATCTTCTACGGAAGTCAGTAAAAGAAAAAGATTGAAAGATGAAAGCGACGAAGAAGACTCAAATATAAGTAAAAAAAACAGGAAGAACACCAGTGACAGACAAAGGAGAAACCACCCTGGAGAAAATGATGAAGGATATGATGGTAGACATTAAGGCAATAAGGAAACATTAAAAAGAGTATCACGAGGAAATAGCCAAATTGAGAGAAGAGAATGTCGAGATAAAGGGAAAAATAAAAGACCTAAAGAGAAAAATAGAGAACATGGTGAGGTAGCAAAAGAAGAAGAATATTGTAATTAAGAGATATGAATTCAAGAACAATGACGGAGTAGCTGAAGTTGCAAAATTACTATTTGAAAAGTTAGAAGTAAACATCAAAATAAACGAAGTACAGAAATTAAAGCCTAAACAAGGAAAACTACAAATGACAATAGTTAAAGTAGATAGTTGGAAAGGGAAGGAAGCGATTATGAAAAATAAAGAAAAACTGGAGGGAACTCAATATTTCATAGACAACGATTTAACCCAAACTAAAGCAAAACTACAAAAAGACATAAGGAATTCGGCAAAAGTAGAAAAAGGGAAAGGAAGAACAGCCAAGGTGGGGTAGCAAAAAATCTTTATGAAAAATAGCTGGTGGAACTGGAACTCGAACACAGAAAGGCTGGATGTAATGGAAAGTAGCACCTACAAATCAAAAAACTAACAAAAAACGAATAGCCGGCAGATGGAACAGATGACGAAAATGGCAATCAACAGAATTATGATGAAAGATAAAGCGGAAAAACATCACATGAGGATCGATACTTGGAATTTAAGAAGTTGTTATGAGCAAGGAGCAGTTAGAAATTTAATGGAAATTATAAAAAAGTATAGTATCCAAGTGTTAGCATTACAACAAAACTAAAGGGCATAGAAATTAATAAATTAGGTGATTATATGTTCCTTAGTAGTGGGGGAGAGAACAATAGATATTTTGGCACAGGTTTTATAGTAAGCAAAAGATGGGCAAAAAGAGTTACCAATTTTATGCCGATTTTTGAGAGAATGAGCCTACTAAGGTTAAGAGGAAAATACCGTAAGATAACTCTACTAAAGGGTCACGCGTCAATAAAAGAGAAAATTCGGAAGAAAAAGATAAATTCTACGAAAAACTGAATATGACGAAAAGTAAGATACCCAAGTATGACCTAACAATAATCATTGGTGATTTTAATGCAAAGGGGAAGAAGAAAGGGAAATGCTATAGAGATATTATAGGAGTAAATAGTATGCACGGAAAATCAAACGTAAATGGAAAAAAATTAATAGAATTTGCAATGGAGAACCAATTGATGGTCATGACTACACAGTTCCATCACAAAAATATCTATAAAGCTACGTGGCTATCCGAACGGTAACACTAAGAATCAAACAGACCACGTGCTGATAGAGTCTAGATATGCGAAGTCTATCCAAGATACTAGAAGCTACCACGGAGCAGATACAGACACGGACCATTTTATGGCACTAATAAAATTAAAAGAAGAACTGCCAAGAGAAGCTAAAGAAGAGAACAATGGCGTAAAAAGAACTAACGTAAAACAACTTGAAAATTTTGGAGAAGAGGAAAAGTTTCGAAGCAGAAATACAAGAAATCTCGAGGAAAAATCGACAGTGCAAGGGATATAAAAAAGATGGAAAGTAGTAGAAAATTTTTTTAACCCAAAAGAATAAGCAGAGAAGATGGGTATGACACTGATTGAAAGAAAGTTGTGAAGAGAGAGGCAAAGCTAAGATAAATATGCTCAAGGAACGGACGGAAGAAAGTAAAAGAATGTACAAGGAAAAAAGAGCAGCAGCGAAAAGTATATGTAGAAGGAAGAAAAGAGAGGCACTGGATAAAAAGCTGAAGGAGGCGGAGGAACATTACAGAAACAACGAGATAAGAAATTTCTATCAAGAAGCCAAAAGAGTAGAAGAAAGAAAGTGGGAACCCTAGAATACTGTAGAAACGAGCAAAACAAGCTAGTAGGAGATACGAAAGAAAAAACGGAGGTGTGGCCACAGTATTTCGAAAAGTTATTAGGAGAAAAGAAAGAAAAAGGAGAGACAAAGCCCATAAACTTAGAAGATACAGTAACAGAAGAACAAGAAGTAAAAAAACGAACACAACAAGAAATAGAAGAAATAATAGCAAAATTAGCAAAAAATAAAAGCTCAGGAGAAAATACTATACCAGCGGAATACTTGAAAGCAGGAGGTTCACCGATGTGGACATGGATAACAGACATAATAAAAGATGTGTGGGAGGAAGAAAGAATGCCAGACAGATGGAGTAAAGTAGTTATCTTCTCTATACATAAAAAGGGAATACCACCATATGTAGTAATTTTAGAGGGGTTGCGTTACTTGATATAACGTACAAGATTTTGACTAGGATTATAAGAAACAGAATAGAAATATATACAAAAGAAATAACTGGATAGTACCAAGGAGGATTTAGAGAAGGGAGATCCACAACAGACCAAATTTACTAAAACAAATACAAGCGACAAGTTATGAACAAGGCTTACCATTGCACATTCTGTTAATTGATTTCCGATAAGCCTACGACAGGATCATAAGATAATAAAATATATGACGCAATGAAAAGATTCAATATTACTGAGAAAATAATTCGACTAGTCCGTATGACGCTGAATCACTCGAAAAGCAGAGTAATGGTGGGAGGTAAACTATCGAGAGAGTTTGGAGTGTAGATAAGCCTGAGACTAGGAGACCCACTTTCGACAACACTCTTCAATATAGTACTTGAAGTCATAATAAAGCAAAGTAAAATTAAAACTACATCAATTGTATATCAAAATAAGCACCAATGTATTGAATTTGCTGACGACGTTACGCTAATTACTAGATTATCAGAGGAACTAAAAGCAATATTTAACAATTTGAAGAGAAAAGCAAGAGAATATGGGTTACAGGTGAATACCGACAAAACGAAGTACATGAAAATGACAGATGGTCGGGAAGTAAGCGAAGGACCACATTTAGAAGTTACTACGGCAGAAGGGAAGACGTATTACTTTGAAGAAATTAAGCAATTTGAATATTTAGAAGTGACAATAACCAACAAAAGTGAGGAAAAAATAAAAATAGAGAAGAGATTGGGAAAAGACAGTAAAGCAGTTGGAGCACTGAGAAAACTGCTGAAATCCGAATACGTCTCCTTGACAGCTATGATACGGTTGTATAGAACGGTAGTGTGCCCTGCAGTCCTGTACCGCTCCAAACTCTGGGCATTAAACAAGCAAGAGGTAAAGAAATTGGAAGCTTGGGAGAGAAAGATGTTAAGGAGTATTTACGGAGGAAGCAAGGATAACGAAAGAAACTGGAACAAATAAAGAAATTATAAAAGTCTATGGAAAACCCACAATAGTACAAAGAATTAGGGCCCAAAGGGTTAGGTGGTTAGGACACATGGAAAGAATGCATCCGAATAGAATTCCAAAAAGAATACTACTAGCGAAAGGGGGGGGAGAGGAAGAGAGGTAGACCCAAGAAGAAGTGGCTAGAAGCGGTAGAAGAAGATTTAACAGAGGCTGGAGTGAAGAGTTGGAAACAAAAAGCCCAGGATAGATATGTATTGAAGAAGATAGTGTTACAGATAAAAAATACCAGCCCTTAAGGGCAAAGAAGCCATGGGCCTAGAAGGCCTGAAGCGTTAATATGTATAATAAAAGCTTCGTTGTTTCCTCTTTATTTTCATGCATAATTTAATATTATAATATATATCTTTTTAAAATACGATGATTTTATGTAGTAATTCTATGTAGCTGGGAGTTTCTCGTTCGAGCAATGAAAGTAGTCCAGATGATCGAAGGAAATCATATGGATCTTCAATCCTGCCTGTAGTTTGCCGTGTATGGGTCACGGATCATCTAGACGCTCGACTAGACGAGTTGGTTGCTTAACAAATGAAATGCTCGAGATGGTCCAGGTAGACCGGCGGCCGACTGAGCCATCGGTTTCGACGGTGGTTAGTTGCACATAGGTAACGGATCGTCTGAGCTGAATGCTGGTGTAACGGTGTCTCTATTAGCCGGTGTATCAGCTGGATAAAGCATGTATAACATTATTTTTCCAAATTCGTGATTAGAACTTTGTTAGTAATTAAATAAAATTTTATATATTATTGTTTTACATTTTCGCTTATTTTAAATATAAACCTCATTCATATCTTACAGTAACCTACAGCTATTGGGCAAAACAATGGCAACACTTGCCAAAAGTGTTTAGTGTGCTTAGTAACACCGGGCACTGGGTAAATCAACCGTCTCTTGTTTGTTATATGGACTATGCACTAATAGTACAGTGAGGTAGTGTAGTTGTGGACATTATGCAGGTGAAGCGAGTGACCAGTAAGTTCAACCTGACAGAATTTCAAAAAGGTTTAATTATTGGTGCTCGTTTATCTGGAGCATCTGCGAGCAAAACAGCGATATTATGCGGTGTAACGTAAGGCATGGCCTCGGTAGTCATGTCAAGCGTACACAGCGTACAATAAAACAGGGTCGGCTAAGCAACATAGGGACCGCCGGGCTTTGAAGCGTATTGTAACATCGCAGCAGAAAACAACAACCGGGAAACTGACTACAGAACTTAATCAGCACATAAACACTCCACTGTCATCCAAAATAGTGAGGCAGAAACTGCATAAAATAACATATACGAATACTCAAAGGCGAGGTGCATGGTGCAATTCCCACGAAAAGCTGTCGTTTGGTCGGACGAGTCACCTTTGTTTGTTTGCCAAACACTCATGGTATGGTCCGACTGTCAAACATGATGGCGGTTCTATTGTGGTCCAGGGCGCTATATCATAGTATTCGGTACCATTATTTGTCACATTACACATCAGTGTATAGAGAATTCTTGGATAAACACGTCCACCCAATAATGCAAACTTTATTTCCAGACAGGATTGTACTATTCTAGGATGATAATGCTTTCATTCACACTGCTCACCATGTTCAAGAGCGGTTACAAGAGCATACTAATGAAGTTCAACATCTTCTCTGGCCCGCCCAATCCTTAGACTTGAATATCATCAAGCTTTTATGCGTTTTTTGGAAGATAGGGTTCAGCGTCGATCTCCACTTCCTTCGTCTGTACCTGAACTAAAGGCTGTATTGTATAAAGAGTGGTATAAAATTCTACTCACCACTATTCAGGACTTGTATCGGTCTATTCCGTGCAGAATTCAAGCTGTACTGCGTGTTAAAACTAATCTGAAATAGGTCTGAGCACAAGTTTTAACATAACTTTAAGTTCTTCTTCTTCAACCTTGTTCTATTGTTGGACACAGGTCTCCCCTTTTTAAGGGGGCAATAGTCATTATCTTCCACGCTGACTAGGCGGGTTGGAAGATTTTGGTATCAGCCGTCCCTAACCTGGGAAAACAGACGCTGTTTGCAGCCGCTTCTCTGAAGTCAGACGCTGCTTTGCTAGTTTTGATCCGCTCCGAGTATTTCATTTCCTCGGTATCACCCATATCTGGGAGGCTTTCTCCTATCCGCCACCTGGGGAGGCGCCTGATGGGGGGCTAGCAACCCCGCAGAGTAACTTTAAGTTAGCTTCAGTAAAATCATTTACAACATATTAAATTAAATTAATGTTTGTTTAGTTTAAAGTCGGCTGACATTTAATTTAAATTAACTAAATTGCGCCTAGCTTAGTTTAAACTAAAGGTTTAAATAGATTCTGCCTTTGTACATTGCAAACACTTTAAATTGGATGATATTACCGTGCTAAATTGTCTTAAAGTCTAGTAAGTTTAGTTTTATTTTAATAGAGAACCCGTCACACTGATACTCAAAAGTAATTTCCAAACGCATTAATCTTATTAATTATTATAAATTTTGTTATGAAAGAAAGCGAAAACCGGTACAGCTTATCCGTATTTATCTGACATCTTAAAAGTTTCATTATGCAAAAGAAACTGTACGCAAGCTACAGTTCAACGAATGAAAGTCTTTGTCTAAGTATTTGAGATCAAACAAAAATGTTAAATGACCACCAAGTTGCACAGTTTTAAGTTATCTTTACAAATATTGCTTCGCTGTACTAAAATTACTTGTTATTTTAGTCTTTTGTAATGTTGATTTGGAACAACTGCGCGAGCTTTATATTATGCTCTTGTTTCTTACGCGTGTGCTGTTAATGAAGTTTAAAACTAAAAGCGCTCCTTCTTTGCATAAGTTGCCAAGTAACCCACCAGCTACAGCTTTAGCATTGCTATTCAAATGAAAGTGGTTATGCTGCTCCTTTTACCTAATTTAATTACTCTCTCAGGAATGCAAGCATAACAGTAGTACTAAATGTATAATTTGGCGCTAATTTATTTTTATTTGCAAAACTTTTTGTTGAAATTTTTAAGTAAAGATGTTATTTTATTGTCAAAATAAATTGGTTTGTTATATAGGATGATTCAAATTTGACTTTAGGATATTTTCCCTGATTTTTCACTGGTACAATTCGAATTTTGTTGTTGTTACTGTAAAGTACAGACTTATTACTATTCTTTTACCGAAGTTCTCCGTAGTGCCTTCTTATAAATGTAGATTTATTTCAGCAACTACACATCACATTTTCTGTATCATAGTAGATTTATTGACTTAAACCTTTTTCTTCAAAATAGTCCCAGAGTAAAAGTTTAATGTGGTTAGATGACGAGGCCGCCACCCTTCTGCAATATAACACAACCAGAAAATTTAGTTTGACGTAGAATGAGTGTTTCGTCTTGTGAAAACCACATATCATTCAAGTTTAAATCTTTAGTTTAATTGAAAAAAAAGTTGTTTAGTATATCCTGACAGCGTACACCATTAATAGTGGCTTTAAAACTGATTTTTCGGTTTCGTCCTCAGAAAACTACGAGCCAATGATTTTTCTAACCCACACTACACACCAAGCAACGCATTTTCGTAAATGTATTAGGTTTTTGTGAATAACCCATGGTTTCGTACTGTCCAAGATGCGACAATTTTGATGATTTACAAAACCATTTAAAAGAAAATGAGATTTATCGCTCAGTAAACTGTTATCATAATAAACTCAAATGATGTTGATGCAGCCTTGCACACTATGTTTAGATACTAACTGTACAAATGCAAACAAAGAACAACGTTTACAGAACGACAAACGGAGCACAATTTAAGTCTTAAAAAATCCTTTTTTATTTTTTTGTTTTATTTCTAAGAAATCTTTATAATCGCTATGCAAGTTGAAGCAATTTTGTTATAACATCTTACTAAAGCGGTGTGCTGAAATCCACTGTTTCATGTGAATAACGGAACTTTTTGTCAATTTTCTGCACAAGTTTATTGCTACAGATGGGTGGTCATTTCTTGCCTCATTGTGTATATCATTGCTATCCACGGGGACCCCAACCTATTGACCGACTGATTTAAACAAAACACCAGATTTGCTGGATTTCTTTGTAACAAATGGAATTTCTCGCTCCTATATGAATATGCAACCGAACTATGATCTGCCTTCGGATCACACGCCTATAATTGCACATCAGTAGTAAATGTTAAAAATATACCCAGATTACACAACTCACTGGGAAGTCTATAAAGCCATATTCAATAAAACTGTAGATCTAAAAGTATCCCTTAAGAATACTGTTGAATTAGAGGAAGCCATAAATACACTAATTTTACTCCTACAACAAGCAGCAAGCCCTGCAACACCGAAATTGGAAGCTCAAGAAAACTTTTTCAACATCTCACTTGAAATTAAAAAACTAATCAAAGAGAAAAAAAGCCAGAGTAAAATGGCATCGGTCTCATTCACCAGGTGACAAAACTATATACAATCAACTAAGCAATAAACTCAAAACTAAGATTAGAGATACGCAAGACAAGTCATTTCAGGATTACCTTACTAATTTCAATCGTTATGACAATTCTATTTGGAAATCAATAAAGGCTTCTGCAAAACCAACGCAAGCTAATCCCCAATTTGCATTGATATTCCAACACCTGGGAATTGGGCGAGAAGTAACAGAGAAAAGGCCGACGTGTCTGCTGTACACCTAGCCGGAGTATTTAGCCTTCAAAATGCTGTACCTTCACAAGCGATGTTAGCAGATATGCAAAATTATGTGGAAAGTACTGAGCATTTAAAACTAATTACCCAAAAAGAGGTGAAAAAGAAATCATTCGTTTAAATACCAAAAAATCATCTGGACCTGATCAAATAAGTCCAAATATGCTAAAATAACTCCCTAGTAAAGCTATTGTACTCCTTATTTCCAATTTTCAATGGAATACTTCGTCTACACTACTGGCCTACTCAGCTAAAAGTGACCGAAGTAATATTAATAGCTAAACCTGGTAAAAATTCACACAATGTTTCCTCATACAGATCTATGTCGCCCGTCTACTATTTCCAAACTTTTAAAAAAAACTTTTACTCCCCAGAATCAGTCCTCTTCTGGATGTTATTCCAAACCACCAGTTCGGGTTTCGACATTCCCATTCTACAATCCAGAAATGCCATCGGTTTGTACAAACTATAAACAAATCCATGGAAGACAAAAAATATTGCACATTCGTACTTCTTGATATAAGTATGGTTTTTGATAAGGTCTACTTTACAAAATTAAACAAGCCCTTCCATCTTATTATGAACTCCTTAAATCCTACTTAACTAATCCTCAATTCCGAACTAAAGTAAATGGAGAATTCTCAAATAATTTTTCAATCAAGGCTGGAGTTTCACAGGGCAGTGTGTTGGGTCCCGTGCTTTACCTTCTGTACACATCAGATATACCTTCTACACCTAATACTACAATCGCAAACTTCGCGGACGATACAATCATCCTTGTAAGCCAAGAAGATCCAATAACTGCATCCTCATATGGACAATCACACCTAACTGTTTTATAAGATTGAATAAACAGATGGCACATAAAAATCAATGAGAGTAAATCAACTCAAGTAACATTTACGCTAAAAAAGGGCCATTGTCCACCAGTTAGCATCAATAACATGCCTATACCTGCATCACCTTCAGTGCGTTATTTAGGAATACACCTCGATCAAAAACGTACCTGGAAGGAGCACATTCTAAAGAAGAAAAAACAAAATGACTTACGATTTAAGGACCTAAATTGGTTGATTGGAAGGAAATCCAGTTTGTCACTAGAAAATAAAATCTTGGTTTATAAGGTAATAATCACACCTATCTGGACTTACGGCATTGAGTTATGGGGATGCGCCAGTAAGTCAAATACTTATATTATCCAACAGTCACAATCCAAAATGACTGACGCACCATGGTACGTAACCAATAAAACGTTACACGATGACTTCAATATTCCGTTCGTCCAAACTGTTATACAAGAGCGTAGCGCAAATTATCATATCCGACTAGGATCTCACGTCAATCCACTCATACAACCACTCCTAGTACAACAAGATGCCAGAAGATTAAAAAGATGTTGGCCTATTGATCTCAAATGAGAAGTAGATGAACTCATCGCTGGAAGAGTTCCCATCCCGCCATGCACTGTTTAATTTTAAGATTATATGTTATCACACTAGCCCATAGAATGTTAATTCTGATTGCAAATAAATAAAATAAAAAAATGTTTATGTTAGTGCGTTTATCTTTAAACATGTGACACTACTGACGTACGACACCTTTGCTTATCGCGTTTGACTGCCAAAAGTTTTTTTGTACAAAGAAATTATTTTACTGCACGCACATCATATTTGGCGGAATTTTCTATGAGAGCTTTCATATTTTAGTGGACAGTTATACTGCAACACAGTCTTTTTACTCTGGAGAGGTGTCTTCAAATTTCCCTCGTAGTTAAGTAATAAACTTAGGTATTATTAAAATAATAATGTTTATTTCCTTTTTAAATGTTTAAAAAAATAAACAGACATTGTTTAAATTAGATGGTACCTTACGTTTTTTCAAAAGCATGTATTTTGGTACGGTTACTATTAATTTGTATGTAAACACAGTAATATGAAATTACCAAGATGAAAGGCCTATTATCACAGAGTTGTGTATTGCCGCGAAGCTTATTTTCCTATATTTGAATTGAAATCGTAATATAACTTTTCCAAAAAACTATAGATTTTTTATTCGTAGAAACTGCGTATTTTTTTTTCAAAAAAATTGCGAGGCAGTTTTCGACGCTTCCACGAAACCAAATTTCTTGTCATTTAAGCATTGCTATAGAAACCTAAATAATTAAAAATCTAAAATAAGAATGTTTTTAAAATACAGCAGGATTTTCCTGTAAACTCCTTCATTTGTTTCAAGTTTGACAAAGCAGCATGAGGTTTGGCTTTATTCTAAGGGAAGATGGCGCCCTTTCTAATTGGGTAAGCCGGATTTTTGTAGCGATCTTTCATATCACTAATACTTGATCACTTTTTTTATCAGATGGGAGAAGGTAGAAGAAAAATCGAAATCTAAACCTTTCAAACTACTTTTGCTGAGCTGAGAATAAAAAACGGTCCAGATTTTTTACGGTTGCATTTTCTTTCCTTAAAACTTCTATAATATGCATAAATATAACTTTTTACTTTGTGTATACAGCAAGGCTACAAAATAATATCGGCTTGCCCAAGTTGCTCGTAAAGAAATGTTTTCTCCATTTATGGAAATTGGGTACAAACTTTTGCAATATACCTCTGAAAAATGTTCTTTTCAAAAGGAGTGCTTATTGACTGAGAAGCAATTAGTTTAATTTACAATTACTCAAAATGAGCATTTCATTCTAAACTTAGTTAATACTAATAGATTCGTCAGCCTTAAAAGCTATTTGAGTTTCAATACATTGTCTTTCAGTTTTAGTCTTTCAGTAAGAGATACATTAAAGCAAATCTGCGATGCGGAAGGCAAAAGAAATGTCCATTACTCTGCTATATCTAGATGGTACAAGCGCTTCGAATCCGGCGATATGAGTCCTAAAGATCAGCCTCGTTCTGGTCGGCCGTTAATGTTTCGGCAAGAACGTCATGATTTGCATTTGGTGAAATTTTGAAGGAATTTTGCATTTTAAACTTGTGTCGAATTTTATTGCTAGCAGTTGGATGGTGTCTGCGACAAGTTGAAAGAGAAACATCTGCTCTTGGTCAACCAAAAGCGCGCTTTATGTCAGCAAGACAATGCTAAATCCAATTGGTACTCCAACCAGGTCAAATACTTGTACATCAATGGCAAAAGATTGTAAAGTGGCTTTTGTTGCTTTGTTGCGGAATTTTTAGGACAACCTGAAAACATACATTTTTAGGAATCTCACAGGTGTAATCTTGTCGATTGAGTTTTTTGAATTAAAGGTAGCCTCATCACTCAAGACAATTTAGGATAGAAATGTTGCACCTTTCACCTATTTACTCAAGTACCATTAAATAATTGTTTTTAAGTTAGTAAACACGGCCATTTATTGCTACTTAAAGAGTGAGCAAAATCACCTGTATAGCTGTTAGTTTATCATAACTCTTTAGTTATAATTAATATTTAAGTGCATTCTTGATGATCTCAATCTTTAAGTTGTGTTTTCAATAAGGTAAAGTAAAATATTACTGATATCTAACAACTTTTGTTGCCTCACAATAATCCGGTAATAGGTTTAAGTTTGTAACATAAGTCTGCATGTTAAAACCAAATTTAAAATACCTTACTAAATTTTTATTACTTGTAATTTTTTATTCTTTACCAACCTTAACTTACCATAAAATTTTTTACATTTACAAATATGTGTACAGTGTCACATAATTATTAGCCATACTGTTTTAACAGTGGTAGCGGGTAGATACTCCTCTATGACCCCGATAAAGGATAGGTCTACTTCAGGGAAGCGACCCTGCCAATGCGAGCCTCGACTTTTCTCCATCTCCTAACACCGGGAAAAGTCGTGTCCTAACCTTAATCCTACCCATAATCTACATACTCTTATCCTCTATACACCCCATCCACTCGCCAACCCGCCCAGTAAGCGTGGCGTTAAATAGCCAAATCTTCCTTGAATTGGAAAATTTCAAAACTTTCAAGAGAGGCCTACGCCCTGCAGTGGACTTCAGTAACTGTGTGATGATGATGATTGTTTACATGTTTGCTATAATAAGACTAAATTTTGAATAAAAATTAATATAAAAATATTATCATGGAAATAATAACAATCTCTTATTGATTTTTAGATATTTAATATTTCATTCCGTTCTATATATAAATCGAGCAGTTCAGAATCTCCCAAAATTATTTAGAATAGATTAAAAGTAGAACGATTATCCGGTAGAGAAATTACGAAAGGTAATTTCTCATTTTCTCGTTTTCCTACCATACTGTGTGAATTCAAGCACAATTTTGAACCTTTAAGTGCTTTTCGCTCCACCAGACGTATTCACATAAAATTCACGGGTATGATTTCTCATGTTTTTAGAATAAATTTAATGTTTAGTGTCATTTTTAGCTCTATGCTATCTTGTTAAATTCTGATAATTTTGGGTTTTGTTAGTATGCACAATTTAAAATCATATTCAATCAAGCGTCTCCTAGGAGGTTTCTCTGTCTCTTGTAATTTTAACCATGTGGTATAGAAGATTAGTTTTATTGCTAAGTCTTGAGAAGAAAATAGTTTTTCACATTCAGATAGGCCGAAAAATTGTATTTATGCAACAGAATGTACTATTTCGTGACAAACTATTTTTGTTGTTAATTTGGCATATAAACAATTACAAATATGCAATTGTATAATAACTGAATTATCCAATATGCTTATGTTCTCTGTACCGACTTGTAACTGCTAACTTAAAGGGATGGCTCCAGTGCCAATACCCTAAAATCTTCAAAAATCGTCTACTAGTTCTCTTAGATATTTTTTTAGTTATTTGAAGTTTTTATAGATGAATTACAGTGTGCTGATATTTCATTGTGCAAATGAAATTTTTAGATCGTTTTGGAGTGTACGGTTGTTCATGTACTATGGCGCATCTGCATGTCGTAATATTTTTTTAATTAAAACATCGAAAACCCCCATAACTTCAGACTATATGTTTATAATAAAAACTTGATTTTGTTTCACAGTTTAGTACTTCATAAACAAATGTGGAAAATGGTTTATATGCAAAATTATTTGTTATATTGCTAAACTTTTAATTATTAGTATTTACTTCGGAAACTGTATAAATGACGTTAAGTTTTCTCTTTTATCTTCCACACTTGTATAAAGATTTTTCGTACTCCATGTTGAAATATTGCAACGGTTTACCTTCCCAATTACATAAAATGTTGCTTCGTCGTTGAACACCAAACGGTTAGCAAATTTGACGTTCTCCATTGTCTGAATGAAGTTTATAAGCCCACATTTTAAACCTAGGCGTTTTTCCTTCTTTTATATATCATTTAATATTATACTTTTTGAAATATATATTTTTAAAACTTAATGATTCTTTTGTAGTAACCACACTGCCAAAAAGTAGTAAAAATTTAGAATAAACCTTAACAAACGAAACTAAGTTTCAATAATGCTAACTAAAACAACACGGCGTTCAAAATTCTCGTTAAAATATGCACAATTTATAACCTGTAATAAAAGAATAGAAAGTTACAAGCAAGAGTCAAATAATTAATATTAATAAATACACGATAAAAAACAGTCCACCAAATAATTTCTCCGTTGCAAAACCGTTGCTCCCATTGTCCGACCCAAAGTAGAATCATTTATGAGGAAATTTAAATAAAAAAACTCCCTCAATGCCTAAATGCAAGAGACAACAGCCATCCTGTTATATAAAAACTTTTTATTACTCCAGATCATCTACGAAACATCTTCAAACCAAGAAGACGTGTGAGCGTCTCCTGGTGAGATTTCATCAAGACGTAGACTCGTTTCTCACTCACGTTATCACCGGTGAAGAAACGTGGGTGCATCACTATACCCCCGAGTCAAAACAGGCGAACAAGAAGTGGAGACGTAAGGGGAGGCTGGGCCAGTGAAAGCCCAGTCAAGGCTGTCTGCAGACAAGGTTTTGGCTACGGTTTTTTTTGACCAGCGTGGCTTGTTGCACCTAGATTTTTTGCATGATCGCAGGACCATTAATACGGCGTACTACTGCGACATTTTAAGCGAGGTTAGACTTGCATATCGCTGCAAACGACGTGACGTACCGATGAGAGAGGTTAAACTTCTCCACAACAATGGTCGTCCTCATACAGCAGCCCTGACAAGAGAAAAATTGGGCTGGGAAACAGTTGAACACCCTCCCTACAGCTCTGACCTATCGCCCTGTGACTATCACCTATTCGGTCCTCTCAAGGAAACTATGGGAGGGCATAAATTCGACAGCGATGAGGAAGTTGAGGTCTATGTGCGCAATTGGCTGGAAACACGACCAAATTTATTCTACTAGGAAGGCATTTCAAAATTAGCTACACGTTGGGAAAAATGTGTTTCTAAATCAGCAGATTATGTTTCAAGTTCAAGTAAAATATTTTTTAAAAAATAAGTCTCGTTTATATTTGATTCACCCTCGTATTACTGCAGTGTGGCAGTTTTCGATTGTGACAATTTGTAGTGAACAGATTGCAATTAATTATTATGAAGCGCTACTCGACGGAAGAGTGAGTACAAAACAAAACAGTAGTATTGGTGACAATAATGCCAAATTAAAATAAATAATTAGACCAAAAGAAAAGGAAAAATGGGACAAACACGTTTCCAGAATGAAGACAAATGAAACAGTTAAGCTCGCTAGAAATAGGTAAAAGATCTAGAGGTAGGCTAATGCGGAGATTGGCATAATAACCTGATAAAACAGACATATTGCTTAGAAGCAGGTAAGAAAAAGAAAAAGATGTGTACTTATGGTTTGTTTTAAGTAAATTATAACTTGTTTGGTTCAAAATTTTCTTATAAAATACAATAAAAACTTCCTATGCTGTACACTGTTCCAACCACGACAAATCGTTCAACTTATAAATGGTTTAGTTCTAGGAGGTATAAAAATGATAACAACATATAAAATACTGTACAAAACTATAACTAGACTAAATTAAACGATAAAAAGATATACTCCAAGATTTCCTCTTTGTTATAAATCTCTTTACTACTCAGCTTGAGATCATAAGTTATAATGTCCAGTTCTGGAGTAGTATTATTCAACTCATTGAAAAACATTTTTGGATTGTCTGCACGTAGACTTGACTCCAAGCTTTTGAAACCAATTGTTTTGCGTCCAATATGTTTTAGTTCTTTGCACACCTTGTCTGTGTTGTTAGTGTGATCTACTCTCGGTAACACCTAGCAAATGTTTCTAGTATGTTCTCTGATTTAAGGGTTGGCAGTGAGTGGTGGTATTTAGAAAAGAAACAAGAGCTTTACATTGGTCAAATTTAATGCTGAATGACTTGTTGCATTATCTAACAGTAGCAGTTAGCTTTGCCCGGCCTTCTTCATTTGAGCATCAAAAACATTCTCTAGTTCATACCTAGCAATCAAGCCTGGGATTTTTAAATGTAGCTTTGGACTGCACCATCATCTACACTTGATGATTGGCTACACATGCTTATAGCCCGTATATGCATTGTCTTGTACTGTACGTGTCTAACCATCTATGACTTGCCTTAAACTTTGGCTTGGAAAATTTTTGTGCAATTAATTTAACTGTTTGGTGCAACACTGATCAATACATTTTTCTCCTGCATTTATTAAAAACAGCTAAAGGTCCTCGTTTTTCTCAGTTTTCTTTTTCTTTCTTCGTGACAATTATTAGCAAATGACTTAATAATTTTCTTTTTTCTTTTTTCTTGATATTGACTACAGTAGCTATTGCTACATTAAATTTCTTAATCACTTCTCTGTAACTGTCACATACATAGTAAAAAAAGAATAAACAAAAAATCTTTACATTGAAACTCAACGAAGCGCTCACGATCCACAACTAAATAATAAAAGACAAACATTAGGTGAAGGGATAATTAGGATTTTATAAAACAGAGTATACTTGGAGTGGTTCTTCTTGGCAAACCAACAACAGACCTGCACAAGAAATGTAATATCGAAAAAATATTTTAATGTTAAAAGTTGTGTTTTTATTTTTTTTTCTATTATTGACTGCTAAAAGTACTATTTTTAAAAATAAATTACATCTTGTATTTTCTAAACGTTCTACTAAATTTACTCTCTTTATTGTTTTGCTAAAAGCTCATATCTGCCTTGTATTAAAAACCTTTAACGTTTAAAATCTGTATTGTTCGTCTGTTTTTTTTAATTTGATAGAGGCAAAATACTCTTTTATTGCTTTAGCATTACTTCTGGCGTGACTAAAAGCCCCCGAATAAATCGCGCGCAGCTGCAGAAAGGCCCCGAATGTATCAATTTATCTTTAACAAGCGAGCGTATGCCGGCGGAATTCGGAAAGGTCTATACAGCGGAGGAGTAAATTATTCTTTTGGAAGCCATTTGGTGTGACATGCACGTGTGAAGTTAGCAGCTTCCTTCCGCAGATATCACGTACGTGGCGTTTCAGAACTTTTCGCTGTTTTCAAACTTCGTTTTATTCGTGATGCACAAACTGGGTGTTGGGAAACTTGTGAGTAATGTTGTTCGTAGTTTGGTAAAATGTTCTTTTGTTCGACAAATGGCGTAGCGCTGATGCCGAATGGCGATTACCCCCGCTCGTTCCTTCTCATGCAAACCGCCGCCACTCGACTCTGCGCCGGACTGACGTTATAATAAACGCAATGGGATTTGCATTTGAATCGAAACCTTTCTCTGCGTTGTTTAATAATAAAACTTTTATTGAGTTTCAAATGTGCTTAACGCGTACCGGATTAATATGGAATATACATATGCATTAGTTGTAGAGTAAAAAATAAACTATGCATTGAGGTTGTAAACAAATTTGGTCCTACTGGAAATAACAAAGAATAACAATAATTCATTTCAGTTGAAACGGTAAATATTAAACTGGATTATGTCATTTTTTGCAATATTTGAATTTTTCAGTCATTAAATAAATATATCATGTATTTTTATGCACAAATTAATTAGATGTGCTGCTTATTAATTCCAAATTCCACCAGAATAATACAAAAGATACAAAGCAGTTAAGAATACAACAAACTACACAATAAAACAAAAAGAAAATCGGGAGCGATTTATATGCAGGACAAAAAGAATCTAAAATATGTTACGAAACAGAAACAACAAATTAATGGAGTACAACTAAACAATATAACACCAAAAATATGGATAACATACTTTTAGAACATATATAATGATCCTGAAGAAAACACAGAAGACCAGGAAGAAATCCGTCTAGTTCACGATAACAACAATAGAAACGATGTAACAATAGAAGAAGTTTGGACAACGATAGGAAAACTTAAGAATCGTGTCATTTAGGGTAGATAATATCACCAACGAAATATGGCGGACAAAATCAAGTCAATGCAGGTTACAGAATAAGAAAACGCTTTCTCAAAATATTATGTTTTGCAGACGATGCTGACCTACAACGTCTCCTAAAATAAACCAGAAAAATTTAATATGTGTATTTTCTGTGAAAAATCCCAGTCAATAGTTATCTCGAAAGAACCCATTAGGCTTAAACTATCAATAGATGACAAAGTAATATAACAGCTATCAAGATTCAACTACCTTCGAACGAATTGTCAAAAAAAGTCCGGATACAATCCAACAAAGTAGAGAATAGTAGATGTCTCAGAGATATCATCTGAACCAACAAAGCCAAGACTAATGAGAACAAAACACGGATCTGTAAGACACGTGCTTACGTACACCACCGAAGCAAGCAGAAACAACAGCTGCTAGACGAATATTTAGAACAACTAAAATAAAAATTTTAAGATCTATTAAAGGAGTTACACTTAGAAACCGGATAAAAACTAAACAAATAAGAGAAGTACTAGGAATACAGGATGTGGTAAGGTAGGACTATAAAGCACAAATAAGGTTTTGGAGAGATCGAGAGAACGATTAGCCAAACTGGCTAAAACACAACGACCTAATACCCATAGACCAGTGGGAAGACCTTCACAACGTTGGAAGGATAGCTGGATCTCAACATCCCAAGAGGCAGACCAGAAGACACAGAACACAGTTCTATTTAAAAGAACAAGAAGAGGAGGAAAAGTTTGAGGCTGTAAGTTATTACTGGCGATCAGCACTTTCGCGATTATTAATTGAACACAGTAAAATTTAATCTGTTACGTTATAAAATAGGTTTTAATCAATAATGAAATAAAACCAGAAGTAGAAAAAATTGTTACAAATGACTTATTCGTCCATTTACAGGCAATATACAACAAATCAACTAAGCATAACAATTACAGAGAATCAAAGTTATAATGCAAATTTTGCATGTGCAAATGTCAACGAACTCATCTTATTTACAACTAATGCCAATTCATGAAGGATACATAAAAAATGTAACCACATACAGCAGTCAATCAAAAAGTACCCAAGTACCTATAGTAAATTGAATACTACCATATACCAAATTTAAATATAACAAATCGATGATAAAGAGTTTCATACAGTCAAAAACAAAGAAAGAACGTTAAAGAACAAGCATCTCTTGCTGTAAAAAACAAGGATAGTAGATGGAAGACCTTTACAGAAGATAAACCAATCATAGATGATAATCTATATTCACATCAAGAGTTGAAAATCTTGACCGAGATATTAAATAAAATTTCCAAAGACAAATATTTACTAAAAACACAATAAAATGATTAAGTCAAAGTGAAACCCTCAGAAATAATAAAAGCACTAATAAAAAAGAAAACGAAATTCTACACTTGTAAGTCTAGAACCGAAATATGATTTAATATAGTCCACAAAAATATCCCCTTAACAACAGAAATATAAAAAATATTACCACCAATGTACTTTATTGATTTAAAACCAAATAATAACTATATGGGTATATATAAAACAGACTTTCTTCTAAACTACAGCTTGAAACTCTACACATAAAACGAGGAACACTTAAATTCAAACGCCGAGAAAATTTTGGACATACAAAATATTTGGCAAAAACAACCTGAGATGCCTCAAAGCAGAACATTTAACAAAAGAATATTCTAAAACATTAAAAGATTCCGTTAAATGCGTTACTTGTAAAGGTGATCTGGTAGAGGTGCGCGACAAATTGTTATAAAATAAAAGACGAGCTCCTGCTAGGGCTGGTACAATTGTTTTCTTGCCGCTTGTCATGCCAGCACAGAACATGGGTATGAGCTTCAAAAAACATCTTTCTTAAGCACTCTTCAACTTAATTAAAATTTCAAAGGTTACCATTGGGATTATCAACGATGTACACGCAGGCGGGCCAAGAGATAAGGTCGGCGTCTTCAAAACTACACTGCTAAACATTTTAAACATTTTTTGATACTGTAGTGTCTTCTTGTTTAGGAAATCTATAATTCTGGTATCATTGTTGCTCTATAAATTTTAGACGTCAAGCTAGAGGATCTGAGAAAGAAGTTTTTGGCTTGTGTGTAAAACATTTCAACTTTGTACTTGTCAATTCCACAATTCAAGAACTTGTTGGTTATTGTCGCAGTTACAGATGTGGAATTTAAGAAAGCTACTACTGTTAAAGCGTTGCAGCCGCGGTTAAAACAAAACGAAAGTTGTAGCTTTGTTCAACCTTTAAGGCACTTCTTCAAGTTTCGAATAGTCTATTTAGCTTTTGAAAAGTTGACTCGGTTCAAATGATGAACGGACCGACGTAGCCGCCAAATGGTAGCTTCAACACGTTGAGTTTGTCTATACTCACCAAGTCAATCCCGGGATGTTGAAAAATGCACGGCGTAGCTATTAGTCCTTGTTGTAAATGATAAGCGGCTTTCTGCGTTGCATCATGCATTTGCCTACTCAGTTGCGCTACGACTTGTACACCTTTGGATACCCTTCCAGACTTTGTGCGCTGTAAAAGTGTGGCCGCTTGCTTCATGTTGAATCTTGTCGAATATCACCAAAAATAGTTTGGAATTTTGTCTACTATTTGTCTTTACTGAGCACCAGGACGTTAACCTGCCTGTGCCAGTAGCCCCATGGCTTAATTCAGTGCGACACGTGTTGCCGAAGACGCCATGGTCGCCTCCACCGCTTCCATGCCAAACATGAGCAACAGCACGACCGGTGCCCCATGACGATGTTTGGTGGCTATGATTGAATAAAATTTGCTAATGAAATAGTTTATTGCACTGGGGCTAACTGGAGCTTAAAACACAGAAGAGAAGAATGCATGGATTCTTCAGTTTTTCGCCTTTTTTACTGTAGATGATAATCAGGGACAAGTTATTGGGAAGACATTTTGCTAAATGATGGTCTCGGCTCATTAAAGAGCATCGTTCACACAAGAGTACGACAATAATTATTAAGCAAACAATTAAATATCATAAGCGAGCTTATAAAGTTGTGAATATACAAATCACTAGTGTAGTTGTAGAAGATGTCACAGAGAAAATAACAATATCAGCAATTTATTGTTCGCTTGGCTGACTTTACCATATCCTTTAAGATTTTGGTATAAGAAGATTTTAATGCTAAGTATACAGTTTGGGTCTCAAGATCTCAAGGTCTCAAGATCTCACAACCAAAGGGAAAAACGTCTTAATACTTAACAACAAGACAATCGCATAATGGCCTTCCGATTTTAATAGAATGGAGGACCTGTTAAATTTGTCTATTGCGAAGAGGTTAGACTAAAGAAAATAGATCAAATATTGAATTTATAAATACTACTAAAACCTTATTTGATTTAGAAACAGCGATAAAAGACTTAACTAAAGTCATGCAAATGCAAATTATACCGGTACGGAAAAGAAAAGTATTATAGAAGAATCCCTTAGAATTTTAAAATAAAAACTGGTTTGGAGTCTGTTAGTAATATATGTTTTGAAAGACCAAAAACAAGAAAAACACCGAAAAATTTTAATGTGTACGAACTATAATCAGCAAGAAATGGCGAGATGAGGCGAGAATTTCAAAAACTAAAGTCTGTGAAATTTTGACAGAAGATTAGCATGAAATGTGTTACGGAAAGATACGTCCCGTTTACACTATTACAAAAACGAAAAGAACATTGTGGTGTAGCTGCAATGACGTGCTTTACCTTTGAAATAAAAGAGAATTTAGAGCAACTTTAACACAATATTATTAAACAACGGAAGCGGTGCTAGATGAAGTGTCTGGAAAAGAAATGGCCACACTCATGACCAGAGTACAAGAACTGGTCGCACAAATGATGTCCGTGGACATCAAAACAGAAGAACTATAAGTAGTAACTAAAGTGCTTAGTTGTTATGCAACCCAAGATCACAACACTGTAACCAGCGTGGGGCAAGAAGCCAGAATAAAAATAAAATATACCTTACTAAACTTATCGCTAGCTTAACAAAGCACGATCTCAGACTCGATGTTGGTGTAGACAGCACAATGGGTGTTTTATCAGCTCTAAGAAGAAGAAGAGCATTGCTCTTGAAATAATAAAAAGTTTAACTATAAATTCCCTTGTTTTAATTGCGATCAAATCCGACAAATAGTATGAGTGTCGAAAGCCAAATAAGATAAAGAAGAAATTTGTTACCGCTGGACGTGAATCAAAATAAAGACAAAAGTGACTTTTTGTACTAGAACAAATGCAACTATATCGCTAGCAAAGGCAGCACGTTGGAAAGTTTTGAAACAAATCGACTACAACAGGCCGGAGTCATAAAAGAATGTAAACTTTTACAGAAATCGTTGTACATACATAGGACATAGAAACTTGCAAACGCTGCGAATATCTGAGTGGGCCTTACGGATGATTTAATACTAATCACACCGAATGAGATAGAAGCACAGCATAACTTAATCACATGGAATCAAGCCCTCGCTAAATATTAGATTAAGATAAATGGGAGAAAAAACAAGGTTATAATGATTAGAAAAGAATAAAGTAGAATAAAATTAAAGATAGAAGACAAAGAAATAAGGGTAGCGGGTAGCACTTTTTTACGATCCTGGTAGAGGACAGACTACTACAGGATTTGGCAAATCCTGCCCTTACGCCAGCTACTGGTTTTGCTCCTATTTCCTATCTTCTAGGAGAAGTCAGGCCCAATCCGCTTTTTTCTTTCATCTTCATATTTCCTCTCCTATACCCTTTTCTCATTCTACCACCATGGAGAAAGGCAATGGAAAACCACCTCCGTTATTTTCATAAGAGAACCCCATGTATGGTCGCCAACATCCAATAAAAGTGGATAAGTAGTCGAAAAAGAATAAGACAAAGAGATAGAGCAGGTTACAAATTTTCAATACCTATTTGAAAATATGGATAGCAATGGAAAACAAATAGTAGACATATCACAGAGAATAAAAAGAAACAAATAAAATGTTTCGTACAACAAAAAATAGTTTTATTGAAAAGAGAGAAACTTTTCAAATAACTAAGGTAAAGGTGACAAAGCAGTATATTGGCCAATACTTACATACGGATGCGAAACATGGGTCCTGATAAAAGAATAGACAATAAAATCCAAACAGCAGAGATGAGATTTTTGCATAGGGTTAAGGAAGTAACACTGTGTTACAAGAATAAGGTGAGAGGAACTACAGACCGGCTCTGTTCTAGACTTCATAAAGCAACGACAATTAAGCTGGTGGAGTCATCATATGGGCCAAAATAAGACAATTGTGGGAAGCAGAGTACCAGGCAAGAAAAATCGAGGGTGGCCGCAGATAACTTGGGATGACGGGATACGATAAATTCTAGGGAAAGGAAAAATTAGTTTGCAAGAAGCTAAAAACATGCCAAACAACAAGAAGCAATAGGCCAAATTTGTACATCAATTTCATATATTACTTCTAATTTGTTTTCATCATGGGTTGATATTGGCATGAATACTTGGTTTCTTGTTGTGTTTTTGGGGTAGGTTTTTACTCATATCTTCATCAGTCTTTCATGATGTTGTGTGTATTCTATTACTGGTTTTTCTAGATCTCTGTTCAAAATTTACGAACTCCTGTCTTTCCATTTGCCCTGGCTTGTGTGTTGATTATCCTGTAACGACTTGACCTTTTAAATAGGGTGTACCCCGTAAAAGTGAGGTTGATTTTGGATGTGAGTGTCTTTATATTGCGCGTCATCATCCTATTAGTACTTTCTCATAGGTATAACTAAATGTTGATTTAAGTTAGAAATATTGACTGTAGGGTATATAATGGTTATGCGATTCCATCCTGTAGAACTACAGAAACTATTATTGTCATTTTATTTTTTAAACTTAAAGTTAAAGAATGTTAATATTTAAGTTTATTATAAATTTGGATAAAAAGTCATAAAATGAACAAACTCTAACGCTATGATATGTTATGTAAAAAAAAGGAAACCTAGCACCTTACAGTAAAAGGGTATATGGTAATTAATACATATATAATATAAAAACAAGGCTATAAATGACACACCATTTTTTCCTTTAATGTGTAAACAAATGATAACATTGCGAAACCAAAAATAAGTTTGTCTTTCATTTCTTGTTAACGTATGAATGAAATATTTTTTCCATACTATTCATAGTTATATTACTAAAAGAATATGAAGGGTGACAATTCAAGCGTAAATTATTTTTTGTTTATTAATTTAATAGACAGCTATAAATTATGCCAACTCCCCAAACAGAAAAGCGTTGGTAAGTGAATTCCCAGTGACATCAAATCGGCGCGTTCCCACGGTTCCAAACTGCGATAATGTGGCGAAGTTGTCTATCCCCCGGTTATATCATAACAATGGATCATGATGCTGTGCATTTGGTGCGAGCCGGGTGGTAATTGGCCGCTTCAGCCCTGCCTAATTGCTGGCGCATAAAAACATGAAGAGCCCAGACACGTACATCGAAATCAGTTTCGGATTAATTTTCAGCTGCTCTATAAATACCGCGCTGGAACGAGGGCGGCCGGCAGCGGAGCGTGCGTGCCGCGGCGATGAGCGAAATAATTCGGTTATTCTATGAGAGCATCCGTGTTATTACGGAATTGCGAGCAAAATAGGTGCGCAAAGTTGTCAGGAGCGATCTCCAAGACGCTAAGAAGATTGATAATTTCCCAGTTCGGCCCAGCAGGGCATGAAATGAAGGCAATTCCTTGGCGGGGCTGTACATAATCTCATAACAATTCGATCCGCCCGGCCAAGATTATCACACCCCTGCATTCGGCGGCGGCGTTTGTGCCGCCGCCGTATTTTGTTTGCGAGATGCAAAGCCGCTCTCCGGCGGCCCTGCAGAATGGGAAGGATTAGCAGCCGAATAACAGCGCGCCCGTGCTGCGCCAAATTCCGCACAATTTGCTCGATGCTCGCTCGATATCCCGCGCAAATTGTTAAATTTTTCACGTAGCCCGCACGCACTCGCTTTACATACAAAGGGCCCGCTGCTAAACAAAGATTATGGAGATAACGCGCCAGGATACATTTCGGTATTCTTTCACGCGCATTCTTTTATGCCCCATATCTCAACATTTTCAGGTGTTAGGAGATGACAATGGGCTGGAATTTCGTCTACCTTTTGTTTACGGCGACAATAAAGCAGGGTTTTACGCCTCGGAAGCCGCGCGTAATTGAAAACCCGAAAATGGTGCATACGTGCAGAATTGAAGCTTAAAAGGAACAACTTATATTAAATACGGGCATATATTTAGTTACTATAGGGATTCCACCAAGCTTGGATATTACGAGTACTTCTTAAGTTTCAATGACGACTAAGTCTTTTTTTTATAGGTATTACTGTGGTGACGTATAAATGAAAACACAATGGATATACGAATACATTTTAATGTACACGATATTCGTACATCGACAGACTTCAGTAGGCAGCAGTGTACGTTACTGTGGCTAACTGTAACCTGACAATTTTTGTCGTTCTTAAATCGGTCGAAGGTAAGAATCAACACTCGACAATGTTGGTGAATGTACGAGAGGAAAACTGTTTCCTATAATCTTGTTAGGTAAAAGAAACCGAATGCTCAAATATTTTGTCACGGGATGATTAAGTTCCGTGCCGACCGCCCCTAAAGCAATTAAAAATATGACCGTTAAAATCTTTATTCCGAGTTTTCGCTCCCCTACACTACCCCCTTACTAGTGATAACGATACATATAACATTTTATAAAGCTGGATAAGTACATATGATTTATTTACAAATATTACCAACTTATTGATTAAATTAAATTAACTTAATTCTGCTTTAAATTAACTTAAACTAGCCACCGGCCCGGGGTAGCCCAACGTGGCTTATAGTACTACACGTATGTAGGAAACCAGGCAACAGGTAGAAACTATACTACTGTAACTAATATACCTTCATCCATACAACTAAAAAAAAATATGCGTAGGCACTTGGAACATACAAGTCTTAATAACTCACACCGGAAAACTAACCATCGTAGAAAGAGAAATATCGAAATACAAAATTGAAATAGCAGGCCCCACATAGACACACTGTACAGGAAGTGGATAATTCAAAACGAGCAAGAACAATTACATATACTTTTTAGGTGGAGACACACTAAACAACTATGCTGGAGTAGCCATAATAGTTTCTACAAAACTACAAAAAACCATAATAGACTTCCAAGCAATAAACGACCGGATAAAACTAAATGCCAAACCAGAAAACATAAACATAATTCAGATATACGCACCTACAGCAAAATCCACAGGTTCTGCAATTAAAGACTTCTATGAAAAGCTCGAAGCAACCATCCAAAGCATTCCTAGCAAAGACCTCGCCATAATATGCGGAGATTTCAACGCTAAGGTAGGAGAAACAAAACAAGAAGATCACATTAGACATACAGCAGGTAAATTCGGTATCGGATTATGAACACTGTATTTAATCATCACATCAGAAGATTGTATACATGGAAAAGCCCAGGACTATCTCCTAACAAAAACTTGATGGAGATCTTCCTGAATCAAAGCAATAACATATCCGGGTACAATATGCGGCTCAGACTACCAACTACTAATAGCAACGATACGTATTAAACTTGGAAATGCTACTGAACAGCAAGAAAGTTTTAAGGATAGAAAACAAAGATCAATTTCTTAATTAATTAAAATAGAACGAGCAAAAATATAATACCCACTCATCCACCAAAGAAATATGGCATGATATTAAGAACAGGCTTTTGGAAGCAGCCAATATTAACATGACCAAAGCGCAACCCAGACGAAAACACGCTAAAACTAATAGAAGAACGTAAAAAGAAACATAAAAAACTGATTACATAGAAACGAATATAAGAACAACTGGCAAAGAGTAAACTGCAAAATAAAAAAGCATGCAAACAAGAGAAAAATAACTACTTCTCTGATAGGTATAAATAAATCGAAAACCATGAAATCACAAATCAACCTGCAGGCCTCTTTCGAAAAATAATATTTTTAACGCGTGATTTCCAACCCAAAACCTGAACTATCGAAGATCAAAAGAGACAAACAAAAAGAGACATACACGACATAACAGAAACATGGTAACAATACTGCGAACAATTGTACTCTGGAAATCTAAGCCAACAAGAAATCACATACACAATGGACAACTACAATCAAAAACCCGATATATTAAGAAACAAAATAGCATCTGCTATAAACAAACTAAGACCAAGGAAAGCCCTAGCCCAGATGCAATAAAAGCTGAGGTAATCAAAACAGCGGACCAAACACGAAAAAGGTAGCATCATTAAATGCCAAAACTACCGAACAATCGCATTAATGTCACGTACCAGCAAGATCCTCCTTCACATAATTAAGACTCAGAACCTATCTAAATTTCCAAATACTAGCAGAACAAGCACGTTTTATGGCAGGAAGAGGCACTATAGGTCATATAATAAAACTGAGACAACTAATAGAAAAAGCCAGGAAATTCAACATCCCCTTATACATCTACTTCATGGTAAGGCATTCGACAAAGTTAAATGGCACAAACTATGGGAAGTATTAGAGAAAATGGGAATACCTTAACATATAATATCTCTCATAAACAGCTTAAATTGAACGAAATCCTATCTGACGAATTCCATCCACAATGTGGGGTGAGGCAAGGCTGCATTCTATCACCGCAGATCTTTAACATATATGGAGAATTTATAATGGGATAAGCCACAGAAAACTTTGAAGGTGGTTTCTCAATCAATGGACAAAAAGTAAACAACTTAAGATACGCCGATGATACGGCTCCGCTCACAAGCAACGAATAAGAACTAAAGTATGTTTTTTATAGAGGTATAGAACTTTGAAATGGAATAAAACAAAGATGAATTTTTTAAATTACCATGAAATTTACTTTATTCGAAAGATAATCTTCTGGCATTATAATTTAAATATGACTTCTGGCATATGACCGCCACGGTTGGCTCGGACGTAGTCTAATCTGGAGGTCCAATTTTCGATGACTTTTTCCAACATTTGTGGCCGTATATCGGCAATAACGCGGCGAATGTTGTCCTCCAAGTGGTCAATCGTTTCGGGCTTATCGGCGTAGACTAGCGACTTCACATATCCCCACAGAAAATAGTCAGGCGGCGTTAAATCGCACGATCTTAGAGGCCAATTCACGGGTCCGAAACGTGAATCTATGCGGTTACCAAACGTTTCCTTCAATAAATCAATTGTGGCACGAGCTGTGTGACATGTTGCGCCGTCTTGTTGAAACCACAGCTCCTGCACATCATGGTTGTTCAGTTGATGAACGAAAAAGTCAGTAATCATGGCTCTATAGCGGTCACCATTGACTGTAACGTTCTGACCAGCATCGTTTTTAAAGAAGTACGGACCAATGATTCCACCAGCCCATAAAGCACACCAAACAGTCAGTTTTTCTGGATGTAATGGTGTCTCAACATACACTTGAGGATTACCATCACTCCAAATATGGCAGTTTTGTTTATGGACGTATCCATTCAAACAAAAGTGAGCTTCATCGCTAAACAAAATTCGCTTATGAAAATCGGGATCAACGGCAATCTTGTTTTGGGCCCAGTCACCGAATCTACGCCTTGCTAGGTGATCGTGTGGCTTCAATTCTTGCACGAGTTGGATTTTGTAAGCACGCAAACCAAGATCTTTCCGCAAAATCTTCCATAAAGTGGATGAACACATATCCAATTCCTGTGCACGATGGCGGATAGACTGATTCGGGTCTTCCTCTACGCTACGCTCTACAGCAGCAATGACTTCTTCTATACGCACTGTACGACATCTCTGTGGATGCGTATTATCATTTAGAGTAAACGTGGTGCGAAAATGTTCCATAGTTAATCGAATTAATAGGTCTGATGGACGATTATGTTGACCGTAAAATGGAGGTAGTGCGCGATAAGTATTTCGAACAAAACCATGATTTTCAAAATAAATTTGCACAATTTGGAAGCGTTGTTCAGGTGTCAGTCTATTCATGTTGAAATGCCAAACCAAACTAAACATAAATCACTTGACAGCTGACAAAATGGCAGCCAGTTAAAAAAGTGTTGCCAACTTAAAGTTTTATACCTCTATAAAAAACACCCGTTACAAGACATCATAAAATGGGTAGAAAGAGAAAGCTCTAAATTAGTACTAGAACTAAACATATCTAAAACAAAGATCTTGATTATAGACAGACTACATAACAACAGACTCGACATACAACAAATAAATAATTACGAAGTAGTACAAAAATACACATACCTGGGGTCACTAATAACAAATGACGGTTTAACAGAAAAATTAGGAAAGATATGTGAAATGACTAGAACGGCTATGAAAAAATTAACAATAACATGGAAATACAACAACATATCGAAGAAAATAAAATGCAGACTGATGCAATGTTTAATCTTTCTTAGACTAACATACCGCAGCGAATCTTAGACTTTCAGACAGAAGGAGAGGAAGAAAATTTATGTCGCAGAAATGTTCTGTTGATGAAAATGCTGAAGATGTCATGGTCAGAACATCGAACATATATAGCACTACCCAAAGACCTTTAATAGTTCCAAGCAATAAACGACCGGATAAAACTAAATGCCAAACCAGAAAACATAAGCATAATTCAAATATACGCACCTACCGCAAAATCCACAGATGCTGAAATTGAAGACTTCTATGGAAAGCTCGAAACAACCATCCAAAGCATTCCTAGCAAAGACCTCGCCATAATATGTGGAGATTTCAACGCCAAGGTAGGAGAAACAAAACAAGACGGTCACATTAGACATACAGCAGGTAAATTCGGTATCGGATTATGAACACTGTATTTAATCATCATATCAGAAGATTGTATACATGGAAAAGCCCAGGACTATCTCTTAACAAAAACTTGATGGAGATCTTCCTGAATCAAAGCAATAACATATCCGGGTGCAATATGCGGCTCAGACTACCAACTACTAATAGCAACGATACGTATTAAACTTAGAAATGCTACTGAATAGCAAGAAAGTTTTAAGGATAGAAAACAAAGATCAATTTCTTAATTAATTAAAATAGAACGAGCAAAAATATAATACCCACTCATCCACCAAAGAAATATGGCATGATATTAAGAACAGGCTTTTGGAAGCAGCCAATATTAACATGACCAAAGCGCAACCCAGACGAAAACACGCTCAAACTAATAGAAGAACGTAAAAAGAAACATAAAAAACTGATTACATAGAAACGAATATAAGAATAACGGGCAAAGAGTAAACTGCAAAATAAAAAAAGCATGCAAACAAGAGAAAAATAACTACTTCTCTGATAGGTATAAATAAATCGAAAACCATGAAATCACAAATCAACCTGCAGACCTCTTTCGAAAAATAAAATTTTGAACGCGCGATTTCCAACCCGAAACCTGAACTATCGAAGATTAAAAGAGACAAACAAAAAGAGACATACACGACATAACAGAAACATGGTAACAATACTGCGAACAATTATACTATGGAAATCTAAGCCAACAAAAAATCACATACACAATGGACAACTACAATCAAAAACCCGATATATTAAGAAACAAAATAGCATCTGCTATAAACAAACTAAGACCAAGGGAAGCCCTAGCCCAGATGCAATAACAGCTGAGGTAATCAAAGCAGCGAACCAAACACGAACAAGGTAGCATCACTAAATGCCAAAACTACTGAACAATCGCATTAATATCACATACCAGCAAGATCCTCCTTCACATAATTAAGACTCAAAACCTATCTAACTTTCCAAATACTAGCAGAACAAGCACGTTTCATAGCAGGAAGAGGCACTAGAGGTAATATAATAAAACTGAGACAACTAATAGAAAAAGCCAGGAAATTCAACATCCCCTTATACATCTACTTCATCGTAAGGCATTCGATAAAGTTAAATGGCACAAACTATGGGAAGTATTAGAAAAAATGGGAATACCTTAACATATAATATCTCTCATAAACAGCTTAAAATGAACGAAATCCTATCTGACGAATTCCATCCACAATGTGGGGTGAGGCAAGGCTGCATTCTGTCACCGCAGATCTTTAACATATATGGAGAATTTATAATGGGAAGAGCCACAGAAAACTTTGAAGGTGGTTTCTCAATCAATGGACAAAAAGTAAACAACTTAAGATACGCCGATGATACGGCTCCGCTCACAAGCAACGAATAAGAACTACAAGATATCATAAAACGGGTAGAAAGAGAAAGCTCTAAATTAGGACTAGAACTAAACATGTTTAAAACAAAGAAACTGGGAATTAAGGCTGTGGAGAGGAGGAGGATATATATATATATATATATATATATATATATATATATATATATATATATATATATATATATATTCATACTTATATATAAAGGCGATGTGTTGGTTCGTCACACTTGCGCGGCCGTGTGCAAAAGCATTGGTTGCCAGAGCAACGCGTTTAAAGCAAACTGCAGTTTTAAAAATTTAAATTAAAATTAAATTATTTATCCTACTGTTTTAGTTTTTCTGTCCTTTTTTGCAAATAAGCATTCTTTGGTTTGGAACGGGTACAAACAGCTGAACACTACAGAAATTACATGAGAGAACGAAGAAGTGAGTAGACTGCGGATGAAAGGGCAGCAATATAGTAGTATATGTGCCGAAAGAACTCCGGAGGAAGTTGAAGTAGAAAACCAAGCAAGACGACAACGACGTTCTCAAAGAACATCGGAAGAATATCTGCAGAATAGTAACGATTGCTACAGAAACTTCGTAACACTTGTATTCTCTATAGCAGCTAAGTGTAATTGGGTGGATATATAAGCCTATTATGTACGGTTTGTCTGTCGTTTTTTTTGCGACGTAAATTTTTGACTGGGTTCGTAAATGCTCAGAGCATCACCGCGCTGGGCGATAGCCGCATCGCAGCGGCTGGCTGACGTATTGCTTTGACGCTTTGTAATTGCACCTGGATATTACCACTAATAAGAGTTTAAGTTGTTAAATATTAAGGCAATGTTTGATACATTATTTCAACACTTATGTAGTCAGTAATTACATTTAAAGTGACGTATGTGTTATCAAACTATCTCTTAAGACATCATAATGACATTTGCTTTGTCACAGCGTTTTAGGCTTTTATACATATAGGAAAAGTATGCATTGCGTAACACTTGATCATTACATTATTACATTACATACATTATTTCATATATTTAAGAAGACTATTTGTATTCACATATATCTGTCACAATCGAAGGTCATCGACATTAAACGTTTTTAATTCGTATTTAAAGTTTGTAATAGATATATGTGAATACAAATAGTCGTCTTAAATATATATATATGTGAACGTAATGATGTAATGTTAATGGTTAAATTTAATTAAATCCTTCTTGTAGTCAATCAGGAAATTGGACTGTTATTCACTTTGTTTGCAGGATTAGGAGGTACAACTATGTTGTTATAAGGCTCTTCAAAATCTTCGCTCAAAACAAAAGCTGGTTATAGACGATTGATGGGCACTCGTCCATTTTTATCGTTAATTTCAACAACATAATTTTTGTTGCCGCATGATACTACTTTGAACAGCTTGTCATAAAGAGGATTCGACAGGCTTCTAACAGCGTCATGTCGTATAAATACAAAAGGCAAAGTTTCTTTTATTTTTTCGTACCGTGTCGAGAAACAGAGGACGTGTTTACACGTTTAACTTTTTTTAAAGTGCTCTACAAATTAGGTGTTTGCTTGAACATCACCCATTATAAAAAATTCTGTAGGTAGCATTTTAACCGCATTCGCATTCAAATCCTCCTAATGGCGGTGCGTGTGCCAAATAGAAAGAATTTTAACCCAATTTTTAGTGTTATGGCATTTTATTGCTCCTCTGAGTTACCAGTGTAATCTTTCAATCATATCGTTAGCTTGTAGATAGTAAGCTGGCGTCCTTGATCTATAGTTATACGTAGGGATATGCAGAAACAAGAAGTCGAAATGTTAATAAAAATTATGTCTACAGTTGATGCTTCTATATCAGCGACAGGTATAGCTTCGAGCCAAAGAGAAAAACAATTGATACACCTAAGAAAATATCTGTAACCCTGCGAGTACTTTATAGTAAATATATCTATATGTACGTGATTAAAACGGACAGCTAAATCTTTAAGTTTGCCAATAGTTGTTGATATATGTTGCGTAACTGTATATTTTTACAAGCGGTGCAATGTCGTGCCCAATTGCGGCAATCTTTATTAATCGACGGCTAGATAAATCTGCTCGCAATAAGTGTCTGCACAGTACGTATACCCGGGTGTAACAAATTGTGTACAGAATTGAAACGGTGTGTAGCAAAGTCTTTGGTACATAAGGGCGTAAAACGTCGTTTGATATATCACAGTAAATGTTTACATTCTGATTATTAAAATAAACTCTTTTTAATTTTGATACAAAAGATGGAGAGTCGAGTATTTCGAACAACTCACTGCCTCCATTTTGCGCGTTTTGTAGAGTTTGATGATCCACGGACATAGAGATGGTATCAATTCTAGACAATGCAGCGGCAACATTATTTTTTATACCTTTAGCATGACGAATGTCAGTAGTAAATTGACCGATAAAATCTATATGTCGAAATTATTATACAGTACATTTATTCAAATTTTGTTTAAACATATAAATTAATGGCTTGTGCTCGGAAATGTTTTAACTTTGGCAGCGTGTTTTTTTATTTATTTACAATTGCGAATTTACAATCTACTTTTGTTATAAAATAATAAGTAAATTAGTTGAAATTGACGTATTTGGCATGAGTAGGGCACCATACACTGACGGGTCCCCACGATTTACTCAATAAGATCTTCTGGCCATTGTCTCTTCAATCTTCTATCCAAGGGCTGGCGAGGGTAATGGTTGGTAGCGGGTTTAAATGACAAGGTGCGCATCCTGCTCTTGGATGCATAAGTCTTGATGACTTCCGAGATGAATAGGATTTTGAAGTCGTGGTGGAGGGTTTGATTGTTGACATACCAGGGTGCATGAGTTAGAATGCGCAGTGTCTTCGATTGGAAAGACTGCAGTACTTTGGTGTTGGATGGCTTACTGCATCCCCAAGGTTTAATCCCGTAGGACCATATAGGTGTTACGGTTGGCTTTATATAATAATAACTTGTTGTCTAATGTAACTTTAGATGATCGTCCGATTAGCCAGTGCATACTTCTGGCTTTTAGATTGAATTGTTGTCTTTTGACTTTTAAATGAGCTCTCCAAGTTAGTCGTTGATCTAGATGAAGTCCCAAGTACTTCACCTCAGTTTTTATTAGGATGGTGACTTGAGGGCATGTATGGTGTATAGTGAAGGTAATTTGACTTGATTTAGCGCTGTTTACTTTGATCCGTCACCGATCGAGCCAGCTTTGTAGAAGATTTAGGTGTGACTGGAGGTTTTGTGATGCGTTATCAGCATGACATTATAGCAGTGTCATCTGCAAAGGTTGCAATTAGGGTATTTTCTGTAGATGGAATATCTTCAGTATAGAGAAAGTAGAGAAAGGGACCGAGGACACTAGCGTGGTAGCTTGATAGCAAACTCTCGAACTGAACATTTTACATTAACATTTTACAGCGCTGTACATCTCAAGTAATTCGCGATCGTACACACTGCACCGAAGGTAAAGACTTTGGAAAAAACCTAAAAGTTGGTATGCATTGTCCACGAATTGTTGCAAAGCGCGTCTGGTATTAGATGTGCTAACATTGTCGCGTTCCCAAGGACGATTTTTAAATTTAAAAGGCTGTTTTAGAGTTCCCATTCCATTCAAAAGATGTATCACCTTGTTTTCAAAGATTTTAACATATCGTTTAACTGATGTGAAATATTAACAGCTTCCAGTATAAATCAAAGTTAAAAATTTATAATGCCGAGAATCGTCGCAATTGTTTAATAGTTGCGGGTTCCAAAAATGTTTTAATCGCTTCTACGAGCTCAGTCTTATTTCCTGCGCATTCACGGTATAGCCGAGAAGGGTTAGTTCATTCATACCTAAAATACAGCTTGCAAGATTAATAACAACTCAGCATTGTCTTAATCGATCAAAAAGCAATTTTAGATGTTCTAAGTGTTGTTCCTTGTTTTTTAATGCAATTAAATAATTGCCAAAGCAGATAAAAACAAATTAAAAAAACGAGTAATTTGATCAATCAAACGTGGAAATGTTTCGTAGATCAAAACTGATAAGTAAATTTTCTAATAGGCCAAACGAAGTTATTATTGCAGTCTTTTCTATGTCAGACTCTTAAACTAGTATTTGATTATACGCTCTTGCCAAATCTATTTTGGAAAAAAAATTTCCGGGTAGCATCCTTGATGTGGAATTAGGTGCTCTGTTGTTATCGCAAACTCGTATACTTTCGTCCTTCTTTTGAGTAAAGTGAAGAGGTGAAGCTCATTGGCTTTTCGTTGGGAGGATTATCCCTTACTTCAACATCAGGTCAAACTCGGTTTTTGTTATCTTAAGTCGCTCAGGGGCGAAGCGATGGGCCTTGCAGCGTACAAGCTAGACCAGATTTGTCTCAGTGTAACGCTCGATGTTATGTTTTACCTACGTTCTATTGAACCTAGGCGGTTGAGTAAGGTTGGGAGATTCCGTTAAGAGCCGATGGTATGTTGAAGCTTTTGCTACGGTTTTTTATAGATATAATTTCGGCATTTTCTAAACTACCACATACAGACAAATTTGTGATTGTATCTATTAGGTCTTCCGAGTGTCAACAAGAAGATCATAATGCGAGAGGAAAGCCACGTCGATTTGCAACTATAAATTGCCATTTGAAATTTTACCGAAGAGCAATTGTACCGCAGGTTGCAATGCGTGAGCCATTTGCTAAGTTCGTATTCGCTTTTATTTTTACAACCGCGTATCTGCGATGGTACACGCGTAGATCAGCACACATATACTTAAGAAATGACATCTTGGTAAGGTTATCATTGACAAAAATGCGGCGAGACCCAGAATTGTTATCCATCGCCGTGTTTGCTAACGGCTCTGGCATTTTTGATAACTACTGGTTCTATTGCTTGCACCTCGGATGACAGTTTGATTTTTTTAGCGAATTTGTAGTGGTACCAACACAACTCTTTATTAGCACTCGCCCCCAAAGCAATTGATGTCTCCTCTGTGGATTTTTTTAAGATCTCGTTAATTTCAAGTTTTATTTTTAATTTTTTCTATAAGCAGATTCGTCGCATCTATGTTTGAGCAATTTGAAACCGCGACGATGCAACTCTTTTCGGGCAAGATCTCGTGAATTCAGTGTCAGCAAGGGCCGCAGCACTATTCTAGCTAGTGGCAGCTAGAACGTGGTGTGTCTTATGCGGGAGACGACAAACTCTTCAAGAGCAGTACTTTCAGTCAGTTTTTTCATGCGTTAAAAAATTGGGATGGGGTATGATCACCGATTTTCTCACTTCGAACAGTTTTTGTGTGCGGATATTGTACGAGTCTGACAAGCGTTCAATTAGCTCGTGTTTTAATTTTTCGTACTTGCCCTTCTCTAATAGATGAGTAATAACATTCTCGACTTTGTCTGTATCCTTTGGATCCAGCGAAGAAAGAACGTAGCTGAATTTGTGATCGTCCACTTTGTAACTAATAACGAATTTTTTTTCTAAAAATAGAAAAATTATCACCAAAGGAATTTGCAAGATAATTATGTAATTTCCATACTAATATTTTTATGCTTATTGAGCTTGAACATTATTGTAATTTAATTTTTTTTATAAATAGTATTTCTGGAAAAGAAAATTACATATTACAATTGCTGATGTCAGTGATGCTAGAAAAAAGTAATCAAAATGAATGCTCAGATAACAAAGGTAATAATAAAGAACTAACCAAAGATATAAGTAAATTTACACCACATGCAAGATTATTTCCGGGCTGGCGACGGAATAATATGGCATAAAACTCCACTTAACGTCATCAAACTGCGTCGCATGATATCGATAGACAAAGAAGTGGTCCACACAGATCGACAGAAACACTGTCTATTTGCAATACATTCAAGTAATTTACATTAGAAATCGTTAATATTATTGTACGCCATACTAATAAGAACGTCAAGAAAGCACATGAAGAATAAAATGAAAAAATTCAACAAAGAAACCATTTTGTTAGAAAGATTTGACCCCATCTGGGTTTTATGCATTCATGAGAATACTCATAGTATCTGGAGCCAACCATTCAAATACAGATCATGTTTTTGATCTGTTCAAATGTAATTTATACCCAATGTATGGAGCGCCAATGATGATGCTAATATAAGGAAACAGCGTGTGAAGGACAATAAAACTATAGTGACAAGTTATATGTAAAAAAAGTTTTCTTCATGGACAAACCCACAGAAAATCTCACGATCGATGAACCTTTATTCACATTTAGAGAAAGGAATTACGCAATATATTCCATCTAAGCCCACTAAAAACGGTATAAAAGTATGTTGTATTAATGATGGAGAAAATTATTATCTTCTTACTGGTCAAATATACAGCGGAAAATCGGTGTCTGAGCAAATAGTTAATCAAGGATAAAGAATTATAAAAGAATTAGCTGTTTCCTATAAAGGTACTGGACGTAATATCACAACAAATGATTTTTTCGCAACTCTTTATTTTGACATTCTATTATCCTATATTTAACTATCGTTAGCAACCATAGAAACACAACGATATGCTCGTATATGCAAAAAAATAAAACAATTATATCTTTGTCATGTCTGCGTCATGCTGATGTGATGTCGAAAAGCTTTTATAATAAAACTAAATCTGACGTTGCTACAATGGACAGATTAGTTAGTAAATATACTGTAAGATCGACGAATGTGGCCGCTTGCTTTTTTTATAATATCGTCGGCATTTCCATTCTTGCTGCATATGTGATTTATTTTGAAAATAGCATTATGATTAAGAACAAAACAAACCGGCGCCGAGTATTTTTAAGACGATTAGGTGAAAAGCTATATCTGTCTTTCTATTATCGGGGATCAAACGCTGAATAAACATTTAATCAGCAATTTAAGTATGTAAACTATGAAAGTGTTTTACACAAATCTATTGCTACCACTTCTAGTTCCACACTAATTGTTTCTAATGCTAAGCTATCTGCAAGGAACGTAACTGAAGAAAAAGTCGTCGTCAAGTGATGTAATGTCTGTCATGCAGCCCCCATCTCATAAGCGAAGAAAAAAGTTTCGTAAATCATGTTTTCCATTCGAGAAACCTGTACGAAAACAATATTCATCGACATTAGCAATTTATAAATACTATCAATTACCAAATGTTTTATATTTTATATTCTAACATACATAAGTATATTCACAATCAAAAAATATTCAAAATTTACCTACGTGTATTTTATTTATATTATTTTTTTGTGTCTTGTACAAAGCGAACGTATGTGTACCCGGTAGTAACTAGATAACTAAACAACATTAAGCTCATATAAATAAACATTTTTAAAATTAGATTTTATTAAATAAGACATAAATCTCTTTTGCATAAGTTAGATAATGGAGATCTGAACGGATAATACAATCTGGGGATCACAAATAAAATTATTTTAAGTGAAACTAGAAAATGAGTACCTGGGTATCCAGATATTAACATAAGTATTAAAGTGGTTCCATAATCATTTAGCAATTAATGTTTATCGAGAAAAATTGTATTCCATTGGCATGAGTTTTCCAGAGAAAATGGCAAATCTTTAGAAGTTAAATTTTGTTCTGGTCGTCCTTCAACATCAATAACCTAAGAAAATATCAAAAAATTAAAACAAAGTAATGAAAAATTATCACTCAACTGTAAAAGAGCTTGCTAAAGATGTTGGCATATCAATAGCTTCGGGACACGCAATTTTAAGTGATGTTTTGGGTTTGAAACGTTTGCCAGAAAAACTCAACAACAACTACTAGTGAGGTTTTTGTCAAATATTGATTCACGAGTATAGTACTCCCCAAAAGTGTCAAAATACGACTTTTTCTGTTCAGTAGATTAAAAAACCCATTCGAGAAGCTCGATTTCAATCAATGGAGTAAAAATAGAAAGAGATGTTCATGGAAATTCTAAAAAGTAAATATAAAAAGTGTTTCCAAGATTGGATTAAACATTAGCGTTTGTGTGCTGCAATGGGAACAAATTACTTTAAAGAAGGCAACATAAATTTGGCTAAACAAATAAATAGGCACATTACTTTTTATCACTTGCACTTCTTCGACGTCCTGTACTTTAATTTTGATTATTTTTACTTTTTTAGTGACAAATAAAATCAAATTAATTATTTAAAGATGGTCATCAATGAACAACTTCAAATAGACCTTTAATACATGCATAGTGATAAAGAATTGTATATACATAACTGTCAAAATCTCCAAAGTGAGTGATCTAAAATAAATAAAATTTTTCGTTAAATTTTGAAAGAATAGCGTATATATAATAATATTGTTGGTAATTTAAAAAATACATTTATTGTATTTATTTCTAAAGAACTACTATTATGATATCACAAGAACTTAAAAAAGTAACTTTCCTACAGCAGTACTAAACAGTGTAGAAGATAAATGAGCGTAATAGAATTGGAAATATTAAAGTCGACAAAAAACATTAAAATAAAAAGGAATATTTACTAATTAAAAAACAGAACGTAATGGAAATGTGGAAACAGTATTTTCGAAAACTACTGGAGAACGAAAAAGAGGAAAACAAAACAAGTAAAGTACGGGCAAAATTAAATGAGAGACACATAATTGAAATTAATACAGAATTAACGAAGCAACTTGGAAGAAATAACAATAACAAAAAAAACTTGATCAAACCAACCGATAAAGACATTAAGAAGAAAATTTTAAAGTGTGTGAATGAGACAAATAAGAACATATCGCTACAATTACTAAATAAAATATTACGAGAAATACCTAGTAATTGGCAAACAGGCATTACAATCCCTTCAAAAAAAAAAGAGATTGCAGACAGTGCAGAAATTATAAGGCGATCACGCCACTGAATATCTCAGAAAACGTGTTTGCGTTAAGGTTAGAAAAAATAAATAAAAAACACAATTAGTAACATGTGGTGAAACTTCCAAAAGAATACATAAACACAAAACCTAACATTCGTACAAAAAAATAAGCGAAAAAAGTATAAGCATAGGAAGGCAGGTATACATATGTTTCACAGATCTAGTAACGGACTTGGATAGGATTAAAAGAAAAGATATTTGGAAATGCCTGCAAAGTAGAGAAGCGTAAAAAAACTAAGAAAAGCAGTAAAAGCGCTATACCAAAAATATAAAATATAGTTTATCAAAAAAAAGAATTTATTAGAATTTGCAATAAATATGAAATTCTGATAAAAACGTGTGTTGAGTCCACTCCTCTTTACACTATTTTTGGACGATGCAATTTGAAGAAACAAGATGAGGACCAATGAACAAAAGCTAATAAAATTAATAACTAATTTTAAATACCAAGGAATACAAACTAATAGATAGAAGGCACAACTGGAACGGAGCAAATAAGAAACAAGATATTCAGAAATAGCTCGACTACAAAAGCAGTGACAACAATTATTCAAGGGAAGCAACTGGGTTAATTGGGTCGTATATTACACAAACGGGACAATAGAATAACAGAAAAAGTAATGGAAACACGGGAAATTGTAAAAAATAGAACAAGTAGGCCAAGGAAGAAATAGGTCATAATAGAGAGGGGTACAGGCTGGAATGAAATGAGGATGAAGCCCCAAAATCAAAATAAAAGGAGAATTATTTGTCAGAAGACAAATAAACACACAGATAGACTCATAAATATCATAACGTCCAAACCAACACGCCTTACTCTTAACGGTCGAAAATGTGTTTAGATTAAGTAAGCAAATAAGCAATTAATTATTATTTTATGTTAGTCCAACTAAAACAAATATTTTGAACAAAGAAATTATTAAAATCGTAATAAAAATTAGGTAATCCACTTGTTACATTATAGTTTAAAGATGGATAAATGTTTATGTTTAATAGTATTGAAGGCTTTTTCAAGGCTTACGAACAGAGAGTGGTTTAATCTACTGAATTATTCGTGCTACCCATTAATGTGACCAATGCACAAGCTTTCAGGATGTAACCCAAATTTTAACTAAAACTGTAGGTATTATATTTAAAGAATGCGGGAAAAAATTATGAAATCAGATACTAAGATAATTTTATTTAAGATTTTTGTAGTTAGAATATAAAGATAGCTTTTTTCTTAAAAATTTTATTTATAAAAAAGGATAGCGACGTACAAGACTATAATTCTGTGAAAGATTATAAATTTTTCCATAGAAATCTAAACAAACACTATTTTTATGTTTTATATGAGCTTACCTTATATTTGAGTATTCGCACTCTTCCGTATATACTTTGGATTATACCTTTATCAAATGCTTACACAGCGATCGCAAAGAATTACAGTGTCTACTAAAAGGCTATAGTTGCAAAACTTTCTATGTTGGTAAATTGTTGGAGTCTTTTATAGAACCACACTAGAATAAGAAGATATACAAATCTTTCCTATTATCTTTGCAACGGCATTGATTCCATCGAGTTATTCGCCGATTTAAACTTTCCAAAAATCTGTTTTTTTTTGCACATAACTATAAAATACAGGAATATATAAAATATAAAAAAAGTTAGTGCGCAGTGAGTATGTATAAATTGCGAAAAAATTCTGATAGATAAGAAAAATGAAAAAATCACAAATAGGGCCCAAAAATACTAAAAACTTTTACACAAGTTTGACCCTTATACAAGCTTTTAAACCGAGTAAGGTAATTAAAAACAATTTACAAGAACCTACTCTACAAATAGTGAGTAGATATTATTTATTTTACTGAATTCAACGTTGAGCAAATAAAATAGTTATCGACTAAGTGATAAAATGAACAAAATGAAGGTGATTAATCCACGCACTTAAAAAAATAGAAAAGCCTCGCTTGTTAAAGTCTAGAGTAGAAGTCTCAAGGGAAAAGATGACTTTCCTATGTGGTATTGGAAGAAAATTGCAGACAAATAAATAAGTAGAAGAACAAAAACTTAATCTGATATAAGAGGCTGAGCATGTAAAGAAATTGTTTGCTTTGTATCTCACTAAACATATTGCAGGATAAGCCAAATAAGTCAAACAAAACAAACTAAAACGTATCGGCTATGTTAAACATAGTCTATTGTCAATCATTTTTGAACAATTGCTGTACAAATGATAAAAAACTTTATGATGCAAACCTATTACAAAATTGATGTGTTAACTTTTTCCAAATGGTGACCAATTCTAAAATTTTTTTTACTATATCTTATCTGATATCACATTAATTGCTTTTTTTCTCTTGTCTGTAATGTTATAGTCCAGTAGTCCATTTTAATGGATAATATTCTGTTTTTCTTTGACCTTTTCGTTTCTCAAGTTTTTAAACCATATGTGGGAGAAGCTAGTTGAGAAGATAGTTGTTTTGATTCTCCTTGAGATTTTTTCGCTTAAAAGTAGAAAAATGAGCTGGAAAATTAAACGTTTACTTTGTCTAATTTTATTTATGATGTTCTGTTGTCTCTAACTATGAAAAGACTAAGTCACTCTAAGACACTTGAAGGTAAAACAGTTTTCCCTCCTACAACTTTTTATGTCTAGGTCGGACTTAACGTCACCTCACACTACTATCTCTATTTTATATTTGTTGTTAGGCCCCGCCTGTCACATTCTTCCAAGAGCTTTCGTAGTATAGTTGGAACATTTACTAACACCAGGCAAATAGCAAGCTATAGAAAATGCCGTTTCCACTTTTTATACTTTTTTGGAGTACATTTTCGTTACCGATGTCCTAATAGTACTTCCAGCAAATTTCTAATAAAAGACGAGCAAGCAAACAGCCGCTGTGTCAGTTTTTTATCCTCTTTAAAATCAACAGAAAGCTTGCTTTTAATTTACATTGATGCAATATAGAGCTTGCACAGCATATTATAAGCTAAATTAATTCACATAGTGATGCCGTATCTTAAAATTTTTTGAAGTCTACAAAAGTAAGGTGAACAACTTTCCCTCCTTTAACATTAGTCAAGGCAAATTAGTAAAAAAGCTCGAAATTTTTAGCGGGTACACGCATCGAGACGTTCTAAGGCGCATTCGGTTCGTAAGAGCATCAGAAAAAAAGGTTACCACATAATTTTTGTGTTATAATGCGAAAGTGCATTTGTGCACGCAAAAATGCATTTATTTGATGAGGTTTTTGCAGACTCAAAAGAATATTTTATTTATCGCTTAATATTGGGCACAATAAGCTCATTTCCGTTACTTGGAGGGGTTTTGGGATCGCTGATCACGAATACGATGCTTAGAAAGTGCCTCGATGCACTGGGGCATAATTCTGGGGATGGGGTTGATTTTAGAAAATTATCTCAAATTTGTTTGTTGTTCGAGTTTAAACAGTCTCAATAAAAGTTTTTTGGGTCGCTGATAATGAATATGATGTTTAAAAAGTCCCCCAATGTACTTGGAGGGGAGCATAATCCTAGCGATGGGGCAAATTTGGGAAAAACCTCAAATTTGTTTATTTCTCGAGTTTAAACTGTCTATATAAGGGTTTTTGATCACGAATATGATGCTTAGAAAGTGCCCTAATGCACTTGTTACATAATTCTAGGGGTGGGGGTAATTTTAGAAGATTACCTCAAATTTGTTTGTTTTTCGAGTTTAAACTGTCTATATAAGGGTTTTTGGGTTTTTTGATCACGAATATCATGCTTATAAAGTGCTCCGATGCATTTGGGGGGCATAATTCTGAGGATGGGGGTGATTTTAGGAAAGCAGCTCAAAGTCGTTTGTTTTTCTAGTTTAAATTGCTTATATAAGAGTTTTTGGGGTTGCTGATTACAAATATGATGCTTAGAAAGTGCCTCGATGCACTTGGGAGGGGAGGAGGCATAATTTTAGGGATGAGGGTGATTTCAGGAAACCAGCTCAAATTTGTTTGTTTTTCGAGATTAAACTGTCTATATTTGATAGAATTTTTCTTAAAATTCGGCAGTTTCCGATTCGGCACACGGTAGATATTTTATTTTTTATCTGATGGAAAATGAATATATATTTGGAAGATTACTATTGCAACAGAGAAGATTGATCGTGAAAATTTAATTATTGTAACGTTTTTCTTTCTAAATCTGTTGCTAAAAATTGCTTTATAAAAATTTCAATTACTTTGATAAAAGAGAAAGGCTAAGAAAACCTTATAAAATTCGAATTTGATGATATTTTATTACTTATAATTTTTTTACTTAAATAGAACCTTGAAAACCGATTTTGAAACTTTTAAAACCTTTATTTATTTAATACTGTTACAACGTGGACACTGATAGGGTTGTCTGTGTGTTTGCAAAAAAATTTTTGTAATAACATCTGAAAAATAAATCTTTTTTAAAAATAATTAAAATTGAATTATACTCATATTAAAAAAATGCCCTATGCGTACTTTGATACCCCAGGGTTTTTAAACATTATATTCGTTATCAGCGACCCCAAAAACTCTTATGCAGACAATTTAAATTCGAAAAACAAACAACTTTAAGTTGGTTTCCTAAAATCACCCTCATTCTCAGAATTATGCCCCCCAAATGTATCGGAGCACTTTATAAGCACGATATTCGTGATCAAAAAACCCAAAAACCCTTATATAGACAGTTTAAACTCGAAAAACAAACAAATTTGAGGTAATCTTCTGAAATTATCTCTACCCCTAGAATTATGCCCCCCCCCCCCCCGCGTGCATTGGGGTACTTTTTAAGCATTATATTTGTGATCATCAAACCCTAACACCTTTATATAGACAGTATAAACTCAAAAAACAAGCAAAATTGAGGTTTTTCCCAAATTCGCCTCCATCTCGAGGATTACGCTCCTCTCCAAGTCCCAAAGCTTTTCATTTCTAAGACGCATTTTCTCACTTATGAGGCAGTCACGTACTGAAGCGTATTGGTGCATCTTGCATACATTTTTTTGAAATTTGTGGCTGTTAGTGGTTAGAAATCTTTGATAACAGTTCTACGCTTATATCTTTATAATACTTGTTTGAACTTCCCATACCTTTATCACTTTCATTTATTTTTTCTTTTTCTTAGTAAATATTTTCACAATAGTTATTTCCCTTGATATTTCTCATTCCTTTTGATGGGATTTCTCTTTAATTTCATAATTGATTTGGAGCCAGCTTATACTCAATAAATTTATAAAAGATACCTTTTTTGATGTTTTCTTTTATATCACTGTAATTTTGCCTAGAATGCTATTTTGAGTACAAGTAAATTTGGCTACCAATTTAAATTGGTATAAAAACCTTCTAGAATTATCTTTAAGGCTTTCGAGAGTATAGTAATCTCTGTTGTAAACTATTTGTCTATCTTTGTTACTTTATATAAAAAAATAAACATTGGCGATTAGAATGTGCTAGTCAGACCTGCATTTTGGGACTCTTAACACTTGCATCTAAGATTTTAAGCTGCATTTGTTGCTTAACAATAATGTAATCAATTATAGGTTTTAGTTTTCGGATAGGCTACATTCGTTTATTTTTAAAAAATTTGCTTTGCATATCTTTATAAGTTCTCCATTATTATTCACCAAACAATCGCTTCTTAATTCTTCCCCTAATAAAACAATTTTATTTTGATTACTTACTTTCTCCAGCATAACAAGTCTAAAACAATAAACCTTTCAATACGTAGATACTCAACTTCACATAGGCAAACAGCGCAAATAAAAAAGCGGGCCTATTTGTAGAATATCTTTCGGAAGTCTTCACACCACATCAAAAATAACCCGACTATGCCTACGATCAAACATGGAACAAGGGTTAACTATACTTATTGAAGTACTAGAACATATTAAATCATTTACCTCAAAATAAATAATCTATTAAGTCGGTAAATTTGAAAAGAAACGTCAGGAATTGACTTTATCACTTCTAAATATTGTTAGGGCTACCAAGAAAATGAAGGTACATCTTCAATGCTGTAATAAAACTAGCCTAAAGCTTCGAAAATAGCCAAATTATTGTAATTTGAAGTTGTTGCAACTTAATATATACAGCCAGCATAACACCTACAAGATACACAACTATTGCTATCTTTGTAGACGACACGGCAATTTTTTCTACTAAAGAAAATCCTACTGTAGCTTCATCTATCGTACAAGAGCATCTAAATCTCATAGAAAACTAGAAAACGCGGAAAATTAAAACGAATGATTCTAATTTCACTCATATCACATTTAATCTCTATAGAAGAACATGGAATAAACTTTCATTTAAAGTCAAAAATGAACTAGAATCATCATATAAAAGAAAAAAGGTAATAAATAATACAATTGTATAAGTTAGGCAATTTAACTAATTCATTGATGGAAAGTCACATATATCAATAGAAACTAAATTACATATTTATAAAGTTGTAATAATATTTATATAGACTTATGCTATGGAATTATGCGAGTATAAAATACTTCGAAACATAGCCAAGCCACCTTGATACGTTTCATATTATACAGTCCGTAGAAACCTTAGAATCGCCTATACAAATGAAATCATCAATGAAAGAGACATTAAACATTAGAAAAACTAAATGTTCACCAAAATCTATTGATTGTACCACTTCTGCATCCTGAAATCAACAGAAGATTAAGTAGACTATGGCCAACGGGCCTTTGAAAATTTAAAAGAAACGCCGCTAGATGAACTCCTCATTACGTCATCAATAGTACATTAACTTTCAAATTTACGAATTAGCACATTAGCTTATAGTTGTATCTGATTGCTAATAAATTAAAAAAAACTGTCTCTAATGCTCTATCAAAAAAGCATGTCTTTTGTTAGGCGAAGCTTCACAATTTAAAGCATATATGACTACGATAACGACAATGTTTGAAGAATCCAGTCATTTATTTATTTCGGGGATTTTATTGATGTTTTGCGTTTTTTGTGTATTTGTAATGCTACTTGACTAGACGCTCGCTCCTCTTCTAGTATATCACTATATATGTGAATAGGTATATTGCTGTTTTTTCTCCGTACCTTCCACTTTTTATTTACCTTCGCCAACGCGAATGGGTCTATATTGAGTTCTTCAATTTCTAGACTAGTTTCTATTCCTGATTTTTTCCGAGTTCCTATTTTCATAATTTTTTCGTCAATTTTGGTTGTCGATTAGATTTATTCAGTTTAAAGGTCATTTGATTAATAAACTTTGAGGTTTGCTTTAGTTTTCCAAAACGTAGATGCAGGGACATCGTTCAAATCTGTTAACATAACACATCACTCCATAAGTCCCGGACCTAAGTAATAAAACAATAATTTTTTACAGAAATTCTTCTTTATTTATTAAAATACTCTCATTTGGCGGCGATATAATCATGCTAATGCTTCTCTAACTTTTCGATGGCCCCCTTGTAGAACGATTAATCGTTGCCTTCAAAATAGGATTCAGTTTCGGCGATGACTTTCTCATCCAAGCCAAACTCTTGCCACGGAGCACCTTTTTGAGTTCGGCAAAAAGGTGGTAATCACTGGGGGCCAGATCTGGACTATACGGTGGTGCAGAAGCAATTCTAAATCCAATTCGTGCATTTTTGCCATTGTTTTAAGCGACTTGAAACACGGTGCGTTGGCTTGGTGAAACGAAATTTTTTTCTTAGCCAAATGTGTTTCTTTGCGATGTCGGCCTTCAAACGCTTCAACAACCCAATATAATAGTCACTGTTGATTGCTTTTCCATGTTTCATACAATCGATGAATATTATGCCGTGTGCATCTCAAATGCAGAGGCGATAACCTTGCCAGATGACTGCTACGTCTTTGGTCGCTTCGGACTGTGAAAGCTCTCCACTCAGCAAACTGTCGATTTTATTCCGGAGTGAAATGGTGGATCTATATTTCATCCATTGTCACATATTGACGCAAGAACTCCGACTTATTGCGCATAAATGTGCTCAAACAGCGCTCAATTCGTTGTTGTTTTTGTTTCAGTGTGAGCAAACGCGGCACCCATTTCGAAAACAGATTTCTCATACACAAATGTTCGTGTATAATAGTAAATGTACTATTTTCTGATATATTCAGAGTGTCAGCTATTTCTCTCAACTTTGTGGTTGCCTATAATGATTTTTAGGTTTATTTTGATGTTTTCTGGAATAACTGCCTCATTTGGACGTCCAGGGCGTTTAGCATAATTTGTGACTGTATGACCGCCTTTGAAGTGGGCAAACCAACTTTTAAGCATTGTTTTGATGGAGCAGAGTCTGGGTAACATTTGTCAAGTTATTATTTTGCTTATTTTTTTCATTAAAAAACAATGATAAATCAACATACTAAATTTCTTTGAATCCGACAGTTTCGAAAATAACTAAAGCAGCGTCACCTAATGCACTGTAACTCGGTAACAGATTGATTAAATGGCATCAAATTTTGACTGTAGTCTTTTGAAGGTTGGCACTATTAAAATATCATATCGATATTTCGTTAGAGATTCCATCTAGTGGTCAGGCTCGGGATTTATTGTGTGATGTGTTAAAGATCGAGTGACTTTTGCACAAATTTTTTTTAGACTGGTGACTTTTCGTGCTCCTTTTGCTAAATTTGTAACGGCCTGTGTTTGCTACCCTTAAAACCGTTATCAGATATCTTTATCTGTATCCTAGACAGAGCTCCTGAGCTAGAGCTAAATAAACCCTGTTTTTTCAATATTGTTACTTCTCTTCTTCCATTTGGGTTTGTTACCAGCAATTACGGAGTTATAAACTGCATTAATATAATATAATTAATTGCTTTAATGTAATTTTATCACAATATAATTACAACAACTATATGAGCTGTAAGCTTTTTATTAAAAATAAAATTTTTTCCTTTCTTTTTAGCTTATTAAACTGACGATGCTATTTTTTAAACCTCCCGTTATCAAAAAGCACGTTGAAGTACCTGTTTTAAAATTCAACGTTCAGCACACAGTCGCTTTATCAGCAGAGGATGCTGTCAATTAATCTACAATATTGGACTACTTTTGCAAGGAAATGCTGGCAATGACTTTGCCAATCAATTTGCATGTTTCAGAATAGTTTTAAGCTCTTAAGATTTCTTAATTACTGGAAATGGCGATTACGCACGTTAAATCGACCTACGCCGTGCCGCTATTGAATTAATCCGGTCTTTTTACTTGGAGCAACGTGCGTAGTTTGCATATTGATTAATAGGCGCAAGTTGTTACCTTTAGTATCGCTGCTATTGCATAAATTTATTTGACCGTAAGTGTGCAATATTTTATATATTAGTGTGCGTAGGTTACAGAAATATGTTATTTTGCAATCAAAATCGGTAGATGGAAATTAGTCAATCTGCATAATAACAAAATATGAAATGGTTTATAAATTATTTTATTTAAAAAATGTGTAACTGAGCATCACCTGCGCGGAAAAAATTCATAACAGAAAACGTTTTTCTTAACTTTTGAGGATAAAACATTTATATCGCTTATTAAAATAAAGGGTCTTCCAATAAGAACGATATGACTTTTTGTCATTTTTGTGCCAGGTAATTGACTTGGATACTGCAAAATATTCACCCATTACTAATTTTTCAGACGAGTTAGTTGTTTTTTATGTGTTCCATTTTTCATCATTCTTTTTCATTCATATCCTCTAATCGATTATTTGGTTTCCGCTGCTACAACTGAACTGCATTGGCTTTTACAGAATTATTATTCTCTCGAAGTTGAATGTAAACAAGATGTACCTAGACTCGTTGCTTTATAGTTGCTCTAGGTTGTTTGGTTTTGATTGGAAAGTACATTATTTGTTGTAATTGTCAACTTGTAAAAAAATAACTACCAAATAAAACAAAACGAACAAGTTATACAACACACTAAATAAGACAATTTTTGGGAAAAAAAATAAACGAAAAAACCAAGCTGAACATATACAATACAATAGTAATCTCAACGACCCTATATGGAAGTTAGACTTGGACATTACAACAGATAGACAAGCCAAAACTGTACCAGAAATGAAGTACTTCAGAAAGACAGCGGGGAAAACTAAATTGGATCATATTAGAAATGAGAAAATCATAATAAAATTAGATCAACAAATGGTAATAAAAAAATTAAGAAGAAACAACTAGAATAGTATGGACATGTACAAAGACTAGACTAAAAACAGATTAACGAAAAAGGTAGCGAAAGCTAAGGTAACGAAGAAATAGAAAAGAGGAAGACTGAGACTCACATGGAGGAAGTAAATAGAAGAGATAGGAAGGGCAAAAGGAAAAACGATAGAAGAAATGAATAAAATGACAAAGGACCGTAAAGGATAGAAGAAATGGGTAAAGGATACGAAACCCACAAATATCCAACGCCCGTAAGTGTATATAGGATACTAGAGAAAGAAAGAAAGAAAGTGGATATTAGTAAAGTACCTTATTAAACAAACTCGCAGAACATTTGTCCGATCTTTCTCTGTTAAATGCTGTCATTTTAGAGTCCACTGAAAAAATTGTGATCGTTTCTTTACGGTTCCAGCACTAAAAGGTACTCTGTTTTAAGCGAGCGCCTATTTGTTACAGACTTATTTATCAAACGCTTATTCATTCAATTAACGTTTCCCATAAAATTTATCCAGGCACGTGCGATCTCGCCCTAACGGATTATTCCGAACTTTCCCACCCTCGTTAAGAGTTAAAGAATAATGCTCCCGGTGGCACCGCGGCGCGCCCAAAAATTAGTTCCGCTGCCGGGAAACGCCAAAAACAGTTTATGATGGACTAATATTTATAGCCGCGTTATCTGCTGGCTGGAACTGCAACACAAAGGTATTAACGATACAATTGAATTGCAAATGCCTATGAATATTGAATAGCAGTTAATGCGCCGATACATTGATAAAGATTCCGTGATGTGTGGTTATTATGAAATAGTCGGGTATGATACGCAAACACGGAGTTCGCAAAGCAAATAGGGGCTGGGGAGTTTGTTGCGCCTAATATTTGATTGCAACTGCTAATTTACGGCTCGGCCAAGTCCCGCGAATGCGGGTGGTTCGAAAATCGGCGCGGGCGCCGCGCAGGCCTTCGACGCCTGACTGCAGCCGTATAATTTTCAATGCATAATGTATCAGAGGGCTGTTATTAACCAGCAGCTTCAGCAAGTGTTGGCTCACGCTGGCTGCGTTAGTTATTAAATAATTATTCTAGTTAAACCAGAAAAGCCTGCCCGCGGAGGATGGCGGACAAATAAAAAGAGGCAAATGGAGTTAAAGCCGCATAAAAAGGTCAAACGGCATGCTTAATGAGTGCGTAATTATTTATTAGTTCGCCGATTCGAGGAAAAGTTTATGCCGCTCGTAAATTAGCTGTAATCATGTAAGGTAGCTGGAAATGTTCGTGCTTCGCGTATATTAGTTAATTAAAAAATTTATAGCAATTATAAAAAGAAAAGATTTATACAATCTAAAAGTGCTGCGCAATGTGACACTTAAATTAAATGTATTTCAACTTAACTTTCTCTAAATAATATTATTTTTAGTTTTTGAATTAAACATCATAGTTTTTAAACATAGTGAAATTTTTATAAAATTATTTTACGTTCTAAGGTTTCCAAATTTTTGGAAACTTGAAACTTCTGTTACTTCTCAACATAAACATTTTTCACAGCTACTTATACAGGGATGTGTTTTTCCATTGAAAAATCGTCGATTCAACAGCGGTTCGATTGGAAAACTAGCGGCCACAAAAAGTGGCTTTATAGTCGTAAAATGGTGGCATTACGTGTCCTGAGACATTGCCACCCGCACAGCCGGGTGTTTATCCCGCCTTGAAAGAACTTTCCATATTTTCAGGTCATCACCTAATCGACAGTCTTCCGTAACAACTTGCTCCACTCGCGCAATCATAACTTCAGCCCGGCTGATTCGTAGCCAAAGCTGCTTCGGTTCATTGCCACAGAACTCTCAACTATCTTTAAACTTTTGTAACCACAATCGCACATTTTTAACATCCATAACGCCTTAAACACATGTTTCACTCAATTAGCGATAAATTTCGACGTACGTGTTACCATGCAACACGTTGTTTTTGAACACTAAATGTCGCTATTTTAAGTATACAAAACAACACTCACTGCAATGACGATTGTATGGTGCTGTCATCTGTGTTAAAAATTCAAAAATATTTCCCGAGTTTGTTTTTAAATTAGTGGCATTCTACTTATTCTCTCTGCTGACAAAAAAATTTAGAGACCTTAAAACTTGAACGCACATCTGTACATTGTACAAGGTGCTAAAGTCAAAGGCACTTTAAAACAATTAAAAGCAAATAAATTAGGTGATGATATGTGGTGTGGCGGCCTTTTCGCCCTTGAGCCGCTTATCTCGCGGCGGCATGCTGGCGGCTGTGATGTCTGCCCGTTTTGCCATCGCACACAAAACGGCATATGGGCTTTTGCTCAGCCGACAAGTCTGCATACGCCGTCGGCGGAACCTTTTGATTTGAAAGGTGCTGGCGAATGCAAATTGCCCGCAAAGACCTACCGCCAAGCCAGGCGCGAAGCCCGGCAACAGTCGCAATCCGCAACGCAGCCAATTTGGTCGTGTTTAACACCGCATACATTCGCAATCCGCAACGCGGCCAATTTGGTCGTGTTTTAACACCGCACATTCACGCATCGCAGCTCGGCCAACTTGGTCGTGTCTTCACCCCGCAAGAACATTCGCTACCCGCAGAAACCCGATCCGCAACGCAGAGGCGGCCACCTGGGAATCGCCGACGAAGCCGAAGCCGAAGCCGATTCAGGTGAGCGATTTGGCAATATTCGTTGGTGGATATCGGTAGCCGCCCCCATCCGCTTACGCGACGGCCGTTTAAGGGACGATTTGGGCCTTCTCGGTTGCCGTTCCAAACGGGCCGTACTACGTTTTCACACCGCATCACGAGAGCGGCTATTTACACGCCTGCCTCTCCATTTGTTGGTCCTTACAAGCCGCATCGGTATCGTATCCAACACCGCATCCACGAGAGCGGCTATTTACACGCCTGCCTCTCCATTATTGGTCCTTACGAGCCGGATCGGTATCAGATACAATTTATTACGCTTTATTCAAGTAAAGTTCCCTTATAATGGATAAGCTTGAATTAAAATTAGTTCAGTTAACTGCCAAAAAAGAGGCTATTTTCGATCGATTTAATCGTTTATACAATACGTCAACTAATATTTCAAATTATGAGTTACGCTCAAACGAATTATTTTTATCTCAAACTGAAGCTATTAGTGAATTATACAGCAGGTTTGAAACAATAATTGAAGAAATTAACAATTTGCAGTTTGAAATTGATCAGACTCCTCCAGACTACTCATGTTTAAATTCTATTGAAGATTTATATTCGAGTATTAAATATAAACGCAACCTTATATTGTCAAACAGCAAAACATTTACATTAGATCAAAAAAGAGGTATCGTAAAATTACCGCCAATTGAACTACCTTCTTTCGATGGCAAGACTGAGAGCTGGCCAATATTTTACGAAATATTTCGTAGCAATGTGCATTTAAATACAAATTTGACTGACGCGCAGCGTGTGCAGTATTTGATTAGTAAATTAACTCATGACGCTTTAAAATTAACCGCAGGTATTATTCCTACAGGGATACTTATAATATTATATGGGACAGTCTTGTTAAAAGTATCAAGATAAACGTAGTTTAGGCAGTCATTATCTAAATAACATTCTGGACATCAAAGGATGCGTCGGTAATGCTGTTGGTTTGAATACATATATAGAAAATATTCCGCGTCCATCGCCGCATTAAAACAGTTAGACATTCCCGACCTATTAGATTTTGTCTTGTTACTTTGTGGTTTAAGAAAACTTGATCCCCAAACGCTTCAACAATTCGAAAATAGTGTGAGCGGAATAGAATTACCCTCCTGTAAACAATTTATTTCATTTACGCAAGATTATGTAAAAGTGCTCGAGCGCTCGCATGCTAATAATTCGCAGACCAAGCCGCGCGCAAATTCCAGTTTACCTTATCACAGCCTTGGCCGTGGCGCACAAAGTGCCTGCAAGTCGTTTGTGTCGAGTGAACAGATTTTTAATACGCGTTGCCCGCTATGCGACAGAGAACACCAGCTGTTTCGCTGCCTTGAATTTAAAAATATGAAATCACCGCAAGCGCGTTTCGAGTTAATTAAAGCGAAACGCGGCTGTATAAACTGTTTAAGTCTATCTCACTCGTTAACTAAATGTAAATCACGCAACGTTTGTAAAATTTGTAAAAAACAGCACCATTCTTTACTGCATTTTTCGAACTTAAAGAATGATCGCCGAATAAAGCCGTCTGTGGCGGCTGGATCGCAAGCAGGTAACCGTGCGCCCATAATAGCTGAGTCAGCGCATTCAGCAACGCAACCTCACACGTCTTCTGTTTCGCTTAGTGCGGCGGCTGCGAGTTCGACTATATTGTTATCGACCGCACAGATCTATGCACATGGTAAAAACGGAAATACGCTCGTCGTCAGGTGTTTAATAGACAACGGGTCGCAAAATAACTTAATTACTATGGATTGTTGTAAACGCTTGAACATTCCCATAATTAAATTACGCAATTCATCTTTACAAGGTGTTGGTATGACCTCGCGACCTGTACACGGTTTTATTGATTTCGCAATAGAATCGCGAATTAATCCTAACAACAAATATTACATTCGTGCTTTAGTAGTTGACTGTATTACAGACAAACTTCCCGCAAACTTCATTACATTAAATGAAGATATGTCGTATTTAAATAATTTGCCGCTTGCCGATTTATCCTGGAATGTACCGGGAGAAATTGACGTTGTTCTTGGTGCTCAACTGTTTCCTTATATTTATTTGGGAGATAGGGTCGATTTTGGTAACCGCGCACCACCCGCTATATTAACCAGCTTTGGTTACGTACTTATGGGAGATATTGCATGTCATTATGATGCAACCTGCCTCCATAGTACATCTTCGTTTACCGCGCTTGCTAACGTTGACATTGAGTCAAGTTTACGGAAGTTCTTTGAGTTAGAGGAAATTCCATCTCAACGTTTTATTAGTCCAGATGAATTAGATTGCGAAAATAACTTTAACTCTTCGATTTTATTTAAAGACGGCAGATATTTTGTTGATTTACCCTTTTCTCGAAATCCCTCGGAGCTGGGTAATTCACGCGCTCTGGCTCACCGTCGTCTACTTGCGCTCGAGCGTAAATTCGATTGCGTGCTAACCCTACGCGAAAATTATAATAAAACTATCGCCGATTATATAACGCAGGGGTATTTGTCCCAGGTGCCTGACTCTGAATTGACAGAGGAGGGTTACTACATACCGCATCACGCCGTTGTCAGACCAGATAAGGACAGCATCCGTATCGTTTTAGACGCTAGTGCTAAAACGCACTCAGGGCTGTCACTTAATGACATTTTGCATGTCGGACCTAATTTGCAGGCCGACTTGTTCTCGTTGTTACTCGACTTTCGTACATTCCCAATAGCAATGACCGCTGATATAAAACAAATGTTTTTGCGCATCGGAGTAAACGAGCACCATCGTAAATACTTACGAATTTTATTTCGTTTCAGTAGGAACGAACCTATTCGCACTTACAATTTTGACCGCGTACCCTTCGGGCTAAAGCCTAGCCCTTACCTAGCTATGCGTACGTTACGCAACTTAGCGTGCGAGCATAGTGACCGCTTCCTGAGGCTTCTAAACTGGTAGAAACTCAGTTTTACATGGATGATTATGTCGATTCGGTTCCCGATGAACAGACTGCTATGCGATTGTCTCGCGAATTAATCGATTTATTTAAATTAGGCTCTTTCGACCTTGTCAAATGGGCCACTAATTCACCCGCTTTATTGGAGGTTCTTCCCGAGTCTCACCGCTCACCAGTAAATTTTTCTGGCATGGGTAACGATATTTACAATTTTAAAATCCTTGGTTTAACCTGGGATCCTGCTGACGATTACTTTTCTTTAACAACAGTCGCTGTAGAAGATAAATGCACAAAGCGCACGATTCTATCGCTAGTTGCCCGCTTATTCGACGTACTTGGCGTTGTAGCTCCAGTTGTGCTGTACGCCAAAATTCTTATTAAGGAACTATGGCTAGCTAAAATAGACTGGGATGAGGTTCCTCCGGAATCCATCATCAGTCGCTTTTCAGCTTTTGCACGCGATTTTTCCGCACTCTTCTCTAAAATTCCGCGCCATATTGGCATTGTGGGAAAAGCTGTAGTGAACATCGTAGCCTTATGTGACGCGAGCTTCAGTGGTTACGGTTGTTGTGTTTATTTACACATCACTGATCCTGAAGGTAATATCACCGTCCGGCTTTTATGTGCAAAGTCGAAGGTTTCTCCAGTTAAAATAACAACGCTAGCTCGATTAGAACTTGTCGCCGCTTTGCTGCTGTCCAAGCTTGTTCGCGTGGTCCGCGATAAACTTTCCGCTCGTGTACCTATTACAGGTGTTTACGCCTTCTCGGATTCTACAATAGCGCTTTCGTGGATCCACTCATCGCCACATAGGTGGTCTATTTTTGTCAGCAATCGTATTGCTAAAATACAAGATAATTTACCTTCTTCTGAATTGACAGAAGAAAGCTTGAACTTAACAAACCGCAAAAGGCTTTTAGATCAGCTTGTATTGTCTTATTGGAAACCTTTGCCAACCCAATAAACAATATTTTAGCTGACTCATGTATATATAGATAGTGTATTAATAGGGCATTTATATATAGTTTGTTACGATATAAATCTAACCGCAATTTAACGCACCTGAAATATAATAGTTAATTTCAGGAATTTAATGACAATATTGTTTCAAACCGCTGTTAATAGCTCCTTGATAAGGTAATAATTTTTTGAAAGCTCAGGACCTTTCAAGGCGGGGAGTATGGTGTGGCGGCCTTTTCGCACTTGAACCGCTTATCTCGCGGCGGCATGCTGGCGGCTGTGATGTCTGCCCGTTTTGCCATCGCACACAAAACGGCATATGGGCTTTTGCTCAGCCAACAAGTCTGCATACGCCGTCGGCGGCACCTTTTGATTTTAAAGGTGCTGGCGAATGCAAATTGCCCGCAAAGACCTACCGCCAAGCCAGGCGAGAAGCCCGGCAACAGTCGCAATCCGTAACGCGGCCAATTTGGTCGTGTTTTAACACCGCACATTCACGCATCGCAGCTCGGCCAACTTGGTCGTGTCTCAACCCGCAAGAAATTCGCCATCCGCAGCGCGACCAATTCGGTCGTGTCTTCACCCCGCAAGAACATTCGCTACCCGCAGAAACCCGATCCGCAACGCAGAGGCGGCCACCTGGGAATCGCCGACGAAGCCGAAGCCGAAGCCGATTCAGGTGAGCGATTTGGCAATATTCGTTGGTGGATATCGGTAGCCGCCCCCATCCGCTTACGCGACGGCCGTTTAAGGGACGATTTGGGCCTTCTCGGTTGCCGTTCCAAACGGGCCGTACTACGTTTTCACACCGCATCACGAGAGCGGCTATTTACACGCCTGCCTCTCCATTTGTTGGTCCTTACGAGCCGCATCGGTATCGTATCCAACACCGCATCCACGAGAGCGGCTATTTACACGCCTGCCTCTCCAATATGGTTGCCCTAGAAGCGGCATCAATTTAATTTAAATTTGATGCAAGGCAGTACACAAACTTTTTCGATGCAGTTAAAAGTATTTTTCTTTCACTATCTGCAGTATGTCGCATAGTATTCTCTGTTCGGACCTAGTCAAATAGGAGTATTGTTGTACGTTCTGGATGATTTCATGCCTCTGAACTTCTACAACACTGTAAACTCTTAGAAATCCCCACTCTACAAAAAATCTGCTCATCTCTTTTATCCTTTTTGAACAGTAGGGCATTTTCCTCAATTTTAAGCTATTTTATATCTACTTCAATAGATCATACAGAAATAGTTGCACTAAGATCTACACTTGATCAACAATTGTTATGCTTAAGATTTGAGTAAAAGGATTTTTTCCCCTTTTTCTATAAACAATCCAGTTAATCCAAGTCCAGGCGGCAATAGGGACGTTATGTAGACTTTTGGCGTTTCTACAATGGTTACAAATTTCAATGTCAACACCCTTAATAAAGGAAGATTTCTGTTTACTTAATGTTTTATAGCACATCTCTTGCATAAAAAATGTAATTCATACTTAATTCTAATAGTGAAAAGTCATGCTTGTCAATCTTATTAACTATATTTTTAACAAAACTAGTTTTTATTTTTCTTTGATCAGTCGAAGTAAAATATTGGACTTTTTAGGTGACTTAAGACTTTATTCAAGAATTGCCAAAAAAGGCATTGACAAAGATCTGATACTTAAGGCTAAACTAACTGTATTGAAAGAAGTTTGAGTACTACATTCCCTAAAATTATAAGTGCTGCTAATGATACGTTTTTAATTACATCTAATTTATTAATATTCCTTATCTAGACTATCTTTTTCTTCTTCTGAATTAATGTAATAAGATTGTGATCCATACCAATATCAATCAAAATTCCTGGGGACGGATTTTAAGCAAATTAGCTTATGTTTATTTTCTGTATAATCACCATCTTCAACTGTTGAGAGTTTATCTAAATGTGTACATGATTGCACTCTGTTGAGAACTGGTATTCTATGATCAAACAGATTTTTGAATCATAACCAGAAAGAAAAATATTTTTTTAGATTTTTAGCTTTGAATTTTTTATGTTGGTGTTGTGTAAGGTGATGAAATGTAGTCACCTATTAAAAATGTCAGTTGCTTTGTATATTTAAGGGGGTATTATAGTCTAGATACCCGTTTCAAGGTGATTTTTGGGAATTAATTGTATAAAAATGGTTAAATCTACTGATCTCAAGTTTTGTGTTCATATTTATTCATATTTAAAGTAACATTTAAAATTTTTATATCGTTTTTTCTAGCAAAGTTTATTATATGCTAGTGAGTCGTGGGTAATAAACAAATAATTAAAAGAAAAAATAATGGCCGCGGAAAAGAAGATAATAAAGAAAATTGAAGGGGCGACAAGGCTTGACAAACTAGAAACTAGGGTCATAAGAAATAGACTAGGAGTGAAACCTGTTGCTGACAAGATAGTTGAAAGGCAACTAGGATGGTTCGGACACTTAGTTAGAATGGGAAATATGGGAAGCAGGATGGAATAAAAAAAAAACAGGAGAGAACGACCCAAGAGAACCTGGAACCAAGAAATAGGTGATATATTAAGGGCAAGAGGTAGTACGTGGCACAAAACTAAAAGACGGGCAATGGGAAAAAAGAGTGGAAAATGTTTGGCGGTAGCAAAACAAACCCCGACACCTAGTGGTAAATGGGGGAGCGGATAAGATAAGATAAGATTATTTGCTAGATAGCTTTGGAATAGCAGTTTTAAAAATTTAGTTTCTCATTAGACATGGTTTTTCTAGTTGCAGTGGCAGCTACTGAAAATAAGGTGTTGGTTATCACTAACTTATTCTAATTTTGGTTTTTAAATTACGGGAAGATAATGCCTGTTTGACACTTCCCAATATTTTTGTATACTTTTGCTATAGAATTAAAGTTATCTAGTTGAGTCTGAAAAAGAATGTAGTATGAAACTTTTTAAATAAAAGAAAGAAATTGTTTACGTATCTGTACACGTGTTAGAAAATTGGATCTTGCCTTGGGAGACGCACTTATTAAATCGACATTTGCACCTACACGTATTTAGAATTTTGCTACTATTTTGTCTTCATTACTTGAAACAACATTAAATATTCCGCAATTTAAAACCAATAGCAATTTTCCGTTGTTCATCCTGACTTGTCGAGTTCACGAACTTATAGGAAATGAAAATGAAATGCTTATTATTTCAAAGATAGGACAAACTTTCTAATCTTTAACAACCAACGACTACGAGAAAAGTAATTAACTCTCCTGTTGGATAGGTTCCGGCCTGGTATTGCAGTAATCAAATTTTGAACTATCTAAATAGGTTTAAAATATAAATTTTGTAGACATTTTATTCCAGCAACTAGAAGCCCTAAAGTAATTCGGAAAATGTAATTAGATTAACTGTAATTGTACCAAAAAATGTAGTTGAATTTAATTTAAATTACAACAAACTATAGAAGTAATTAATTACCAACCGATTCACTGTGGAAGCAATTGAATTACTTTTTAGTAATTATAATTAATTTCTTAACAACGTATTGCTCTTGTCGTTCCTTTCTCTAAGCCTGAATCTACCTACTAATCCTTGCACTTCTCCTTCCCCCACTTGTGCATTGAAATCGTTCATAATTATAATTACACTGCTTCACTTGATTGTTTTTAGTACTTCGTTTAATTATTCGTAAAATTCTTCTATTTGTATCTCATCCTTGTCTGCTGTGGGTGCATATACTTGTATTATATTCATTCCTTCCTACATTCATTTTAAGTTATATCATAAGCATTTTGTTAGAAAAAGCGGTAACACTAAGTAAGTGCTTTGTTTATTTCTTTCTGTAGTAAGATTGCTACACAGTATACATATGAAGGGTTATTATTTCCAGAGAAGCAAATTAAACCATTATCTGTTGTAATTTTGCTTGATCCAGGCCATCTAGTATCACTAATCTGAGTATGCCTATTTTATCATCTAATGGCTGACCCGGGGATTCTTAATACTCTCGTCCCACTCAAGCGCTACCGGAGATTTAAAGTCGTGTTTGTTTTGTTTTTAGCCATGATAGGAACAAAGTAGATGATAATGGGATGGTTTCCGTTGCCTTTCCCATCGCAGTACCATGTCCGATATAATCAATAAGTGATTATCGCATATGGAAATTTTAGATCTATTCTCTTTGTCTTAATGTGGTATTGATGGCTAGTGCTACCCTCCATTATGGTTTATCTTCCCTTCAACCATTGTGACTTGCAAGTCGTCCTCTGCTCTTTTATCCGTAGAGGCCCATATAATGTGCTATCAACCGGGCCAGCTAAACCCTGTTTTTATATGAGGTTGCTACTCCCGTCTTGTCTTTTTTTAACCTGACTTGAGATAGGCTTTGATATAATCTCACAAACAATACCTAACTAACACTAACTAGTTATACCACTTTTTTCAACAAATTTTGTGTTATTGTTTTCCTTATATATTTTTTACACTTTGTGAGTAAGAAATAAATTTCTTTTAGCGTTACTTTTTAAATGTTAATGTGTTTGATCATTGGGTGTTGTATCAAAGTTTATACTATAATTCTATACCATTCCGACATTTACAATGGTAGTGGCAGGTTGGGTTTTGAAATAGGTCTAATTTGTTGTAACCACCTTTCACTGAGCCAGATAACAACTTATTTTTAAGATTACAATGAAAATTATTATTATTAGTCTAATCTCTTCGTCTGGAAGTCCTTTTAGTATTTTTAGAGGTTAAATCAAAGACAAGCAATTACTCAACGTTTAAATCATTTTAAACTAATTTGGCTGTTTCATTTATTTGGCATTTTTTTATAGATAAATTTATCTGATTTAGAGATTTTAAAAAATCATGGAAGCTTTCCTGATGTGCAGTAATGGAGGAATAGGTAAAGACATTTGTCAGGTGCTGTGCAAATGCGGTTTTCTTTTTTTTTGGTCCTGATGGGAAACCAAAGTTTTTTGATTTCTTTATTTCTGTAGTAATTGTTTAAATTTTATGCTAGCTCTATTGCATCTATCCATCAGAAGTATATACAAAGTAGTTAGAGGAAAAATTCAAATAGCTGGACTGATATCCGGGGAATTCAAAATGGAGAGCGGCATAAAACAGGGCGATAGTCTAAGCCCACTACTTTTTATAATAATAATGGATAAAATAGCAAAAAATCTAAAAGAAAAAACGAAAGGATTGGATACAATAATAGGATATAGAAACCTGGAACCAGTCAAGGTGAAAAGTTTAATGTATGCAGATGACATAGTCATAATGGCAGATACGGATAATAAATTACAAAAGCTAGTCAACATATGGGTAGAGGAAATAGAGAAAATGAAAATGGAGGTCAACATTAAGAAAAGTAAAACAATTATAGTGAATCAAAACCAGGAGAGGGGACAAAATAGAGAAGTAAAGTGTAAAGAGCATAATATGGAAAGAGTCTCAACATTTGAGTATTTGGGAACAATAATAACAGATGATGGCCGAATAGAAGCAGAACTGAGTAACAGAATGAGGAGAGGAATAGGATCTACTATGCATTACATAGAACGATATTGGGAAAAAGGAGATAGACCAAAAGTGAAATTAATGGTACATAATGCAATAACAATACCAACAGTATTATACGCCAGTGAAAATTGGACGATACAAACCAAACATGAGGGTGTAATAACGGCCATAGAAATGAAACACTTGAGAAGGATAGCGGATAAGACAAAGTTTGATAGAGTACGGAATGAGGAAATAAGAAACTTTACAACAGGAACCAATAGTGAACAAAATCAAAAGAGACAGTTAACATGGTACGGTCATATACAACGAATGAAACCAGAGAGAATATACAGAAAAGTGTTCAAGTAAGAAGTGTAAAGAAAAGAAGAAAGGGAAGACCCAGGAAGAAATGGATAAGTCAAATCATTGAGGTGGGAAAAGCAAGAGGAAGGACAGTAAACGAAATGAAAAGTTTAACAAGAGACAGAAAAGAATGGAAGAAATGGGTTAAGGAGGACCGTGACGTATAAATCCGACGCTGGAAGGCATAAGGATAAGAGCGAAGAAAGAAGAAAGAAAGTGCATTTTGGGGTTTCTACCTGTTTTAGTGCCGTTTCGTGCGTCGAGATTTTGCACCCTGATTAAGTAAGTTGTTCGTTCCCGTTTCGTGCGTTTTGGGATTCCTACCTGTTTTGGTGCTGTTTTGAGGGCTCAAATTTTGCACTTTGATTAACTAGTGTTACTTTGTTAAAAATTAATTTTGAAACTGCAGCTATATAAGGTATTCGGAACATATTCCCAAATGCAACACTGAAAGGGCTCAATTTACACTTCAACCAATGTTTATGGCGGAAAATTCAGCAATTGGGTATGGCCTGTTTATACCGGGACGACGAAGAAATTCGCAAACACGTGCGAAAATGTGCTCCATTAGCGGCTTCAAAAGCAAAAGATAAAGGCTGGCTACATATTATGGAGTCTTTTCCCCAAACACATCTTGGTGCAACGTTTTAATAATTATATCGTGGAACACTGGCTGGAAAATGATGTGGTTGTGGAACTTCATATTGCTCCACATAAAAGAGCTAAGAAGTACCAAGACAAAGAGTAATCTATTTAACGAATTCTAGCAGATTATGAAGAAAAAAAATCTATAATATTTATGTTTCCTATTATAGATAGATAAGTATTTTTGTAATGTTTGTGAAAATAATATGTCAATAAATTATTTTCTGTTCTAAAACGTGTAGATTTAGAAGTATTTCTGTTACGTTAACGTTTAATTATAGTGTAATAGCAAATAAGAATGTGCAGTTTAAAAATTTGCAATGCCTATAGTAAGAGAATTCGGAACTAAACAATCTAATTGCTGGCGAGTGTGTAGGGATTAGCGGTCTCCTGCAGGTCAGCGCACGAAACGGCACTCGAACCAAGTAGACGTTTTGGACGACGCACGGAACGGGAACATTTTAATCGACGCACGAAATAGGAACGCACGAAACGGCACTAAACCATTTTAAGTTTTACCAAAGTTTTTGTTAAGACTTTGATAATAGACGTGTAACTTTTGGTTGATATTGTCTTGAATTTGACTTGTTTATTCTGTAACGCTGTAAGAGTGCAATCATTGTATCTATAAGAGGTTTGATATATTTGACACCATCTATAAAGACGCGTGGTGGTTTAGGAATTTTTTCTGTTTATGTTTTTATGTTCTTTGCTGTTGTCGTCGTTTATATCATCCTGATCTGATGGGGCTTAGTATCTGTTAGTGGTGTTGACTGGGAATTTAACTTGTAATCTTGCAACTTAGTTTGCTTATTAGACCTTTTATATATTTTAGGACTTTCAGGATTTCACTATTGCAATTAATTTTTGCATTATTTTTTCCTGACTAAGAAAACTAGATTAGGTTATGTTATAGTAAATTATTGATATTTGTGATATAGGTATCTTGTTAAAACACATAATTTGAGCGGCAAAGGATAAAATTAACTGTGGATTTTACGTGTAAATGCAAATTTAAATTTGCTGCAATAACTGCATACCTATTTACGAGAATTCTAACAGCAAAAATTTTAGTATGTGACTTTTAAGTACGTTGACTTTGTTGATATTAAAGCGTTTAACAAAGCGGCTTGCAACTACACACATCAAAAGTCAAACCATAATACAAGAAAATCTACAGCAAAAATGTCTATAACATTTTTTAATGTAATTCTTCAGCCAAATATCTACGTTTATTCCGAAGGTAATGGAGAGATCATGCCCAAAATAGCTGTAGTTTTCTAGTCATTTGTAGCAGCACAAACATTTCTATTTCCGTGGAAGCTTATATAACAAGTTATGTAATAAATTTATACAACTTTGACCTAGAATACGTGTAAAGTTACAGCTACATACGCGAATCAGCCATAGGCAAATCCCGCGGGGCTCGCAGGTCTTTTTCTTGGCTCAAAAGGCGCAGAGGTGTTTACGAACCGTGACATCGGAGTTTTGAATATAAACTTGATCCCGAATTCCTTGTAGGTGATATATCCCCCGAGCTTTTAGTTTTGATCGTTCAACGTCTACTACTCGGCGGAAGAAATATATGGGTTCCGAAACTTCGTTACTCCGCGTCGGTTGCTAATTCCCACTCCCCTTCACGCTCTATTTGCTGGCACCATAAGAAGTTCGACTAATAAATTTCGCTCGATATATCGTCTTTTTAATAGAATTAAATTCGAAGCGGGGAGGCTGCACAAGAATGCATTCTTTCCCGCCGGAGCAATTCAAAAGCGTTTAGCGTCCGCGGGCGACAAAACCTGCAAAACCCTAACGATGCTGGATGTTAGGCTCTTTCATTCGGCAAAACGGCAACTTGTCGTTACGCGCGGCTCAATTGTGCAGAGGCAGCTTTGAAGAAGTTTCGCTTTGTTACGTATTCCAGAAGTGTTTTTTAAATCTACGCCCACGCAATTTGCGGCGCTTTTTTACAGCGCGCGCCTTTTGATGCGCCGTAATTTGTTGTTTCCGAATAAGGAATTAGATGCGCTTAGCAGCCTTTTGTGCGCCGAAGAAGCCGGGCGCGGGCGTCGGGCTTTGCGGAGCTTTCAGCCGCGCCGAAACAAAGAATATGCTTAATCCAATTACAACTTTAGATGCGGTGGTGTTCGGTATTGCCCACTTTCCGCAGAAAAATGTTTAGGTAATCCTCTTTATTCCCAGGCTTTTGTGTTGCGTGTTTTCGGGCAGCCAAGGTTGCTTTTAAGAGACGACACGTTTTTGCGATATTTGTGAAAATTGTAGGATTTAGAAAAATAAGCACAGGTCTGCCTACACAATCTTGTATTTGCAAGAAAAGCTTGCTTTTATTTCGAAAGCATTTAGCTTTTTTTTATTAGAACATTTTATATCAGCATTCAGAATTACAGATTTATTGAAAAAGTTGGTTGGTTTGATATAGGTTGGCACCCACTGATGGTGAATTTACGTTAGCTTGTAGAGTTTAAAACCATTTCTGCTTTAATAGTCGAAAGTTCGGTTGTAGCATTAGTGGTTCGACGATGTCATTTGGATAGTATGTCAGTACTATGGTATCTGGGTGCCCGTTCTGTAATAACATTACGAATGTATGAGGTGCTGAAAACGGTATGTAGAATGGAAAATTTATTAGTTCTTAGTTTTTTTTATTGAACCTTCTGAATAATGTCTACGTTGGAATAGCTAGAGTAGCCCCACAGCTTACATTTGCATATCCAAATAGGGCACATGATGGTTTTATAAATAGAGTTTACTCTTGGTTGTTAGAGGTGATTTTTGACCTATTAGCCTGTACATTCTTTTAACTTTCAGATTTATTATTTTGTGCTTTTTCTCAGATACTTCACTCCTTCAGATTGGGGTACAACAATATTGTTCATATTGTAAAAGTTATATGCGCTAATTTAGTTTCATTTACCTTAAATATTCATTTTTCTAGCCATTCTTCTAATAAATATAAACGCTCCTGTAGTAGTCTTGAAGCATCTAAAGGGTTTTTGTTGCACTCGAGGAATGCAGGATCATCTTCGAATGTTCCCATTTACGTGTATGGTATAGTTGGCATATCATCAGTAAAAAATAAATATAGGACTGGTCCTAAAACGCTACCTTGGGAAACCCCTGCAGTTATATATTTGTAGCATCTCTTTTTTTATGATATTGGGGTTAGAGAGGTAAGATTAAATGGTCAGATAATATTGGTGAGGAAATAATGCCTTTTGCCAGTAACCCTTCGTGCTACATTTTATGGAACGCTAGTCAGACATCTATGCTTATTTTCAAAAGGTTTCTGTATTACGTTAGACATACGGTAGCATTGTTAGATAGTGGAAAGGTCTTTTATGAATCCAAACTAGTGTATTGAAATCCAATCGTCTAGAGATGTGTCTTTATTTAAGCGGCTAGAAGTTTAGATACTATTGATAACAGACTAATTGGGCGATAAGATTGTACTTCGTTTGGCGGCTGGGTGGGTTTTTCAGTATAACTATGATTTACGCTATTTTTAGTCGCAGCGGCCAATAAGCCAACAGCATAATTGCGTTAAATAATGCTAGTAATTGTCGTTTCTCCTTTTCTGATAACTATTTGAGGAAGAGACCAGTTAAGTCGTAGCCAAGTGCTTATACGATACTCAGTTATTTTATCTTCTGACGTAGTTCACTGATTTTAAGATTTTGTATTGGGAGTGAAAGCTTTAATGGGGCCTCGAGGAAAGTGTCTACTTCCAGATCTGCTGTTTTTTAGTTGGGTTTAAATACTTCAGCCAGATATTGTGGAAACAGGTCAGCTTATTTTTGTTTAAATCTGGCCCACGTGTCGTCTGTGTTATGTAGTGATGTTATATGCATATTTCAGTATTCCTTGGAAGGTTACTTCTTGTTGAAATGTATCATGTTTTGCTTCGTTTAGGTTTCGTTTAACTTTATAAGCAATTCAGTTGTATATTATTTTGTTGTTGCGTACTATGCTGCCTCTTGTGTAGTAGATGAATTTATTAACTCCACTGTCCAACTTTTGGGTCATTTTTAGACTAATATAAGGATCAAGATGTTGGTCCGTATACGCCCAATCTGTTCGTCAGCTACATAACATTGGTTTGGGTTCTTTTCTAATTACTGCAGCACTGATCGTAGTATGACAGATGTGTCAGATAATATATCACAATTTAATTTAATGTCGACGTCGTTAGATGAAATTCTTTTAACAACGAAGAAATCTAACAAATCCGGAATTTCGTCTTGGTTTGTTGGCCAGTACGTTGGGCTACCTGTTGAAAAATATGTATAATTGTTGTCAGCTGTGAGTTTATTGACTTATCTGCCTTTTGTTGTAATTAGTCTACTACCCTATCAGATGTGCTTTGCATTAAAGTATCCGCCAATTATAAATTCCGTCTCTAATGAGTTATCGCTGCTGTAATTTTCTTCAAATTTTAGTAGTTTGTGGTGTGTTATTGTTTATCGAATGATAATGACAATGCCTTCATGTGCTGCACCATCCCAATGTTCGCTAGGGTAAATAAATTTTTGTATATGGAAACTTATGGTAAAATGGGTTTCTGGTATAAGAAGGATATGAATGATGCTGAAAATGAAAACGATTTTAATCTCTTGTTTTTTTTATTGAAGGTCGTTGGCGTTTTAAAGTGCAATTCTTAAGAATTTCACCATTATCGAACTAATTTATTTTGAACTGTCAAAGGCATGTTCAAGATTATGCTACTTTGCTGTATTAATTGGTTGAATATACCCATGAATTTTTCTAAGAACTATATGAGAGGTAAATATTGAGGTGATTGAGGTTTATTTCTGTTTATTTGTCCACATTTTGTATTTGAAATTTTTAGTAGCTTTTTTTCGGGATGTGCACCATTGCACATAACGCAAGAAACAGGAGTGTCTCTTATTTTTTTGCATGTTGTGGTGTTGTGAGGTCGGCCAAACTTAACACAAGGTCTATTACGATATAACTTTGTATGACTATAGTTTTAACATCTCGTGCACTATGCCAGATTTGTGTTTCTGTGGGGCGGTCCTACCAGAATTTTTAAGTTTTGCAAGTAGTTTAAGTTAAAAAGGTCTTTGTTATTGATAGCTGTATTAAGGTCTATAAAGAGTAGTGGTAATGCTACTTTAGTTTTTCTATACTTTATGTTGATAATATTTTTAATCTTATAGTTATTTCAGCTATTATATCAGTTATTGGAGTTGCAGGTGACCTTTACAAATCATTCTGGCAGATTTTGTGTGTTTAGTAACTTTCTTCTCTTCCTTTTTAGGTTATCAACGTTTTTAAAGCGTTTTTTTGTCATCTACAATGTGACGTTGAAGGATAACTATATTGGTAGGATTGAGTAGTTGTTGGGCATTTGCTGGTATATGTGGGTTATTGTTTGGGATAAATTAATATTATTTAACATTTTGCGTTATTGTTGAGTTGAATTGTTGTCAAATTATGGCATGCTTTTAATTAATTTTAATTACATACATGCACTTAATATGTAAATAAGTAATAACGGTAACATGTTTGCGTGCGACTTATGGGGAGGTTCTCATCAGAGCAGATCAAAAAATCAATTTTTTTCTTGCATTTTTTGATAGCTAATTATCCGTAGAATATATTCCCAAAACTATTTGTACGAAATTATTTTTTTAAAAAAGTTATAGAAAAAAAGTAGCGCGTTTTCCGTAATATTTTTGATTTTCCCACCTTTACGACCATACCATGGGTGACCATGGTAAATATAGCTATCTCTAGTGTCACCAGATGTCGGAATATATGCTATTACTTTATATATGTGCTTCTGTATATACTAATATCAACGGTTATAGCGTGTAGCGTTAGTCGACCACGTGCTCCGAATACAAGCAGTTCGTGTACCGAAAACTTTAAACGCGTTTTTCTCAAAACCACGTTTTTCAAACTGGGCGGCACGATATCTCAAAAACTACTGAATATATCGCTATATATTGTTTTCATTTCCAAGTGGATTATATTTACTGGAGGATGAACTTAAAAAATAATTAAATTTATTATTATTTATATTTTTTACAGCACTTTGAAGAGTAAAAAAAGCGAGAAAACGCGACACTAAACTTTGCATGTCCGCCATTTCATTTTTTGACTTTTTGTTGGTTTTATAGGTTCATCCTCCAACAAATTTAATATTTTTCATAAACATTTTTGGATTTCTCATTTCAGATGATAGGAACGAGCGCTAGAGTGCCGCCCGCTTGGCTACTTTTTTTTTGAGGCTGCCCCGTTTCAGTACAAATAAACAATAATTATTACATTGTTTTTCAATATAAAAAAATGTTTTTCCATACTTTAAGACCTATTAAATAAGTAACAGAACCATCGCGTTCCTCATTTATTTTCTTCCATGGAAGAAAAGTTCGAGAAAATCGTGTCATTTTTGGGTCGCTAGATGAGAACCTCCCCTTATGCATGTTTCCGTAATTTTCTGATAAAGTGATGGTAAACGTTTTATGTACTTACTATAGTAGGTGGTAGTGGTTCAGTTAAATAAATAATTACGTCAATATTAGTTAAATTATCTTGTCTTTTAAGCCCTCAAACCAAACTTTGACAAAATCCTGAGCTACATCTAAGAAAACTGCTACGGTATAACATTTGTTTTTGAAAGACTCTTTTATTAACTCAAAAATGAGCTGGAGTAAGGTTGAGTATTTTTTCCTAATACAAAACTAAAACGGCAGTATTATGTTGGTAACTCTTTACCTTCCTATGTTTCTTGATTCCATGGAGACCTACAAAAAAAATTTTGTGTGTAACTCATATAGCTCTAATTTTAGGTAATGTATTAATCTATTTAACAAACGCCTTGCTTCAAAATTTTGGTTTTTTTTTATTGCCTGGTTTAGCACTTTCTTTTAATAAGTTTCGTTATTTTAACTGATAGATAATGTTTTAGATTATGCGGAGCTTCTGTTGCTTTCAAATTTTTCTCCACTAGCTTTATATTAGGTTATTTATAGATGGTCAATAAAGTATAATATTGTTAATTTAGTTTAATTTTAATTCTAATTATAAACAACTTCCTTCCTGAGAAGAATAGAAATAGCTACATTACCTGCTGCTATTTGGCGTTTACATCTCTCCTGTACACGTTCCAGAATTTTGAAAGTGTCTACTTCGAGAGATAAATTCCTGTGATCCAAATAACATCTTGTGAGTTGTAATCCATTATAGAGTAAAGAAAGTATTGCACTTGTGACAAAATTTTTAATTTGATAAAAGTAGGGTTAACCTGTCAATGGGAATTTTATTTTTTATTTTATGTGAACGAATTATTAGGGTGACTTGGTTGGTTTGTGTTGTAAGGGTTGGGGTTAGTAGTTGTGGAATTTTATATTCTTTATGCATACGATTGCATTTGATTAATGAAGTAACTCAAGATCCGGTGTTTGATTGCTTGTTACTAATTAGATTGTAGACTTTTAGAGAAACAATATTTTGGGAACTATCGCAATTTGTTAATTACCGCACAAACAAGTTGTTGGTCCTTGATTAAAAGAAGCATTACTTTTACTGGCAGTTATTTTTCTTCTAATATCAATACGTTTTAAATTACATTAAGATGCTATAAAATTTCGCCAAAGAAAAAGAACCAGAAATTGCCTACACCTTACTTGACCAGCTCACAATTGTTTTAATTGAAAAAACCGTGGATCTTTAACCTAACTATTCTAAATCCAACTACTTGAAAAGCCCGCTGTGCTATGTAGGATGTAGGTCAAGGTATGAGGTGCTTAAGAGGTCTCATTCTGTATTTTGAAGTGGGCACTAAGTAACATAACAAGTGACAATGAAAAACTGACTATCTGGTCAGATAATTTTAGAGGACAATACAAAATTTTACTTGGCGAGCTACTTTTGTTTTTTTGCAGTTTATTAACAATCAGAATTATAAAATATATATAAACATATAGAATTCTATGAGCTAATATGTGGACTATGATAAAGTACGACATGCAAAAGATGACACCTAGCGATGCTGCCTTAAATAAAATATAACTATACACATGACATAGGTAATGTTTTAATTTTGAGTCTAAATTAGATTACTAAATCTGCTGGCCATTTTCTTTTCAAACGTCCTCGGTGAATATTATCTAGGAGAAGCTAAATATTTGGATTAGAGTAATCTTGTAGCCTCTTGATATGGGTGCTAGCGTATTGGGTTATTACATCTTTGGCGATTAGATATGTAGCACAAAGCATTGGTTATAGTACGTAAAGGTTTTGATTGAAATCACTGAAGGATGTCAACGTTGGACGAACTAGAGCATCCTCATAATTTGATCTATATGTCCAGATGGGTTTGATAATCGTCTTGTAGATTAATATGTTGTTTTTAATTGAAAGACTAAATCTTCTGCCAAGTCAGTAGACTTTTTTAACGTCTATTCTTTTTAATTTTTTGTGACGTGAGTTCTCCAAGTAAGTGTTCTATCCATATGCATACCTAAATATTTAGCTTCATTGGTCTGTGGTATTACGATGTTATTTAGTAGCACTTGCGGACAGTTTTGTCTACGTGTGGTGTATGTGACTTGGATGGACTTGGATTCGTTAACTTTTATGCGCCACTTCTCCAGCCAAGTGGTTATTGTGTCTAGGTGTTCTTGGACATACCGAGTTGCGGTTAATAGATTTTCATGGCAGGAGAGTTATCTGTATCATCCGCAAAGATGACTGTTACTGTTTTATCTGACGTAGGCAGGTCTGCACTGTAGACCAGATAAAGGAGGGGCCCAAGAACGCTATCCTGAGATACTCCAGCACTAATTTGGTTTATTTCCGAAACTTCGTCACCGAGCGTTACTTGGAAGTAGCGATCGGAGAGACAGGACTTGAAGAAAAGGTAGTAGGGAAGGATTCTCTAATTTTAAACAGTAGACCTTGGATATCAGACTATGCCAAACGCTTGCTTAACATCTAAAGAACTGCACAACAATAGTTTTTGTCTTCCAAAACTCTATTTATCACATTTACGACTTTATGACATTGTTGTATTGCTGAATGGTCATGTCTGAAGCCGAATTAATGCTGTGGTTATCCTTCTGATAATCAGTTTTTTAAACAGTTTATATATTATTAATATAGACTAATTGGCTTGTACGACGAAACTTCATTAGGTGCCTTACCTGGTTTTAAAATCATTACAATTTGGGCAAATTTGAGTTGAGAAGGCCAATACATTAAGCAAAGTATTGCGTTGAATAACATAAAAGGGTGATACTTTTTCTGAGCAGCTCTTTCAGCACCTTGTCGGTTATAAGGTCGTAGCCCGGTATCTTGTTGTTAGTTAGAAATTTAATTTCAATGCGTATTTCAGCAGGCGAAAAAGCTTTGAATCGGCGGAGATAGTTATAGGGGAGCTGTTAGATACTCTTCAACTTTAGGACTAGCGTTATTCGTGTGTGGCTCAAAGACTTCTGCTAGATGGTGTGTAAATACTTCAGATTTTTCTTTACCCGATCTGTCCCATTATTCTTGCTGGTATTTTATCGGCGACCAGGTTCCATAGGTCGTTTAAACACTTTACAGCTCTCCAGAGGGAATAGTCATCTCTTGTAATACCGCTAAGATATGTTTCAAATTGTTGAATACAAACTTTTTCAGTTTTATTTTTAGGCAGTTATAATTTTTTTTTTTTGTTCTAAGATATTGTGTGTGCGTTGCCATATAGCCCTCGCTTTGCGTTTTTCAGCTGTAAGCTTCTACATGGAGCAGTTGGAGTGGCATATCATTCCGCTTCCTGTATTGTTTTAATAAACTTATCCGCGGCAACATTTAGGTCTTCTGGTTGTTTTAACTTAATATTCAGCCCAAGATTAAGTTCGATATACTCTTTAAAGGAATCCTAGTCAGTATTTTTGTTGCAAATTGCAGGAGCGCTTTCTCTGAATATTACTGTAGAGCTAATTATGACAAAAATAGGAGTATGATCCTACAAAATATCATAGCTGGGAACAGTATTTACATAGTTACTTGAAATGCTATTTGTAACAAAAAATCTAGTAGGTCTGGGATTTTAGCTGAGTCGCTTGGCCAATATGTTGGAGTGCCGGATAAAAGATATGAGTAGTTTGTTGTATGTATAGCCTGAAGGAATTCTTCTTCATATTTTGGCAGTTCATGATGGATTATTGTTCTTTTCACTATGATAGCAGATCCTCCACAAACTGCGCCACTTGGGTATTCGGTGGGATAAGTTTTATAGTACGGAAACTTAAAATATATTCTTGATGTGAAATTAGTTTCAGAAACTACCATGATATCAATTTTTTTTGGTTTAAGAAAGTTATGACTTTATCTATATGTTGGACTAGGCCATTGGCATTCCATAATGCTATTCTTAGTGATTTAGCCATTATGTTCTTATTTTATTAATGACTGTGGTTGAAATGGACAAGATCATACCATTTTGTTGTAACAGCTATTGAAATATTTTTGAATTCCTCAAGGAATTTTCTTAGTGTTGTTTTAAGGTGTGTAGATGGGTTTTGCGGGAAATATTTGTGGTGTAGGGTTGGCTTTGAGCGCGTTGGTATATCTTGGATGTTGGTAGATTGGAGTCATACCATTTTGATTATTAGCTGGTTTAATTTTTTTCTGTGGGTCTTGAGAAATACTACAACCCTCATAATTTGCAGGATGCGGATTGCCATATAGTGCACAAGTGGCAGGCGTATCTCTGTTTATTGCATGTTTTAGTATCATGAGCACTTCCACATTTAACACATGCGAATGAGCGATGACAGTACGTTTTTGTGTGATTGTATGATTGACATCTTTCAACTTTTTTGCGTAGGGGCTCAAATTTAATAGACGTATTTTGTAGAAATTTGGGATAATATACTTCTTTATTATTTTCTGCCGGCTCTAGATCTATGAAGAATAAGGTTAAAGGTTTGTTATTCTATCTTTTATATTATGTACATTTTTAGTTATAAAACTTTTCTTCCACCAGCACTGTGGGGTGTAAGTATCTTATTACTACGCGATATGCTCTATGTTGCTTAAATTGAAACGTATAATGTTTAATATCTTTTTCTTATAGGCGTTTAGTTAATTTTCGGTAGGCTTCCGGAGTTTTTACGTTAATTTTTACCTCATTGTTAGCCATTGATTTCGACTCGTATTATTTTGATGATATTACCGCTTAAATGTTTAACCATGTTAGGGTAGCTTACAACACCCTAAATAAATATTGGAGGAGGCTTTGGGATTTTAACCTTTAATGTTTCAGCTGCGTCTTTTTTTCTTTTGTGACTTGAATTAGAGAGGGGATAATCTATTTGTTTGACTAGGCATAGTCTTCGTGGATGATGTATCTACTTGTGTTTTAGTTATTACGTGCTTTTTGGTTCGTATTTGAGTCGCGCGTTTTTGTTTTAATCTGCGCAATTCTTATCAGCTCTTTTCCATACTGGTGGTGTCTTCCTCAGAGTCAGAAAAGACTTCCATGTCGGTTTTAATTTGTTAGTGCGAGGATTTGGTAACATGTGTGCGTTATTTGAAAGTCGTGGCTGTTGACAAGGTACGTTAACAGGTTGTTGCTGTTGGTAAAAGACATTGTTTGAGTAAATGTTAGGCATTGGATTGAAAGTAAAGCCTGGCATTGTGCCTTGATAACGCGGGCCGGCGCCAGGGCCTGTGGCGACCGGTTATATATTGTATGTATGTATTCGGCAAGGGAATTTAAATGAATTTAATAATGTTAAAGAGATTACTTATCTTGGGGTCGGTTGACCGATGACTTGCGAACTTATTAATTGCACTCAAGGACTTGGCGTAGCGGACACAACCTTGCGCTAGGAAACTCAAACGAGAACTTCACCTTTGGTTACTGAGAATATTGTCTTCATTAAAAAAAACTATAAGTTTCTGCTCAAAGGCACATTCATATGGCAACCACCATGACAACCCCTTAGGATTGGCACTAATTTATCCATCAGTGTAAATTTCAGGAAGTTTTAGGAGTCTACGCCACGACGATGGAAAGTTAAAAATGTTAGGTTTTATTTGAAAAAGGAAATTCTCTCTAATTAGTCAAACAAGAATGTGGAACAAAAATATGTTAAATTATCTGTTACGAGATTTTCTCTTCTGATAAAAAACAAGACGAGCAGCAAACTGTTCTAAAAACATTCCCCAGGCAAGATCCACTAGCCATAAGCAGTGTCAAGTATCGAGATTTACTGGTACCCCTAAAATGTGTATCAGCGTGTTTCTATAATTTTTATGTTTCCCACAATCATCAGGAGTAGAGGGCTTCTCATCGGTCGAGTAAAAAAAGAATTACAAAAAGATGCTTTAAAAATCTAATGACAAGTGAAGAAAACATCCAAACTTCGTATTAACAACAGCACAACTGGAACAAAAATAAACAAGTATCATTATTGACCAGTTATAAAAATTTAGATATACCCAGAGAAATGTGAGTGACGTGCTTAAAAGGCAAGTTAAAAACTTATAGAGTACACTTAAAGCTGACGGGGTGAATAATACAAAAGTGCAACAAAAAGTAATTAATAGGCAACATTTTCAGGACCAATACAATTCAGATGTCGCACAACAATGCACGCTCACCTGTTAATTACATTACCCATTCTCCTTCCAATTCGAACTTCGAAGCTGCGGTTTTGTTCGGCGTTTTTAAATTGCCCCGCTTTCGCAAGAGCGCTTTTTAAATAACTTCGAACACTATTCAGAACGCAACAATGGCGTTGTTTGAGTGATTGCATATAATGACGCACAGAGAATGCGACTCCTCGTCGCAAAAGATACGTTACTCCATTTTCTCTGGCAGGGAATTGATTATATATTATCAGCTATTATCGGGATCGATAGTCGTACACCTCCGACGATACAGACCGTGTCGAATCATTTATTGCGCCTCCTGATTTGCATAAAAACGCATTCATACCAGCCCGAGCGATCGGCCGCATTTTTGCAGACAATGTTAATGATGTATTTCTTATGTTTAAATAATTTACAGCAGCATAAATACTCCCGCGGCCCGGGGCAGTCATTACATATGCAAACCTGTTAATACTGCAGGCATCGCGGGGTTGCCTCGCTTTCGCGTTACGCCGGATTCCGTTCTCTCTTTCGCCCCGGACGGAGGCATCAAAAATGCAGCCGCCGGTCTGCTGAAAGCCGCCGATTGTGAAGGAGTTCAATAGGATATGAAGTCGCCGAGTATTTACTTTTAATTATTTATATCCTGTTGTGCAAATACGGATTTGCGCTCAAGGGACTGCTTTGTTTGTTTCTTGCTGCGGAACAAAGCGCGCTGCTCGCGCTCCACCGTGGCCTGTTATATTTAACCCCGTATTTTTGGCCCTTTCCGAGCCGGGCGGCGCTGATAGATTCGGCCGTGACAAATGGCGTTTTTTTGACGAACAATTCGGACTTTCAAGCCGCCGTTAGCTGTTAATAACTCTCTTCTTGCGGACGCGCTGGCACATCAAAAGAAATTCGGAGGTTTTGTTGGCAAAAAGGCCGGATATTTTGACACCCTGATGAATGCGCGGAGGCCAGCCGCGTGGCGCTATAAATTCCGAGCCGTAGAATTATGAGATATCAAATATTAAACGCAAAGTCACGATTCTTGAATATCTATCGTGCTTAAAATATAAATTTACACCGGGCACCGTAAGCAAAGCGATCACGTTCGCAAGAAAAGAACAAAGTGCAGGTGAGGTAAAATATGAAGCCTATATTTAACACGCTGTTTCACGCGATGCAGTCTTGTAACGCCGGAAGAAAAGCGGGTTTTGAATTCGAAACGAGCGCTGTGCCCTAATTTATTCAGGCAAAGTACGGTGTTTAGTTGCGAGTAGCAAATGCTGCTTTAACGCTCCGTACGGCGCCCCTAAATCATTTTTGGCACACGTGAACGCCACCAGGCGAAAGTAGCTTTGGGAAATCACAAGGAAGCCGATTTTTACGCCCGAGCACTGTAACATGCATCTAAAATGTGCGAAATCGAATTTAAACTTTGAGAAACCTTGGGGTAGTCTTGCGAAAGCATATGTAACAAACGGAAGATTGATTTCTTCAATTCGTTTAAATATGCATGTATTAAGGCTGATACGCATCCGCCTCGTTAAACAAACGTGCGTAAAAAGGCATCTAAATGTTTTTTTTTTTATTGAATTCGTGTACATTAGCAATCAGAATTAATTACAATAAATTCTATGAGCTAATTGCGTGAAGTTTGGAATAGATTTGAAGAGAGGTGTACTCAGTGGTGCAGTCTCGTTACCTCCATTTGAAGGCTTAGGGGATGGTGTAAATGATTTCTTTATTCTGTCAAGTCCCATGGCCACTTCCGTTTAATTCCGTCTCATTACTGGCTGCTGTGTTAGCGGTGTAATCTCGTTATTAGTGTGTCCCACTAGCCGAGCATGGTGGCTTGTAGCCCGTTGTCTGATTATGTCCCGCACATATTGTACGTTGGAGTCAAAGTGGAGGATACGGTTTGAAACATACCAGGGAGCATTGAATATACTTCTTAATGTCTTAGACTGGAAACGTTGTATTATGTCAATATTTGAGTAGCTGGCGCAACCACAGAGTTCACAGCCATATGTCCATATTGGTCGTATGATAGATTTGTACACCAGTAATTTGTTTTCTGTTGAGAGTTGGGAGTTTCTTCCTATGAGCCAATACATTTTTAATTATTGATGTCCATTTCTTTGCGTTTTTTATTATATGTGGTTTCCACGTTAATCTTGTGTCAATATGGAGACCTAAGTATCTAATTGCATTTGCTTGCGGGATGGGTACGTTATTCAAGCTTACAGGTGGGCATTGTGATCGTCTTGTGGTAAATGTTATATGATTGGACTTCGTCTCATTGACCTTAATTCTCCATTTTTCCAGCCAACCCTCTATTGTACTTAGTGCCTCTTGCAAGATATTAGTTGTGATTTGTGGATCTTCATGACATGCCAGGATTGCAGTGTCATCTGCAAATGTCCCCAATGTTATGGTTGGTGTCGTCGGTATATCTGCAGTAAAAATCAGATATAAGAGCGGCCCCAACACACTTCCTTGGGGAACACCAGCCGTGATTGGATACAGTTGTGAATATTCTATACTGGTGTGGCGGCCTTTTCGCCCTTGAACCGCTTTATATCGCGGCGACATGCCGGGGCGACTTGGACATCTGCCGTTAAGTTTTGTCGTCGCACACACAGAACGGCATATATGGGCTTTGCTCAGCCGACAAGTATACACGCTCCGCAGCGCGGCCAATTCGGTCGTGTCTTAACACCCCGCAAATACACGCAACGCAGCTCGGCCAATTCGGTCGTGTCTTAATACCCCGCATATATACGTTACGCAACGCTGCCAATTTGGTCGTGCTTAACAACCCGCTTATATTCACACCGCATCACGTCCAGTATGGCCGCATTTAACATCCCGCAACATACAAGAAGACAGTGCATCAAGGTGGCCACCGTGAACCATCGCCGACAAAGCCGAAGCCGAGGCCGATTCAGGTGAGCGATTTGGCTTTACTTTCGGTGGATATCGGTAGCCGCCCCCATCCGCTTACGCGACGGCCGTTTAAGGGACGATTTGAGCCTTATCGGTTTACCTTCCAAAACAGGCCGTACTACGTATCACACACCGCATCACGAGAGCGGCTATTTACACGCCTGCCTCTCCATCTTTTTTGGTCCTTACGAGCCGTATCGGTATCGTATCCCACAGCGCACCACGAGAGCGGCTATTTACACGCCTGCTTCTCCACATACCAACTTTGGTTTGAAAGTGTCGATTAGTTAGATAAGATTTAAGCAGGAGATAGTATTGATGTGGAAAGATGTGTTTAATTTTAAATAGTAGCCCATTGTGCCAAACACGGTCAAACGCTTGCCGCACATCTAAAAATAGAGCAGAGCAATATTTCTTACTATGAAATGATTGCTGAATAATATTGGTTATTCGGTGGCATTGCTCTATGGTCGAGTGTCCTTTGCGAAATCCAAACTGGTGATTTGGAATCCATTCTTCAAGTAGACTATTTTCGTTTATTCGCTTTAATATTAATTTTTCTAGGAGTTTTGACACGACAGGCAGTAGACTAATTGGGCGATAAGACTGAACTTCATTTGGTGGTTTGTCAGGTTTTAATATTAGGATGACCTGTGCAAACTTTAATTGTAAGGGCCAGTATGTTAAGCGTAGGATTGCATTAAAGAGTGCCAATAAGAATTGTTCTCCTTGTCGTGGTAATTGTTTAAGTACAAGGCCTGTAATGAGATCATAGCCCGGCGCTTTCTTATTATTTAACCATTTTATTTCATTTTGTAATTCACCAATTGCGAATTTTTTTTATAGGGGGTGATAGTTGTAGTGGTGCTTCGAGAAAGTTGTTAACATCTTCATGAATTTCATTAGAGTGAGGTGTGAATACGTCTGCCAGATGTTGGGCAAAAAGTTCAACTTTTTCTTTGTCTGATCTTGCCCAGGAGCCATCGTTTTTGCGTAACGGCGGGACTTGTTGTTGGGGTCTCTTAAATCCTTTAGTGGCTTTCCATATACTGTGATCTTCTTTGGATAAGTTGGTTATGTAGTTATGGAATGTTTCATTACGCGCCTCTAACATCTTCTTCATAAGTTTATTAGTAAGTCGATTGTATGTGGTTTTATCATTAACGTTGTGTGTACGTTGCCAGATTGACCTTGCTCTCCTTTTTTCTTTTATTAATTCACTTATATCTCTAGAAACATTAAATGACTCGATTTTCTGGATATTCATTGGTGTAGCATTCCAGGCTGCATCTTGGACTGTTGTTATAAAGTGATTAACTGCGATCTCTATTTCTTTCGGTGTTTTAAGCTTATATTAATATTTATATGTCGGTGGACGTGTACTTTAAATTTGTCCCAGTCAGTTCGTCTATTGCAGAGTACTGGCTTAGGCTGCTTTGGATAACTGTAGCGCTAATGACAGCTAACACAGGGCTGTGGTCGAAGATAGATCGAAACTAGGAGTGACGTCCACATAATTTCTTGAAATGCCCGAGGCTATATAAAATTAATAAATCTGGAATCTTGTTCACGTCGGTCGGCCAGTATGTTGGAATACCGGTTGATAAATGCATGTAATTGTTGTTAGTAAGAATTTTTCAAGTTCTCTACCCTTGTAGTTATTAATCGAGACCCCCACCTTGTATGTTTACAATTAAAGTCGCCACCTACTATAAATCTCCTCCAAGGGTGTTGAAGAATGGTTGTAGTATGTTCGTGGTTAGTCTATGTCTTGGAGGGCAATATACAGCGGCTAGTGTGATTGGGCTAGGAAGTTTACTGATTTCGATAACGGCAGCTTGCAGGAACGGTTCTTCGTATTTTGGTAATTCATGATGAACTATCGAGTTTCGAATAATAATAGCTGCGCCACCATGGGCTGTATTATCTGGGTGTACAGTGTGGTAGATGCTGTACTGAGGTATTTTTATAAACGTTCTTGTTGTAAAGTGTGTTTCACTTATGAGTAGTACATCAATTTTGTTCATTTGAAGGAAGACTTCTAGCTCCAATTTTTTAGATTGAGGCCGTTGGCATTCCATAATGCAATACGTATGAATTTAGACATTATTTAACTAATTTGGCAATTACTGTTGTGAGCATGTTGAGGATCATGCTATTTTGTTGTAGCAGTTGATTGAACATTCCCTTAAACTCGGCAAGGAATTGTGCGAGGTGAGGTCATTAGATGAGTCTGGTTTATTTGCTGTAACGTGGCTATAGGTATGCATCGGCATATCAGCGTAAACATTAGGTTTTGGCAGAGGAGGAAAATTTCTTATATCTGGCTTATACTGTGCAGGTTGTTTCTTTGGTTGCTGTGTATTTGGGTAGGTCTTGTTTTGTAATTCTCTATAGACCATACATCCTTTGTAGTTGGCAGGATGTGGTCCATTGCATAAGATACACGTTGCCGGCGTATCCCTATTTTTGGTGCACGTTCTTGTATCATGGTTACCGCTGCATTTGACACACGCATATGGGCGATTGCAGTATGATTTCGTGTGGTTAAAGTTTTGGCATCTTGTACATTGTACTATATTTTTATTTTGCTTAGGTGGTTCAACCGCTATCTTTAGGTTCTGCAGATACTGCAATTTATAAATATCTTTGTTGTTATCGGCCGCTTTAGTTTGTTTGTGTTTGATGTTGCTAATATTTCGAACTTTATGATTTTTTGCTGCCAATTCTGCTATTATTACATTTATCGGGATTGTGGGGTGTAGATGCCGTACAACTACTCTATACGCCCTCTCCTGCTTGTTTTGATATGTGTGAAATATAACGTTGGTATCTAAAAAATGGGCATTTGTTGATAGTTTTCGACACCTTGAACAAAGATTGGCGGTGGTTTTGGCAGTTGAACAGTTTGACCCGTAGTATTAGTGTTGCTGCTAGCCCCTGGTACATCTGTTTCCTCTGTTAACGTAGAGTATTGGTTTGTTTGTGTTAAGTTGAATGTTTGAGTTAATTGTGGGTTATATTTCCGTCTTTTCCTTTTATTGCCAGGAACCACTTGCCAAGTGTTATTATTATCAGCCATGTTTTCATCTTCGCCGACATTACTTAAAATTTCTTGCTGGTCTTTTTCTATTTGATTATTTTGCGGCAAGGTTTGCGGGGAAGGTAATTGGCTTGAGACGACCTTGGATATTGCATTACGGGCATTGTATAATACGGAGAGGGTTGAACCGGTGGGATTGATGGCACTGCATACTGCTTTAATGGTGTTTGTTCGAAGAGTGGTGGTGTTGAATGTATATTGTTACTTACAGTATACTGTTGCTGTTGATAGGAGGGTGGGTAACCATATTGTTGATACATATTGGAGTTATTTTGTGATGGCGGATTATTCCCATTGCCAGTGGGAAACATTAATATTAAAGTTGATTACATGGGTATTAAATTATTGAATAAATAAGTACGCCTGACCTTAAGGCTGCGACTCGGGCGCGGCAATATCGCAGGTAAAAATTTGGCTCGCACACGTTCACTCTGTTTCAATCCACGGGCCGTACTGGCACCTAAAAGTGAACATAGTACAGTAAACCTCCCTATAACGCAATTCTCTCATAACGCTATTTCAAGAAAGCGAACAGAAATTGCGACATCCCTCGTATAATGCGGTATTAATTGCCTTATAGCAGAATTGCCTGTATGTATTAGACTCCTATGATTTTTTCATGCACAAACATCAATTTCAGTTATTAGGGAATTTCCCTGTTAATGCAGAAAAGACGCAACGCTGATCTTGCTTTTTTTAAAATCTTTAATACACAATTTGTGTTAAATGAATGCAGACATAAAATTAGCGTTTTGCTCGCTTGATTTGTGTTACCATAAATAGACATTATTGCTCAATAATTTAGATAACATTGTTTATTTCTTGTAATGTTAGATGAAAATAATTCGTAACTCGAGGTTTGCATATTGTCCAACAAATATGGGAAAAAACCGTTATTTCTCCAAATTTTAACTAGTTTCGAAGAGAATAATTATTATCTGTTTGAAAATCGTTAAACTTTAATCAATCTACAATTTGGACCATAAAGAAAAATGAGGAAATGATAAGAAAAAACTGTAGTAGGTATTTGCCCGTTAAGTGCGTGACCTAAACACAAAATATCATTATGGCTAAAATGGAACAAGCTTTTATAATTTGGTTGAAAGGCTGTAATGTAAAAAGATTCTTGTTAGTAAAAATCCTATTAAACAAAAATCACTTATCTAGCATTTGAGAATAGTAGGTTGGGCATTCTTCCGCAGAGCAACAAAAACAGGAATTTGTTGCAAACAAATGTTGGTTGGAAAAAACCTAAAAAAAAGATATTCATTGCAAAATATTAAATTTTAAGAAGACCAGACTTCGGAAGATACAGAGGCTGCCGATAAGTTTGAGCTGCAAATACCTGACAATATCAATCAAGGAGAATATACGACAGATTAGATTTTTAACACCGATGAGACAGCATTACTCTAAAAAAGACTACCATTTCAAACTTCCATTTAGAAAAATAAAAATCCTGCGCCAGGAATAAGCCAAATGTGTAGCAATCTGTCTGGGAGGCCGATGATAAAACTAATTTTAATAAATCGTCCTTTCAGCCCTCAGAAAATTAAAAAAACATTTATAAATCCCAGTTACTTATATTTTAGTGGGCTAATAAAGAAGCGCAAATGACTCAAAATGCAAATGAGGGCTGGTTTTTTAATTATTTTGTTCCTTCGATGATGGAAAAAATTTGTGTATCAAAGTTTTATTGCTTATTAATAGCACTGGCAGCCACACCACCAAACTAACTCATACAAATGTAAAAGTTGTTTTCTTTCCTTTGAACTGCACGTCAGTAACACAGGGCTCTCATTATGTGACACAAACGAGAAATGTATTATAAATAACTCCGCAAGATAAAATTCCAATTATTTTTATGATGACGACGAATAAATGGAGTTCAGTGCATTATGGTTTTAAAATGACTGCCTCACTAGAGATGATCATTTCAACTATTTTCCTAAAACTCTCAATTGCGGCTTTTCTAATGACGGAAGAAATAACCATAACTTCTTATGTGACATCATTTTTGAGTTCTTTCAATAAACCTTGTCGTTAAGATAACCCCGTAAGAAAAAATCACATGGGTTTAAGTGGGTGAGTTTGGAGACCAATTTTACAGGGGTGTCCAAACACTTCTGTGAAGATGTTACAGACACCCTAGTCCAATAGGTGGCGGCTTCATCTTGCTAAAACCACTATTGGTTGACTTTTGTTTCTTACAATTGGAATGAATTTATTGAGAACTTTTGTGCGATAACCTTCTTCATTTGCAAATTTTGTGAGAAACAATGAACCGACAATTTCATACTGGGAAATTACACAACATACACTAACATTCTTTGGGTGCAATCGACAAACTTCGGTTAAATGTAGGTTTTGGGTAAACCAATGTTGGCAATTTTGTTTGTTAACATAGCCATTTAGTTGACAACAGGCCTCATCTGTAAAATGGACGTGCTTATGTCTAACTTTTTGATCCGAACCATCTCCACGATCAATTTTACAAAAGTAAATCTTTTGCCAATGATTGCCTCGGTTAGAGGCGTTTGTAATTGAATTTTATACGGAAATAAAATCAATTTCTTAGTGAGGATGGTGTGCATAAAACCCACAATCACACCTAGTTAAGCTGCCGTTTTAGAGACTGAAGTTGTGGGCTTTTGTTCATAAAGCTCCCGAGTTTATTCTACGGTTTCGAGAATGACCACAGTGACTGGTCTGTCCGTTCTTGACAAATAATAATATAATTATCCAGTACACTTTCTGTCTTCTCAAACTTTCCAATCAGCCTTTTATAACATGGTAAAATATAAATTTAATTATAAAGCACATTTTATCATGGTATTTTCTGCAGTTAGCGCCCCACTGGTACTTTGACACCTTTCGTAAAAGGCGACAACAATAAAAACTCATTCTTCGGTGTTAACCTGCCGCATAAACATTGACCTAGTTATAACTAACGTCAAACATAAAATTGGCTGAAAAGTTTGACCATGATAATAGAAAACTCTTTTGCATGATATAATGAAGGCTTTGTACAACGACTAGATCAGTGCGTCATCCATACTACATACGCCAATTTTTCAAAATCATTTCTAATAGATTAGAAAATTATACAGATTTTCTTTTTTAGATTGTATTAATGTGTGACTATGAAAAAGCATTTGTCGTGTTCAACATTTGAAATTGATTGATACTCTACAACACATTGGATTAAAGGAAAGAAACATTATATTGTTGAAGACTCTCCATTGGGACCAATAAACAACAGTAAAAGTGGATACAGATAGAAACTGATGAATTCCCCATCAGAACAGGAGCACGGCAGGTGTATTTTATCACATTGCCTTTTTAATGCATATTCAGAGGTCATTTTTAAAGAAGCGGAGGAGCAAGCATTAAAAATATGAGATATGTGGACGATATTGCTGTATTAGCCAAAAGTATTCAAGACCTGCTGAGGATAGTGAACAAGGTGAACGAACAAGTATGTGAAAGGAGTTAATTATAAATATAAAGGAAACCAAGCTATTAGTAGCCAGCAAGATTGATATGGGCCCAAAAGTTTTACAAGTCAATGGGTTAAGTATTGAACAAATTAGCCATTTTTACTATCTTGGCTGTTGGCTCAATAAAACCTTGGATCCAAATAAAAAATTAAAATACCGCATGCAATTAGCTTATCAATTTCGGTTATCCACAAGAACCAAATTTGTAAAATGTTACGTCTGATCTGTGATGTTAAATGGGTGCGAAACCTGGACGTTAAAAGATACTATGAATCGCATTGAAGCGTTTGAAACGTAGTGTTATCAAAGAATCCTAAAAATCCCCTGGACAGCAAGGAAAACGAGTGTTAAATTTAATAAATAAGGAAAAGGAACTATTAAATATAATAAAAAAAGAAAACTAAAGTATCTTGGGCATGTGCTCCGAGGACAGAATGTTAATTATATAATTAATGTTATATGGAAAAATGAGGGAAAGAAGTAAAGCGGTAGAAAGAAAATGTCGTGGTTGAGAAACATGCGCAAGTAGACTGGGTTACCAGCAGAACAACTATTTAATGCTGCACGAAATCGAAGTCATTATTAAGAAATTATTGAATCGGTGATCGTCAATGGTCTAAAGAGAAAATAATATCACACCCCCAGTTGTAGAAATAGTAGACATTTTTTTTGCTAAAAAAGAACTTGCCCAAAAATATTGAAACTTCTGTTACAATGTCGTCGCCATAAAACATGGTTGTTGCATTAGGGGTGTGTTTTGATCACTGTAAAATCGCAGATACAACAGCGGATCGATTGGAAAATGAGCGGCTACGAGGAGTGTCCTTAATAGTCGGAAATTTATGGTAATATCACGTCTCAACATGTTCTGAAATATTGCCATTCGCATTCGTAAGACCTACCTTGAAGAAACTTTCCACACTTTTAAGTCATCATGCGAAATGGACTTTACAGATCCTACGGAAATGCCAAGGTTAGAGGCGATATTACGCACACCTAATCGACAGTCTTCCATAACAACTTGATCTCGCAATCATGGTTTTGATCCGGCTGCTTCGTAACCAAAACTGCTTTGGTTTATTGCCACACAACTCTCGACCATCTTTAAACTTTAGCATCCACAAACGCACATTTTTAACACCATAACGCCTTCACCGTATGTTTCACTCAATTGGTAATGCATTTCGATAGGGATTTTACAACGCAAGAGGAAAAAAACGGATGACTACACACTGTTCTTGAACACCAAACATCATCATTTTAAGAATACAAAACAACACTCACTGCAATGCAGGTAATTTGACCTGTGTATATTGTATGCTTACAAATTCAGAAATATTTTTCGCGTTTTTTAAAATAAATCACTTTTTACTCACTCTCGCTACCGAGGAAAAAAGTTGGACACTTTAAAACTTGAACACACCTGGTATAAGCGGCAAAAAATTTAAGTTACCAATCATCGAAAAATAGAAGCACTTCGAGAAGAGACATTAAATGAAAAGGAATTTATGATATTAATTGCACGACTTTGATTTATGTGAAAACGAATATAGCCAAACGAATGTCATCATGCCTAAATATGGCTAATAAAACGATTTTTTCTTCAGTTGTCGACAAAACTCTTAACCAAATCTGTTCTTAGGACAGGCTTTTTACTGGTTGCAAAATAAAACTACACTTTAAAAACAAAAATAAAGATATGCAAACTAAAAAGAACGCTTGGCTCCTTAGAAGAAAAAGAATCATACCACCAATATCTGACACTGACGATAAATAATAGAGCGTTTGGTTTTACGCTTTTTTGGGAAAAACAGGTTTTTAATTTGTATTTCGCATTGTTTTATAATTTTTTTATATTAAATTCTTAAATAAAACTAATTTAAAAATATGAAAATAATGTATTTATCTATAACATTTTATTTCTTCACCGTATTCATCATAACATGGTACTCTAAAAATGCGGTTTTCTTATATGTAGCGCAGAACGTAACTTCTGAGTTACCTTAACACATTTTTCATGGTACGAGTTAAATATAGTGTAATAGGATTAACTTATAATAAAAATGTGTTAATTTTTTTACGACTTTATTGGTGCACCCACACCTGGTTAACTCGTCTAAAGATAATTTTTTTAACATAAATCAAATTTAAATCTTTTATTTTTCTCTTCATAAATCTCTTCGGTTTTCAAACGTTGCTTTTTTAAGTTTTAAAAAACAATCTGTATGTAGACAAGTCTTGATTATAACATTTTGATGTTGCGTTGATTTTAGACACTAATGCAGATCATTGTATAAAATCCTTATTATGTTCGAAATCACAATAGTGCAGCAGTTTATAACAAAAGAGTAGATTTGTTTGTAAAATTTTTTGCTCTTTTATAAATAAAGATATTACGAGTCTGGAGCAGAAGGTTGAAAAAGGGTTGGCATTTTTTATACATCTTGCCGTTATTGTTACCTGATAATTTAAAGAATTTACATACTCAGGTAGTACAAATGCTTTGTTCGATCTTAATGATTTTCACAATACCTTTAGCAGTCTTACTTAACAATTCTCGATGCTTTCGTATTTCCCTTGACTTCAGTTAAATATTGCTTTAAATGTGCTTTTAGGGCGTACAGCCTTGGAAGACGAATTCTGTGAAAAAATTACTCTTGTTCTAAGTAATGGTTGGTATGGTAAGGCTCTAACGCCCCGCGTGGTACCACGGCATGGAAACTGAGAGGTTAAGGCTTTCATATGTTAGCTTTGCTGCCTGGTCGTCGCGCACCATCTTTGATGCGGGGCGATGTGACAAGCATCGCGTCTTAGAAAACCTCCAATATTACACCTTGTTCGCGTGAACGCAGGTATTCAATTATTTTTAGTGACTGAGTAGGCCACCCGCCAGGCATTAAAGAGTTCTGAAAATAAAACTCGGGTCCTTCCGCACCGCACCTCGCGTCACAACCACTGGACCACGCTGGCATAAGTAATGGTTACTTTCTCTCAAATAAATTTATACCAAAGATGTTTTTTGAAGTCGGATTGCTTTTAGTGGCAGTTATGTATTTGCAGAATGTTCAAGCATTGTTTGCGTTATTAAATTTTCCGTTATCTTAAACACACAAGATTGTTTTTATTGTGTAGATAGATATAGAATGGGATAGGCCAAACGGCCTTCTGAACTGCAATCCTTAGGATTTATTATATATCCCTCTAATTTGTTAGAGTTTTTTCTCTAGGCCTGGGCTTTTGACTAGCCTCCAGAGTCCAGAAAAATCCTTTTTCTCTATAGCTCTCTAGCTTTGGCTATTCTTCGCCTAGTCTTTATATGAACTTCTTCGATTGTCTCAGAAAGCTGGTATTGTTCCACCTTTCTCGAGTTTTATTAAGTATCCATTCATTAATGGATGCCCTTTTGAGGATATTTTAAATTCTACAGTTAGGTTTGGGCTCTATGTGTCTGGTTTCTGATCCTTCTTTAGCCAATAAGTCTGCTATCTCGCTACCACTGAAACTCCTGTGCCTTAATACACAGGAAAGAATTGTTTCCTGTTATACCTGTTAAAGCGCTTTTGACTTGACTACAGGTGTTGCTAGAGCTTTAAATGCTGCTTGGCTGTCCGAAAAGATGGCTATTCTTTTACCCCCAATGTTAAACCTGTTGATCTCCTTTGTACAGTGTTCTATAACTATGCTTCCGCCTGAAAGACTGTAGGAAATTTTCCAAGTACTACTACTGGAATCTTAATGTTCCTTTTTAGACCATAGATTTCTTTGTTTGCATAATGGAATCTTTCCGTTATCCTAAACACACAAGATTTTTTGTTTTCTAATGTATGCTTTTCAGAGTAAGCTCTGAGACAGTAAAGCTCATAGCACAATTAAAACGTTTAAACACATTTTTGAAATGTACAAATTCGGTTTCCATTCAAGAGTGTGTCGCTGTAAAAGTGCGTTTTGATAGCTGCTTTCTACAGTTCAAAACAGGCTTGGGTAAAATTCTTTAGTCTAATTCCTCATTAATGCTTAATATTTCAAACATTTTTTTACTGTGGACAACTCTGATCCTTTGACAGATTTTGTTTATTTCGATTAGTAAAGATGAAGCGCTGCAGAAAAAAACAAGTTATTATTGTTGTCAAAAGATTGATTACAAAATTTGCTAAAACTGGATTGATAATGGTTAAAAAACCTTGTGTTAGCACAGAGTAAAACCCCTTGAAAATATTTCCATACTTACAAGGAATGTCATGGAGTTGTTCTGCTCCGATCGTTATCAAATTTGGTATACAGTATGATATGACTGAGGGATAAATACATGTCATTGCTTTTTGCTGTGTAACTCAAAACTTTAGAGATATGAAGTATGAAAGTTTACCGCTTAACAATAATGCATAGGAGAGATATCATTAGTGTTAACTGCAAAAAAGTGTTGAACACAAAGATACATTTGACAACGAGCCCATCTGATGAAGAATAATGCATCGCTCGCCATCGATGTCCCTCTGACAATTTTCGAAGGTTCTTTCTCTCTCGTATGTATCCTGCCTTAAAGAAGGAATATTTGATCATGTCTGCAAAACATTCTGCTTGAAATTGATCCATTGTCAACGAGTAGAGCTTCAATATGTTGTCCCTTTTGGAGAGACGAAGACTAACACGTTCAACTCGAATGCGATCTTGGAACAAAAAGGATCCAGAGGTTGAATCAACCCGGTTGCCTTTGGAGGAATAGAAGAACACTTGTTGTTGACACCAGAGAAAAAATAGTGATATGGACGCCAGCGTACTGCCATTGTTTTTTTATGGGCTTATTTAATATTTATGAAAGTAACTCACAATCTCAGGAATGAAACCTGATGTGTTATCGATAGAATTGCTCAAAATATGCCAAGAAAATGTTGCTGCCGAAACCATAGTGGTCAATTGTTAAATACAGTTTTCATATTTAATTGGAAATTATACCCAATAATATTTAACCATAAAATCAATTCATAGATCGTTTTATTTAAAATTTAAATCCGATTTCCATTTTGTGCCACCTTTTAGTATAACAAATAAACAATGCAATAATAAAATTAATTTTCAAAAATCAAACAAAAAATTATTTTCCAAGGAATATTCCTATTTCTGATGTTCGTCTGCAGGGTGACGCTTTGGATCATTTACGCTGTAACTTTTTTATAGCTAACGATAACTGTTTATCTCCTGTAAATGCTGCTGCCACATTTTGTTGTAAATAAAACAGATAGCAAATGGAATTACAAACATATTAAAATCAATATTTTTTTGCTATTATACGTGCATGTAATAATTTTTGAGTTTAAAAAAGTACTAAATTGTGTTTGAAAAAAACCTTATCACTTACAATATCGTATGAAGGGACAAATATAGTTTAATGTTTATTAAAAATATGTTTTATTTTTTATTACAAAAAGTAAATTTAAAAACACAGCAGGAAAGATATGAAGATAAAATAGACAAGCAGTTCACATAAAATAAGCAAAAGAATAAAGCAAAATAAAAATTGCATTTAATGTTACATAAAAAGATGTAGAAAATAATATAATAAACAACAAAAATAACAAAGTATCTAGAAATGTAATATATAATGCAGAAGTTATAGTAAAAACAAAATATATGAAAATTTTCAGTGAGAAGGATAAAAGCATAAGAGAAAGCGGCTACATAATCTTTGGATGCTAGAGAAGTAAAGCATATCTGCTGAATATTGTTTTTATGTGGTAAAATAACAATATAAAAAAGCAAATCGTTTCTGAAAATATTCGAAGGGATTAAATAAAACGGCCCACGAAATATTTATATATAGAAAAAGATGTCGTAATGAAGTAATAACATTTGCTTTACAATCTAGTCATAATAGCCAGAGAGTGAAGAGGTTTAGAAAAGGTTCTGTTGAATTTGGTTGTCAAAGTGATGTTAATTAAAATAAATTAGCCATAGACTGTAGACAACAATTTTATCTTCTTACTGGACTTTTTATCTGTGAATCGCCCAAAAGTGAGATGGATCAACCCCCAACCCGTCTATGATTTTTATGATCAAAATAGCATTTGAAAATTGAAAATAATGTTGATAAAGTTGAAAACTGAGATAGATAGATAGAAGCGGTTTTTTCTATCGTGTAATTTTAGATAGATTTAGTTTAACGGCATTAGCAAATTAATCTGAAAATTGGGAAATATTAAAAAAATAGTAACTAATTAAAAAATAAACTAAATATACAATAAAACTGCAAATATAAAAATAAATAAATTGGAATTAAAATTCATATTTTAGAAAACTATACCTTAACATTTATGAGCAGTAATGAACGGATACCAAGAGACTAAGGATATAATACAGCAGATATAATAAGATTGTAAACGCACTACAAATATTTATCTAAAGCAAAAAATAAATAAAGTATCATGACAAAACTGTACAAAGCTTATACAAAGTACTATATAGAATAAATAAATAAATTAAATAAACATTTACAAAAAAAATATTGGAAAAATGAGAAAAATTTAAGAAATAAAAAAACATCTCTTAAAGAGGAAGCTTACTGTAGCTATTCAAATATATAAAAAATAAAAGTATGAGATCTGAGAAAGTAGTGGAAGTTAATAGGACATAAATAAATATATCTGAAGATAATGAGAACAATATTTTATTTTTAAAAATCTGTTGTACCAATATCTAGTTGAATAAAAAAAGATAATAAAGAAATAACGCAAGGATTTTGGATTTTCTTTCTTTACCTTTGTATATATGTTTCTTATTGCTTTTCAGACTTACAAAAAATACATTAAAAAATGCTAGAAATAAGAAAATCGATACAAAAATGAAAAAGTTAATTTAATTTTCGATTCATTGAATGCAAATTATTTTCTAAAGGGAATACAGAAAATTTATAGCCTATATTTGTATAGAGTGGTGATTTGTAAATATAAACACAATCTATGTGCGAAAAGTATATTTTAATGTACATGACAGGCAAGCCAAAAATAGCTAAGTAGGCAGACGTGCACCTGGTTACGACTCCGCGATCTACTTTGGAGCAGGCAGATTTGCGCGTTGCAACGGTTGAATACTAACTATTTTTGTTGTACGTAAATCGGTTGAAGGTAAGGGCCGAAACTTGACCGTCTTGGATCCAAGATAGTGGATACAATGAAGGAAAATGTTTCCTATAATTTTGGCAGGTAAAGAAACCAAATGCCTAATTAATTTGGTACGGGTTAATTTAGGTCTGCGCTAAACGGTCCTAAAGTCATTAAAAATATGACCGTTATAGGAAATATTTTTTCGAGTATTCGTTCCGCTACAATTGTAGACTTTATAAAAAAATTATAAAGGCAAAGAAATAAAAAGTAAGATATTTTAATGTAGGCATTATACATAATATAGAATTACTCTGGCTTTTATCGGTACATTTGGTAGCTAAAGTTATCTATTTTCTCTTTTATTAAAACTGCAAATCTTTTCAACTCTTTTTCTGTCGTTACAGTGTAGTAAAGAGGTGTGATCATGAGTGCTTTGTAACTTTGTAGCTTTGAAACTTAAAAACGGAGCCATTCTGTTTAATCTCTGTAGAATATATATTTAGATCTCTTCATTAATCTCTTTTAAAGTTACCTCTTTGTGTCCAGACCTGCAATTTCATTTCTTTTCTTATAATTATGTTAAAAGTTTTTGAAGTGTGAATCGTTCAGTACAACCACGTCATTTGAGATTTTTTATGTATTGTACTATCTGCCATATGTACTACAGATAATTGAATAAAACTCTTTGTCCTGATTATAGATATTTTTGATTAAGGCAATTGAGTGTTTCAAGATGCTCACTTCGAGTTAAATGAACCACAAGTATTACCAGTCCATGCTACTAAAAACTTTAATAGACAGTTCTATCTACTTCTTGATGGTACCTAAATGGAAAATCAATGAAATTAGAGGATAATCGTTGAAAAGCGAAAGATAAATCTGAATTAGTCGGATGGCCACTATTAAGTTTTTCAATTTTTTTATATAAAACACAAACATATTAATATCTTCTTGAAATATTTGAGGTTCTACTTTGAAATGGTTAATTGGCACTTAATCAAATTAAATATTTTTTTTAATAAATTTGATTATTGAATTTTAGATATGAAAGATTTTTTAATTTTATAACTTATTTCTATTCTTTTATTGTCTGTTTGTGCGTTTTTTTTGTCCTAGAGTTTGTCACAAATTTAAGCATTTTTTAAAATTTAGTTTTTTTACAGTTTAAGTTAAGTTGAATTTTAAATAAATGCTTTTGAAGCACTTTCTTCTTAAAAAATAAAATACATGTTCTGATATAAGTAAAATTACTAAGAAATCTTTGTATTAAGACAGACCAAATAAATTATTAAAAGGTCAATGTGAACCTTAAGCGTTAGCAAAAAATAGAACTTGTTAAATAGAATCATAGATTTTTTGTACATAAATATATAACTAAGAAAAAAAGTTGTAGGAAACTATATAAAGCTCTCATATATCTTTTTATAAACGCAGGCAATACAATTAGAATAAAATTATTGGCAATGTACAGTATCTTATTTTGCCATTAGCTATTCCAACATTAATCCCTGTCGAGAAGCATGACTGATTGGAAGAGAGACGCCCACGTGCCGATCTACCGCACCTCGAGAACAGACAATGGCCGTTCTGCATGTGCACCAATGAAGCCCGGAATTCAATTTACCGTATTTTGCATTGCCATTCGCTTAATTCCCTTAATATAGGGTAATATTTCGCGGGGCCCTCTTAATCATCCCGGCAGACATAAAAACAGACTATAAATTTAATCGAACTTTTAACGATGAAATTGCTCGGGCACATAAATCATCAGCGTCATGCAAGGAATTAGTTCAGCGTCTGCGAGATGCACGTAAAGAGGTTGTAGACCGCGCGGGCTCCTCGTGCTACATCTTTATTATCGAATTATGTGCCCATTTCAGACACATCCGCCAACATTGTTTCGTTCTGCTTCACTAAAACGAATTACGCTATCTGAAAGTTCGCTGCAGCCCCGAGCTGGCAGCGTTTCGTTAGCTAATTTGCGTCTTTGTTTCCTTCAGCAGATGTATGCACATTGTATGCTTACTGCAGCCAGCTCTGAGGGTTGTAGTCTAAACGGTATGTAGAATGTTATACACAAAAGACGAAAATACCTAGTGATTTTTGTACTATTTTACCCCATTAATTTTAATAGTAATTTTTAATTGAATTTCAAATTACTACCAAAATTAATTTGAATACAAAATAATGTTTTGGCTAAATGTTCTAGTATAAACAAACAAATGACATTTCCATGTTTTTTTTTAATTTGAATATATTTTACCCAAATTAAGAATAAAAGATATATTTCAAAGAAAAATATATGAAATGGATATTCTTTGTTGATTGTGTTAAGTTTTCATAATATTTTTTAAAAAAATGAGACAAATAAACGGTAAAACAATAGTTTCATGTGGCTTATTTTATGTATGAACTTTCTGTAAGGTTGAGCCATTTACTAATGGTACCTTATGTTCAGTGTTTCCAGGCGTACGGAATTTTATGACCATGGACGTCCTTTGTGCACATGTTGTAAACTATTACAACACAATTGTTTGTATTAATTTACTAGATTATTTATTTGTTGTCATGTTATATTTTTCCAAACAGATTACGTTACAACAACATTGAATAAATCAAATGCGCAAAGTTTGTATCGACAGTAATTTATGCAGGAAAAAGATTTACCAATAATTCAGTATTAGATAATCGTACAAAATACAACGTGTCCATATTTTTCTAATTAACGTACTGTAAGAATTTATCGCTGGGGCTGTGGTTGCAGGCTACCAGCGGGGTCACAGGTGGCGGATAGTGAACGGCCTCAAGATATTGAGGTTAGCTGCGAAATAAGCAGACTTGTCTGACGAATAAGCAGTCCCCGACCAAGCAACAACAATCAACGACCGAATGACCGCCGGTATAAGTGGTCCCCTCTTGCTAATCAACAGCTTCGGGTGGAGGAATTAGCAAGGGTTAGGGCACCCTCTTGCCCTGGGGGCGAGAAATCGTCCCTAAAGGCGGAAGAATTAACATTGACGAATATATTAGTGAACGGCATGAAGATACGGAAGGCAACGGGAAACCACCGTATTAAAGATCATAAGATATCCCTAGTACAGATAAAATCATGGCTGATTTCAAGACGAAATGGAGTTTATAGTCCCCCAATCGGATCTCCGGGGGGGGGGGACAGTTTTGAATAATGCTGAGAGAAAAGTAGTGAAAGGAAAAAGAAGAACAAAAATAGCGACGTGGAATGTGAAAAGCTTGTTTACAGCGGGCAAAATAGACAACACTGTTCTTGAAATGAGACGTTTAAAAATAAATATATTAGGTATTAGTGATGTACAATGGCCGGGGACGGGAAAGTACCAAACTACAAACGGCATGATGTATTACTCTAATAATGACGACCCATCACATCGATACGGAGTGGGAATCATTGTGGATAAGGCAACCAATAAAACAATGACGAATTTTACGCCTATCTCTGAAAGAGTTATGCTAATAAAACTAGAAGCACAACCAACTAAAATAAACATAATTCAGGTCTACGCTCCAACAGCTGAAAAAGCGAAAACGAAATCGAGACATTCTATGAACAGTTAAATTCTGCACTAAAGTTAACAAAACAACATGAAGTTACAATAATCCAAGGTGATTTCAATGCAAAAGTCGGCCGAGGAAGCATCGATACCTGTGTAGGAGAATATGGACTAGGCACACAAAATGAAAGAGGGAAAGACTAGTCGAGTTCTGTCAAACCAACAACTTTGCAACAATGAACACGTTTTCAAACTTCCAAACAGGAGACTATACACTTGGAAGGCTCCTGCAGATGGATAAGGGTATTATAAGGAACCAAATAGATTACATACTCATAAACCAAAGATATAAAAACTCTATAAGATCAACAAAAACATATCCAGGGGCAGACATCTCCTCGGATCACAACCCAGTAGTAGCAACATGTGAAGTAAAATTTAAAAAAGTAAAAAAGACAAAATTAAGCAATAGAATTGACACCGCAAAACTAAAAAATATGGAGATACGTAAAAAAGTAGAAGAACAAGTCAACAGCAACCTAACTAATGCAAAACCAAATATTAAGCAAACAAAAAATGTCAACGAGAAATGGAAATACATACAAACAGCAATTATGGATGCCGGTAAAAACATCATGATGACAACAAAGAAATCTAAAAAGAGATGGATGAATGAGGAGATACTTAAACTAATGATAACGATATCAGAATATCAATAAGAATATAAAAAGAAAAATAAAAGAAACCAAAATAATAATAATAATAAAAGAAGCCAAAGTTGTCCGATAGATGTGAAGAAATAGAAGATTGCGAAAGAAAACACGACAACTTCAATCTACATAAGAAAGTAAAAGATATGGCGGGAATAAGAAGAATAAACCAATCATATATTCTGAAAGACGAAAATGGGAATACCGTAACGAGTGTAGAACAGAAACTTAAGACATGGACAAAATACATAAAAGACACGTTTAACGATGAAAGAACTAATACACCGCAGTGGGATACTAATAATAAAATAGGCCCCGAAATACTTAAAAGCGAGGTACTACATGCGACCAAACAAGTAAAGAGTGGTAAGGCGGTCGGGCCTGATGAAACACCAATTGAACTAATAAAACAGATAGAAGAAGAGACAATAGATGTGCTACTTGAGCTATTTAACTTAATCTACCAAACAGGCATGATACCAAAAGACTGGCTAACCTCAACTTTTGTAGTACTCCCCAAGAAGAAGAACGCAAACAAGTGCTCAGAATACAGGACTATAGCATTAATGAGCCACACCTTAAAAATATTTCTGAGAGTAATACACAACAGAATATCCAGAAAACTTGATTATGATATCAGTAACACACAGTTTGGCTTCAGAAACGCTATGGGAACTAGAGAGGCGCTGTTCGGTATAAATGTGTTGATGCAGCGATGCTTGGACATCAACTATGAGATCTATGCCTGTTTCGTGGACTTCGAAAAGGCATTTGACAAAGTCCAACATGAAAAACTAATAGAGATTTTAAAATCAAAAGATGTGGATGAAAATTACATCAAGATCATATGTAATCTATACTGGGGCCAAACAGCAAGGATTAGAATTGACAATGAAACATCAGAGGAGAGTGAAATTCTCCGGGGAGTAAGACAAGGCTGTGTGATGTCGCCTTTATTATTTAACGTATATAGTGAGGCCATCTTTCAGGAAACCCTAGAAGAACGCAAGGAAGGGGTAATAATCAATGGCGAAATCGTCAATAATATAAGATTCGCAGACGATACCGTTATAATAACAAACAACATAGATGATTTACCAGATCTAATACAAAATTGAACAACACATGCAAGGAGTACGGGTTAAATATGAATCTGAGCAAGACTAAATTTATGGTAGTAACTAGAACAGCAAATGCTAATGCAAATATTACCATAAATAACACAATAATAGAAAAGGTAGACACATATAAATACTTAGGAACATGGGTAACTAACGATGCAAATAACTCAAAAGAAATAAAGACAAGGATAGAAATAGCCAGAAATACTTTTGTAAAGCTCAAAGGTTTCCTTTGTAATAGAGACCTCAACTTAAATCTTAGAACAAGAATATTACGCTGCTACGTCTTCTCAACCCTATTATATGGAGCCGAGGCTTGGACCGTATGACAGAACGAAGTCAAGAAAATAGAAGCCTTCGAGAGATGGTGTTATAGAAGAATGCTTCGCATTTCATGGGTGGACCATATCACAAATGCTATAGTCCTACAAAGAATGGCCAAAGAAGAAGAAGTAATAAAAACAATAAAACGGAGGAAGCTAGAATACTTGGGACACATAATGAGGGGCGAGAGGTACGAGGTGCTAAGACTGATAATGGAGGGCAAAATACAAGGGAAGAGAAACATAGGGAGACGGAAAATGTACTGGCTTCGAAATCTTAGAGAATGGTTCGGGATAACATCGGCAAAACTTTTCAGAATTGCTGTAAAATGATGATATCCAACCTCCGTTAGGAGACGGAACATCAAAAAGAAGAAGAAAAAGAATTTATCTATCTATTGCATTTTAACTTTGTAATTTTTAATAATTGGACGTCAGGGTTTGAGTATAAGAGCAAACATGCGCACAAGGGCGTCTAGGGTAATAAAATCTGTTCGGTTGGAAACACTGCTCATGGTTGACCGTCATTTGAGTGGTAAATGTGAACGTGTTAACAATGCTAAAGGCTCCAGTAAATAAAAGAGACCTGTACACGAAGTGAGCAGTAGGAGATGCCGATTTTCAAGCGAATCAAGATAAAATCATTTGCAGACTGTGTTTTAAGTCTGTAATAAGTCATTAATATTTGTGATATCCGATAGATTTTGAACAACCTGCACGGAAATGTTTTTTTTATTCGACTTCGATGAACTTTGGTACTAAAAACCAAATATCTTTCTGAAAATTTAAAGAGAAGGGATGTTATTAAATTTGACTTTTTGTTATTTCATCAACTGTAATAAAACAATACTTTGTTGTATTTATGGACTTATTACACTGAAAAAATACTATGGCCAGAAATTAGATTTTAAACTAGGAACTGAAATCATCAACTTTGGGGGCGCTCTGCCACACACAGAGAAAGTCTGGGGGATTTTTTTATTTCAGTATGACTTCAAAATGAAATATTGACTACTCCACCATAACCACTCAATCACGCCCTAACACCTTACACAAAGATCTTCAACGAGCAAAGTTACTAACTGACTTAGAGGCTACTCAAACAATCAGTGACTGACTGGGAACTAATCGCAGCTTTTCTGGCAGAAAAATATGTCTAAATATGTCTTGGAGAAAGGTCTTTTTGACTTCTTAGAGAAGTACTGCAGTGAAAAAGTTTCCAGTGTAAGAATACTGCGGCGAGTTGCACCGTAAATCTACTAGGAGGAGTTAAATGAAATGAGACGAGAAATTGGAGAATCCAGGATCCGGATTAGAGTCGACGAGGCGACTGATGCTGTTGGCCGCAATATTGCCAACTTGATCGTCGCAAAGCTTGCCGAAAGCTCAGGTATAAGGCACTTTATTTATGTGCCCCCGTTGGAAAAAACCAAGGCCTTCACCATTGTGCAAGCTGTTCAAGAGGCCTTTCGAATTTTGCGGCTAGGAGCGTCAAACAAAGAGTTTTGCTTATGGTCACGGTCAGTGTGGCGTATATGCTTAAATGAAGACAGACTCTACAACACCTTTATCCAAAACTGCTACATATAACCTGCCTAGCCCACGGACTTTCCACGGTGGCAGAAGAGAAGAAGGTTTTTTTAAAAGACCCTAGCCGAATTGTGATTTTTATAAGAATTTTACCAAATACTCTTCTTCTTCCGGAACCAGTGATTACAAGATAAAGCACTTGGATCTCTGCTGTCTTGTACTACCAAAGACATTTTCAAGAATTTGTTCAGGTAATATAAGAACTGGAAAACGAAACTGAGTGTGTGCGAAAGGCGAATGAGTCGGAAGTTGGTCAAGCATGGTGGGGTCAAAATTAGAGACAAGATGAGGGTTGTCTTGGAGAGGAATGGTGGATGGGGAGGGGGTGACTAAAACAAATTACTGGTACATTGGCAGAGAAGGAAGGAGACAGGGACTTCCTGTGGGACTCCCACGATGTGGTAGCAGCGAAATATGTTGAAAGATCGTTTTCACGATTAATATATTTATGAAGCGACCACCGACTGCCATTTAAAGTAAAAAATTTAATTATTCATGTAGTTGTTTTTGCAATAAAAATAATAAAAAATGACAAATCTTTTTCTTTGCACCTTACACTGAAAAATACTTTAAAAGTTACAGCCTTTAGGGGCTACTGAAAATTTTCTTAAGAAATATAAAAGAAATTTTTTTGTTGTTTTTGAGATATAAATATATATTTTTGATGTATATTTTCAAATAATAAAAGATATAATTTATCTTACTTTAATTATAAATTATATTACAAAAAGAATCAGTTAATTGGTATCAACAAAAATGATTCCGACGTGTTGAATTCCCAAATATAGTGAATATTGAAATGATAGCTGAGGTATCTAACAAAAGTTGCTCAAAAGGGAAGACAATTTACGAGATTTAAAAAGTCTGTGCTTTTATAAGAATCTTCATACGATAGAGCGATTTTTCTCCACTTGTATGGTACGTAGCGCTGTATTAATGAAAAATATCTTGGAGGTTCATATCAAGCTAATAAAACCAGAAAAAGTCGTTAGATGTCACCCAACATCTTCTTTGATTAACAATTAATGCTCAACCTTCGTTATTCTTAAAGAAGTAAAATTCAAAGCTCAAACAGTAACTTTCTTCAGATGAAACAGACACTACAAGTTGTCATGCGAATTTTTCTTACCTCATATTGGTTAATTTTTTATTTTCAAAGTCGCTCAGCTAAAAATGGGCGAAATCAAACCATGTTAAAGTTTAGTTAGGCATTTTCCTGTCGGACATAGAATGAGAAAACCTCACACTATTTTCAGATAAATTTGAAAACGTGCACGTTTGCAATCTAATTGAGAGAAATAAATGTTGATTTTGACATTTTTGTACGTTGTCAAATGCCCTATCCTGGCGATTTCTTTTGAATTTTAGTTTTGTTTAATTTACCAGTTATTGTCACTCGATAGCTTGAATGGTGTGTAGCTTATTATTATTTAAAACTGAGTTCATATCCTTACCCCGCTAAGGAAATCTCGTTTCAACGCAACGGAGGTTGTGAGAGGCAGAACGGATCCCAGTATCAATTCCGAAGGCAAGGAAAATCAATTTTTGACTTATTCCCACTTTTTTTCCCAATTTTCTTCTTCGCTTTCCCTTGGATTACTATTGACAGAGGATAAGACGAAGCCTTGGGCAGGTAACTCCTATCTGCATATTCATTATTAATCTCCATTTATCGACTTAGTCGAAATGAGTATATTTCTGTTTGCTTTCCAGAGAAATAAAATTTTAAATTTATACAGTTCGCTAAAATCACAAAGTAGGTTTTTATTTACGATTCTAGCTGGACAATTTCCTCTACAGTTGGAATAGACTTGAATAAACTTTTTTTAATTTTGGTTCTATAAGAGACGTGTCTGTAGCCGATCTTGTCAAAGGCTTGCCTTAGAGCTAGGAAAGTTCTAACAGATATTTGTTTATTCCAAAGGTTAAATATAGTTGCAAACATAAACAGTTAGTTGTTGTGTGTTAGTAGACTTCTTTTTAGTTTCTTCAAGCTTTTTGTCGTTGTTGAAAATAAACTAAAAATAATTTTTAAGAGATTCTTTAAATTTTGTTTGTTTCTAAATATTTCTTAAATTTGGTTTATAATTACACTTTTTAAAAATAGTTGACCTTAATATGAAATTAATAGTTATACTCTATCTGTATAGGATTAGATGGAAAAAATGTAAACGAGTAGTTAAGAAAAACCTTGTTATTGAATTTGGCTTTTTTCTATTGTCTATTCAAGTCAAAGTTAAAAAAGTGGGTATACATTTTTTCCTTGTACAGGGGTTGTTAAAATACATGCCATTTTTACAGTATTTAGCAAAACTTCTTGTAATTTTTGGCTCTTGAATATTTCCATTATTTTAAATTAAGTTCCAACTTGCACTTTTTATTTTCGGTATTGGATTGACTGAGATGGTTGACAGTAACACCCCGCGTAAGAGCACGGCCTACAAACAGAGAGGTTAAGGCTCTTAAAACTTCGTTTTTACTACCAAGTCCTCACATACCATCTATGATACTGGGCAGTGTGGCAAGCACCGCGGCTTAGACGACCGCCATTGCTACCTCTTGTTCGAAGTGAACACAGGTACTCAATTATTTTTAGTGACTGAGTAGGCTACCCGCTAGGCATCAGAAGGCTCCGGAAGTGGAACCCAGACCCGTCCGCATCGCAACCCGCGCCTCAACCACGGGACCAGCTGGCTCATTGACTGAGATATTCTATAATAATTTTTTTTTGAGATTTTATTTCAGATTTATTTAGTTCGGTTTGCTTTGAGGTATTGTTCTAAATAGGCAAAGAATTTTAATTCTGTTCGTCGGCCAATAGGTAGACCTATTATTGGAGACATGTTTTAAATTAATGATGTTCAAAATAGATTTAGCTGTCTATAACTAAGCGTGTTAAAAATTGTTGAAATTAGTCTTTTTAACAAGTGACGTACTTGGCAGTAGATAGGTACAATTACTACTAGACCGCTACAATTTTTATTATATTTACGTAAGTCATAAAGTTTTACCAATGAGTTGGTCATAATAATTATTTTTATTTGGAAATGATTAATGTTCTTAATATTTTCTCTCCTGCAACCTTTATCTTTTGTAGTGCGTTTTAACTCATTAGTGTTAATTAAAAAATTTTTTTGTTATCAACTTTGCATATTTACAATCTACTCCTTATGGGAGTAATAAGTAAATGTTATGATTTTAATTAAATGACGTGAGGGGGATTTGGCTAGTGCCTTAGCCCCATATTTATTTTAACCAGTATTAATTAATTATGGTGAGGAGGTAGGTCCTGTGGCCATTTTCTTTTTAGCCTCCTGGTGACGGCAAGTTGGACGGACAGTTGTTCCACGAGTTGATTAGTATGCTCTGCCAATTTTTGGTGTACGATTCAGCCAGTTTTTTGATCTCTTCCGCTACATACGGAATTCCAAGGTCATTGTGGAGAGCTTCATTTGAGATATACCACGGAGCATCAGTTATGGCTCTAAGAATTTTTGATTGGCATCTCTGTAGGATCTTGGCATGTGATGCCTTAGTACAACCCCACAGCTGGATTGCATATGACCAGATGGGGTTTAAAATTATTTTATATAGGAGTATTTTATTTTGTGAGGTGAGCTGAGATAGTCTTCCCATTACCAAGTTCATCTGTTTTATTTTTAGGTCTATTTGTTTTCTATTTTTTAATAGGCGTGTTCCACAGTAATTTCTGGTCTAGATGTAAGCCAAGATATTCTATTTCAGTTTTCTGAGGTATGGGGTGTTTTTGAATAATACGGGTGGGCACACTATGCGTCTATTGGTAAACGTAACATGAGTAGATTTATCGCTGTTCACTGTTATTCTCCATTTGTGGAACCAGTCCTGAAGGGTGTTGAGGTGATTTTCTAGACATGCTATAACTGTTTCCGGATTTTCGCTGCTTGAAAGAATAGCCGTATCGTCGGCAAACGTCGTAATTAATGTGTTATTTGTAAGATGAGTATCAGAGGTATACAGTAAGTACAGCAGTGGTCTTAACACGCTACCTTGCGGGACTCCAGAAGTAATCTTGTGATAAGTAGACACAAGTATAATTGACTTGGGAAGTGGAGCTTAATTTTGTAGAGCAGACCTGCGTGCCATACCCTGTCAAATGCCTGCTGAATATCCAAAAATACAGCTGAGCAAATTCGTTTTGTTTCGAGGCTCTCCATTATTTTAATAACGATTCGGTGAGTTTGATGAATCGTCGAGTGTTGTTGGCGGAATCCGAACTGGTAATTTGGTATTATGTGCTCTAGATCTACGTCACTATGGATTATCTCGAGGAGTAGCCGTTCGAAAACCTTGGATGTCAGGGGTAAAAGACTGACTGGACGGCGGGAAGAGGGTTGTAAAGGAGGTTTTTCAGGTTTCTCGATTGCAATAATTTGAGCAAACTGCCACTGGGTTGGGAAATGGCATAGTCTGAGGATGCTGTTAAAGATTGTGGTGAGGTATACTATGGCTGCTCTAGGAAGATTTTGAAGGACTTCTCCCACTATCAGATCGTATTCTGGGACTTTGCGGGTATTCGTGGCTAATATTTGTTGTCGTACTTCTCTTGGTAAGGATGGATTGATTGGTAACGACAATTGGCATGGAGCCTCCAGAAATGAATTAATTTCAGAATCGTCGGTATTCGATTGGGATTGTGGAGATTGTGAAATGTTCAGCAAATGTTTCGGCCTTGTCTTCCTCTGATCTGGTCCAAGTGTCGTCCGGTTTCTTGATGGGAGGTATGGTGGCAATTGGTCGTTATAATTTTTTGGTTGCTTTCCACAACGTGCGATCGTCAGGTGAAAGATTGGGCGTGGCTAGCCAAGCAGCATCTTGTATCATTGTCGTCAGGTATTCGGTTGGTTCGTCAAGGTCTTCAGCGCTTTTAATTCGCAGGACAAGATTGAGGTTTCCTTCTAACAAATTCTTAAAGTGGGCCCAGTTGGTGAGTTTTGTACATAGTTTTGAAGTAGACTCTTTGTAGATAATTGTAGTGCTTAGGGTAATTATGATCGGGGAGTGGTCGGATGAGAGATCGAACTTAGCTTCTATTTGGGTGAACGTATTCGTTATACCACATGTTACTGCAAAATCGAGTAGGTCTGGTAGCCTGTTTGTATCGGTAGACCAGTAGGTACTCTGGCCAGTAGAAAGATAACTGCATCTGAGGTTTTCAATGGCTCGCAGCAGATTGCGGCCTTTTGGGTTATTTAACCTGGAATCCCACGCTGTGATGATGAATTTTGTATCGAATGTTTGCAGAAACTTCTCGGTAGAGATAAAGTGTCTTGGTGGATTGTAAACTGCTGCTATTATCAGTGGAGAAGGGAGAGCATACACCTGTATGCTTGTACTTTAAATTTTATTGGTCTGATAAGACACCCATTCGTGATGATTGATTGTATTTTTGATTACAACTACTGTCCCACCGTGTGCCGCACCATCTGGATAGTTAGTAAGGTATGTGGTATAGAACGGGATTTTTATTACTGTTCTTGTTGTTGCGTGGGTTTCTGAAGTTAATAATATATCAATATTTTGTAATTGCAAGAATGAGATTAATTCTTGGATGTGGTTAGAAATGCCATTAGCATTCCAGACAGCGATGCGCAACGAAGTCGATATTTTTATGTTAGTTTATTAATAACTGTTGAGAGCATGTTTAAGAACATGCTGTTCTGACTAATTAGTTGGGAGAACATTGATTTAAATTCATTAAGAAAGTTAGCAAGGATTTGGTTATTAGAAGATGCTTGATCGTTATTTTAAAGGTTGTCAGTTCTTCCTGCTGTTATTTGTGAGTCTTCTTCTTCAATCTGTTGAGTTGGCAATCATATTGTATTCTAATTTTGATATTGCTATTGAAACAGTTGACGAGTGCAGCCAAACCATTTCGTAGATTGCGAGAGATTCGTCTTCTAAAGCTTTTTTGATCTTGCCCTGTATTATAAGTCGTAGTATGTTGACTTCTCAATGATACGTCCCAGATATTGGAGTTTTCTTTCTTTGACTGTATTTGTAATTTCCTTTCCTATTTGTGAGTAGGATCGTTTATTTTGTAATGAATTTGTAGTGTCGTTGTTTATGTTATGAATATGGTTTCGAAGTGGGGGGAATTCGCTTTTATTCGGTATCTGTTGTGGACGCGTTATATTGGAAGTTCCTCTGAATGGGGCATTCCTGGCTCTCTGTAAGTCTTGGTACACTGAGCATCCCTTATAGTTAGCTGGGTGATTCCCGCTACAAAGAGCACATTTGGCTGGAGTATTTTGAGGTTCATTCCAGATGAAAGTTTCGTGGTCATGCAATGGGTTTGTTGTAATAACTCTTTGTATGGCCGTAATCCTGGCAACGAAGGCACTGCGGTATTGTATTCTTCTTTCTAGGCGGCTCGATTATGACTTTGATATTATCGATATGTTTTACGTCGAATATGATTTTATTGTTATTTTTAGGTTTTATATTTACCATAAATAATGGTAGTGGTTGCTTAGTTACTCTGTGACGAATATTAATGATATTACAAACTTCATGTCCTAATTTACCTAGTTCATTTTTAATAGCTTCTGTTGAAATCGTATGATGAAGATTTCGTATAGCCACTCCTCCTTAAGTTGGTAGGTGTGGTGTATTATGTTTTCCTTCTTAAGATTTCATTTTGAGATTTTGCGTTTTGAGTTTTCTGTAGGAATATGACGTGTTGGTGTTAATTTTAATCGTGTTATTCAATAACTCTTTTGTGTAATATTGTTCTTTTTCTAGTACTGCATTTATATTTGTGATCATTTCGTTGTAGTTATTTACCCCGTAAATATAAAAAGGTGGTGGTTTTGAGATTTTAGGTTGCCGAGTACTAGATGTTTGGTTCAGGTTTGCACTGCTGCTTGGAATTTGTGAGAGTGCCTCGAATCCATTGGAAGTAGTTATAAGAGTAGTTTGTTGATTTGTTGAATGTGGTTGCGAGTTGTTTCTTTCTCGTTTTTTTACTGTTTGCTACGCGTGTTTGGGTTTTTGTGAGGTTGATTCTATATTTTCATCGTCCATTATTACAGAAGTAGATTCATCACTTTCCGATGGGTTTTTGTTTGAGGTTGGGTCGTTGGATTTAGTGGGGGTTACAAAATTAGGTACATGTTGGTATGGATTAGCATTATTTGGCTGTAGTGGCACGGATGTGTGAGAGTTCATTGTATAGGAGGGAAGTATTGGTTGTCCATAAGGCGCAAATGGGAATTGCGAATTTGGTTGGCTACCGTATTGGTTAGATTGTTGATTTCCCTGATAATTAGAGAGATTGAATGTGAATCCGTAATTCTCGGAAGCGGGTTGCATTAACAGGCCTGGGGGTCCAGAACCGGTCCCATTTCTCATAGGAAACGTGTATTAATTGTTGATTTTTAATATTTTATATACACAGAGTTAATAGATTAATATAACCAATAATGTGTTTGTACATACGATTTACTAGCTGCAATAAGCGTATTTATCACTTATCAATTTGAGTGGCACTGAATTTAGTTGATCTGCACTTGGCAATTTCGAAGATAGCAGAGCGTAGTCGATGTGCGTATCACTCGAAAGTCAAATGGGAACTCGGGGGGGAACTTAAATAGTGCATACTTTAAATACAAATTAAAAGCTACGCTTTATATTTGTATATGTCAAATTCAGTGCCTCTTTTAATTACTGATTTTGATATTATGAAGTATGGAATTTTAGGTTACTAACTAATGATTTTCATTTCAATTGTTTTAGCAATTTTATGTGATTAATTAATACTTCACTTAGTGATGAGATGTTTATAATATTTAACATATATTGGGAGTAATTTAATTGGGCTTATTTTATTATTTACGTCAAAACTTTCACCATTACGATTTGCTAGTTCTTGAAAAGTTTAGTTAATAATCACTTATTTTTGTCTATTTTGTTGATATTGCGGGTAAAAATAAAGAAAACATATTACCTTACAGTTGCATTGTTGTTTACAGTATTTACAAGTGTAGTTGCTGTAGAAGCAATTTCCAAGTTCTAAATAAGCGTTCTTTATCTCTTTAGGTTTTTCATATTGTAGCAACCAGTTGAATTGCTTGCTACTTTGCTTATGTTTTTATCTATTACAATTTACATTGTTTTAGAAATTAATTAAATAAATTACGATGTCAGTACATTAATTAAATTACAATTTAAATTTAACTGTTTAATTAAATTGTAATATAATTATTATGATAACATTACTTGGAAGCTTCTTTGCAAAACCTAAGGATAGTTTAAGTCCTAATAGGTTGTTACATAGTTACAAGGGCAAATGTAAGAACAATTTCTATAATTGTTCTGATAGATATTTTAGGAGAAAAAGATGCGCGCATATTGCAATAAAACACACATCGGAAAATGTGGTGATTACAACATAAATAGAGTACCCCTGCAAAATATGTTTTATGCATGAGAGACCAGCAAACTACAAGGCACAATACAATAGCACAAAAACCTAACATTAGATATCCTCGTACTAACCCTCTAATCGTTGATTATACCCCATGATCGTATCAAACTCTTTCTAGCGCAGTTAACGCAACATTTTAACATTGACTTTAATATTAATCGTTTAGTGAACACGTCTAATACGAAAACTAAATTTGCTAAAATGGTTTAATTTAGAACAATCAGTTTGTATTCCAACATGGATTACTTCAACATGGTAGTTTATTAGATAACATTTATATAAACAATTATCATAATTTTGAGGTAAAGTATTCGACTTTATCTGATCATTACGGCCAGTTGGTCACTTTTCTGCATATAAATAAAAGTATAATTGATACTGAAAATACAAATTTTTGTTAAAGAATTTACAGATAAAATAAGAGAGTTTTAAAAAACTACCCATTGGATGGGCAGGAAGTTTTATCTGTGACAGGTGTTAATATTTCATACAGGAAATTTAATTCTATATTTGTTACTGTTTCAGAAATAATATTTGTAAATAAAAAGGTGTATTGTAAAAAGTAATAAAATACAATTTGGGCTGCAATAAGAAGAATCATGTAGGTACATAAAAAGTTAAGAGGTGTGCAAACAACAATATAATGACTGATGCAAAATTGTTAAAAAGGCAGTAACTGATGTAAAGGGAAATTATTACAATAAAATATGTGCATTTCAAAGCAAAGCAAAAATCACTTGGAAAATTGTGTCAGGTTTTACAACTGTCAAAACCAATAGACCTGATATTATCTAAAATTTAAAAAATTTGAGCACAATATTTTAAATAAATTCAATAATTTTTTTGTAGATAGTATTAGAGATTCAAATACAAGTTGTATTTTAGAGGAATATGATTAATAGACAATTTTTTTATTTCTTTTCCACGACAGTGAGACAATAAATTGAACAGATAGGCTGAAAAATATTAAACAACTAGATTTAATAACATTAAAGTTAAATTATCAAAAGAAATGAAATCAGTTATATCTACACCTTTATGCCCTATAATTAACCTGTGTTTTGGAAATGAGGATATTTGGAACAGATTTTCTAGTAGCAAAAGAAATCAATAATTTTGCTAACGAAACTTACTCTTATCAATGAAAAAATGCGCCATCTGCAATTGAAAATGGAAGGTCTTTTCAATAATATGTACTGACGTGAGAAAAAGAAAAAGAGGAGAAGAATATATCTATTAAAAAGATTGAACAAGTTTTAGAAGATTTTCCAGAACTGAGTTAAATATAATTTTAGGAGACTGAAACGTAAAAGTTGGCAGAGAAAATTGTAGAATTATGAGCACTTATTTTTAACATAAGAACTTCCATAAAAAGTTCTGGATTTTACCAGATGGCAAAATGATTAATCAAATTGATCATCTAATAATATATAAGGAGTTCAAGAAAGTAATACAAGATGTAAGAAACAAAATACAATAAGCAAGATATAAAATACTACAAACTAACAGACCGAAAGATTTAGAAATGTACAGAAACCAGAAAAGAAAAAAAAAATGTACTACGAGAATAAATTACAAAATTTGGAAGAACATTGAATGTTAAAAATACAAGGCAAGCAAGCTCATCGAGATTGCTGTTCTGTAAAGATCAAAAAAAAATTGGCAGATGAGACAGAGGCGATTGAAGCATAAAGAAGTATTTCACAAAAATTTTAAATCCAAAATACTTCATAGACGAAGAGAATGAAGAAAACTACAAGAACAAAGATAAACTAGAGGTATCAGCACTAACGAATAAAAATTATTTTGCAAATGAAAAGCTCCGGAGAGTATTACGACAAAGCTGATAAAAAATGGAAGAAAGACAATATTATAAAAGGATGGCAATACTAGGCACCGTTTACAAAATATTAGCTACAATAATACGCAACAGACTACAGAAATATTTAGAAAAGCATGGAGGATAATACCAAGGTGGTTTAGAAGAATTTGTTCACCGATTGATCAAATTATTACGTTAAAAAAATTACAAACATTATGTGACGAATATAGTATTTATGTGTATGTTATTTTCGTAGATTTTCTAAGAGCTTATTATTATTAAATAGAAAGACATTGTATCCAGCAATGAAAGAGCTGTGAATACTTAACAAAATAATAGGATTGGTAAAAATTACATTAGAAAACTCAACAAATAAAGTAAAAGTCCGTAACCTTTGGGCCATTTAAAACATCATCTGAACTAAGACATTATCTGCAAAACGTTTTAATATAATTCTGAAAAAATTTATTAGAAAAGCGGAATAAATCGTACTGAAACAATAATAAATAAGAGCCATCGATGTCTAGCACATGTCGATGATATTACTATTTTGACAACAACGAGGAAGGACCTAAAGAGAGTAACAGATGAATTAGAAATAAAGGCAAGAGAAAAAACAAAGATTAAAAAAGAGAAGATTAAGCGGAAAGAAACAAAACAAAAGCACATAGGAATAGAACTAAAAAATGGGGAGAGGATGAAAATGGAGAATGTAAGTTTTGTCAGCACAGAAGAAATAACAGCAAGAATAATAAAAGGAGATTGTTGTAGAAGTGCTCTGAACAAACTTTTGAGATTTAAAGTTATATTTCGAAATGCGAAAGAATATACAAGACAGTTCTACGACAAACAGTGACTTACGGTTGTAAAACATGGGTTATGAATAGAAAAGAAGCAGGAAAATTGAAGATCTGGGGAAGGAGAATGCTAAGAAAAATATTTGTAAGGAAACAAAAAGAACTAACTAGGAGGTGAAGTTAAAGTATGGTAGAGTTATAATTACACAGTCTATAAAGAAACAACTTTTAAGATAGTTGGGATATATTAAATAAACGAAGACAACTGTATAGTAAAAAAAGTACTGCTTTTAAATTATGCGCTGAATAGAAGACAAGGACGACCCCAAGTTAGCTTACAAGCAGTGGAAAGACATCTACGGGAGAATGGCATAGTAAACTGGAGACGAAAAAACCAAGATAAAGAAGCACGAAAGAAAATACTAGAGCTATGTCCCTAAATGGTTTGTTAGCGTTACATACTTATATATATTTTGGTACTGGTACATTCCTAGAATTACTTAAAATAGCTTAGATCGTTTCTGTCCAAAAAAAAAGATAATTCAAATAAAACAAAAAATTCTCGTCCCATAGCAGATTTGAGAAAATAATTTGTTACTTTTTTAAAAAAAGAAAAATGTGAAAACTATTTATTAAAAAAAGAAAAGTACAAGAATAGCTGTCTATTAAGTTGTATCTCAAGTTTTGAGTGAGCTGAATAGCAAAAAAGATGGCTAGGCTTTGTTTCTTGACCTTACAATAGCTTTTGGTGATATAAGTTGTAGTATTTTGTTATCAAAGCGGCCAAATTATGGTGTTCTCGGAGTACCACTTAATCTAATGAAATTTTAATTAGTGATTACGAAGCAGGCTATGATATACTAGGAAGCACAAGGAATTATCATTATCCTAATTTCCTGCCCTTAAAATAAGGAGTTCCCAAGAATCGACACTTGGGCCACTATTTATTACAATTTACATAAACTATTTGTCTGGATAGAAAACATTATGATGTATGCAGATGATTGCTCCATAATTACCTTAGGAAATAAAAATAAAAATATGCTAAACGAAGTGCAAACCATAATTGATGGTCTAGAAAAGGGATTCTTATTCTTCTTTCTTTTTCTATTATAATTAGCCTGTTTCTAGCCGCACACAATTGTGCAGGTACTGTGAGCCATGTTGGGCGTACCGGGCACGTGGCTAGCCTAACCCGTTAATTTAGAAGGAGAGAATGTTCTTCACGCCAAAGGTGTTTGTATGATGATCGTAGAGCATTAGATATGTTTGCCATTGCCGGGGTTCGAACTCGGGACCACCGCGCGCCAGAATGACAGGTCGAGGCCTTTACCTCGCAGCTGTCGTGCTCTCTTTTTTATTAATGACTTCAAATTAAATGAAGATAAAACAGTAACTTTAGTGTTATTTTACTTTCAAAATAATCTATTTTTTAGTTCTTATCTTATATAGAAGGCTGGACTGGAACTCTCGTATTGACACGCTTGTCAAAAAGTTGAGTCAATTTACTTATGCTCTAGTTGTTCTTTCTAATCAAGTAGGAACAGAAGCAGCTTTAATAGCTTACTATGGTTTTGTTTACTGCCGATTATTCTGTAACTTAATTTTCTGGGGTAACTAGACTAATACTTATAAGGATTTTGCTGGTTAAAATCGTATGCAAAGAATCTTAAACAGGAAACCAAGGTATATCTGTAAAAATACTTTTATATAAAAGAAAATATACTAACACCTCTCTTTATATATTGTATTGTATAATATTGATCAATGAAGATTACGATAATTTTATATAATAACAGTAATGTCATGATTACAATAAAAAATAAAAATCCGATTTGTGTTTTTACAAACCAAATTTTACTTATGTACAACGTAATGTAAAACATAATGTAATTAAATGTTTCAATCATATTTCTAAATTTACAAGAGATATTAATAATTAAGATGGGGACGCGGGGGCTCAGATGGTTCAACCAGTTGGCTCTGTCCTCTAGCCGGCGCGCGCGAGTTCGAGTCTCGCTCAACCCATGGGTGTGTGTGAATGTCCTAGAATAAGTGCATGTCAGTGGGCACAATAAGCCCTTCAGGCTGCAGTGCCTGTAGGTGACCAAAAAAAATGAAGATATTGAAAAAATATTTATATCAGAGAAATTTTAAAACTACAAACATTTTTGATCATCAAATATTGTAATTTATATCCATTTATTTATTTTGCTTTAAGACGCATATTTTTTATGTATTTTACAGTATATCCGTATAAAAGACACAAATACATGCTTACTTTCTTTCTTAAATACAACCTACATATATTATAGTACAAAAGAACTAAAATAACTATCCTGTTAAAACTACATCAGACATAGACTAAATTCCTAAATAAACTCAAAACCATGTTTTGCTACCTACTTAATCAAAATAGCATAATTTTGTAACTTGTTGACAGTGGCTAATGCTCTTACTTTCTGCAGTGTATCCACTTTGATGATACAATACATGCTAGATTAGCAATCGCTATTAGAACTTTTATATAATTAAGAATTAGATAAATATCAAGCCAACGAAATCCAAGCCACAAACGTACAGGTAAACACCAAAGAGTCGCACTTGGTTGTAACTGTCCACCACGTCACAAAATATTTTCCGACAAATATAAACAAATATTTCAAATTCGTGGAAATAGATTTATCGCAAGAGACAACTGAAATGCCAAGTATTCCCAATGGAATAACTAAAATTAAGGACCTAACCTTCTTCGATTCTTAACTGACAATCATTTCAATAATCCGGAAAACTTACTTGCTACCCAACAGATCTGAGAAAACTGCTGGTTTTAGATTTTTTTATAACAAATAGCATACCAACACAAAATGGTTTATTAGTAACTACGCCCTGTCATAACACCACATTTCTGTCATTCTAAATGAGAGTATTACTACCAAAACTGGTAGCGACGGTCACTGACTTCTTCTTCTTCTTGCGGTTCTTATCCGTTCCGGATGTTGGCAACCATTTGGGCTATTATAATTTTGTTGACTGCTGTCTTGAATAACTGTGTTGTGGTCATAGAAAACCATGTTCGCAGGTTTTGAAGCCATGATATCCTTCTTCTACCCGGACCTCTTTTGCCTTGTACTTTTCCCTGCAGTATAACTTGAAGTAGTTGGAATCTGTTTTCGTTCCGCATAATGTGTCCTAGGTACTGGAGCTTTCTTGTTTTTATTGTAGTCAGTATTTCTTTTTTTTCATTATTTGCAGAATTTCGTCATTCCTGACTCTCTCTATCCATGACACTCTTAACATTCTGCGATAGAGCCACATTTCAAATGCCTCCAGCCTTTTTCTGTTGTTTTGTCAGGGTCCATGACTCTACTCCATAAAGAAGGATAGGAAGACGTAGCATCTCAGAAATCTTATCTTTAAATTAATTGTTAAATTGTGGCTTTTGAAGATGGTACTCATTTTGTTGAACACGGCTCTAGCCTTTTCAATGCGGATCTTTATTTCCTGTGAGTTATCCCACTGGTCATTAATGGTGCTACCAAGGTAAGTATACTTTTCCACTTGTTCTATAGGTATATGGTTTATCATGAGTTGACATCTGGGGATATTATTTTTACTGATGATTATTAATTTCGTTTTGTTTATATTGATGTCTATGCCCTGTCTCTGACTACATTCTGTTACTCTGTTTAATAGTACTTGTTAAGTCCTCTAACTTTTCAGCAAAAATGACTGTGTCGTCTGTGTACCTGATGTTATTTAATCTTTCTCCATTTAAGAGAATCCCTATATTTGTGTTTTCTAACGCTTCTCTGAAGATGTATTCTGAATAAAGGTTGAACAATAGCGGAGACAGTACACAGCCCTGTCTCACCCCTCTCTGGATTTTTATATCTACGATGTTTTCTTCTTCTAATTTCATTGATGCCGTCTGATTCCAATATAGATTTATAATAATTCTTAGATCTTTTCGTCTAGTCCTATGTTTCTTAAAATATCTATCATCTTTTGATGTTGGACTCTATCAAAAGCTTTTGAAAGTCTATGAAGCAGGCATATACATCGCAGTTTACATCCCTGCAACGTTGAATTAATACTTGAATGCTAAATAGGGCTTCGCGTGTTCCGACTGCGTTCCTGAATCCAAACTGTGTAGGTGCTATTTGTTCTTCGCATAGTTTGTATATTCTCTTATGAATTATTTTTAGAAATGATTTTAATAGGTGGCTCATGAGGCTTATTGTTCTATACTCGTTGCACTTCTTAGCTCCTGGCTTTTTAGGTAGTAGAATGAATTCAGATTTAAGCCATTCTATAGGTATTTTTCCAGTGTCATATATATAGTTGAATAGATCTGTCAGCCATTTCACGTTTTCTTCATCTAGGAGTTTCAAAACTCTGTCTGTATGTTGTCTGGGCCAGGTGCTTTGCCTTCCTTCATACTTTTTATTGCATTTTGTACTTCTTCTACTAGTATTTTTGGTCCGGTTTCGCTGTTTATCTGGAGAGGTTTTGGTCTATTATCGTGAAATAGCTGTTCTGTATATTTTTCCATGTTTCACTGATTTCATTTTTATTGATAATAATTTTCCTTCTTCATTTACTAGTTTGTTCACAGTTCTCTTTTATATTTCCCAGTCAACCTCGTTAATTTTCTTATATATATTAAAATTGTCGTGTCTCGCTTGTAAGGTTTCTATTTCCGCACATTTTCTTTTAACCTCGTTTTCTTTTGCTTCTCTTATTTTCAATTTTATTCTTCTATTAATGGTATTATATTCTAATGGATGGCTTTTGCAGTCTTCTTTTCTCTATCAGTTGTAGGATTTCATTTGTCATCCATGTCTTTTCTTTACGGTGTCTGGTTTTAAGCATTCCTTTTGATACTTTCCACAGTGTCTTTTACTTTTTGACCTCCTCTTCTATATTTGATATATTGACCATATGTCTATTTATGTTTGTGTTTAATCTAATCTCGTCGTTTAACCTTATCTTTGCTTTATGTTTTATTAGTGGTTCTTTTAGTTTTCTTACATCATACTTATTAGTACCTTTCTTTCTTATTCTTTTAATTTAACTTTAAAGGTGCCCACTAATGGGATGTGGTCTGACTGTATATCTGCACCTGGATATGTTTTTACACAGGTGCAACTGTTTCTGTATCTTTTATTTATCAGGATAAAGTCTATCCGATTTCTAACAACGTTTTCCGGTGAGTCTTTAGGCGATTTCCACGTGTAAAGTCTTCTTGGTGGAAGTGTGAAAAATGTATTCATTATTTCTAAGCCTTGTTCTCCTGCAAATATGCTTAGTTGGTTTCCACGCTCATTTCTTTCTCCTAACCCGTGCGATCCTATGAAATCACCTTCCCGACCTTTTCCGATTTTTGAATTGACACTGACTAAGAAATATTTAAAGAATTAATGAATGAAAATATAGGAACGTGGTAACTGATTGCTTGAACAGAACGACAATCAATGAGTTCTATAACTAGTCCCTCATATGTCTGACAATCCATCAGCGAGAAAAGGCAAGCCACAAAGAGATAGTAACAACCGCGTAACGTGGAAGATCTACCTGATTATAAAATACTGTCGAGGAAACTTACCGCAACTCAATCTTTAAAAATTCAGAACTATTTCGCAGATGACTACAGTTTTTGAAAATTTACCATATGTCCAATTTGGTTTTATTATACATTTCTACAACAACATGGTAAGTTTAGATTTGCGTCTAATTAGCCAGCTAATTTGCTTTGATTTGAGGTTAATTTGATTTTTTTGGCTATTATATGAAGCTTTTACGCCAATTTTTTATCCAGCGTTATTCCCAAATATTTTACTTCTTTCTTAGCAGGTATCCATGCCCCATTTATTGTCGGGTTGTAAAAGCGATCTGAATTGACTTTTCTTTGCTTACTTTTATTCTACAAGTACCAAACCAGTCTTGAAGAATATTGAGGTGTCATTCAATATTTTAGGAGGTTTCTTGAGGGTTTTCACATACATCAATTACAGCAGAAAAAAGTAGCAAACGTCGTATTGATTGTAGTTGGGATATCTACGATAAACACAAGATATAAAACAGGATCCAATACGCTACCTTAAGGGGCGTCCGAGTTAATCGAATAGTAAGTAGTTGGATGGCTCGGTATTAAATTTGGCATGGAAATATCTATCAGCAAGATAAGATTTTAGAAGAAAAAATAAGGATTAGGTAAAGTAAGTTTTAGCTTGTACAATAAACCAGGATGCCAGATCCGGTCAAAAGCCTGTTTAATATCTAGGAAATGAGCTGTGCATAGTTTTTTCTTTGAGACTTTTGATTATTTTATTTATTATCCTATGGCTTTGTTGAACAGTCGAGTGACTTTTATAAAATCCAAATTGGTACGATTTTCTTATCCAAATTAATTTCCTACATAATATTTTTAACGGCAATCTTTCAAATATTCTTGTCATGGTGGGCCGTAGACTTATTGGCCGATGAGATAGACTTCCGGGATGTTTCTTGGATTAAACATGTGATGTAGCATGCAGCACTGTCAATTTTATCGTACTCTTTAAGTCTAAGGCCAAGGTTGATATTATCCTCAAAGTAGGTTTGGAAATAATTCAATCTGTTTTAAGTGACGTCAGTTTAGGAATATCAGGTCTATTGATAATGTGGTGCTAAGGGTAGCAATACTGGGAGTGTTGTCTGTTGAGAGATCTTAATTTGATTTAACTTTAAAATAATTTAAAGCTATGTCTTTACTCACAAGTAAATCATTTCAATCAGGAATCTAATTGGAGTCAGTTGGCTAGTACGTTAGTTAGTCATTAGAATGGTGGAAGCAGTTGCTGTTGGTAATGGCTCCTAGTAACTTTCTGCCTTTAGTAGTAATTAGTCTTTTCCCAATCTGTGTGTTTTGAATTCTAATCTCCACAACTAATGTATCTATTGCCTAATTGATGAAACAGTGCGTATGTTTTGGTGGGCCATATATGGCTGAAATGTTAAAAGACCAAGCTCTTGCATTTTATTAGTCTGATGTTTCGGTAATTCGTGATGAGATATGGTGTTACGAATAATTAGTGCTGCTCCACCATGCGTCGTTCCGTCGGGGTGTATTGTATGATATACAGTGTAATTAGGTATTTGGATTACGGATCTCTCCGTAAGGTGGGCTTCTAAAATCAACAGTACATCAATTGAATTGTTTGGTAGGAAATTAATTCAGTTTTTGGTTTATTAAACCATTTGCGTTTCACGAACAGATACGGAGTGATAAAAGATCCATTAATGTGTTATTTTACTTATCACTGTAGACAGCATGTTCAATACCATACTGTTTTGGCTTATAAGTTGTTTAAACGTAATTTTAAATAAGCGTATAACTGTGTTCTCATGCTTTATTTTTCTGATTTTCCGTACTGATTGTTCTTACAGGACCTACATATGATAAGTTGTCTTTAATTCCATATTGAGTACTTACTCTGGTGTTAGTTTGAGTATGTTGACGTTGGATATTGTTTTAAAAATAAAAAACCTTGACATGAAACTTAATCATACAAGGCTATAAACCTACTGCCCATCCTTAGTTAATATATTGAAGAGGTTGTTAATCAAAATAATACAGGGGGACTATCAACTAGCATATTCTCTGCTTAGCTACCGGTTTGGTTTTCGAGAAATAATGTCTCCTTCTGAAATCTTACTTCAATGATAGAAATTTCTATATAAAACATAAAACAATTTTTCTCATATTGCAATATAAAATCTGGTGTTCCACAACAGTGCTGAGTCCATTTCTTTACCATATATGTATACAGCAGACTTGTCTGAAACATATATCATGACTGCTACATTTGTTGACGATATTTGATGAATGATTCAGTAATATCCTTTGACAGCATGCAAATGCATTTAAATTTGCTTAACGAATAGTACAACAAATGGCGAATTAAAATAAATAAATCTAAATTTGTCCAATAGTCACTGCACATACTAAAAGCTATTATTCTCTAAACCGTTAATGGAGCCTCTGAGAATCAGTTGTTAAATACCTAAGATTACACCTAGATTAGCGCCTTACATGGTAGATACTTAAATACATACAACACACACATATAATTTGAAATTATAATTTGATTTACAGAATTTTATATATAGAAAACTAAACAAAAAATATTTCATTTATAAAACATTTGAAACCTTTAAATACTTAAATACAATATGCGCCCTGGACTTAAATATTAAGTTAAATAAATTAACAGAAAGGTAGGTAATACTAAACAACAGTATACGTTAGCTACTTTACCTAGTTAAGATTTATACCAACTATAAATATTTCGTGAACAATTTAGCATATAAATTTTGAGAAACTTGCGTAAAACTTGAAAGCAGGGAGTGGGGAACACAGCAACTGAAGTAAGTTTAAATAATACGTGAATTATTATATTTAGTTACTCTATATCAAAAGTCACTTAAAGTATTTATGGTTAATGTGGTGTTGTTCACAAAACTTTTAAAAGCATTTCGTCGTCCGCAAGAGATTTATTTGTCAGAGCAAGGTTGTCATCATTTAGGCTTCAAAATTAGAGGGGCGCTGCAATGCTGGTTGTACCTCAAGAATTTTAATATAATAATTTAAATTTTGTTTTACTTTTTTTGCAGTTCATTAATATGCAATGTTATAATAAGAACGGAAAAGCTAACACATTTTTTACAAAAGTAAAATTTGTAGGCGGATTCTTGCGGTTTTGTGGTATGTATAATATATCGCTAGATGGCAGGCCACGACTAAATGGAACAATTTATTTAAGAACTTACCAAAATTGTAATTAATAATAAAGTTATTATATACTAAAAATAAAACAACAAACAATTTTATAATCACAACCAAATAATTAAAATTTAATGTAGATACTTATATGTACACATTTAAATAAAAAGAGAATTTGTTTATATTTTTTGTAAATTGTTTTAATGTTATCTAAAAGTGATTTTCATCCTACTTTTTGAGTGTTTGATTATTGTCGTTCGAACAAGGCTTTTCTAAATTTGTGTTGAACTGTTGAAGGAGACCATTTTTTTGCACTCTTCCAATGCCTTACAGCCTTTTGTTTTTGTATTTAAAACTTATGGTTTCTCATTGCTCAAGCATTGATCTGTCTGCAGGTGGCCCAGGATTAACAATCATCTTGTATTTCAACTTCCTTAACATTTCAAGAAATTTCTTTAATATGAAGTTTTAATTAAATACGCAAGCATTAAGTTAATAATATTTAACAGACTAATTTTCACATTGAGCACTGAAGATACATATAAATTATTTTTTAAATGTATCAAATCATAATCGCAATATTATGAAATGCATCTAAAATAATTTTATAAAACACTTTTTGATAGTTTGAAATTGTTTAAAATATATAATCCTTTCAGGAAGTAATTTTTAGCAAATATTTCAACTATAATAAATATTATGTAATAAAAATGGTTACTTGGAATTTGAGATATCATTGTTATTTATAGATGTTATTTTTTTAAAAATTTTACTTTAAATTGGTATTGCATTTAAGAATAGTTAAACGTATTGTCGGCAAGTTTAGCGTATATACTTATTTAACTTATAAATATTAATTTGGAAATATGTATATAATTAAGTATTTTATTTAATAATAGGATGCTGATAAATCACTAGACATTCTCTATTATAATATACATAAAAGATGGATGTTATTATTACAATATTTGGCAAAATTTAAATTCATATTAAATTTGTAAGTTAGGTAAACATTTTTCTAGTCATAGTCATAGTCATAGAATTTAAAATAGTTTTAAAAAACATTTTTTTATAAGGGCAGAAAGCGAACCTACGAGAGTCTTAACCTCTCAGTTTAAAGGCCGCGCTCCCACGCGGGGCGTTTGAGCCTCACTCAATTTGTATTCAGCAATATAAAAAATACTTTCTATTAATTTCAAAAATGTGTAAATTAAATGTAAATAGTTTTAAAATGTATAGAAAAACTTGAGCTAAATAATTTTAAAAATTACTAAAATATTAAGATTTGGCCTTATAAAAAATAAGGGATAAATTCAAATACTACGGTTCTGTTCCTTTTTCATTAATAATTAATTTTCTTTTTATTTTTTTAAGATATCTCAAATAGAACTTGAGCTGTTCTGAATAAATTGGGGGAAACTTTAGAGGTGACTTTTTATCCCTTTAAAGGGTCTATGGGTAGCTAAAAAAATACGATCCCTTATTGTTTCCCTTCTCCAACATATCTAAGTTTTATTAAAATCGGTGAAGGACATCGGTGTTCTTTGTAACAATTTCTTCAAAAGCCATCTTAAATGTAAGTTACACAAATGTAAATTTGATTGCTCACATATGATAACAATAAAAATATGCGCGATAAAAGTGATTTACAATTTTTATTCTATTAGTGTCGCCCGTCTTCTTGTAAGCGTGGTCTAAAAACATTCCTTAGGACCGCCGAGCCACCACAAAGGCCATAGAAAATTTTTAATGAAAATAAACATTTCTTTGCGCTCCCATTCCAGAAACGTTCTTTACAGCCGTTTTATTGTGACTCTATTCTCATTCTTTTTAATTTTAATTAAGCGATGGAACTGTCAGGACGCGCCGGCCGCTCTCGCGCGTTGTTATTGGGTGATTTTGCAGTTTGAACAGTGGAGCTATTATTACGGATGGGCCATTGAAACCTAATAGCCATCCGTCTGTTACAGACTATAAGTACACTAAATTGCACTTGATGTCCAAATATAGCTCACCTCATTTGCCGCAGTTTGTACTCTCAGCGATTTTTAAAGCCCGGTGCCCTTTTATTGCTCTTTTACGTCCCAATTTCCCGAATAGCTGCGCTTTCTGGTACGCCGAGCCGATTTGCATGTCGGGCTTAATTGCAAATCCCGAATAAAGGGCGGTTTTCGAGTCGCACTTATGAGTGGAATTTTAAACTCGTTCGCAAATAATGTCCTTTGTAGCCAGTTAGAAGGAGCGAGCCGCATATTCCGACCCGCTGCGAAAACGCCGTTCGCGTCTGGAACGAAATCCGTCTTTATGTCTATGGCAGCCCTGCCTGTAGAGCTGCTTTTCCTCGCGTGATAGCCGATATTTATTCTGCGGCCGTTGCTGTAATGGTATCGAGGAACAAATTTTATGTTATGATAGTTATATAAACAGCCCAAATGATTTCGCAGCGTAATAAAACTCTCGGGCGAAATTTAGTTTCTGCTGCATAAACGACCGTTTTGTCTACCAAATGGCAACATTCGAGAACGAAACAGTTTTCTTAATGTAATAGCGTTGAAACGGTATAGTGCTAAGTGCATATTGCCATTTCTACAGCACAGCGTCTCATTTATTACATTATTACTTTTCCTACAGACCGTATTTGTATGTATGTGCTGTAAAGTAGTTTTCCGCAATAGAAAATACCTTTTTTAGTAAAGAATAAATAGGACACACAAATTTAAATTAACGACTACATATACTACAATATACAATTACAGCATGTCTTAGTAGTACTTAAGTTGTACTCGTATTACATAAATAATGATGTACATGATAAATTTTAAATCACTTCAAGAGTGAGTTGTATAAGACAAATAATAAGAGGCTTTGAACAATATAATAACATTGTCATTTAAATGATTCTATTAATTATTAATAAACATGCAAATAAGCAAAAATGTTATTTTTGAGAAAAAGATAGGAGAAGGAAGGAAAGCAATTCTAAACATAAACGACGATGTTAAATAAATATAAAAAAGTGCATTAATTAAAATATAAAAATGTTGATATTAGTCATACTTAGAACCTAAATTATATTAGCACACTATGGACTTGTGATTTTAATAAGATGAAACCACTTGCCATACAACTTGTTCTTCTTCTTCACAAATTTTGTTTAAAATTCTAAAGTTGCTTTTTCTGGTGCACCCCCTACTGTCCCATCTTCCATTTTAATACAAATTACTATTATTCCTGAATTAATTGGTTTCAAATATGTTATAACAATTATTCCTTTTGCTTTTTTGGTTGTACTCCCGAGTAATATAATATATGTCCATTAGTTAGTTCCCTGACACTTTTTTGTTTTACTTGTAAAAAAAATGTTTGTTATCGTTATCCATTTCCTCTGTTTCTCTATTTCTTTCCCTATTAGTGTGTTTGTATTCCGTATACATACATTTATCTGTTTCTTCTGTATTATTTCTTTTTATTTATTAGCTTTTTTTGTTCACGTCCTTGTTCATGTCCTGTTTGGTGTCCGTGTCATTTTATTCTTTTAATTTTGTTTTGTTACCTTTTGTTTGAGTTTCTTGGTTTTACACTTAAAATTATCTTGTTCTAATTATTTTTTTTTAATTTCTCCTGTTTTTTCTGTGGGTATTGCCTTACTTTCTAGATTCTTCATGTAGTATTTAATGTTTATGTTATGTCCTAGAAGTTACAAAGTTCTCGCTTTACTTTCGAACAGCAAGGACGTGTCAACGTTCGTTCCGCGACTCGGAAGTGTGAGTGCGGCTTATCAACGCCTGGTGCCAGCGTTTATCTACATCAACATAAACCACAATATTTATTTCTGGTAACAAAATTAATTTATATAATTAGCAACATTTTCAATTGCTACCTGTCACCCCCTAGGGGGGTGAATTAATCGTATTATCATGTCACATCTCAAAAGAAATTCTGATCACTTATCGCCACCGATCACTGATTTACAAAAAAAATATCAGTGGAAACCGGAATCACTACTTGAGAGAAACAAGTTTTATTTGCCTAAATATCTCGAACCATCATCCTCAGAGGAATCAGAGACCACTGAACAACCCAAAATAAAAATACCGCCTATCTTTCTTCAAGGCCCACTTAACCATAAAGAAGTTATAAACGATATTAAAACCATTGTTAAGGGAGAGTTTACGACTACCCTCAGCTCATCTTCACTGAAAGTCACTCTAACAAGCGTAACTGATTATAGAAACTTGGCCAAACATTATCTGACAAACAAAATTGAATTCCACACATATCAAAACCCCAAGAACGCCCCTCTCTCTTTAACCGAAGAAGAAATACAACAGGAACTTGCCGTCTACGACCTCCCTATAACGCGAATTACAAGGCTTTTAAATAAGGACAAAAAGCCCATGCCCGTCTGTGCAATACTTCTCACGGCAAATGAAAAAGCAAATGAAATTTATAAGATCAAAAATATATTCTACGCATTAGTTACCGTTGAACCACGTAAAACTAATCGCAAAACTCCTCAATGTCACCGATGTCAACGCATCGGACATACAAAAAATTATTGTAGACTTGAACCAAGATGCGTGAGGTGCCAAGGAAATCACTTGTACACCAACTGCGATAAACCTCGAACTGATGCCGCAGTATGTACTAACTGCGGAAAAACCACCCCTAACTTTAGGGATGCCAGTACTTCCTCCAATCAAGGAACCAGCAAGGCAAACGACCTCAGAACGAGACTCCTAGAGCAATAAGACCGAATAGCAAACCCGGCCCTGCCAACAATCTGAAAAACTTCCCTCTCCTCAAAAACAGTGTAAACAACACCTTCCAACCAAACGTATCCTGGTTCCCAAAAACAAATTGTACATCACCAGAAACCCAACCCTTCCTCAACACCATCTTGTCATCCCTGTTGCAACTCATTCAACTTATCTTAGAACAAATCAAACAATACATAATAACAAATTTCCTTCCTTCCCTTTTCAATGGATCACAAAAATAAGACTATAATTCAATTAAAACTCCTAAACTGGAACGCGGATGGCATCAAAAGACAATTAACTCTATTTAAATCTTTTCTTGAGAGACATTCTGTGGATTTAGCGTGCGTCTCTGAAACGCACTTAGCCAACACAGATCAACTCAAAATTGCCGGCTATCAGATCTACCGCGCAGATAGAAGCCAGGTTTGCATCAGGAGGAGTAGCCATTATCATAAAACGCAACATAATTCATCATGAATGTCAAACAATTAACACGATAAACCTCGAAACAGTTGGAGTGAAAATCAAACTAACTAACGATACTACTATAACCATAATATGTGCTTACAAACAACTTCTTGAAATCGACATCTCTACCATATTTAATCCAAGCGAACCCATCCTTCTGATAGGAGACATGAATTCAAAAACACGATATGGGGATGCAGAGACAAACCCTGCTGGAAACAAACTTTACGACCTAGCATCAACGTACGCTTTCCAAATAGAAGCTCCAGCCGAACCTACACACTACCCGTACAGAGACGATCACAGACCAGATATACTTGACATAGTTGTCCACAAAAACTTCAGCAAACAAATCTTCCAACAAGTATGCACTGAACTAGATTCAGACCACCTACCAATTATAATCTCGTTTTTACTGACACCAGCAAAACAAATCCAAGAACCGAAACTCATAAATGGACTACTAGATTGGAACGCTTTTCAAGATATCCTTGACCAACGACTTAAGTATCCTAATAACCTTCAAACCCCAAATCAAATAGATCAAACTATCTCACACGTAACAAAAACTATCACTGACAGTGTCAACAAGGCCACTACCACCACGTACAAACGAAGAGTACACATTGATCATTATTCACCCAAACACATAGTGGATCTAATTAAGCAAAAAAGCACACTGCGGAGGGAATGGCAGAGAACTAGAAACCCCGTAACCAAAAATATGGTAAATAACTTGTCACATCGAATAAAGAAGGAGCTAGATGCCCACCGAATAGAGACTTACGAAAAACATATTAGTAATCTTGAACCAAGAGATCCCGGACTATGGAAGACGACCAAACGTATCCTACGTCAGCCACAAGTGATGCCTCCAATTTCTTCAGGTGCGCAAACATTTAACACCGATGAAGAAAATGTGAAGCCTTCGCAGATCATTTAGAAAAACCTTCACATCTGAAAATCACGCAGATCCAACATTTAGAAATATAGCCATCAACTATGTAGAAACTCACCAGCCAATCATAGAACCAAACTTCAAATCAACTTCACCTAGAGAACTCGCATCAATAATTAAAAGTCTTCCAATAAATAAATCGCCAGGATATGACAAAATACCTAATGTCATACTTAAAAAGCTTACAAAAAAAAGCATTGGCATACCTAGCAACCACATTTAATGCGTGCTTAAGGATTGGTTATTTTCCGAATGCATGGAAACATGCAATTATTCTACTGTTTCCCAAACCAAACAAAGTCAAGAAAGATATTACTAGCTATCGACCTATTAGTCTTCTAACTACAATCTCGAAGCTTTTCGAAAAGGTCATATATCGCCGGCTTAATGAAGAGGTAATAAAACTGAGTATTGTTCCCACCTTTCAATTTGGATTCAAAAAAAGGCCACTCCACCTGCCATCAACTACAGCGCATGATCGAAACAATCGAACGAGGATTTGAAAGCAAACAATACGTTACTGCCTTGTTTTTAGACATAGCTCAAGCATTCGATCGAGTGTGGACCGATGGCTTAAAATATAAAATAGTACGTCTTCAACTACCTGAGTACATAAAATCCATATTGTTCTCGTTCCTAGAAAATCGTACATATGCAATCAAGATACAGGCAAGCTTATCAACTACTAGAGCTATACATGCAGGGGTTCCACAAGGGAGTATTCTAGGTCCCATTTTATTCAACATCTACATGCATGACTTTCCTGTTCCCAATGCAAACCTAGCAATGTTCGCAGATGACACGGTCGTGTTAACTAGAAATCAAAACTTAGAGCAAGCAATAGCCGACTTACAAACTGCCGCCAATACACTAAGCAGATGGTTCATGAAATGGAATCTATCAATTAATCATTCCAAGTGTACTACGAAAATATTCACACTTAGAATTATCAAAATCCAACGTTAATTACAATCAATGGACATACTATACAATGGAATGCCAAAGACGAGCCCGTGAAATATCTGGGTATCCATCTCGATACTCGGCTCACATGGAAATACCATATATTAAAAAGCTGAACGAAGGCCACACGCGTTTAATCCAGCTCTACCCAATCATAAATAAAAAGTCCACTATGAAAATCGAATGCATGACGCTCTTGTATAAATCTCTAATACGTCCATTGATTCTGTACGGATGTGTGATATGGGCTAACACTTCCAAAACCAATCTCAACCGAATCCAGACGTTACAAAATAAAATTCTTCGAACAACAGTCAACGCCCCGTGGTTCATTACAAATCAACAACTTCATCACGAATTAAACATGCCCACAATTCAAGAACATATTGCAAAACTGACTAAAACCTTCCATGACAACCTTACCAACTGCAATGGTGCCACCTTCTATGAACTAGGCCAAAGAAGTATTCATAGACGATTAAAACGAAAGTTACCCCAAGACATATACTTGAGTGATAGTGGTGATGACTAAGTGCGGACTAATCTCCAAATAACTATTTGATCAAAATACGTAAGTGATAGTCTTGATGTCTAAGTGCAATTAATTCTCAATTAACTATGTGATCAAATGGTAAATCCAAATGACTATTAACACAGCTATTTCAAGTGGTTATTAGGTACCTTTCTGTTATTTCCCTTCGTTAAGTATTAATTGTCAAACATACTTTGTATAACAATGTATATTGTTGATAAGGTAAAAGTTCTATTAAAAAAAAAAATAAAAAAAAAGAAGTTACAAATCATTTATTGTAATACATATTTGCCTTAAAACCGCTATTCGTTACATGTCCTTAGAGCAGTTTTCACTTATAAACACCTTTGTTCTCTTTAGTTCCTTACCTGCTCTCAATATTTTAATCCTTATTCTCTATGTTTTTAGATTAACTAAAGTTGACCTTTCTTTGTCTTAACTTTATGCCTTTTTTTTAAATGTCTATTTTACCTGTTATTTTGTTTATTATATACAAGAACTTTTCTTCCTTCTTCTCCTTAATTTCATACATTGCAATATTTTTTTGTTCTTCCCAACAATTAAATTATTTTTTCTTTTAATTTTAATTACTTTTTATTTCTTTGTTTTCTACTTTTAAATTATTATTTTATGTTTTTGTGTCTGTCAATTCAATTTCAATTTCATTTAACTTTTATTTTATTCTATTTTTGAATTTTTGTTACATCTTCTTTCATTTAGAGATTGGTATCCACCATGCCACGGTTTCAGTTGTTACAGTGTCTCTACTTAATTTAAAACACTGCTTATACGCGTGGTGGTTGTGTTCACCTTTACTTTCTAATTGTCTTATAATTATATTTAATTTTGGTCCTGTACTTGTGAATTACCTATAAATGTGGTACACTTCTGTGCTAAGACTGTGGTGTGATTTTTGTCATTTATATTTAGGTTTATTAATTATGGTTACGTACCTTTATATTTTCATACTCACCGTTTCTCAGTTTTTTTATTTAATTTTGCTCCCCAATCACACTTATTTTGATATTTTCTATACTGCGTTAATGTTTTGGTGTAATTTATTAAATATTTTGAAATTCAGAGTAGCTTAAGTTTAGTTCATCAGTGGGTTTTCTAGTTGGTCGTAGATAAGATTAGAAATTTGCAATTTCTTTGAATTTATGACTCCTTTAATACAATGCTTGTCTTTTACTAGTTTAATTCGATTCTTTAATATTATCGTTTTGATTGTGGGTAGATATGTCTTCCCGTGTGGGGTTGCTAGTCCCCCATCGGGCGCCTCCCCAGGTGGCGGATAGGGGAATGCCTCCCAGATATGGGTGGTACCTGGGAAATGAAATACCAGGGGCGGACCAAAACTAGCATGGCATAGGAAGCAGCTGTGTCATTAATGAGTCAAGGCTGCAGAAGAATGACTTCGGTAACAGGCTTGTCATCATATACTTGCAGGTGGCTATCAAATTATAATACACCCGGCTGTAACACTGCGATGAGGAAAGCAACGGGAAACTACCTCATTATATTCCCAAGAAAAATCAGGATGGCAATCTCATGGCTTCGCAACCTTAGGCAGTGGACAGGAATGACATCGGTCGCCCTGTTCCGAACAGCGATAAACAAGATTAGATGGGCCAGACTGATCGCCAACGTCCAATGAGGATACGGCACAAGCAGAAGAAGAAGATAAGTCTTTCAGCAAAGTATATATTTATCCTAGAGAAGTCAACCCTGACTATGTGAGTTATAGATTTTCCCCCATTACTTACTGACAGATAAATCAAGTATCAACCTTGTATTTCGTTAAATCATACATAGTACATATATTTTTCCAAATTCCCAACATGGGGTGCCTAAATGCCAATTATTCCAATATAATGTTTATTTTTAATATTTAGGCACCATAAACTGATTCACAGTCCCTTATTGACTCGTCAATAAAACCTTTATAAATTTTTGAATAGATTAAGAAAGAAAAAGTCTTAAAAGAAAGTTAAATTGTTTTGAAAATTTTCGAAATGTATAAATGTAAGTTGTATTGTTCTTGAGCCCGAAGAGAAATCTATCCATCTCGAAATGATTAATATTTATACGTAAATCGAACTCGTCTCGCGATGACTTTATCACGTCCTCTTCTGACGGTTATTAGAAAGAAAGCTAAGAGTCAAATCGGAGAAAAAAAAAGAAGAAATGCAGTAGAGGTAGATTTATCTTCAGGATTTGTACTGGCAGTTGTCGAGATGCGTTTGTTGCTGCTTATTATCATCCACAATCAAAACGATAATATTAAAGAACTGGATTAAACAAAAATTGTATTGAAGGAGTGATGAATTTAAATCGCGAATTTCTAATCTTATCTACGGCTGACTCAAAAACCCACTGGTAACCTAAATTTATGGTACTCTGTAATTCAAAATATTTAATAAATTATACCAAAACATTAACGCAGTATAGAAAATATCAAAATAAGTATGATTACGGGGTGAAATTAATTAAAAGAAAAGAGAAACGGTGAGTATGAAAATATAAAGGTACGTAACCATAATTAACTAAATATAACTAAATATAAATGACTCAAAATCACACTACAGCCTTAGCACAGAAGGACACCACATTTATAGGCAATTAACAAGTACATGGTCGGAATTAAATATTAATTATAAGACGATTAGAAATTATAGCAACCAACACTGGAACCAAGCAGTGTTTTGAATTAAGTAGAAACACTGTAATAACTAAAGGTGTGGTACGGTGGGTACCAACCTCAAAATAAAAGAAAATATAATAAAAATAACTAAAATATATATAAAAATAGAATAGAATAGAATAAGAGTTAAAGAAATTGAATCTTAATTGTAAAACATAAAAATAAAAAATTAAAAGTGGAAAACAAATACGCAAAAAAATTATTAAAATAACAAGAAAAAATAATTTAATTGTTGGGAAGAAGAACAAAAAAAGTAATGCAATGTATGGAATTGGGAAGAAGAAGAAAAAAAGTTCTTGTACAGTTGTGGCTTCTATTTCATTTGAGTTTTTAAGACTCAGATTTAAATTTATTTTACCTGTCAACTTGCGTCTATATTTGTCCCAGTCTGTTTTTGAATTATGTAGTCTACGTGCAAATAGAATGTATATAGGATATGTACTATAAATGGCTAGTACCTGTAAATGGTACGAGGACAATTCCTTACTAGATGTAATATTTGTGTAAATTGAAGAAATCCAGCCAGCTACGCTTGGCTACTACAGAGAATGCAAGTGTTACGAACTTTCTATAGCAATCGTTACTATTGCTGCCCCCCATGATCGTACCAGTGACGAATTCCGTCTCACTTTGGTGCATCGCCGTAATGGGCGTTGACGTTATGTTGATATTATATGTTGAAATATATAGCAACGATCGTTTGTGTCTTTCCGCGTGGCTTAGAACGCGTTATTCTGGCAACCAATCAATGCTTCTCACACGGCCGGAGACTTCCGCATTGTACTTTAGAGATATTTTATTAAAGATTGTACTGACAGTTTCACACGAATAAATTTATACAAGAATTTAAGTGGCCTGAAGATAGTCTTCAGTATACTTTGGTAGTTCGTAGTGACTTAGTTTATAGATGTACCTTCATGTGCAATACCATCCGGGTAATTAATATAAGATATGTACATTATATTGTATTTGAAGTTAGTTTCTCACTAAAATAAGTTTTACTGATCAAAAGGGCATTTAATAGATTTTATTTTAAAAATGGATTTCGTCTTTATGTTGAACAAGACTATTAGCAGCCCATAAAGATGTTTTAAAAACCATTATTTAGCTTACTGATTAACATTGTCCACATATTAAGAACTATTATATATTGTTGTATTAATATGTTGAATATTATTTAAAATTTTTCTAGAAATTTGTTTAATGTCATGGTCAAATCTTTATCTTGAATTTAATTTTGAGGTTTAGTTTATTTTGTTGATTAGAACAATAATTTTTCCAATTTTATAATTTTTATAGTTAGCTTGATATCTTCCTCCACATAAGCCATATGTTGCTGGTGCATTTTTACTTCTTTTGACAACTTGGTGTGGTCTACTATATTGCAATAAGATTTTGTATACTCATATAACTGACATCTAGTATATTGCACTAAATTATTGTTTTTTTATTTATTCTATTTGAATGAAAATCTGTTTAACAATTTGCTTATTTTATAGACACTATTATTATTTTCTGATTATTTTAAGTCAACAATAAATATATTGAGTGTGTTTTTTTATTACAGGATATTTAATATTTATTATATTTCTCACTTTGCGTCCATGTTGTGTAACTTTCTGTTTTATGTCTGGGAAATCATCCAAATGATTCAGATATTTAATTACAACTCTATAAAGCCTTTCTATGGGTTGGTAAAAATTGTAAATTATATTAGTTTCCTTCTTATATCTTGATAGCTTTGTGTATGTGGTTTTCTTGACCAAATGGATAGTTCGCTAGTAAATTGTTGTTGATTGGGCAGTAAAAAGTACTAGCTCGTGGACATATTTGAACATATTACTTGTTGTGTTGACCAAGAAGAACAAATTTGTGATGGCATATTTGCATTGAACATTGTTTGCCCTTGTATAAAGTATGGTCAACTTTGTATGTTATTTTGTGTCATTGGATTTTGAAAAACCCCATATTTGGACTATTTCTTACTGGTCACATTTTAAGCTCTTTTTGTTTGTTTCACTTTCATTATTATCGCATGACACACGTCTTTCCTCTTTGAAATTCAAATGCTAACTCAAATACTAGAAATAGAGTACAAATTCTTAACAAAAGCAATGATAAATAATATAGAAATGCAAATGCGCTTAGGAATAGACCTGGAAGAGGTAACTTGTGTGTTTTACTCTATGTGAAATAAAAATGGCATGCTTCAATAGTTATTTATATTATTTTTTTAATTATATTTATTTCTTGTACTCGCTTCGGCGGTACATATACTAAAATTGGAACGATACAGAGAAGATTAGCATGGTCCCTGCGCAAGGATGACACGCAAAATCGTGAAGCGTTCCACATTTTAATACTGCACATGCTGGGACCGCCATTTTAATAAAAAGTTCTATAAGCCACATCGAACTGCCAAAATATGTAACTAATCACTTACAAGCCACAGCCATTAAAGTAAAGACACTCCCATACGAATTAACAGTAGCAGCAGTATATTGTCCACCACGGCACAATATCAAAATAGAAAATTTCAAGGAATTCTTCCAGACACTAGGGCATAAATTTGTTGCAGGTGGAGACTACAATAGTAAGCATACGCTGTGGGGATCTCTACTAATCACAACAAAAGGCAGCCAGTTGGCTAACCTCATACAGGAAAATAATTACTCCTTCCTTTCAACGGGTACACCAACCTATTGGCCGTCAGACCCCAATAATATCCCAGATCTTTTGGACTTTTATGTAACCAATGGGATCTCGCAAGGGTATATGAACGTAACACCATGCTACGATCTCTCCTCTGATCACTCGCCGGTAATTGCAACAATCAGTCAATATGCTATTCATAAAAAACCAAGGCCCAGACTTCATAACAAAAATACAAATTGGGAACATTACAGGAACAAGATACAAGAAGACATAAATTTGAGAGTAAGTCTGAAAACTCCAGAGGAAATTGACACCGTCCTAACCACCCTAGTAAACATCCTCAAACAGGCCGCTCAACATGCCACTCCTCACACTGAATTCCAAAATCACAAGTATATAATACCTATGGTCATTAAGAGGCTTATAGTAGAAAAAAGAAGAGCCAAGGCAAATTGGCACTGTACCCATGCACCAGCAGATAAAACTGTACTAAACAGATTAAATAACCAACTGCAGCGTCAACTAAAAGAAATGAAAGAAAAGTCATTCCATGATTATGTTACCAATCTCAACAGATACGACAATTCCATATGGAAACCTATAAAATATAAAAAAAACCTAAGACGCCAATACCTCCCCTCCGTAAGTGGGCTAGAAGTGATAAGGAAAAGGCCGTTCTATTTGTAGACAACTTTTCCGAAGTATTTACGCCTAATGATGACCTTACAGACAATGCTATAGACAGACATTTATCTGAGATCCCTATCAACATACCAAAGATCAAATCCTTTACTCCGAAAGAGATTGAGAAGGAAATCACCTTATTAAATCTTCGAAAAGCTCCAGGAATAGATAAAGTGACTACAAAAATGTTAAAGGAGATGCCAAGGAAAGGGTTAGTTTTACTTACCTACATTTTCAATGCTATCGCAAGACTAAACTACTGGCCAAAACAATTAAAAATTGCCGAAATAATACTAATCCTTAAACCAGATAAAGAACCCAACGACGTATCATCGTACCGTCCTATAAGTCTGTTACCAATTATCTCAAAATTACTAGAAGATTGGATACCTATGCATCAGTTTGGCTTCCGCAATAACCATTCCACTATACAGCAAGTGCATAGAATCAGTCACCAAATAAATCAAGCATTAGACCAAAAGAAATACTGTCTATCAGTTTTTCTAGATGTCAGTAAAGCCTTTGATAAGGTATGGCATACTGGATTACTATATAAGATCAAAGAACTTCTACCCATCACCTACTTCAAACTGATAAAATCTTACCTAAGTAGTAGAGAATTTTGCATCAAAGTTAATGACGAGGTGTCGGTCCAACGTCCAATTAAATCTGTAGTGCCCCAAGGCAGCGTCTTGGGACTCCTGCTCTACGTGCTCTATACAGCCGATCTTCCCACCAATGAAAACACAACAATGGGTACGTTTGCCGATGACATTGTCATTTTCTCAACTGCCATTGACCCACTCATAGCATCGACCACTCTACAAAACCACCTAGACCAAATACAGACATGGACTCGTAAATGGAAAATCAAAATTAATGAGTCAAAATCTGTGCAAGTAAATTTTACACTACGAAAAGGGTTATGCCCACCATTATATTTTAACAATATACCAATACCGCAATCTACAAGTGCAAGATATTTAGGAATACACCTGGACAGTAGATTGACGTGGAAAGAACATGTAGATAGGAAACGTAAACAGATTGACTTGAGGATGAAAGAACTCCAATGGCTAATTGGACGAAAATCTAAGCTCACGCTTGAAAACAAACTGTTAATCTACAACACTGTAATTAAACCAATCTGGATGTATGGAGCAGAACTATGGGGATGTGCGAGTAAATCTAACTTAAACAAAATTCAAAGGTGCCAATCAAAAATACTTCGTATGATCACGAACGCACCATGGTACGTCTCCAATCTGACGATTCACAATGATCTAAAAATTCCTTATGTGAGGGACGCCATAAAACAAAAAAGTACAAGACATTACAACAAACTGAAAACCCACGTCAACCCCCTGTTGCATCCACTGCTTGATGCGCAAAATGGTAGAAGACTGAAACGAAACTGCCCCGCCACGACTACCCTAGTAATTAAAAAACAGCATATTAGCCTATAGAATGACTTGTAATTCTGATTGCTAATTAAATGATAAATTAAAAAAAAAATTATTTCTACAACCACGCCGGTTTCTTTTAAGATAATGTGCACAATTATTTATTGGCCTAAATTGCACTATATTTTCTTCAAACAGTTTATGCAGGAGTATTTTAAACACAAAGTTTGTTTTTTATAACTCTAATTAATTTTTTCTCCTTTACATTATCTATTGTCTTGGTTATTCTCAACTTTACTTCTTTAGCTTTGCCCTGTTATTACATTTTTAGGGAGAATTGTTTTGGTATTAAGCTTACAGCTATTTTTTTATTTGTGGGGTTAAAAACCTTAGTTATTTATATTTTGTCTTTATTTATTAGACGAATTCAAAAATTCGTATCCGCTTTAAAAATATGAAAAACACATTGAAGAAAAATTTACTAGTAAATTATATAATTATTATTATTTGCTAGAAAAGGCCTTTTAATGTTTAATAAACATGTGATTTTTTTGTAAAAATGACATGCTTTGGTTTAAAAATTTGTAGACACCTTTTACGGAACGACACGTCTAGCCGCAGAAGCCGAAGCAGATAAAAATTGAAAGTAGTAGATCTGATGAATACGGTGGATATAAAGGATTTTAAATTGACCAAATCATGACCTTTTTCTATTTTCGATGCTGAGTTTGGTGAGTTGCTCATAGTACTTTTCTGTTATTCTTTGATAGGTAAGAGAAGGTTCGAAGAAAATGACAACACATTTTTCTATGTTTGTACACTGTCATATTTGTTTCAAAATTATTTTTGCTATATGTTATTGTCACAATCTGACCCTATCTAAAAATCGTTTTTTTTCATGGGGTGCAAAGAGAAAAACAGCTGCAGAGATGGGGTTCAACTTATTATCTATCAAAAAGCACAACATCTATGTATAAACCTTGTAAGTAAATTTAAGTTCCTTTAAGTGGCAAAGTCCAAACCCTTTGTCATTAGTTGGAGCAGCTACGTCATCGACAATTTCTGAAAGTTGTCCAAAGGAGAATCGATCATACAGTTAAAATCGCAATTTAGAAATTTTCAAATTACTTTTTTAAGTTTTGAGGGCAGACGCATGCCTTTAATGTTTTTTTTTGTTGTGATTCTAGCATTTTTCTTTTCAAAACATATAACATGCAATAGTACAAATGTAATTCACGTACAATCAACTTATCGTATCAAAATTTGATGTTACAATGATTCATGATATTACCTATCCTTAAGTATACAGCATAGCCATAAAATAAACAGAAATGTATGTCTATGGAAATTAGATACGCACTTTTGCATTTATCTGATACATAGATATTTTGTTCTGTAAAATGTTGTCTACTACAGTTATGCATTATGTAATATTTGAAACCTAAAACTTTTCTAAACACACTCCTTTCAATAAAAACTTGTATTTGCAATTTCTTGCACAAATAAAATTAGCTCGAACTTAAGCCTTCTTTATCATTCGCCACGCTAAGTAATCAAATGGAAGCGTCCGGAGTAGCAGTCATTTTTTGCGCCCCTCAAAGCCCTTAACGCAGCCGTAAAGAACCGCGCAAAATCGATGCTAACAAAATAGTTCGCTACTAATTTACAAAGGAGAACACAATCTCGGCAAAGTTAAAAAGTAATTTCGCTGAGCAGCCCGCCTTCCCCCATATTTTTTCGCGGGGCCTCCGCTTCGGCGGCCCGAAAGCAGAGATGAAAGGTGAGACGCGGCGGGGCCGCGCACAACAAGTATGTTTAATCATCCCTCTTCGTCCTGTTGAATTATATTTAATCTTTATTAGCTTTGGGCAAACTTTATCCCGGGGAGCACTCCAAAAATCGTTTAAGGCGGAAGCCGGCCGACTCGCCGCCCGCCGCGGGTCCTGCGAAATTAGAGGTGCGCCCGCCCCCTATTTATTCTGCATAAGCAATCCTGAAAAGTTTTAAATTATTGTTTGCCCTGATTGATTAAAGGTTCCGGCCGGATTAGCCGCTCGAATATGCGCGTTTTTGCGGCGGAACCCTTTCGTTGCGGTGAATATTTAAAAAGGTTAAGCATTAGCGTAAGCTGCGTAGTTAAATATTTAGGAAAGTGGAAGTTTCTTGTGCTTAAATATATATAATTAAGGGAATTAACTAGAATGTTAAATTGTGTAGAAGTTTGCCTTTTTATCGGAAATTTAACGGTTTTTATAATCTTTCATAATTTTAAACGTGTTAATTATTTTTCTATTCGCACACTAGCACAAGTTGTTTCTTCGTTTTAACACAACCGCGTCTTTTACAATTAAACAAAAATTAATTGTAGAAATTGTGAAAATAGTAAAGTAAACCGCGTTAGGTAAATCATTTATCGTCTCTAATCTTTTTTTTCAAATGCACGTATCAAATAGTCACTGAAAACGGCCACCTATATAATTTAGCATTTTCACACTCTTTACTGATAAGTTGTGTGCATCACCGTAATATGTAACCTATTAATGGATTATTTCGTTAAATGCAGAAAATTATCTTAACATTTTTTTTATTTAACAACTGAATATTTACAATCAACTCATTATTCGAGTAATAAGAAAATATAATGCAGCTTTACATGGCATGAGGCGGGACTGACATTTCACATAATTCTTGATTGGGTTGCAAAGGCAGGTTTTGTGGCAGTAGTTTTTTAACTTTCTGGTGACTGATAGTTGATTGTAAAGCCATTCTGCGACTCGTTTTCCGTGTTCTGCCAAATAGTTGGTGTACAATCTTGTAAGCTTTTTGATCTCATCCACTATATATATGGTATTCCTAGGTTATTATGGAGAATTTCGTTTGTAAAGTACCATGGAGCATTCCTTATGGCCTTGAAAATTTTCAATTGCCACTTTCATAAGATTATCGTATGTGATACCTTTTCTCAGACTCACAGCTGGATTTTATAGGTCTTTACTTTATATAAAAGTAATTTGTTTGCTACGAAAAATATAGATCGTCTGTATTTGTTTTCTCTTTACCTTAATGTAGACGTTCCACGTTAACTTTTTGTATAAAGATATTTAATTTAAGACCTCTTTCGTATTTGGATGTTGTTAAAAGTGACGGGTGGACATGTGATTCATATATTGATAAACGTAACCTTAGCTGATTTATCGTTGTTTGCGGTTATTCACCACTTATCAAATCTTGTAAATGTATTGTTGCTATTTACAGTTTTTCTTTAATTAAAATAATGGCCGTATTATTGGCAAACGTGGCAATTATGGTGTTGCCTGTAATAGATGTATCAGAAATGTACAACATGTGGAGTAGTGGTCCTAATACGCTGCCTTGTAGGACTCCAGAAGTAATTGCACGACAGTCGGACACAAAATTATTTATCTTTATTTGCTATATCCTCTCGGATAGCTACGACTTTAGTATTAAGTACAACTGACTTGAGAAGTAAAGTTTGACTTTATATAATAATAAATAAAAGACCCGCGTGCCATACCTTATCGAAAGGCTGCTGTATATTCAGGTATGCAGCCTTACATATTCGTTGAGTTTTGAGTAACAACTCGATGACCTTGGTGTATTTTTGAATGATATTGTTGAAATCCAAATTGATGCGATGGTATTACATTATTTAAATCCACACATTCGTGAATTCCTTTAGGTAGTGGCCTATTGAATATCTTGGACAGTATATATGAGAAAGGTTGTGTAGGTAATTTACCAAGCTTAGCAATCACAATAAGCTGGGCGAATTTCCATTGGCTAGAAAAATAGCACAGTCCTAGTATGATGTTATAAATAGTGGTAAAAAGCACTAGCTTTTCTAGGCAGGTTTTGTAGAAGCTCTCTTACTATCAGGTCATACTCCGGAGCTTTTCAAGTATTGGTAACTAGAGGTTGTTGACATATTTCAGCTAATGAACAAGGTCTACCGGACAGTAATAGCTGAGATTAGGCAGATCCTGAAAAGATGTAATTTATTGCCGTCATTATCATTTTGGGATTTGTGGTATTGTCAGACATTAGCAAACGCATTTGTTTTTTTCTGATCTGATCTAAGTACCGTTTAGTTTTTTGACTGAAGGTACAGCTACTACTAGTCTTTTGAACTTTTTCATTACTTTCCATAGCGTATGGTTTTCAGGGTGAAAGGTTTGTAATATATTGTTGGAATGCATGGTTTCGTACTTCTGGTAACGTGTTATATAATTGATGAGCAACTCTATTAAGAGTGGTTTTATCTTGTCTTTTTTTGGTTCTTTGCCACTTTTTATGCCATACGTTTTTCAACAATAATATCTCATATATATATAGTGTGGGATATTATCGATTTTTGAATGTTTGTTTGTTATGTTTGACGTGGCGTGCTAAACAGCGTTTTGTATCTCGGTCGTCAAATATTGGGTTGTTTTGGTAAAGTCTTGGGCTTTCTTACACCTTGTAGTAATATTAAGTTGTTTTTCCAATTGACTTCTAAAATGGTCTCATTTGGTGAATTTAGTGCAAACTATAAAAATGGGTTCTTTGCTGACGATTGTTGAGCTTAAGGTAATTATGACTTAGGAATGATCAGACGACAGATCATGGTTATTTTGTACATGGGTGTTAGTATTTATTATTGCGTTAATTATCGCAAAATCAAGTAATTTACTTGTTTGCTTACCAGTTGAACATCTTAACATGTAAGCGCATAAATATATTTGTTATGCTTAATTGCAATTATAAGTAGGTATAACCTTGTGCAATTAAAGACATGTTTATTATCAAGTTGGGTATTTTGAAGTCTTGTAATTTATTACGTCAAATACTAGTAATTCGAAATATTATTTTTGTTTTCTTTGAAGGGATGTCGGAATTTTTTAAAATTCTAATTATAGACTAACATTTTCTATGTTGCTATAATAGGATTTAAACAATGTAAATATATAATTCAATTTGTACCCCTCGCTGTCTTTTTGTGGCAATTACTATAATGTTGATTTATGAGTACATTATATGTCAATATATAGTAATCAAAATTCTAATAATATAGGATAATCCAAATTAAACTTGAGAACGTTTTTCTAGATGAAACACAAAATATTGCGATAATCGAAATTTATTACTATATACTAATATAGGGATAAATACCCTTTACGGCCATTTTTAGCGTATTTTGCATAATTATTTTCCATTAATGCGGCTCTATTTTAGCAATTACATGTTTGATGTTCTCTTTCAGCCCTAGATCGTAGTAGGTTTGTAGACATAAACTCTTTTCTTTAAATAGCCTCAGAGGAAAGAGTTTAGTAGGGTTAGATCGCAAAACTATGATGGGTAATAGAAAACGACCAGGAAATTTTTGGCTCCGTATTATTGAAAAAACGTACCATTCAAAAATGTTGTTTAGTATATCCTGATAACGTACATTATTGACAACAGTAACAACTTTATCAGCTTCGTCCCCAAAAAGTGTGGGCCAATGATTACTCCAGCCCACAATGTACGCTATATTGAGTTTTTGTAAAAATCAGCATCAACTGTTGTGTCCTCTAAATTAATTGAATCTGGGGGTGGCAGTTTGAATGCTGATTATTAATATTTGCTGAGAAAGATCATTAAGGGAAATCAACTGTTATTGAGAACTAACCATTATAAAAGTATATAAATATTAACCTTTTTTGAATATCAAATATTGGTGAGAGTTGATTGTTGCTGATGTCTAAAGCTAAGTAGATAAATTTTGAAAACTGAATCGAAAAGTATCGAGAAAGAGGTTGTCATCCAAAATCAGTTTCTAAATTTTTACTATTTGCCTAAATTTTTTATGCTAAATTTAGAGTCAATTCAAAAGTCTGAATAAAATCCAATGTTTAAAAAAATTTACAATTTCGTAATATTCTGCAATTCTTTTTAATTGTATTAAAATGTAATTACGATTTATAATCATATATAATCTACATACACATCCTAGATAAATATTAGCACTAAATAGACCGCTACCAAAATAGTTTTCTGCTAAATTATTGTGTCCAGGCAAATTATTTTGTTGAGACGTAAATTTAAACATTTGCTCCAATAAGTTCTATAAGACACTAACTATAAACTTTACATTTCTAGGTATTTTTCAGGTAGACTTTCTCATTTTTATTTATTTTTAATACAGAAAACAATAAATGACAATCATTATTGTTTATATTTGATATTTGAAAATGTAATAATTAGTTATATAACTTTAAAAAAGTCAAATAGCAGCACAACGTCTTTACACACACAAACCGTTACAAATTTTACAAAAAGCCTTCTGATCTTCCAAAAGAAAATATAGATGAATAAAAGTAATTGTCAAGACAACATTGTGCTTAAAATGTGGAATAAAACTTCTTATAATTTGACTATAAGACCAGATTGATGTACTGGCATAGTCTTGACATCTTGTTTATTAGTACTTCTAATAAAAATATCACTACACGTTTGAGTCTTTCTAAATTTTTTTATTTAATTTATTGATAAAAGTTTTGTTGTTAAATCACTTTTAAATCCACTGTCTGTGATAGTTTTGGATTCGAAACTTTTAAACCAGCTTTAAATTGGGGCTTTTCTGTTTATGATTGATACATGATTATTTTTTTAAGTCACATCTCGTGTCGGCAGCTTTGGATTAAATCTGCAAAGCTTAATGGTATCTTTATTTTTATCATTCTGCCCCTATTTGCCTCTCTTTCTTGGTCTCTTTTCACCGTTAAACTTTCCTGAAAATTTTTTTAAAACGTCACAAAGAAGATTTAATTTATTTATTAGTGTTCAGTAACTCGCTAAGTATTTTTAATATTTATCTACAAAACAATTTTATTTTTTCAAGCTTACAATTTCTCATAATGTCTCCTAATAAATGATATTAAAATGTTGCCTAATTTTGTTTTTATGATGTTAAATGTATTCTATAAAGACTAGGAAGTTTAACGTTCCCTAACTTAGGACTGTTAAGTTCGAATTGGAACTTTTAAACAATGTATAGAGCAGACAACACAATCACAAAAATGTAGCATGAGACTTAATAAACAAGACAATTGACTATGCATAGTGACTTTTCAACTTGATAATTTATGTACATATTCTTTTTATTTGAAAACTGTATTAAATAAATGTGAAAGCTAGTACGTTTCTAGATTCTGTTAGAGTCTCTCCGTTTAGTTCAGTTTGATATTTTTCGGAATATTTAAGTTGTAAGCATTATATCAGAAGAGATTTTTGATCACATACTAAAGTATATTTAGACTTCATTTTCTTTTCTCCGTTGATTTAAATAGCAAAAATTAAAAATGTTTGAGAACAATTTACAGTTGTAGATATTATTTTATTAAGTCTTTAAGCAAAAAAGTTGCATATGATTAAAGACAAATAAATCAGTATTTCCTATTTTTATGACTATTTTTTCCAATTAAGATACATGTTGGGGTATCAACTAGTCGTATAAAATTTAGTTGTTCAGTATTCTAAGTAGAAAAAAACTTTTGAATTTAGTAAAAAATTAGAACAACTATAAAAGTTGTTTATTTTGAATTAATGTACTAAAGTTCTTAATAATCGTTATTGTGAAAATGAAGAAAACACTTGTTTTACGGTTTTAGCAAAAAGCTTTAAGTAGATAAATAATTTATAATTACAAATATTTTTCGACAACTTGTCCACTGTTTTAAAAAGTAAAATAAAGTGAAAAGTAATTAAAACTACATATGGTAATACAAAATGGCAAAAGAAATAATTAGCATTAGAATTGGCAACAATTAAAAATTATCAACAAAAAAATAAAAGTTATGTGGGTTAAATTAAAACATATTGTTATTGATATTTAGTAACCTGTTATTATATAATGTAGAAATACAATTAGAAAAATTAAAAATGGAAACTTAAGGTGGGATTGTACTAAAAATTAATATAATGGTTTAAAAATAAACTAATGTAGATGGGCTCAATCTATAAAGTAAAAATTGCCAAAAATAATCTTGGAACGGAAAATAAAGAGCTCAATAGCAAATGCATTGATCGCTAAAACTGAATGAGTTGAGAATTTCAGATTGTAATGGTTTAAACACATATCCGAAAATATACCGAGAGTCCATATTACTGAAGAATTTTTATTCGCTTGTTTTCTTCTTATTACACCTTCTCCCTTCGGAGATTGGTGATTATATTGGCTATTTTTATTTTCGAGATGGCAACTCTAAAGATTTCTGTTGAGGTTTTTAGTCCGTACCATTCGCGCATGTTTCGCAACCAAAACGTCCTCCTTCTTCCAACGCTTCTTTTTCCTTCTTTCTTTCGCTGCATCATTAACTGCAGCAGTCTATACCTATCTTGCGGGTAATGTGTCCAAAATATTGTAGTTTACGAGATTTGATTATTAGCATGATTTATAAAGCTTTATTAATTCTAATTAGCACTTCTTTATTGGAGATTTTTTGAATCTATGACATACGCAACATTCTCCGATACATCCACATTTCAAAGGCGAAGTAAGTAGTTTCCTCATTTTAATAAAGGTAGTCCTTGCTTGTTCAATTCTACTTATTTTTCTTGGCAGTGGTCAGCCTGATCATTTACTATAGTGCCTAAATATTTGTAGCATTTGTTTGCTTGTTTTACTATCTTATTGTCGATTTGCAGCCTAAATACTGTTGGATTTTTGCTAACTAATAATAATTTAGTCTTCTCCTTGTTAATACTCGAACCATATCTCTCACTAACTTCGTTAATGAATGTCAGCATTTTTTGCAAGTTCTCAGTATTACCCGCTAAAAGTGCGGTATCGTCAGCATACCTAAGATTGGTAAGATTCTTACCATTTATAGTTATATCATCTGGGGCATTCTCTAGGGCTCCGCGAAATATCGTTTCGGAGTATAAATTAAAGAGTAGTGGGGATAGAATGCACACCTATCTCATACCTCTCTTAACTTCTATTTGTTTAGGGAGAGTCTTTTCCACTTTTACGATTGATTTCGGGTGCCAATACAAATTTCCTATTATTCTTATAACTTTCGAGTCTAGCTTTAGATTTTGCAAAATAGATGTGTGTTTCGTGTTTTACGCGATCAAAAGCTTTCGAATGGTCGTTGAAGCATACATATAATTCCGTATTTACATCTTGGCTAATATATTAAAGGCTTTCCTGGCGCCAAAACCACTGCAAAATTAAAATTGAGTTTTGTTTAGTTCTATTTCACATTTTCGATATATAGGGTTGTGTATTATTCTCAAAAACAGCTTTAGCACATGGCTCATTAGGCTTATCGTACGGTATTTTTTCATTTATTTGCTTCTGGTTGTTTTTTCCTATCAAGACCAGTTGCTTTTCTATCCTTTTGTAATTGTGTACTTAACTTTGCTCAACTGTATATTAAGATCATTACCGTCTTCTGTAATTTTATAATTTTCCGGCCTCTTGTTTTTAAACAATTTTAGGATATATTCTTTCCATCTTAGTAGTTTGTTTAGTAGATCTAGTATAAATTTTTCATCTTTGTCTTTAAGTTATTTACTGTTTCATTATATGTTTTCCGTAAATTCTTTTGATTGTCTTGTGTAAATTAAAATCATCATATTGCCTTCGTAATTCCTCAATTTCTTCACATTTGCTCTTCATTCGTTTTTCCTTTGTTATTCTTATTTATTTTCTGCTGGCTCATTAAGTTTAGTAGCTCATATGTGATCCATGCTTTTATTCTATCCGTACTTCGATACCCTACCACCTCATCCTGTGTTTGGGTTATTACATTCTTAACTTATATCCATAGATTGTTACTGACTTTCTTTTCTTGATATATTTTTTGTATATTTATTTTCGCAAAACTTTGTTTAATGTGATCTGGTATCTTATCACGTATTTCAGCCAACTATAGTTTTAGTGTGTCAATTTTTTTCTGAGGGTAATATTATTTTTGTTTTTGTTTAATTCTTATATCCATTATCACAGAGATGTGGTCCGGGGATATGTCTGCTTCTGAGAATGTTTCAACTCGGGTAACTCCATTCCTATATTTTTGATTAATGAAATCTTGTCTCATGGTGATATCAAAATATACAACCTTCTAGAGTGTTGTTTGAAGATTGTGTTAGTCACAACAAATTCATGTTCTGTACAGAAATGGAACAAACGATCTCCCCGGGGCCTTGTGGTCCCATAAGGGGTTGGCATTCTCCGCGTCCTATTATTGCATTGAAGTCACCCATAACAATAGTGACTTGTCTGCTTTTTGTTAATTGTACTGCATTATTTAGTTTTGCATATAATGTTTCTACTTCGTCATCTTTTGTTGCAGTAGGAGCGTATGCTTGAATTATATTCAACTTAAGTAACAATATATATTGGGAAGGAGTTTACTAGTAATTCGTTTACTTCTCGTGATATAATTATGCCTACTCCATTTATGTGTTTACTATTTGGACTTATCGAATAGTAGAATACTCCGTTGTCTGTTTTCTTACATTTTACATTGCCATTCTCATCTTAGTTTTATGTATTTTTGATTCTTTTCCTTGATTTTTGACTGGTGGGGATTCTTAACACCGCCTCCTCGCTTAAGAGGTGCCCCGGACTGGCGGCTAAAACTTTGCTGTTTTCACCCATCATGGTAACTTTGATATAGTTAATATACAATGAGGTGACTATCTCGCTATTTGCTTATACATACGCGTAAATCATCTTTACTTATTATTGATATTACTAACAGATCATAGTAAGAGAGTTTTACAATACACGCCCGTTTAACTAAAATAAGTATCCTTATGAGGCAATAACACCATGGATAATAGCTATCTGTCATGTTAAATGCATATGTTTATATGAATTTTTTTGTTCTTTTTTCTATCAGGAGTTACCTTTTAATGTTTTTTTCTGTATATTTTTTTGGGGGATCAGTTATAGACTCTGTTTAGACACCATCTTTGTTAATAACATTAGATGACCTTTAAACCGCATCACTGTTATCTTCGGATCTGTTAACAGGGGAGGACTGCGATGCATCTTTAATGACTATTGGCGGAAGCACTCACTGAACATATAATGTGATGATTTAAACTTAAAAACTGTTCTTTTTTTGTATAAAAATTGTCTTAATGTAATTCATATTTTATAAAATATAATTTTTTACAACTTAGTGCATCATTTGTATTGACCCTGGAATTTAGGTTAGAATAAATGTAAAAACATGTTTTTGAAAACAACATATACCTTGCATTTCAAAAGTACTAAAGGTGTACAAAATTAAACCTGAAATTTGTTTAATTTTTTTTGTCAGTCTATGCACGGTAACAAAAAATCTTCTTAATTGGTTTGTGATTTAAACTGTGGATTGCCTAACCAAGGACTTATCGCAGTACGTTAGAAAAAAAAGAATAAATAATGAATCTTACCAAGAATTAGAATACTTCGAGCTACACAATATTACAAAAATTAAGCCGTAAATGGGTACTGCGACGAACTGAGAACTGAGTCGAAATACTACAAGCATGATAACATCGGGAATTTTCCTAAACTAAATAAAAATAGAGAAAATTTTACTAACGTTAGAGCGATTCGGTTTGTTAAAACACAATTTTTAGGATCTCAGTTGGGATACTTATTTTTTGTACAACATGAACAAATTACAAGGTTTGAGTGGCTAAAAAGTGCAATGGATAAATGAACACAAATTTGAAAGAAGATTATGTAATATCAATCGTTGCACGTCTCTTTTAAATGTACAGGCCATTCTGTGTCTTCCAAAAAAAATAGTACAAAGCTAATTACTTTATATTAGAACAATGTATCAACTGCAGACATCTGTTTAATCTTTGTTGAAGCTGTGCAATAAAAAAATAAACAAACAATCTAAAAACAGCATATGTTTGCAGCAATTACCCAATCCTAGTATCATCGAGCTCTTCTGTGATGATTTTGGCAGTGTATATCACCAAGAAATTTTTATGAGAAATCTTAGAGAGGGCGTGAAATAATATAAAAACTACAAAAAGTGAGCATTGAAGAAATAAAACATTATTACTTTCTATTAGGTAACAGACTTACAACTACCGACTAATGATCGTAATCCATTGTTATTTATACTTTCCATCCTAAGTCTGTTAATCAACAAAAAATGCCAAAGTTGTTATCTACGGTAACAGACCATGAAGCAACATTACTTCAAATGAGTTAAAATTCAATGCACATCAGATTGATATTAGTTTGGGTCCAATAAAAAATATGATTTATTACAACATTGTACAAGGTAAATTGTAGACCGAAAACGTTCATTGAACATTCAAACGAAAACGTAATTTGAGAATTCAAAGAAATTGCGCAGAAAGGAAAACCGACTGAATTAATGTCAAATGGTCAAAACACCCAAGGCTGATCAAAATGCCATCCGGAGGGTCATGTATGGAAATTTGGGAAAAAGGACTACCCAGACGGCTAAAAGCACGCACTTTCCAAACAACAAAAAAATGCAAAAAGACGTACGAAAATCATCTGGCGGCTCAAAGATCAGAATATGTAATGTGGCTGGATAAAATATGGCTTAGATTAGGTTCTTGTAACGGAAAACGTAAGATTTGTTACTTGAAATGTAATAAAACTATGCTCAAAATTTAGATTTGTAAAACAAATGAGAAATTTGATTGCCAATGGTCGTCGAAATCTTTTCTGGAAGGGAATCCTTAGAATTGATCAGAGTGCAATCAAAAGTAAAAAGTAAGTACCATGTTGAAGCCAAATAATTTGATAACTTTATACTTCATACAATGCTGCTAATATTTATTGTACGATATCGACATAGAAATGCGCCCTAGAGTTGTTTTTTCTTGATATGATAGTAAAATTCTCTTAGAGCTAAAAGTTCTGATGCTAGAAAGTAGTTAAAAAATAGGACTATCAAATACAATACATACTATCGAAGAAAATATAAAATATTTTACTATTTAAAAACTATCGTTCACCCTCTATAATAGATAAGTTGCTTAAGCTTTGTTTGAAAGGAAATTTGAAGGAATTTGCTATTTTTACTTTTCTATTTTATCTAATTTATAAATATTTACTTGTTTTATAGTATATAATGTTGGTCTTCAATTTTATGACGATAGTGTACAAGATGTAACAATTTAAGTTGTAAACCATATGAAAATATTAGTAAAATATCATGCAAAAAAAGATTTATGGTACGACTCTAATTCGCCGCGTGGGAGCACAATCTGGAACTGAGAGGTTAAGGCTATCACATATATTTGCTCTATCTGCCCGGCGCACCGCGCCTTAGAAGAGCGCCATTATTACCCCTTGTCAGGCATCAGAGAGCACCGGGGAATAAACCGGGGTTCGTCAGCATCGCACCCCGTCCCTCACCCATGGGGCCACGCTGGCTAAAAAACTTATAAGTTAATTAATTCTCTTAAAATTATCTATCAAAAATCTGACTTCAGTAAACACTAAAAATACTCACATACCACAATATTTATTTAAACTACATATTTTAAAAGGTGACGATGTCTCTTGTAGAATAAACAAGAAAAAGTGGCCTTTTACATAAAAAGCACACATTTGTAATTTCGGCTAAGGGTCTGTCAATTGCTTCGGCAAGCATTTGCTTCGATCCGCCCTCGACAAAAGTTGGAAACCCGCGGCAAGTTGGCCGAGGGTGTAACTGACAGATGCCTCGTGACGCGACGCGTATTTCGGTCCCCTGTGATTCGGTCATTCCGAATTCCGGTTCCGAACGCCATTTACATAAAAAATATTTCCGATATCAATGATAGATAAAGGGCTGTTCCCATGTGTTGCCGCTTCGTTCGGCGGCCCTCATAATGCGGGGGGAATAAGAATATGGCGCAGTATGGCGACGCGGCGAAAATGTTTATGCATTCGCCGTCGTAAAACGGAATGCGTGCGCTGTCCCGTTAGGAACGCGGCCGTAAAAAATGTGTAAACGCCGATAACTGCGCGAATAAAAATTTACTTAAATTTGCTCGGCGGCCCGGCAGCCGGCGCGCGTAGCCAGCCGCCGTGGAAGGAGTAATCGAGCTTTTAACACCTTTCCACGTTCGCTTCTAATTAACTGCGTTTCGTTGCGCCCTCTAAAAAATGCAGCTGCGCTCGGCGAGCCTGAATAATGCCCCTCTCGCTTATTAGCGGCCTCTCCGGCGTATTTAGCCTGTTTATTATTTAAGTGCAAAATCCCTAGATGTGCCTTGTAATTAGTCTACTCGGTGCATTCTCTTTATCTGCCACCATTAGCGCCAGCAGCCGGCGTCTCCGGCTTTGGCGGCGCAGTTCCTCATGTACGTGCGATCGCGCTGGCCGGTAATCATTGCACATTTCAATCTATCCATCTAACTTGATTGGTTCTGGAATACCTGGTGTCATAAAATAATCATCCAGGCTCGGCGGCTTGGTTTATTTGCGCGCGCTAAGGTCGTCGCCGATCTTTAGCGGTTAATTCACCTCGGCAAATTAACATGTCGAAAACCTTTATGGAATTCAGACGAAGAGTCGAGCGACCCAGATTTTTATGGATACTTGTGATATTTACAAGCTGTTAAAAGGTCTATAAACGACAAAGCCCGGTCATAAATTAGTGAATCACTTAATGACTCAGTTCCTTTAGTGGACTTTTAGATGAAGTGGTATAATACAAGATGGTTCACAGGAACTATTTTTTTTAAATAAAAACAATTTGCCATACTTGCACTTGTCGGTCTTCAAGGTACTTTTCTCCGAAGTTAGAACATTTTTCCAACGTTCTAGAAGCACCGTGATGCTCTTTTCAAAAAAGGCTTTTGGTTGGCGACGTATTCACTTTATAACTGTATGGATGATGGCGCATGCTTTACAATTTTATTTGAGCCTTCCGAACAAATAGAAATCACTTTGGGTCAAATCGGAACTGTACGGCGGATGTGACAGAAGTTTCAATTTTCAGATGGTTTCTGTTACTGTTTTGGCCGTATGGTAGCGTACATTTTTGAAGGGAGTATAATCGCTTTTCACCTGTTTTCCGCTTGGATCGGATCTTTTTCTTCGCGTCTGTTGCCAGGAAGTCTAAGTAATAAGCTGCATTGACTGTTATGGCATGTGTCAGAAAGTGTACATGGATAACCCCTTTCCAATCTCAGAAGAATGTTTCCATAACTTTTTCTGACGAACGGCCCCTCCCGTTCTCTTGGGTTTGGAAAAACTGGTATGCTGCCACTCGCGTAATGACTGCTAGGACTTGTGAATGAAGTATTGCACCCACGTTTCATCGGTGGTAACTATAGACTTCAAAAATGCACCACCTTCGTCTTCAAACTGCTGCAGGAGACAACTGGTATCTTGTATGCGCACCATTTTGTTTACGCACGTCAAAGTACGTGGTACCCACCGTGCAGATAGTTTTTTACGACCAACACTAATAAACAGCATTGCTCTAAGTTTCTTGATAGTGCTGTGCCTATTCTCACGAATAAGAGCGTCTGCACTATTAATATTTGGCTCGGTGACGAATGACGGATGACGGATGACGATTATGTCATTCATTCTCCACGCGCTCTCTGCCCTCTCTGAAGCACTTACACCAGTCAAACACAAAGGTTTGTGAGGAACACTCTTTCCCATACCGTTGTTTGAGTCTGTGGTAAATTTTAGAGAATGGGGCGTTTTCTCTAACTAGGAATTTGATCACAATACTCCGCGGCACCTTCTGTTCGCTCATCACTCTAGCAACTTCAAACGGGATTGAACAGGTCCTAACCCGAACAGCTTCTAACCCAACCAGAAGAGAGGGTGGATGTTGTAGCTCTAGTTTTTCAAGGTTGCACAGCTACTGCGCAGTGCGGATTGTTTACATACAAGTCAGTCCCGATCATTTTGAACCACGTTGGGCATGGATTTAAAATGTAAGCAACAAACATGACACGTTGAGTTCCTTATGGGTCTTGTTATTTACTTTATAATTACTAACTAGTAACATACGGCAACTAATCACAACAATATGGACACACACAACACTATTGCGAGGCAAAACCTCGTTGCAACATCTGCCAAACGGTTGGAATAAAAAACCTGCTGATCCCCAAATTGTGTTAATTGCAGAGAAACACATCCAGTTAATTACGGAGGATGTGCACATCACAAAGAACTCTTGAAACAACATTATCTACTAAAAAGACACACGATAAACTAAAATATGTCGGATCCTTTTCAAATAAAATACACCACGTAATGACATGTCCTACAGTCAAGCCGTACATTCAAAACCACAGCAACCTGACCAAACACCTAAACTAAATGTTGAACCATTACTTTCTTTTTTCATTAATGGTATTTTACACTTTATTAAACAATTAAGCGCACAAATCCTCCTAATGGCTAATTTTTCTGTAACTTTTCGAAATATTACTATTTTGTATTGGAATGCCAATAGAATCAAGACTCAATGATCTACTTTTTTGTCATTTTTAGCAATATATAATGTTGGCATTACGCGATATTACTAAGACCAATTTTATCTAAAGGCAAAGCCTGTAAAAGCAGTGGGGTACTTAAAAGCTTAAATATTTCACTAAAACAACCAGACTATATGGATAATGCGGTATACTATCTTACCCAAACTATACAGACAACAGCACTAATGCCTTCCCTTCCCCCAAATAAACACAAAAAATAACTCAAGGTTAAAACCCCCGTATATATAAAACATCTTGTTGCTCAAAAAACGCAAAGCGTATATAACAAACAAGTCGTAATTCTATAGATAAAAATGAATATAACAAATTAATTAGACAATTAAAAACAGTTTTGCAGAGTGCCCGAAATGTCACATTTGAATAATACTGTATGCCAGTAGTCTATCAAAAGAAAACTATCTAAAAGAGTACCAAATTATTCAAGACCGATTCAGCAGATTCCGCCTCTAAGAAAAGAAAATGGAAAAAAAACTGAAGAGGACAAAGTAATAATTTTTGTCAAACACCTCTCACAAGTTCTTAGACCACTTGAACCTAATAATAGCAGTGATCATATTAAAAACTTCTTAGACATCCTCTGCCCGATGATGCTACCGATTAAACCCTTCTTTCCAACTGAAGTAGAACAAGAGATCTTAAGATGTAATAACCATAAAGCTTTCGGCATACCTGATAACATGGAAGTTTGCATAAATAATAATCATCAGTAAACCAAATGAACCCCCCAAATACAGTTTTTTCGTGGCCCCCAGTAAGCTTGTTACCAATTTTATCTAAAAACTTAGAAGGGCTTTTGCTTAAAAGAATGAAAACACCAAAAGAAACACGCTAATATCAACCCACCAATTCTGCTTCAGAAAAAGCCATTCACCTGTGCAACAATGCCACAGAATTGTTAGAAACATACTCACAAGCCTTGAAAAGAAAAAAACTATGTACAGCTGCCTTCTTTGAATTAAACTTAAAATTTAAACAAGCTTTCGAGTGAGTATGACATGAAAGTAATATTTAATAATAAAACCTCCAACTATTATCCTATTAAATTTGGTGTTTCTTATAGAAGTGTCCTAGATCTCATTTTCTAATTTTTACGGTTGACATCCCTATAAAAAATTGTACTACAGTTGGCACCTTTACCGATGATAACGTCATAATATCCATAAGTGAAAACCCTCAAATAGCAAATGAGAACTTGCATACACATGTCAACCAATCAGAAGGTTAGCGGGATAGATGGAGAGTCATAGTTAATCAAACAAGTTCTCACAAATGACAATTAACTACCGAAATGCCATGTGTTCTACTGTTATATTAAATAACACACAATTACTAGTGAGCAGCTAAGTGAAATGTCTGGGATTAACACTCGATTAAAAATTCACATGGAAAGCACACATCATAGTAAGAAGAACTCAAATAAATCTAAAAATATGACAAATAATTTGGCTAATAGGACGTAAATCAAAACGCTCTACAGAAAATACTACTACATAAGTGTATGTACAATAAAGGTCAACGGGACTTATGGAGTTTAACTTTATGGTTGGGTTAAACCATCAAATACAAAAATAATAAAAAACAGTTAAATCGAAGATACTTACAATGACTTTTAGTGCACAATAGTACATTCATAATAAGACCCTGCACTATTACTTTGGTATACCGTTCGCTGACGAAGAAATTAACAGACTAACAAGGAACTACTTCAAACAGCTCTTTGAACATCCTAATAAAGAAGTAATAAAACTCTACATTGTGCGAAGTGTTTTACTTTGAAAGCCAGGAAGAATTTTTACGATTTAGCACACCCCTAAAACTGCATCCTGTATGTCTACTTTTTTCTTTTGGTTTTTATACTCTGGTTTTCAACCTATAGGTTACTACCTGAAATTCTTCACATTAGTTACTATCCGGGGTACCTAAGTACCCTAACTAAATATTTGTCCCTCCGTACGTTTTTTTTATTATATGCAGCACAAAATAATACTCAAATAATGACATAATTTTGTAGGTCGGTATTTCTCACAACATCCGTTTTCGTTTTACTCCTCCGTTTACACCGCCGCATTGCTGTGGACTAGTATACGCATCAAATTTTTCACTGAGTTGTTCTGTGCAGTTTGTTAGTTGTTGAAATGTAAATTAGCGTAATTGGGATTATTTTAATTAAACAAAAACTTTTGGTAAAAATTGAGAAAGTATCACCAAAATAACTAATTATATAATATCCAAACTAATATTATTATATTCGTTCTTTGTAGACAGAGCTCCTGAAAAAAAATTACTTACAACAATTGCTGGGTGCCCAGTCAGGCGTAGATACAGAAACTTTTTCTGATGGTGATGACGCAAATTGGATCCCAGAAAAAAGTAATCAAAAGGAATAACCAGATGAAGATGTTAACAATTTTAAATTACATAAAAGCGAAGAAGAAGAAGGTGACGATAATATTAAACAGTCAACATATCCTTAAGATTAATTCTGAGCTGGCAACAGAGAAATATGGAATAAAATTCCACATAAACAACATTAAACTGTATTACATAATATCCTTAGACAAGGAAATAGTCCACACAGCTCGATAGAAACATTGTCTCTTTGTAATACATTCAAGTTTTTTTGGCGTTCAGATAATGGATAAATTAGTTGAATTATTGTGAGAACACGAACGAATAGGTGGACGCTTATTTTTTTATGACACGTCGATATTTTCGCTTTTGCTGCGTATATGATTTGTTTTGAAAATAGCAATATCTTCTTCTTGTGGTTTCCCATCCGTTACCGGATGTTGGCAATCATCACGGCTATTCTCAGTTTGTTAACCGCGGCTCTAAAGACTTCCATTGTTATCTTGGCATACCATTGTCTTAGAATTTTTAGTCATGATATACGTCTCCTGCCTGGACCTCCTTTTCTACTATTTTTCTTTGTAACATCAGTTGTAGAATTTTATAACTTTTGGAATTCCTTATTACATGACCTAGGTATTCCATTTTTTGCCTTTTTATTGTGGCGATTACTTTTGTTTCTTTTTTTCCTTCTTTCTAGAACTTCCTTGTTAGTTACTTGATCGACCCATGAGACCTTCAACATGCGGGGTATGTCTACATTTGAAATGCTTCCGATCTTTTGCTTGCCGCCTCTGTTAGTGTCTGTTAGTTATTTATTTAGTTCTATGTCATGACTACAGAGGATGTTTTTGATTTTTATAAATGCTGCTCTGGCTTTGCTTATTTCTAAAGTAATTCCATTGTTCATGTATTGTGCTCCCTAGGTATGTATATTTTGCAACTTTTTCTGTTCCTCGAATGCCAACGTTTAATTGTCTAGGAGGTATAGCGTTTTTGCTAATTACCATGCATTTCGTCTTTTGACAATTTAGTGATATACATATATATATATATATATATATATATATATATATATATAGTCTATATTTCTTGGTAGCTTAATTGAGCTTATTTAAAATCGTTTGCAGATCGGTTACATTGTTCCCAAATTTGCTGTGGCATCTGCGTACCTTATGTAATTAACGGTTCTACTATTGACTACTAGTTCAATGTCATTATTTTCCTGTACAACTTTTTTAAATATCTTCTCCGAGTAAAGATTGTGTAATACTGGGGACAAACCGCAGCCTGGCCTTACTTTTCGAGCTATATTTCTGTTGAATTTGTTATTCGATCATCCACTCTGATCTCCGCGGATTGATTTCGGTATAGGTTAGTAATTATCCTTATGTCCTTTTTGTCTCTGTTTTTCTATCATATTTTGGTGTTGTATTTGGTCAAAGGAATTGTAATAATTTATAAATCAAGCATACACGCCACAATTAACGTCTTGACATCTCTGAAATAGCACTTGTATGTAAAATAATGCTTTTCTTGTTCCAATGTCTTTTTAAAATCCAAACTGGCTAGTTCCCACATAATCTTTGCACTTTTTATAAATTCTACTGTGTATTATTTTTAGTAGTATTTTCAGAGTATGGCTCATTAGACTTATAGTGCAGTATTCAATAAACTTTTTTCGGAAGAGCCATGAAGGTTGATCTCAACCAATCCTTAGGTATTATCCCGTGTCCGTAGATCCTATTGTATAGTTTGGTTAGTATCTGCATACCATCGTCACTTAATTGTTTAAATAATTCTAGTCTTCTTCCATCAAGGTCGGCTGCTTTTCCATATCTTATTCTTAATATAGCTGCGGTGACTTATTCTTTTGTTATTGCAGGTCCCATTGTAAGATTTTTCTCTGTTTGCTTGTTTGGTCTTGTATCACTAAATAATTGTTTTATACAATTTTCCCATATATTTAGTTTTTCATTGATCTTAACAGCGCGACCTTGGCTATCAACTATATTTCCAAACGTTGTTTTCTTATAATACCGCGGCTTCTTTAATATTTTTATGCATGTTGAAAGAATTATGGTTTCCTTCAAATTTTTCTATTTCTGCGTATTCCGGTCTCAACCAATTATTTCTAGCTTCTCTAATTTTTTGTTTAATGTCCCTGTCTATTTCTGTGTACATGTTTATGCTAATCTTTTTACATTTCTTTCTTTATTCCATCAGTTTAAAAATCTCTTGTCATATAACAATATGATCAAAAGTAAAACAGACTGGTATCGTGTCTTCTTAATGCAGTTAGATCTTCCTACCATCGAAAATTGATTGCTAAATCAACTAGTAATCAATAACTTAACTACAAAATTTGATCAAAAATACCCTAGGTAGATCTGTTGCTACCATTACTAGTCGCCGTCGATTGTTGTAGTATTTGATATACAGCCTCCCACAACCGAAGACGAAAGATTCGTAAATCATGTATTCTCTGTGAGAAACCTGTATGCGAAGAACATTAATCGACATTGGCCATTTGTAAAAACAGTCCGTTAGTAACTGATAAATTATTTATTTTCATATCTCTTAAAAAGCGAACTAATGGGTACCCGGGTACCATGGGTTACAACTAGATGATTAAATAAGATTCAGCTTATATAAATAAACTTTTTCTAAATTAAATGGTATTAAGAAATAAATCTCTTCTAAATGACTTAAATAATAGGAATCTGAGCACATAATAGAATGTAACGTTCACAAATGTAATTATTTTTACTAAAAATAGAAAATAGGTCCCGGGTAGTAGCATAAAAGCATTTGTTATCAAGATGTATTTTTTATAAATACTGATGTATTTTTATTATTTTTGATTCACCAAATTGTTGTCCACCTCTTTAAAACCTTTAATTTTGTAAATTTATTCTTACTTGAAATGGATCATTGTGGGAGGATACTGCGGCTGTGACATTCATAACTCTGGCCATTATAACGTTGGTAGAGACAAGTAGATGTGCTGTGAATAATTTGTATAAGATGGGGTCTAGGATGCTACCTTGTGCTGTATCAGCTTCAACAGGGTCGTTCTTTTAGTTTGATTGGAAATATCTCTTTCCTGGGTACTGTTTAAGTAATCGGTAGTATTGATAGGAAAGATTTTTCTTCACCTTATATAATAGTCCAGGAGACAAAACTCGATTAAAAACACAGCTAAGCACACATTTTTCTTCAAAATTTTTTTCTATACCATCAACTACTCTAAACATTTCTTTTAAGATTGAGAACTTTGGACAAAACCGAATGGCTGTTGAAGGATTAAATACGGCTGTAAAATAGGACTGATTTTTCTCAATAATATTCTTTTAAATAGCTTAAAAAGTACAGGAAAAACGATATCGGTCGATAAAACTATGATTGAGCTGTACTGCTTGAATTTTGTATGAAAATAACTTTTGCAAATTTCCGTTTAATGCGGAAGAATTGGTAGCTTCTAATTTTGATAAGAATTAGGACAGTGGTAAGTTATTGTTTTTATAATTTTGATTTTGAATGTTGCTGTATGAGTGAGGCATTATTAATTGTCGTAACTGCAACATAACTTAATGAAGGCATGTTCATTCCATTTGATGCAATTATATTTGTCCTTGCACTTTGTGATACTTGCATTCTAGTTTTAGTGTTAGTATTTCCTCTTACAAACTGATATTCGTAAATTAAACATCATTTAATCACATAGTGCACACTTAGCAGGTTTGTTTTTGAACATGTCATTGTATTGTGATTGCTACCACTACTAAAATACCGGATGTAGCATTATTCAGTATTATCAAAGTTTTAGATGCTAGAAAAATATTAATCCAACCTTGTTTAGATCTTACTTTAGACCACACATTAACATTAATAACTTTAATTATACACATAATTAATAAACTAAAAAAGCGACCACTTAATAGAATAAAATTAAAAAACGTTTTGAGAAAAAATAGACGGAAAAATTAATTTTGAACTTAACTAAAATCTTGGTTAAAGAAATACAACAATAAAAATTTGACTTGGGCTATTCAAACTGCTACATGCTAGTTATACCCAACTGAAACGAAACACATGTAAAAACTACTAGTTTCAGTTAAACAGAAAATTGCATAACAAAAGAAAATCCCAAAAAAGATGGCAACTAAGAAAAGTTAATACAGGTAAAACTACATTTAATAAAGTACGAATCAAATATAAACGAGACTTATTTTTTAAAAAATACTTTATTTGAACTTGAAACAAAAGATTAGCAGATTATTTTTATACATAATCTCCTGATTTAGAAACACATTTTTCCCAACGTGTAGCTAATTTTGAAATGCCTTCCTCGTAGAATAAAGTTGGTCGTGTTTCCAGCCAATTGCGCACATAGACCTCAACCTCCTCATCGCTGTCGAATCTATGCCCTCCCATGGCTTCCTTGAGAAGACCGAATAGGTGATAGTCGCAGGGCGATAGGTCAGGGCTGTAGTCACCGATGCAATTTCTGCTTAGTTGTCAGAAGACGAGGCACCCACCTTGCGCACACCTTACAAAACCCTAGCTCCTCTGCGATGATCGAAAAAGTGCTGCCATAACTTATTCCAATCTCAGATGCAATCTCATCGAAGGTCAGACGCCTGTCACCCTCAATAAATTGTTGAACGCGGACGATGTTTTCGCTGGTGATGCTGGTGCGAGGTCGGCGATCATGGCTCTCATTTTCAACATTCTCACGACCCTCCACGAACTTTATGTGCTATACGAACACTCTAGCTCGTGACAGTGTCTCTTCCTTGAACTGCGCAGTCAATTTTCTCAGGATTTCAGCCAGTTTTACACCTTTCGTGGCGAGAAATTTAATGATAATACGCTGCGCAATTGACGACGGCACCTCCTGCTCAGACATTGTCACTACGGGTACTGACAGGGACGAACGAAATCGCCCGCCTGCTTCCTCCACCCCTGACATCCTACCCAACACCTGACGAAGCGAGAACTCTCGCGCGTTAATATTGCGCGCCCGAGATCAAAAGTCTCATTTATATTTGATAAGAGGGATAAGAGGGTTTATAGGAGCAAGCAGATCTACGAGGGTCATTCAATAATTAAAGGGACAAATTGGGGTGGGGAAAAGACTTTTTGTAGTACAAGTTTGATACATTTAGGATCTTAAGTTGGCCTCACTAGGATGAGTTCTAATCAGGTGATTGATCAATATTGCTCTGTTTATAACCTTAAAATTAAGTTAAACAATGTCGGGTCTTCTTGAAAATTCCACATTAGTTGAACAACGTTCTGTGATTCTTTTTTTAATTGCTGAAGGTGAAAAAACAGCTAATGCATATTCTAGACTGACTAAAGTGTATGGTGAAAGTTGTATGAACCGTGGAAATTTTTACAAGTGGGTAGAACAGTTCAAAAGTGGTCGAGAATCAGGGTCTGACGAACACCGTTCTGGCCGGCCTATTGAAGTTTCAACTTCGTCACTTGAAACTCGAATTGATGACATTATTCGTGCAGACCTGAAGAAGGCATTACGTGGGAAGAGGTTGCAGGATAACGAGGATGTCAAGAAATTTGTGGAAAATTGGCTCCGACACCAAGACAAAGAGTTCTTTGCAGCCGGTATAAAAAAGCTAGTAACCCGTTGGGACAAGTGCATAAATGGTGATGGGGATTATGTTGAAAAGTAGGAAAAGTCTTATTTTGTAGAAAAAAATAGTTCTTTCTCCAGGTCAGTTTGTCTCTTTAATTATTGAATGACCCTCGTATATTTTATCAGACAGCCAGACAGATTTAAAGGCTTTATCAAGCACTAAAGCATAATCTAGACTGGTATGGGAATGCATCAACAAACTCAATGCACTGGCAGAACACAACACGGTGAAATTGCTATGGCCACCTGGGTATTGTGGTATCTACGGCAATGAGAAAATCGATGAATTGGCCAGGAAGGAATCTAGTGAGGCTTATATCGGCCCAGAACCTGCTTTAGGAATTTCACGAAGTGCTGCCCGAAGTTTTATTAAGGAGAGGACACGCTCTTATCATCGAATGTACCGGAAGAATCGATTTTTGGACATAATTTTAGCAAAACCTTCAGTAAGGGATCTTGCTAAAGAGGAGCTACAGAACTCCTTAACCTAAGTAGGCCACAGCTAAAGATAACCATAGAGTTTCTTACAGGGCATGCGACTATTAAAGAATTAAAAGAATTAAAGAATTACAGATTGCTTGTGAATTCACTTTACTAGGATAATCACAATAAGCCATAGGCTGCAGTAAATATGAACCCATCAAGGAAAACAAACCCTAAGCGAAAAAAAGGTATCGAAGAAATTTAAACCTTTGTTATAAAGAATAGAAAACTATATACAACAACCGCTAAATGTGGAAGGCAACTGAGAAACTGATACAACCCCAACAAACAGTTATATACCTATATTCTTATGGACCAAAAAATAATCATAAAAAACTGCATTCGTAGAACATTTATTTGTATGTTTTAAGAATTTTCTTAAGTAAGGTTACATGAAGAAGAAAAAATTTTTAATTACCTAGTTGCACAAAATCAAATAAACTTTACAATTAAAAAAACAACTTAAAATCAAGTTGAAATTGTTATATTTAAAGAAACTAACTACTTTAGTTACTGGTAAATTGTTACAAGAATATTTTCAGAAATGCTTATTTGCAATAATTCAAATCTTCAATAGTATAATACGAGTTCAATATGTTCCAGTTATGGTACTCAAAACAGAAAAGAATCTGAAGAAAGCCACTTTGTTTAGACCAATAGCCATTTGATATTATTATTAAATGTATTTGATCATTATGGTACATAAACCTGGTAAACCTCCGCATGAAACATCTTCATACAGACCCATAAGCCTGCTGCCCATCCCGTCGAAACTATTTGAGAGACTTCTACTTAAACGAATTCAAGCAGACCATGACCTAACAACCTTGCTGCCTGACTATCAGTTTGGTTTTCGCGAAAGCATGTCAACGCTCCACCAAGTTCACCGAATAGTGAATCAGATCTCCAAGAGTCTAGAAACTAAACAATGGGGTATTTTTGGACATCTCCCAAGCGTTTGATAAAGTGTGGCACATAGGTCTCATTTACAAATTTAAAAACATGGTTAGTAGTAACTACTATCTCCTGAAATCTTATCTCACTGATAGGAATTTCTCTGTCAAACATAATGGCTCTGTCTCTCCCCACTACCCTATACACTCTGGTGTCCCCCAGGGTAGCGTGCTCGGCCCGCTCCTTTACCTAATATACACAACCGACTTATACCCGTCCTGCACATTACTATCATTGCGGCCTTCTTCCATAACATGCAAACCCAACTCAACATGCTCAGCGAATGGTACTCCAAGTGGCGAATCATTATTAATAAAACTAAATCTGTTCATGTAACTTTTATCAATCGTAGGTAAATCTGTCCAGCTGTAACAATCAATGGTACTCCTATACCTGTAAAGACCGAAGTAAAATACTTAGGACTGCATTTAGACCAACGATTAACGTGGCAGAAACACATTCAAACGAAAAAGAAGCAGCTGGAGTCAAACAAATGTACTGGCTCATGGGACGCTAATCAAAACTTTCCATCAGAAATAAACTCCTACTGTATAAAACCATTCTGAAACCCATTTGGTCTTACGGCATCCAGCTTTGGGGCTGTGTCAAGCTCACTCGTTTAAAACCAATTCAAGTGTTCCAAAACAAAACACTCCGTGCAATTGTTAACACTCGATGGTACATTAGCAACTTCATGCTCCACCAAGACCTCCAAATTCCACACGTCACGGACGTAATCACTACTATATCTGCCAATTACCGACACCGGATTACAGGAAATCCAAACGATCTCATAGATAACCTCTACGGGGATGGACCGCCCAACAGAAGACTCATCAAAATCTGGCCTGCCGACCTATTCTCACACCACTAACTGCTAGTAAACCATAAGGAGTGGGCACTTCCCCTTCCAAGTCAAAGACATACATCCTATTTACTTAATACTCTTAAAGAAGCAGATTATAAATTTTCAATAAAAGTTACAAAAAAAAAACGACAGATCACACTTTACTGTTTTAGAACCGCTGTCGAAAGTCGGAGTACTTATCTAGCACTAAGTTTATTTGTACCAGGGTGCTCACAAAGAAAGCGTTGCATAAATGTATCAAAAAGCCGTAGCCTTACTGATTTTTACTTTTAAACGCCTACTTCCAAAATCACTTTAACTGGACAACCTGCATGTAGTTCGTCTTCGATACTTTCTCAACCTAAAAAAGTTATTTTGCTCTTCTTTTACAGCGGAATGTAAAGACGATGATTCACCATATACACCATCTAAACGTTGTTTAATATTACTGCTACTAAAATATTTAATGAGAAATTTATCGCTGCTCGATACTCATTTTTTAACTTTAGTACAAAAAAATGAGGTACTGCTTATTCAAATGATTGTTGTTAGGCAACTAAGACAAATCGGTTGCTGACATTTTTACAAACGTCCAGCTAAGGCATTTGAAAATAGCGCTATTTTTTCTATTATTACTACTATATAGTTATACCTGAAGCTTTTGGCGCTTATCTTGTACTTAAAGCTTATTAAAATTCAGACTGATTCTCTATTAAATTGGAGACAGAGATAAAAATGTGATTTGTTTTTGTGTATTAACTTTTATGATCCTCTTCAGTAGTTATTAAAACTGGCAAACGCAGATTAATTGTGGACAAAATGAAGTACGAATTAGCGTGCCCACGATTTGCACCCGCTCTCTGCAAATTCCAATCCACTCGTTATAAATGTAAAATAAGGCACCGCGGGCGGATTAGCGGCGGCGGCGCTCGAGCAGCATCGCATGCAGCGGGCATTACTTAAAAATATAATCTTCATATATTACGGCAAATGAACACACTAACGGCCGCTTTGCAAATATTTAATTTTGCAGCCCACGAACTGGCGGCCTGGCCGAAAACAAATTTCGGTTTCATTAAATCCTCGCGACGTAACGACTAGCATTTGCATTATTTACCTTTCTTTATGAAGCGAGCGCGTGATTTGTCTCGACATCGTGCAAATTATACATTAGCTTCGTCGCCGAGCGTTTAATATTCATCCAATCCGCCTGCATCCGAGGAGGCGCCGCTTTATTAGACGCGCGCGGAGACGTCCCGTTCGTTACGGTCTTGAAAAGTTGGCGTTAACACAATAAGCCGTGTACCTGGTAATTTGTTTTGCGTTCGAAATGGGGAAGTTTGCCTCTTTCGGGGATTCAAATTACATTAATGTGTATCCGCCGCCAGTTATAGTTTGTCACTGCATTAATTTTGAAGTAGCTGCGGGATGGATGGATGGAGCGACCGAATATTAGATTTGCTTCAGGTGGCGTGGCGAGGGATTTATTTTGCATTAGACGTCATTTGTGGTTTTTGCTTTTACCGATGGTATTTAAGTATATGTTGATGTATCTAAAATTTGCAATATAATTTTAAATCTATGAACAATAATATTGACAGCTGTCGCCTGAAAAAATTATATATTTAATTTTTTTTAATATATCATTTAATTAGCAATCAGAATTACAAGTCATTCTATAGGCTAATATGCTGTTTTTTAATTACTAGGGTAGTCGTGGTTGGTGTGAAGAGGACTTCTCCAGCGAGTTGCCCTCGCTAATCCTGTTTCAGATCTGCTGGCCAGTTTCGTTTCAGTCTTCCACCATTTTGCGCATCAAGCAGTGGGTGCAACAGGGGGTTGACGTGGGTTTTCAGTTTGTTGTAATGTCTTGTACTTTTTTGTTTTATGGCGTCCCTCACATAAGGAATTTTTAGATCATTGTGAATCGTCAGATTGGAGACGTACCATGGTGCGTTCGTGATCATACGAAGTATTTTTGATTGGCACCTTTGAATTTTGTTTAAGTTAGATTTACTCGCACATCCCCATAGTTCTACTCCATACATCCAGATTGGTTTAATTACGGTGTTGTAGAGTAACAGTTTGTTTTCAAGCGTCAGCTTAGATTTTCGTCCAATTGGCCATTGGAGTTCTTTCATCCTCAAGTCAATCTGTTGTCCAGGTGTATTCCTAAATATCTTGCACTTGTAGATTGCGGTATTAGTATATTGTTAAAATATAATGGTGGACATAACCCTTTTCGTAGTGTAAAATTTACTTGCACAGATTTTGTCTCATTAATTTTGATTTTCCATTTACGAGTCCATGTCTGTATTTGGTCTAGGTGGTTTTGTAGAGTGGTCGATGCTATGAGTGGGTCAATGGCAGTTGAGAAAATGACAATGTCATCGGCAAACGTACCCATTGTTGTGTTTTCATTGGTGGGAAGATCGGCTGTATAGAGCACGTAAAGCAGGGGTCCCAAGACGCTGCCTTGGGGCACTACAGATTTAATTGGACGTTGGACCGACACCTCGTCATTGACTTTGATGCAAAATTCTCTACTGCTTAGGTAATATTTTATCAGTTTGAAGTAGGTGATGGGTAGAAGTTCTTTGATCTTATATAGTAATCCAGTATGCCATACCTTATCAAAGACTTTACTGACATCTAGAAAAACTGATAGACAGTATTTCTTTTGGTCTAATGCTTGATTTACTTGGTGACTGATTCGATGCACTTGCTGTATAGTGGAATGGTTATTGCGGAAGCCAAACTGATGCATAGGAATCCAATTTTCTGTCAATGGGTCAGAATTTATTCTTTGCAGGAGGAGTCGTTCGAGTAATTTTGAGATAATTGGTAACAGACTTATAGGACGGTACGTGATACGTCGTTGGGTTCTTTATCTGGTTTAAGGATTAGTATTATTTCGGCAATTTTTAATTGTTTTGGCCAGTAGTTTAGTCTTGCGATAGCATTGAAAATGTAGGTAAGTAAACTAACCTTTCCTTGGCATCTCCTTTAACATTTTGTAGTCACTTTATCTATTCCTGGAGCTTTTCCAAGATTTAATAAGCTGATTTCCTTCTTAATCTCTTTCGGAGTAAAGGATTTGATCTTTGGTATGTTGATAGGGATCTCAGATAAATGTCTGTCTATAGCATTGTCTGTAAGGTCATCATTAGGCGTAAAAACTTCGGCAAAGTAGTCTGCATATAGGACGGCCTTTTCCTTATCACTTCTAGCGCACTGTTGATATGCTATTGCAGTGTTACGGAGGGGAGGTATTGGCGCCTTAGGTTTTTTTTTTATATTTTATAGGTTTCCATATGGAATTGTCGTATCTGTTGAGATTGGTAACATAATCATGGATTGACTTTTCTTTCATTTTTTTTTAGTTGACGCTGCAGTTGGTTATTTAATCTGTTTAGTACAGTTTTATCTGCTGGTGCATGGGTACAATGCCACTTTGCCCTGGCTCTTCTTTTTTCTGCTATAAACCTCTTAATGACCGTAGGTATTATATACTTGTGATTTTGGAATTCTGTGTGAGGAGTGGCATGTTGAGCGGCCTGTTTGAGGATGTTTACTAGGGTGGTTAGGACGGTGTCAATTTCCTCTGGAGTTTTCAGACTTACTCTCAAATTTATGTCTTCTTGTATCTTGTTCCTGTAATGTTCCCAATTTGTGTTTTTGTTATGGAGTCTGGGCGTTGGTTTTTTATGAATAGCATATTGACTGATTGTTGCAATTACCGGCGAGTGATCAGAGGAGAGGTCGTAGCATGGTGTTACGTTCATATACACTTGCCAGATCCCATTGGTTACATAAAAGTCCAAAAGATCTGGGATCTTATTGGGGTCTGACGGCCAATAGGTTTGTATACCCGTTGAAAGGAAGGAGTAATTATTTTCCTGTATGAGATTAGCCAACTGGCTGCCTTTTGTTGTGGTTAGTCGAGATCCCCACAGCGTATGCTTACTATTATAGTCTCCACCTGCAACAAATTTATGCCCTAGTGTCTGGAAGTATTCCTTGAAATTTTCTTTTTTGATATTGTGCCGTGGTGGGCAATATACTGCTGCTACTGTTAATTCGTATGGGAGTGTCTTTACTTTAATGGCTGTGGCTTGTAAGTGATTGGTTACATATTTTGGCAGTTCGATGTGGCTTATAGAACTTTTTATTAAAATGGCGGTCCCAGCATGTGCAGTATTATCTGGATGATTGGTTATGTAGGTTGTGAAGTTAGGTATGCAAAAATATGATCTATCTGTGAAATGTGTTTCGCTGACTAGCATGTCCACGGAATTATGATGAAGGAATATTTCAACTTCATTTTTGTGCTGTAGAAGGCCATTGGCATTCCACAGGGCTATTGTTAGAAATTTAGTGAATTTTACTTATCAGCGTGGTAAGCAGATTCATCACCATGCTGTTCTGTCGTACGAGTTGCTGAAACATAGCTTTAAACTCATCTAGGAATTTGCACAGGCTGATGGAGGGTGTTCCTGTGTGATGTTCGTTGTGTTCTCTACTCTCAGTTGAGCGTAATGTATTTTGTTCGTTGGTTCTGTTATTTTTCACTGCTCCTGCATAGCTTAAATTTTGTTGGATACTATTTGTTTGAGGTTGGTTTTCTGTATAGATGGCTGTTAACGGGTTGTGTTGAATGTTTAGTCTATTGTTAGCATTGTTGGATTTTTTTAGTAAGCCTTGGTAGAATTCGCAGCCTTTATAGCTAGCCGGATGAGGACCATTGCATAATGCACATCGTGCAGGTGTGTCTTTGTTTTTTGTACAATTATTCGTGCTATGAGTCCCTCCGCATTTAACACATACATAGGGTTTAGTACAATAAGCTTTAGTATGACCATATTGCTGACAGCGCTTGCACTGTAATATACCTTTAACTTTTTTGGGTGGTTCAATAGTTGTTAGTTGGCTTTGTATTTTTTGTATTTTATAAGTATTTTATTGCTTTTTGCTGGCTCTAGGTCAACAAAGAATAGGTTTAAAGGTTCTTTTGTTATTCGTTTTCTTGCGTTCATAATATTTCTGACTTGATGTCCGTCTTTACTAAGTTCTTCTTTAATGCTTTCTGTGCTAGTTGTAAAATGTAAGTGCTTGAGTACTACCCTATAGGCTCGTTCCTCCTTCGGTTGATATGTATGGTGCATAATTTTGTTTACTTGCAGGAAGTGAATCAGTTTTCGGTAAGTATCAGAGGTATTGCAATTGATTTTTATTGTATTGTTAGCTAGAGATTTTGTGCTGTACTGCTCTATTTCTATGATTTCATTTAATTTGTTTATCATTTGTTGGTAATTTATTACGCCATAGACAAAGATTGGCGGGGGTCGTGGGACCTTGTTTTCTACTTGTGTTGTGTTAGTTTCTTCTTCCATGGCATCGGTTAAATGGCTATATTTATTTTGTATTAAAATATTTTGACTGTTGGGTATATTTATTTTTCTTCGCTTGGTTTGTTTTACTTTTTGCCACGGGTGTTCTTTGGAGTTTTCATTGGGGTTTTCTTGTTTCATCATCGCTGGTTGAGGTCAGTCTGTAGTACTGGCGTTTGTTGTTTGATTGCTGCTGCTGAGTGGGATGGGAATGAGCTGGTGGGTTAATGTTCTGTTGCGGTATGGAGAAGTTGCTGCTAGTGGGTATTGATTGACTTTGTTGTTGACAGTTATAGTACTGCGGCATTTCTGTGTTAGCTAATGTAACACCCGGTATAACGTTGTTCATTGAGATTACTTGCATGGGATTATTATATGGTACGCCATTTTGGTTATAATTAACTCCTGGGCCATTATATGCTGGTAACATTTTGAATTTGTTTAATGAAGTTTAATAGGTAAACACAGTTACCTTTTATTTCATTTCCTAGTAGTTTATTGAGCACGAAAATATTAAGCTGACCCCGTGGTCATGTTATCGTTCACAACAGCCGCTAGCCGATAAAACGCCCGCACACGTGAAATCACCGCGGCTCGGTTCGCGCACGACCGTTCAACTCGATTCTAAAATAAGCATCAAAATTAAAATTAAAATTTGTAATAAAAAGTAAAAATTTCCAAGAGCGACCCAAGAAAATATAAATTGGAACAGGTAAAATACGGCTGACCTTAAGCAAGGCTGCAGTCGCTGCCGTTGATGACGCAGGCACGGGCTGGCTTGTAGATCCGTTCGTTTTCCTTCAAAGCAGGAGGGTTAGCGTACACATCTACTCACTAGCACGGTCGCAAAGCGAATGATATATTTAATAAATCTAAAAAAAAATTGATGGAAAGAAAATGTCTAACACTGTCTGCTTTTGCGGTCGCCTTGATTGAACCTTCACTACACAGGCTATATTCTACAATTCGTGTTCTCATTGGTTTCATGCTGAATGCGTGTCCTTAATTGATGTTGAGGTTGTGGAGTTGGGAAAATCATCTTCTTCCTGATTTTGCCAATCTCGTATCACCAATGGAGCTACCCAGGGACCAGAATTCTCAGATTCTATAACTAAATATCAACATTGTCATAAATTATTTAAGACGACAGGATTACAGACTCACTTCTCAAGAAAGCACAAAAATCTTGCATTCCAAACTAATATTCCAAATTTGGAATCACATAGCTTTTGCAGTAGATCTTGCGAATTTATAAATACATTCTAGAGTTCTTAAGAACATCCATAAAGGAGCCCGAATTGTCATGGCTTGCATACTTGCTAATCTGATAAATAACTGCATGGACAAAGATGACGATCTCTACTTACATTTACATTTTATGCTCTTGAAGTAAGCCTTGCATGTAACTTAAAAAACAACATCAACATGAAAACTTTTTCATCGTTATAAAAAAATTAAACCTACCACTAACATCCTGAGATGTACCGAAAGCAAGGTGTCTGATAGATATGTTTGCGCAGCCATTCAAATCCTTTTCTCTTCCGAAGAAGTAGCCCTGAAGATTCTTCTATCTACATAAAATAACTCAAAAAATGCTTTACTGATGCACCAAAGATTGATTTCAGCTTTACATCTTTAACCGTCAATGAGGATGACGTTACCTTGGCAATCAGATCTTTTAAAAAGGGATATTCAGCAGGGTTAAACGGATTCACTCCTCAACATTTTAGGGATTTATATGCTTCTGTTGGCGATCATGGCAACAAATCAGTTCTTGTTCTTAAAAAATTGTGCAATATGATGCTTGCTGGTAAAATTCCTTCGTCAATAACCCCCATCTTGTATGGAGCATCTCTATCTACTCTTTCTAAGAAGGATGGTAGATTTCGACCGATTGCAGTAAGGAGCTTTCTTAAAATGTTAGCCTCAAAGATTGTTTGCAAGTCAATTTACGTTACATTATTTAAGACCTTAACAGCTTTGCTTTTCAGCGCTGGATGTAAAACTGCTGTGCATTCTCTAAGAAATTACATTACCTGATATTTAGGGACTCGGAAATTATTTTTAAAGTCGACGTCAAGAACACCATTAATACTCTCGAACGTGTTGGAAACTATTAAGTGTAAAATTCCATCACTTTATCCCTTTTCCTTACAATGTTGTGGTTAAGATTCCTTACTGTTTGTGCGTGTGCAACAAGGTGATCCTTCCGGACCTCTACTTTTTAGCTTATGTATTTATCTTATAATTACGAAATTTGAATCGGAGATAAATATGTGGTATGTGAATGATGGAACAATGGCAGAAAATCCTAATACTGTTTTACAAGATTTCCTATACATTCAAAAACAGTTTGAGTCTTTGGGACTTGTTATCAACCAAACATACGTAAGCGCTGTTTTTTTTTTGATGACGTTGACCCAACTATAACAACAAAATTCCGTGTTATCTCACTAGAGATAACAAGAGTCAAGGAATGTCTTTCTTTACTTGTAGTTGCAGTTCAACGGAGTAAAATTTTGTTAATTAAAATAATTGAAATATGACTTTGCATATTATCATCTTCGGCATTGCCTACTCTACCAAAATGAGTATAACTTATTTGTATTACTCCTGCTTTTACAGTTGTATAGCTATTAGATACTGATCTATTCAAATCTGGATTAAAATCCCTTTTTAATTCGTTATGGAGGTCTAAGAATGAGGTCAATGAATTTTTCTCTACCAACCTTTCTTTTAACTTAACTCGTCAATTTAGTATTACATTTTTCTCTCGGCTTAGCTGGCGTTAATGTGTAGTAGGGTGTTTTAAGAATGTGGGAAGAATTAAATGGAGAACCAATTCTGGAATGTCTCGCGTTTAAAACGGATTGTGATAGTATCAATTTGAAACGAATAATTGATTCAATTAATTTTGAAAGGGCTTAATATAAGATTCATTTTGAATCCATTAATTGCAATGAATCCCCCGCTTTGCTCAACCTACGACCTTCTTTATCTCTAGACACATTTCTTGTTAACAATTCATTTAGGATTGCTATTGATCTTTGCCTTCGATTAAACATCTGTTTTCCTCACAAATACATCTGTAGAGCAGAAGTGAATAGTCTCAGTTATCACAGTCTTTACTGTAAAAAGCGCAGAAAAGCACTAGACATAGAAGAATTAATGAAGTTTTAAATCGTGCAATTTCTTCTACTGGTAGACGTTCTTGCTTGGAACCTACTGTCTTGTGGCGTTATAAGGGAAGCGCCCAGACGGAATGACTGTAGTACCATGGAATAAAGGGAAAGTTTTGGTTTGGGATTTTACATGTATTGACAAAATTGCCATTTCATACTTGGGTCAATTAGTTAAAGAAAATCGATTTGGTTGTCGAACTAGCTGCCACAAAGAAGAGAAATAAGTACAAAACCACCATTGATCAAGCTTGTCTATTTATCTCTTTGCGGTTGAGACTGTTGATCCTTGGTATAAAGGATGCTATCACTTTACTTAATAATATTAGTTTACGTCTACGAATTATTACTAGTGAATTACGTTCTCGTTCGTATCTATTCCACCTCATTAATTTGGAAATTCAATCTGTTCCAGCTGATAACATTCTGTAAGGACTCTAACTTCAGATTACGAGAAAAAAAATAACGGTTGTAACAGCGAAAGAAAAGATCAAATTCCAACGGTAAAACAAGTAGAAAATGCATCATCAGATAGGAAGGACAGATGTCTTAGTTGTATTTGAACCAATACATCTAGGGAAAAAGGACCTCAAAATCAACGATTCTGGTCTACCAGACTAAAGATTGATTGATTGGACCTGCAACCCATTATCTGTAAAATAAATTTAACCGGCAACAAAGATAAACGTGTAGCTCGGAACACGGATGGAAGTAATGTACGTTGAATTTAGGCGAGAAAACGATTAACAAATATGACAACCTTAAATGTGCAAATAACACAAACAAAAATAGCAGATGTAATAAGTAAACTTAGAAAACTACAAACAGATACATATAACAGCATTTACAGAAGCAAAAAAGGAAAGTTGGGGAAACACGAAGGTATATGAATTTATGTTACTATTTTTTGAAGTATCGGATTCTATATTTTGGATATAAAGTGGAGGGTAACAAAGTCACCCGCACATAGGCCTCAATTGGACCCATTGTACACCTTTTCATCCACCTTTCCCCGTGCGCCCGTCAGTCAAACCAAGCAATTCTTTGTAGTGCTAATAATGACCAGAACTCCTCCAACATGGATCCTTTAATTGGCCTGGTCCGCCGTCTTGTCTTCTAAATTGCAGCTTCAGCAGAAATTTGCCATGTCCTAATAATATTTCTAATACAAGTCACAGTTTTGCTTTTGCAGAAATTAGTCATCTTTGTCGTATTTTGAATAGCCAACCTTGCATATCTTTATATTAACCTATCTACTACAATGTCGATTGTGGGTGTCTTGATTTATTATTTTCTATTTATTATTTTCGCTCAGGACCACAGAACAGTTATTACAAGTTTTGCCTTGCCACACTCTCTGTGTGCTCGTTACCATATAAGTCAGAATGCTCCTTAACCTAAACGAGCTCCAAAACGTTATTTGTGGCGACTTGATCAAGAGTAGTCTGGCACTAGAGGATTATTCCAGGTACAACTTTGCCAGTAAAGAAGCTGTTATTGCTACGGCCCACTTAGAATCCGATGTTGTCTTCTTCCTAGTCATTTATCGTTTCAAAGTTTTTTGAGTACAGTTTTAGAACTGAGCTAAGTGCCATCTTTTCCATATGAAGATCTAGTAGAGGAAAACTCAGGCATGATGCCATCGCTCCCGTTGGGGTGAAACATATTGCTCCCGTGATACTCATACAGGTTAGTCTTAGAACGTGTGAGATCTCGGTTGCTACAGTAACCGTTTGGTTCTAGGCCATTAAATTAGTGCACCATAACATAGCATAGGTCTAATTATCGCAGTGTACGGCCATAGAACAGTCTATTGCCTATTGCACAGCAACATTGCCAAAAAGATATGCACACTTTTTTAATTTTAATCACTATGTGCCTTCCTCATTTCAGCTTTTTGTCAAACATAACTTCTAGATACCTAACTGAAAAGGTAAGGGATGTTTGGAACAGTCTAGGCCCCATATAGAGTTCGACTTTACTTTTTTCGTAAATAGTATCACTTCTGTCTTGGAGGTTGATCGATAATGAGCGTTCTACATACCACTTCTCAGTCATTCTGAGTGGTGTTTGCATCAAATTGCAAAGCACTTGTTTGTACTTGGCGGTGAGCAAGATAGTTATGTCAGCGGCATAACTGTGTAAAATCTTTTACCACTGAGTTGCTCAATATGGCTGTCTACCACTAGATTCTATAGTAGGTATGACGGTACACCTCCCTGCGGATAGCCTTTAGATACTGTGCCTCTAATGGTCTTATCTAACACGGTAATTTTTACAGCTCTGCGATACAGAAGCTGTAAAATCCACTTTTGTATAGTGTCATTTACCCCTTGTTGCAGAAGGGCTGTATATACTATCCAAGATCGCATTGTCAATAAGTACGGCTATGGTAACAGCGATATTTCTATCCTCTCTACTATCAAGTGTAATGCAGATTACGTAGACCTCTCTAGGACTACTTATGCTGATTAGACTAGTTCCTAGTGCAGGGTCTTTTATTTCTCTGTTACAAAGTCTTTCTAGTATCCTTAGAAGAAAAGCCATAAGGCTGATTGTACAATAAGATTTGTCCTGAGAAGTGTCCCTACGGCCTAATTATAGATTAAAGATTACTTTTACTTCCCTCCAGTTCTTTGAAATGTATATTAAAAGGCGATACAATCTCTAAAGTATTGCAAAAGGTATGGTAACAATATATCCAAGCTCCACTGCAAAAAAGCTAGAAATATGTCATTCATCTTTGGCGATTTAAAGGGTTGGAAAGATTTAATTACCCAGATTACTTTTTCTTTATCTACCACATAGTTAACCACTTCTCAACCTCTTCGGTAGGAGTGCAATTAGAGTTTTGGCCCTCATGGGCAGATTTCCAACTTGGCAGACGGAGAAGTATGTACTCATAAGTAGCTTTGCTGTTTCTTCGACGTTGGTGGTATAAGTACCACCCTCAATTTTAGATTTGCTGGCTGCTGCTGCGGCTCTTTTGACAGAGTATTATTAAGACGAAACAAATTTTTTGCAGTCTCAATTGTATTACAAAAGGACTGCCATGGCTCTCTGCCACAATCTCATTTCTTTTTTATATTGTCTGGTGATGTTTTACATGGAACCCACATTATACTTATTCTTTGCAGCTAATCTTTCTCAATACGAACATATGCGGACGATACCGTCTTACTAGTGTCTCACAACGACCCAATTTATGCATCAGTTATACTGCAGAGCTACTTGAACACCTTGCAAACATAGCTATACAAATTGAGCAAAAAAATAAATGCAAATAAATCTACAGCCATCACTTTTAAAACAAAACACGGCACTGCTCCCCCGGTTTCTTTGAATGTCATCTAAATCCCAATCAAAGACGAAGCGCTATATTTGGATAGACGGCTTACATGGAAAGTCCACATCATTGAGAAGAGGAAGAAAATCTAAATTATTATTAAACAATAAAGTGTTAGTGATAATTTCAGTGTGGGCCTACAAGATTCAACTGTGGGGATGCGCAAAACCCTCAAATATTGCAGTTCTACAAAGGTTTCAAAACAGAACCCTCCGCACTATAGCAAATGCGGACTGGTTCGTTTAAAACCAAACTCTCCATAACGACCTCAAGATCAAGGACGAAATCAACTATCTGTATAAACAGAATTTATTATCATCCAAATGTGTTAGTACTTAACCTATTAGACAATATTACTAGACCACTAAACAGATGTACAATTTTGGACCACACTAATTAATAGGAGTATTAAGTATATACGGGTATTCTCCCCCTCATGCCAATGTATTATCTAAAATCACATTTGCTTCTTAGATACTCGGTTAGTTGCAAATATGTGTTGTAAAATAAAAAAAATCTATATAATAACTGCATCAAAAGTTTCAAAGTACTATAAAATTATTTAATAAATAAGAATAGTAACTAATGTTTAATAATGCTATCTCATTTTACTGCTAGATGCATTAGTACGTATTAGAAATTAAGTGCAAGATCAAACTACACTTTTTGTCACGGCGTAGGATATGATAGGAACGTCTGATAAACCCAATTTCTCAGTCTCTCATTATTACATAAAATGAAAAAAGTAGAATTTTGAGAAAACAAAAACGGAGCGCATTTTATATAAACCGTTTACGGTTTTGTTTGCACCATAATAAAGGTTACATTTGAAATAACATACGTTTCTCTGCAATTATTCGTTTCGACAAACAGACATACTTGACTACCACTATGTTAGTAATATTTTAATATAGCTTTTGTGGGTAGTGATCATATTAAAATGATGTTTGTACTGACACATTTATTGTAGTTTTATGAAATAATCTAAGAGGCTGCCTTAAAAGTAAACTAAAAAATATATGATAAAATTAAACTGGAAATATCTACAGAAGTAAAAATTATTTCTAACACGTATTAGATGCTTTTTTACCTAACAACAAGAAACTATATAAATAAACCTATTGGACTGAAAGAAGGGTAAAAACATCAAATGGACTGACTCCCTATTCTCACTCCTTGATGGTTCAAAGTGAAAAATTAAAAAAAAATTCATTTCTCGGAATGTGTAAGAGATATAAAGATAGTCTTTTCGCTATTGAATACCTTAAAATATGTGGAATTATCGGCTCATTAGCAAAAAATACATGGTGCGCCAAAAAAACGGTTGTCAAATTACTCGAAAATATTTTGGCTCGGCTAGCCTCGTGGATGTGTGGAAGCTTTCTGGATTTTTAATATTTTGTAAAAATTATAGAGCAAAGAGTAATGAAAAGCTTATTTGCGTTAGGTTCAATCTGATCTCTAATATAGAACTTTATTTTTACATATACAGCAAAATGTATGAGAGAACTGTAAATTTGTCAAATGAGGTTAAGAGTTACGAATAACGCGTGGTCTGCTGTTATAACTTTATCTCCGGAGTGAGGGTTTGAGTTGTAATATAGAGCAAGTTTTCGGTTTTTTATGATAGCTTGCAAACTAAAAGGGATTTATTAAAGCCCTCAGTAGTCTATAATTAATGCAAGATGCCATTTTGCCAAATTCTATAGTCAAATAAATAGTTAAAGCTTAAAAATTAAGTATTCTGCATACAATTCCAATGCCAATACATACATAATACTATCAAATCAAAAACTATTAGTCGGTTATTACCTGCCCGATAACACGGGTGTAGTTTTTACTTTACGATATCTTTGGCTTTGTTTGCAGGAAGGCCAACAACTTTTTATTTCAAAGTTAGCTGCATGCCAGACTTTCTGTCAGTGCCGATATCACCGTAAGTGAACGGACGCAAATTATTTTTAACTAAAACAATAAGAGCAATTTTTAAACAAAAGTTTTTGGGTTTTGTATAGGACGTTAATTTTACGCCGTTGGATAACGTATTCTAACCACCCGCAGATTGGATGTTATCATGCACGCCCTGCTTACGAAAATGGTGAGTAAACAACCCTTTCTTTGACCCAATAAAAAAATTAATGTTTGCTATGAATTAGGTGATCGCATTATCAATCAATACGACTTCAGTGATGGATTTTGTAGCAGTTGGTGAGTTTTTCTTTTTTTGTGCTAATAATGGAGATGCATGATGGATATAAATGAATTATACTGCAAATTATTTCCTTACTTTTAAAATGAATCCTCTTGCTTTATTTAACGCTATTAACAGTAAAATTAAAGAATCCTTTTTATAAATTTTACGTAACGTGGATGTTGCTGCGAATGATTTGCAATAAAGATTCGTAATTGTGTAGCACTAGACAAATACTTTCATAATTGATACGCATGGGTTTGCTTATCAATGGCAGTTATAAAATATGTGGACAGAAACAAAATGATAGAATAAAAAGTTTTTACGATGTTTTAATTGCAAGAACAATTTATTTTGTACAAACACATTGCAGTACTTAAAGTGGCGCTCTTATAAGCGGTACCCCAATTTCTGGACAAATTGTTTTGTTATTTGGAACTTAATTTTATTAATTCATAATTCACTGCATTATTCAAATGATTTGGAATGCCAAACGGTTGTCTTATATTGTCTCATATCGACCTTTAATAGTTACTCGACCATTTCGTTATCACAGTACCACACGCGTAGGAGTGCATCAACCCTGAACGTTTGTAATTTCTTTCTACAAAATAGATAGGTGTCAATCAATCGGTTTCATTCTATTTTTTTTATGTAAGTAGAAGCAGCTTTTAGATCCAGCTTCAAATAAATCGGCTAAAATTGACTAGTCTATTATGTGCAAATCTATTCCCACAATTTACTGCATCAATAAAGCGCTTTTTGGATTTCCAAGATTGATTCATATTCTCCCCTATGAATCTTTTTCAGTTTGTCGATCGTTGCTCCACGACAGGTACCATTCTTGTAGATGTGTGTTGAACCTGAACATATTAAGCCCTCTCTGCAAAGGAAATAAAAGTCAGTTAAATATTAGGTATAATAAGTGCAGAAATGTATTCCCAATGGCTCTAAAAAAATCAACCCATCGGGTCTCTTATTCTTTTAGTTATAAACTATTTACTTCAAATTCGAATAAATTGGCCCGAACTAACCGGTTTATTATTTACAACCCAATTTACTGCATTACCAAAACTCTTTAATTTTAAAATTTTCTCGCTTGTTCCCATTTAGACCTCCATCAGTTGGTCGACCGTTTCTCCAAAACAGGTACTACTTAGGTGGGAGTGTATCAACTCTGAACGTTTGTAATTGTTCTCTACAAAAGAGATCGGCGTTCTTTAAGGCTTTAGTATGAGCAATTCAGGAGTGCGGTCCCTAGTGGATGTAATAAAACAAACTCTTTGTCCCTCTTGCCTTTTTGTGCGATAAGGAGCTTTCACCTCCAAATTTGGACCAATCGGTCGGAACCGGCCGACCTTCTATCTATAACCTAATTCTACTACGCGATTACTTTATTGCATTTGCAAAACACTTTGATTTTAAAAGTTTACTCGCATGCCCCCATTTGGATCTCTAGTAGTTGGCTGATCGGTCTCTCCACGATAGATACTATTCGTGAGAAAGTGAATCAATCCTATATGTTACTAATTTTTCCCTGTAAATAAGGTCAAAGTCAGTTAAGGGTTAGGTATAAACAGTGCAGAAATGGTTTTCTAATGACTAAAAGAACAAACCGACCTACCCCATTATCTTTTTTAAATGTAATTAGGAGCTTCCATCTTCAAATTTGAATGGGTCTGCTCGAAATTTCCACTGTTCCGTCTACAACCAAATACTACTAAACTCAGAATACATTGAATTAGAAAAACTTTTTTTATTCCAAAAGCTATTTCATATTCCCCCCTCTTAACTTCCATCAGTTTGTCGACCCTTATTTGTCAAGATGAATAAGTGAATTGACAACTGAATCTTTTTAATCTCTATTTTCAAAAAAGTCAATGTTAGCTAAGGGTTAGGCATGATGATTCCAAAAATGACAAAAAGAACAGCCGATCGGTTTTGGTATCGTGTTCTATGTAATTAGGGTTTTTCAGCTTCAAGTTTTAATCAATCGGCCCGAAGTAGCTGTTCTAGTACCTAATATCTAGTTCTACTATGCAGATAATTTACTGTTTTTTGAATTTCAAATATATTTCTCTCCCATTTAGACCTCTATCAGTTGGTCGATCAATTTATCTCGACAAATACCTCTCGCGTGGTAGTGTAATAAACAGGAATGTTTGTAATTCCTCTCTATAAAGAAAATTTAGATTGGTCTCATCAACTCCTCTGCAATTAAGAGTTATTAAAACCGAATTAAACTCAAATCATGCGCTTACATTAATTCAGTTATAATTGCCTGATAATTGTACAATAGATGTAATCTATTTCTCTCATATTTCTCAATTGAGAGTTTGTTTGATTGATCGACCGTTCCTTCACGATCGGTATCACACGCGTGTAAATACAATGTATCGGCTTTGAACATTTGTAATCAAAAGAGGTCGATGTTCGCTAAGGGTTGTCTGATGGCTATAAAGAAACGACTCATTAGTCGTATTAACTCCTTCTGCAGAGATACTGGGGATAGCACTTTAAAAAAACACGCAAAATAGTTGTCACCTAATATATGAATAATTTCTTCTGTTGTACTAGTGTAAAGTTTAAATAGCCTGTATTGCTTTTATATATTTATTTGTTTAGATTACGCAAGCGGTCGACATGAAGAATAGTATAGAAATATGGTTTTGAATTTTTTATTCTCTTCTCTATAAAAATTTTTAAAATTATTTTAAACCACATCTTTACTATTGCTCTTTTTATTTGATAATCACACATAAATGCAAATTTTAAAATTGGTAAGTAATTAAATTGTTATCTAACTTAACTACCTTTTCGTTTACATTTATAGTAACCCGCATGAACAAATTTGCTTTGCCTTTTATTTCATTTTAATGTATTCTTTAACCAAAAAACGACAAATGTAACAAGTCAAATGTCATTTTTATTTCGTACAGGTTAACTCGGCAATACAAATGTTATTTTAATTTTTAGTTACCAACCAAACGCGATGCGTATTCATTTCTGTGACTGTATCGGTGCTTAGGGTACCCGCGAAGGATTTTTTAAAATCCAAAAGTACAGTTTTCCTTCTTTAATCTCTTGGTTTCAGTTTCGTTAATAAGCGAGTAAATTATTGGTTTTTTGCACCCGAAAATCTGTGTCTTTTTTTGTCAACATCTTAACTTAATTCAACATTATCTTGCCTTTTGTTCTATTTTCCAATTTTATTTTATTTATTTCTTCAAAATTTCATTTCTTATCATTCCAACTTTTTTGTTAATTGATTATCGATACATCCTGATTGTCGTTTATTATCAGTTTTTTGAGTAACTTGGGTTTTTTATTATTTCAACCCTAACTTATTTTTTCTATTGATTTTCATTCTATAGTAGCCTATTTTTATAGTTCTTTTCCTTTCGTGCTGTGTCTTTTATGTTTTTCTGTGCATCTATTCTTTTTTATCAACACCTTTAACTTGTCGGACCAGTCCCTCATTTCTATTGTGCATCTTTCCTCTCCAATTTCATGTGCCCCTTTCAATTTAGTCTTCAGTTCTAGTTCTTTTTTAAGATATTTTGTATTGGTTCTGTTATTTTGCCTTCGTTATTATTTAATTATTTCTAATTTTCTCTCTATTTTTATCAATTTTACGTTTTACAGTAGGCGCTTTGAATTCTTTTTTGTCCATTTATCTTTCACTTGTTTGTTAATTTTTCATATACGTTTTATTTTCTAGCCTTTATATCTAATTTTGGTTTTATATATTCTAACTCATTTTTATGTCTGTGATATGACATCGTATTCCTTATATTTTCGGCATTTTTTGTTTGGGATCATTTTTGATTTCAGCTAACATTTTCTTAATTTCTTTTCATATTTAGTAATTCCTCATTAGTGTTTATGTGTCTCTTTAGTTGGTGTCCTGACAGTTTTTTTATCGTTTCAGAAAACCTCTTGTTTTTAAGAGATGTATTTAGCTCTACTACGCGCTTTCTTATTTTACTTTTAATGATTGTATTTTATTCTTAATATTTAATACTTTATAATGAATCCTTTCCCAAGCTTTCAATTTCATTTCTATGAATATTTTAAGTTTAAGTTTATTTTTGTAAGTTTTGAGAAAATATTCAATTTTTCAACACTTTCTTTGGTCACCGTTTAAATTGGCCGTTTTAAATATTTATTATCACCCTAAATTATCGATGTTACTCAAAAACTTTATTTGTGATAAACAATAACCTTCGTAAACCACCAGAGTGACCCAAGCGGTTGAGGCGCGGACTAGAATGCGGACGAACCCGGGTCCCGGAGCTATCTGATGCCTGGTGGGTGACCAGGTCAGTAAAAATAATTGAGTACCTGCGTTCACTCGAACAAGAGGCAACAATGGCGGTCGTCTAACGCGCGGTGTTTGCCACATCACCCCCCCATCAAAGATGGTGTGCGACGATCGGGCAGGGAAGGAGAACATATAAAAGCCTTAACTTTTCTGTTCGCAGGCCGTGCTCCCACGCGATGGGTTAGAACCGTGAAATAAAATGACCTTCGTAAATGATTTCAAGCATTTGGAGTATTTTTATAGTACTTTTATTGTTCTAAATACAGAACTGAGTGTTGATTCTTTGTTTTATATTTATTTTTTGACCAATTTACACAAACTACTGCCGCTTAGTGCTTCTTGATTGCTATAAGCTAATTGTCATGAAATTTTTACAGATGATTAAAAAAAGCTAGGTACCTCACAAATCTCAGAAATGATGTCAGTAGTTCGGTTATTTTTAGGAAAGAGGGTGTAGAATTTTGTAAACGATTAATAGAAACTAAAATTTCACATGCGTTCTACTCTGCTTTAAAAAATAGCGTTTTGAATGTTTGAATTTATTTTCTACGGTATTGTGTTTTTCCGTTTATATACACGGTTTGTGCGGAAAATAACGGGAACGATTTTTCTAGCCAACCAGAAGGGCTAAAGGGAGGTGGTTTTCGGCGGGATGGATGGTAGGGAAAATTTAGGAAAATAATTCCGTTGGTTCAAAGCTTTGAGAAAGTAAGGATCGCGCTTCCTGAAAACCGTGCTTTCGTGACGCGTCACGGACTTGACATGTAGCGTATGTTAGAGCAACGTTATGCTGTGAAGTTATGAGTCTAACTCAAAAAATCTGTCATTGTGAGGACAGTAAACAAATATTCCTTACATATTGTTCTTTATTTACAGACGATTTTTTACATTGATTACAACATGAGTTTATTATGACCACAAGAGAGCTGAGGTTTCGGACAGCAGTTGGGTCGTGTCTGTGGCGTCGACGTACACTAAGGGTTGGTTCTTGCGATTCGGTGGTGGCCCGAACAGTATTCGCGGGACGCTCTGCAAACGTTCTTCAGTAGGTGACGCCGCTGCCGGTTTCACGGGGAATGGAGATTCACTGAACAGCTCTTTCAGGAGCCGTACCCGACGTCTTTCGGAGGGTCTCTTCTGGAGTGTCAGTGGCAGTGGAGACAACGGTTCTGGTACCGGCGTTCTTTGGCGCTAGGCTCGCCACTGGTTCCGATAGTATTTTTTCGGAGATGTCGATCGGGCGATGTTGGTGCTGGTCCTCATAGGGGTCATAAGCCATGGTCACGTAGTTATCGAAGGTGGTTCACAATTCAGCAAGATCCTATGCCTAGCGGCAAGCACGGTTGGATGAGGGCCAAGGCTTTTAGATAGCGGCAAAGCCAGTTCAGTTCGATGAAATCCAAGGCTTTTAAATAGCGGCAAGGCTTTCGAAGGTTTTCGAGTCGCGGCAGGGAACTGTCTTGGACTGGCGTGATGTACGTTTTTTCCAGGGATTGTGCGTGGGGGTGGCTCCTTCTAGAAAAAATCGCATGATTAGGCAGGTTTGCAACCCCAATTTTCGGTTTCTGGGAATGCTTCTAGGCTCAGCATTACGCTAATTTTATCGCTTCGCAAAAATACTTTGCGTTCCCGATATTAGGCTAATTATTTTGCTTTGTAAAGTACTTTGGATCCTGATAGTCAGCAAGATCCGTTTTGAGTCGATGAAGAGGGTCCAAACATCCGTGATCAAGGCTATAAATAGCATTTTAGTTTTCATAATTTAGGAAGCCTCCACAGCGTGGCAGGCATGCTAAAACGCCGTGTAGATGGAGGAGGAAACTGTTTTGAAGAATTTCAAAACATAACCGATTAAATACAATATTTTTGTTTTTATTGAATTATTTCCAATACTTTGCTAACAAACCTTGTAGTTCTTTATAGTGTGCTTCCATAGTTATTAATATTCCTTCTTTATCTCTTACATTTTTCCTTCTCCATCCTTAGTTGGTTTAATATTTCATCTACCTATTGATCTTATTCTTTTCATATTCTTGTTCTCGTCAGTTACTTTTTTAATTTGTTTTTCTAATTGTTTTCTTTTATTTTTTTCTTGATTTATTTAACGTCTTATTGGTTTCGGTATATTCTAAAGTAATCCGTTTTCCTTGTTTTAATGGTTTCCTTTTGTCACTGAATAGTTCTTTTGTTTTTACACACCACCTTCCTTTTTTATTTCTTGGGGCTATAGGCACTTTATGTCCTGTGCTTAATATGGATTTGTTTATAATGTTTATAATGTTTATATCGTTTGAAAACAATCTCTGTAACTGAAAGATTTTTAGGCTTTTGTTTAATTTGTATAAGATTTCCTTTTATAAGTTTCGTTTTTATCGTTGTCTTTAAATTGTTCATTCTTTCTAATGTTTTCTTTATTTCTATTTTTTTTTAAATTTATTTAACCAGATCAGCAACGTCGTGCTATACATGGTTCTGTTAACTATTGATTACATGTAACACTATTGTCGCTTAGGGATTGCCTATTGGCTTACCCATTCACTGTTTAGTTCTATTGTTGTATTATTTTGGTTTTGTTACTACTCTACACATCATTATCACTACTATCATCGGTTGAAAGGAGATCTTGCGACAGTTTACGTTTCAAGCGTTGATGTATGTGTCTCATTCCTAGTGTGTAATGGGCTGCTCCTGCACAGTTGTTTAAATTTTTAAAGAAGGTTGTCGTTAATTTTTAATGTGTTCTTCTATGGTTGGGATATTTAGTTCAGCGTGTAGTTGGTGGTTCCTTATATACCATGGAGAATTTGTGGCTATTCGAAGAATCTTATTTTGCAGTGTTTGTATTTTGCGGATGTGAGTCGGTGAAGCAGATCCCCATACACAGCATGCATACATTACCACTTATCTAATTATTGATTTATAGATTAGCATTGTACAGTCTATGGTAGAGAACTTTTTTTTTATCAGTGGGTATAGTAGGACTAATCTAGTATAGCTTTCATTCAATTTGTGGTTAATATGGAAACCCCAGATTAGTCGTTGGTCTAAGTATACCCCTAGATAATTAACTGGGCTATTTTGCGTGTTCTATGGAATTTCTTTATTTTATTTATTTGAATGTTGGGTATATCTCTGAGGCGTCGTAAGGTAAACACTTGGGCTTGACATTTGGTTGAGTTAAGGTTTATGTGCCATTTTCCCATCCAGCTTGATATTGTATTTAGGCTGGATTGTAGTTCGTTTGATGCTTCCAATAGTTCTTTGCTTTAGGTAAGTAGCGCAGTATCATCTGCGTACATAACAGTGGCTGCTTTGTCTATTTGAGGTATATCATGGACGTAGATATTAAATAGTGTTGGGCCCAATATGGATCCCTGTGGGACGCCTGCATTGATAGGTCTAACTGTTGAGTATGTGGAATTGATTCTAACGGAGAAGGTGCGGTGTGTGAGAAATGATCGTATAATATGTATCAAATAATCTGGTATGTGGAGGTGCTGTAGTTTATAAAGTAGACCTTCTATCCAGACCCTGTCGAAAGCCTTAGCTATATCCAGGAATGCTGCTGTAGTATAAGCTTTATTTTCGTAGCCTTTTTCTATGTATTCCACAATTCGTTATAGCTGATGGGTCGTTGAGTGTTTGGATCTAAATCCAAATTGGAATGGAGGGAGTATGTTAAGCAAGTGTAGGTTTTGAAGTAGGCGCCTGTTCATTATTTTTTCTAACAATTTGGATAAAGTTGAGAGCAGGCTGATTGGTCGATAGCTCGTTGGAGAGTGCCGATTTTTTCCAGGTTTGTGAAATACAAGTATGGTTGCATGCCTCCAGGCAGCAAGTAACCAAGTTGCATGCAGGCATTGAAAACTGTGGCTAGGTAGGCATGTATTTTAGTTGTGAAGTTTTTAATTATTATGTTTGGTATGAGGTCACTTCCTAGGGCTTATTTTATTTTAAATTTTTTTAGCTAATCTTTTAATCTCTCTGGGCGATGTTAATTTGAATTCACCCCTTGTATTTGATTCGTATTGTTGGAGATATTGTCTTACTTCTTCATAAAAAGCATTATCATTATTTGGTGCTGGAGTAAATATAGCTTCAAAATGGTCCGCAAATATATTGCAGGTTTCTTCATCTGTTGTAAAGGTTGTGTTTCCATCTTTTAGTGGTCCAATTATCTGGGGCTGTCGAAGAATTTTCTTTGTAGCTTGCCACATTGTAGGGTCATTAGGTTGTAACTCCTGGATGTAGCGTTGGTATGAGTTAAATCTGTATTCATCCAGTTCTGTTTTTACTCTGCGTATTGGTCTATTTAATTGCTATTTATATTGCTGCTGTCGAGTATTTTGCCAAAGTCTTCGAATTCTATGCTTTTCTTTTATTAATTATAGAAGTTTCGGCGGTGGGTGCTGGTAGTTATTTGGTCTTCTTGCGTTAGTACTGATTATCGCTGCCTTAATGGATTCTTTTGTTGCTTGTAGGAGGTTGTTTATTACTTCATCAATTTGTTGTGTTGTGTGGATTTGGATAGGACATTTGATGTGGTCGCTCAATAGGTTTTGGAAGGTTTGCCAATCCACTTTACCATTGATGAGTTTCGGTAATGGGACTCCTTGTCTTATGATAGTATTGAAAGACATTACAACTGGCAGGTGATCTGAATCCAATTCTGTCATTACATTTTGATAGATTGGTCTTGTAACATTCTTAAGTAGCACAATATCTAGTATATCTGGGAGTCGATCTGTCTTGTATGGGTAGTACGTGTACTGATCCGGGGCTGCTATTTGAATTGTATGTGTTGTGCTGTAGTTGTTTAACGTTGTTCCATTCGGGTTGGTAGTTCTGCAGCTCCAATAGTTGTTCTTGTAGTTAAAGTCTCCAATAGCCATTGTTGGTTGATTGTCATTAAAAATAGATTGAAGATCATTTTCATCCAGTTTCCGATTTGGTTGTTTGTATATGCATGCTATTTTTATCTTGGAGTTATTTCCAGTTTTAGCTATCACAGTAACTACTTCTAGGCTATTAAGGTCATCTAGATATATTTCTCGGATTTCTAGTTTACGTTTTGCTATAATTGCTACCCCTACCGAAGCTATCATACCTGTTCAATCATTCCTGTAAATGTTATAACCTGGGATTTTAAAGTTTTCTGTGTTAATTAGGTGTGTTTCTGATATGTAGGCTATGTCTATGTTGTGTCGTGCTAAAATAGCAATAAATATACATTCCAGTTAATTAAAGTAAAATTATTAAATGTGATTTGTGTTGATATAGAATTGTTTTGTTTATTAGTCGCCATTTGTAACGCCTGTGAGTAGTGGTACGTAAGTGGTAAAAGTTTATGTAAATGGGGTTTGAGTATATCTAAAATCGCATTAATAATCGTTGTTATGAGGTCTGTTGAATTTTCTGGGTTTTTAGGGAAGTTAGTGTTTTGTTGCTGAGTTACTTCCGAGTAACTCGTTCTTCCATCTACAAATGCTGGTTTCATGTTGGTTCTTGATTGTCGTGTTGGTGCGTTATGTGTCACTTGTCTGCTTTGTGTTTGCTTAAAATGATCACAGCCTCTGTAATTTGCGGGGTGATCTCCTCCGCAATTTACGCATTTGGGTTTTTCATTTTATCTTTTGGGACAGTCTGTATATAGGTGTGATCCTAAACATTTAACACATCGTGGTTCTAATTTTCATTAGTTGCGCGTGTGTCCGTATCGTTGACAGCGCTTGCATTGTGGTATGTCCTGAGATCTTTTTCTGAGCTCAACTGATACTATGCAATTCATAAATCTGGTGAGATTAAATATTTCGTTGATGTTATCTGTTTTCTCGAATTTGAGCGCACAAATTGGGATCTGTATTTTGTCTTTATTGTATAGCCTGGTGACTTTTGTGATTGGGTATTTAAGTGTTTGTAAATCCTTTTTTATTTTCTCTTCGCTCAGTGAGGGGGGAATGCTATGCATCACGACTGATAATTGTTTAGCTTGGGCTTCGGGATCACGGAATGTGTGGTATTTTAAGTTATTTTTATCATAGAAGCTTGTAAGTTTTCGGCAATCATCTGTGCTAGTTAGGTTTATTCTAAGGAATCTTCCCTTGTATGCGGTGGTAAAATCTGTTGTTAGTTTTTTAATATCTTCTATTACTTTTTGAAAGTTGTCACCTTCGTGTAAGTAGATTGGGGGGATTTTCTCCTTATTTGCTGCATCGTGAGATTCAGTTTCTGTGTTTGTTGGTAGTGTTGCATTACACCTTTTGTAATTTAATTTCGCGCTGTTTGTATTTGGCGGGATATAATATTTGTTGGCTTCGATTAATGTGCTGTGTTCAAACATATATCTTTTACTGTTATCTGCAGGTGGTGTTAGGTCGCTGCTGTCGCGTTTATTAGTGTTAGACATATTTTTAATTAGCTTGGAACCCTTCCGACGGGCCGCATATAGCTTAAGGAACTTAGTTATTAATTTTAAGTAGAACAACTGGTATTGTGAGAATAATTCGCTGGAAAATATGTTAAATTTTCGCTCGAGGTTCACTGGCCCGTTGTAGTCCTGATTATCGCTGCAGAGTTTGCCCTCCGTGTGGGCGCACTCCTGGAAGCACTTGAAGAAGTGTTCGCTTGGCCCTGTGCTCCTGCGGTTTTCGTTGTTTTCGCGATAGCGGAACGTGAACCTAGTGTCCGCACCGCTTCACTGCTCGCATTTGACTCAGAAAACTATTTGTGTAGATATCTTACGCGGAATACTATCATAATGCAGTAGATTGATGTAGATGTCAGTAATGACATTTTAGTTTACAAGATTTTGTAGTCACTCACTGTGCCAATGTTATTTAACGGTGTAACATGTTTAACAATTTCTTTATGCGATGGTAATGTGTAGCCTATTTCGTTTTATATTCTCGATTAGAGCTAACCCAAGTCTATGTTCTATTGGGTTTCTTTTGGAAAAAACTATTCTTACATATACGTTTTGTTATTCTGCAAAGTTAACGAGCGTTTGTTAATGTTTATTCTTTCTCTTGGCCCGTAAGTTGCGTTCTTATTTATGTTTGAATCTATTTTTTGCTTACCCTGGCATTAATATCTCTAATTATGTGTATATATTGGCATCACTTATTATGTATTACTGTTAAAATTTCTTTGTAAAACAATTTCACCACTACGTCTTTGTATTTTGGAGCGTGTACCTGAATCTTTATATTACAAAATTTGGATATATTTAAAATAATGTAAGGCATTCGTTTTGATATGAAGTTCTAATATTTTAGATTTTATGCTATTCTTTTATGTATTATAAAACTTTTGCCTCTTATGTTGTTCTCCTAGATTGGTGCTCCTCTGAAATACAGTATATGACCAGATGTTAAGGTTAAGCAGTGTTCAACGATTCTTTTTATTTTAGTTAGTCATAAAATATCCCAATTGACGTTTTTAAGTTCCTCCTCCAGTTCGTATAATTGTTCGTCTGTGTACAGAGACCGTATATTATATATAACAATAATTGACTTGGTTTTATTATGATCTTATTTCGGGATTTTAAAATTGTCAAATTTGTCTTTCCCAGAATTTGCGAGACAAACTGATATGTGAACATCACTGCGAGATTCTGGACTAATGGTCTTACTTGCTTGGGATCCCATTCCATTTACTTTAAAATTTGATATATGCAAAATATAGAGGGGAAAGACTAGTTTTAATCTTTCCACGTTAGACAGGCGGGTAGGGAGATCACATTTTAGCCGCCCCTAATACGGGGTACCGTCGTCGGATTACCGTTCCTACTAGAGGACCGTCGTATCTTGTGCTAGTTTTAGTCTGTCCCACATATTTCATTTCCTCGGTAACACACACGGTAACATATCTAGAAGGCCTTCCCTTATTCACCACCTGGGGAGGCACCCAATGGGGAACTAGCAACACCTCACAGAATACATTTGTATAGGAGAATCTTATTGTCTACCGTAAATTTAGATTTTTGTTCTATTTGCGGTATCTTTAGATTGATTTGTATTTTCTTATTAGTAATATAAGCTTTCCATGTAAGTTTCCAATTAAGTATTAAATTTTAGGTATTTCATCTCTTCTTTCACAGTAAGACGAGTTATTCCGGAACATTAAATTTTTCAAATTATAAATGTGACCTGAGCAGACGTGTTTTGATTGACGGCAATTTTCCATTTGGTGCAAGGAAATTGAGATGTGAGTGAAGGTTATTAAGGACCACTTAGAAGCTTTTATTGCTAGCAATTAATGCAGTATCGGGGTAATTATCTAATAAAATGGCCCCAGCCCACTATGCTGGGGAATTCCGAATTTGATGGGGTAGTATTGGATGTTTCCAATTTATGTTTAGTTTGGAAGTAACGGTCAGTCAGGTGGGACTTTTATAAGAGATAGTAAGATAGTAAGTTGGTAGAGTACGCTCTAATTTGAATAGTAATCCAGTATGTCTTACACGACCAAAGTTTTGTTTTATATTGGGGATTATATGGCTTTGTTGGGTTGTTAAGTGAGTTGCTCTGAATCCAAACTGCTAAGAAGGTACTGTTCCATTCAGGTTAATTATCTTTGTAGCCTTTTTAATAAAAGTTCTTAAAATATTTTGGACATAGTTGGAAGTAAGCTGATAGGCCAGTAGGATGTTACATCATGTAGTCGCTTTTCAGATTTGTGTACAATTATTATTTGAGCGAATTTCAAGGTTAACCTAAACATGCTATTGCAGATTGCATAGTATAGTAAGTAATATAATGTAATAACTATTGTAGAAGCATAATAGTTTAAAATGATTTGATTTATTGTGATAGGACTAGGCATGTTCACCATCATTATATTTGTTTAAGGTGATTTAATAATCGACCATTTAAACTGTCTGCTACAAGTGCTTATACTTTGCATGTCTTTCCCATCCCATCTTTTAACTACTTGCATGTATTCACAAACTTTCAGTACTTCTCGGAGAGGGACTGCCTCGTTGGCTCAAATAAATCGGGCGTTTTATCGAGAGGCCGTCGAGATTTTTGCAGCGGAAGGCAAAACGGCCGCTCGTATGCAAATCCTCCTCTCTTTATTCGCACTTGGCTACAAACCACCAGCCGTTAAGCACACATCGTACAAGTCAAAAGCATAATAAGCAGCCATAGAGAGCCGCGCTCACACTGCGCCTAAGTAGCCATAAGTTGTGTACATAGTAACGGAATAGATGACCGCATGCGGAGATATTTGGCATAAAACGTTATGATTCTATACTAAACCACTCTCCAGTGACATCTTAACGACTGCGGTTGCGTATGCATTACGAGAATTACTGGGCGACGCCGCCGCTTAATTTATACGCGGAGGGCCGCGTTGCGTGAGCCGGCCAGATTTAAAGCGCCTCGCGCTGCCCGGCCGCGGAAGTGTTATCCTTAATTCGACACGGTTGCGAGCTAGGATTTAATCGGCCGATTAGGTGCCGGCCCTCGTTCAATTTGCGCGCAAGCCGAATATCCGAAGGTCAATTAAATATGATAATAGACGCGGCCGCGCGCGCGAACCCTGGGAGTCGGGGGTAGCGCGGCGCGGCCGATAACAGAAATTAAAAATTCGAACGGCGAGCTCATCAGCGGAGTAGTGGTGCATTTGAATTTCAAAGGACCAGACTAAGCATTCCGCATGCAAAAAGTAGTCAATCTAAAGATTAAGCTTTTTACAGCGTTGCAGATCTCTTTGAGAATCAAGTCGTAGGAACTTGAGACAATAAGTAATCCTCGTTCCTTTTATAGATGCAGCTCTTTCCGGACGTATTTGGCTTGTCAGGCTGTAATGCGGAGCCTTTTTGTTTATTTTAATAACTTCGTAATATCCTGCAGCCTTGCCTTTGTTCGACGAGAGGATCCGAGTTCAACGATTCTAAGGCTCTCGCGCGATAATCAGGATTAGAGGGATTATTTGTTATATAAAGCCAGCTCTAGATATGTATCTGCAGTGAAACAAAACCAAGTTGTATAATACATGTGAAGCTCTATTATAAGAGTTTATAATTATAATAAGTAATACCATGCTTAGAACACATATCTACTATAAATATAAAGTTCCAACTCTACAAAACAACCACGAAAGTCATTTAAACACCACTTTGCAACAAGACCTTTCAATGATAATAATTTATGATTAAGTGAAACAAGCAATAATAAAATATAGAAAAATTATATATTCTTTCCATACTTTCTTGTCTGCTGCCGGAAATTCAAGTTGTACCAAGGTTTTCTTTATTTTGCGTTTGACTGTCCTCCAAGCTTTTTATGGCTTCTCTTTTATCTCTCTTGAGGATATTATTTCATGATTTTCCTACATGCTTCAGCTATTCTTAAAGTACGCCTTAACCAGCCACACTTCTTTTTTCTAATTTTCTTATTCACATCACTCTGTCCCATTCTTCCTCTCCATTTATCATTTCTGCCCACTAAATTTTTATATTAAGCTTTTGCACCTGTTTATAAAAAGTTGTAACTTGTGATCTGATACCTTTGTGACTAATTAAGTTTTAGAACCATGTAATAGCACTGCTTTAACTGTAGCATTGAACACTTTTATTTAGTTTCAATTAAAATGTTATTTGTATTCTAGACACTAAACAACTATATAAACACACTTCTTGTTTTATTCATTCTATCCGTATCTTTCAACCCCCCGTTTTCCGCGGCCAGAACACTTCCCAGATATGTGAATTCATTAACAGATTCTATTATTTTATTTTTTAACGTTACTTATCTTGGTGTTTTCATTTTCTTTATGTTTATCTTTAAACCCACCTTTTCTACCTCTCCTTATATTGCACTAATTTTTTCTTGCGCGTATTTGGCATTATGTAAAAGGAAACATATGTCATCTGCGAAGTCGGTCTCTGCCATGCCCCGCTGGATTTTCCTCTTGTATTTTGCATTTTGCTGTATGTAGGACATAATATAAAACTATAAGGAACAATAAAGGTGACAATATAAAATCCTGACCTACTCCATGTTTGATTAAAATTTTTGTGTTAGCGTTACATCATGAATTACTCTAACAACTATTGTACTCCTCCTTAATGAGGTTAATTATTTTATTGGACAATCCTGGTTTCTTAAGACTAGTCTATATATATTTCCTTATAAAAAAATCAATAGCTTTTCCAAAATCTACAAAATCGGTACAATTGTAACACAAAGCACTGTCTCGAAAGTCATGACCGCATACACAGTGCACGGTAAAACAAAGTCGACGAAGCATAGTAGTGGTCGAAAGACGAAGCTGCAAGATCGAGACCGCCGGACCTTGAAGCGTATTGGACCAACAAACCACTATTTACTCTCTTCCCCATAACTAAACGCATGTTGATCTGGCAAACATCATCTGAAACATATGATATAAACATGGTATTTGGCAACCCCCTTTGTCACATTACAAGCTCGAGTGACAGAAGCAGTGTATAGAAAACTCTTGGATAACCAGGTCTACCCAATTGGGTGCAAACTATTTTCGGACGAAAATCCCATATTTTAAGATAACAATTAACACCATTAATACCGCTGAGCCTGTTCAAAAGTGGTTTCAAGATCATGCTGATGAGGTCCAACATCTTTCCTGGCCTACTCAGTCTACAGACCTGAATATCATCGAGACTCTAGGGGCTCCTTTAGAAATCAAGGTTTCGCACATTCTCACAATACTCTTACGATTCTAGAAGGGGGAACTAAGAAGTTATTTATTATTTTCTAACTAACACTATTTAACTATTTTTAGCAGTATTTTTTACTCGATTAGTATAGCTGATCTAAACTTCTTTACGGTATGACATCTATTTTTCTAAACTGTTTTGACTTTAATAAGACTTTCACAGAGTTCCTCCTGTGTAAAAAGAAGATAACATTTTGTTATATATTTGTTGTAGTAAAATGACATAAATATAGTAAATATTTTATTTCAAAGCAAGCAAGTAGAGCTAATGAAAAATAGTGGTAAAAAAATAATATTTTGCTTTAGATATCAACTGGTATCCAGTTTTTATTATTAGATCATTAAATGGTGTTTCTTTTGTTTTTATATTACCTTAATGTTGCGTGAAATTTGATAACATTTTACTACTAAAGAATCATTAAAACAACCTTAAGATAATCTTAAATCAGAATTTTACACAATTAAATATGAAGGTTAATTGGTGTTGAGCAATAGAATATATAAATCTTAAATCATGACGTTATTTTGAATGTCAATTTTATTTTGGAATGTATAGGTCATTTTTATACTAGAAGGGTTTCAAACCATTGCCCTTATATGACAAACTGACAATAGTTACATGCAAAAGAATAATATTTATTTTGATTTATATCATAAACATGATTTTCTAAGCATTGCATTTTGCAACGAAAAAGTGTACGTCCAATGATTTTGGAATATTGTTATTACTTTCCTGACTGTAGGTCACCAGATAGTAGTATATAAAAAAACAATTTTTCTTACGTTTTAGTGTCCGAATTCTGTGTTTCTAATTACACTACATTGCTGTTTGTGCCTAAATCTTTTCCATTGTTTCTTGTTTTGTATAAATATTTTTGATGCTTGTATTGTTTTCTCAATCTTTTCTTTCATTTTCGTTACTGCCTACGGTTGCATCTAAATAGTCAAATCTCGTTACTTATTCAATGTTTATATCTTTGATGTGCATAATGATTTTTTATTGTGTTACTATCATTACTTTGTTTTCCTGTATTATTTTTCATTTTATATTTTTCTAGATCGTTTTAGGTTTGACTATAAATAAAATCAGCAAAAAAGGTGAAAATAATTTAAAGGGAAATAGAATAAGGTCTTTAGGGAATAAGCTTAACAGAATTAAAAACGGATAATTTAGAAGACAAACTATAGTAGATGTTATAGAAAGAACTGTAAAGTGAAGATGGGCAGGACATGTGGCTAGACATGAGAAACAATATAAACAAAACAAATTTTTAAATAAAACCAAACGTAGCATGGAAAGACCATCCAGAAGATGGATAGACGATATTAAACAGAAAGCTGGAAGGAATTGACTACAAGCAGCAGAAAATAGAACGGAGTGGAAAATAAAAGAAGAGAAATACGTTAATGAAGAAACAATTAGATGCTGAAAAAGAATTAAAACAATATTTCTTCCGTGATGAGTCATCCTTTGCCACATTCTGTTATTTCTTTTGAAGTTTACTGTAACTCTTGGTTAGATTTTTCAAATTGAATGTTTACTCTTTTATGATCTCGCCCATGAGTATATAAAATAGAAAAGAGCTCAACACTGCTTTTTGTCTAAGTATTTTTTGTTAATATGACATAGTATATCTAATTCTTATTGCTCCTGTAGGTTGGTTGTTTATTTTTTTAATGCTCTCTTCCACTTTTGCTATTTTAACTCAGTCGAAGACTATCTCTAAATCTACTAATCCTATGTGTACTTTTAAGCTTTCTGCTCAGAATTTTCTGTATTATATCTCATACTGTGAAAATATGATCGGATTTGCTTGTTTGTTTCTTTTTTTCTAAATGTGCTCTGAGCCTTTACTAAAGATGTTTTTTTTGTACTCTTAGCATTTTTTCAAATATTCGTATAGGTTTTTAAAGCTGTGTAAATAATTGTAACTTGTTTATGATCATTGAGAACTAAATATTGCTTATATTGTAGGAGAAACTCATTTTTTATTTTAATAAAATTGGTGTTAGAGTTCAGTTATATATTTAAAATGTGAATAAATCGTTAACTGTACATTTTCACATTCTACCGAATCAGATTTATTTCGTGCCGGATTCGGATTACAATTACTCTGTTTGCAATACATTATATACGCTTCTCTCACTAATTCTGGAACTTCTGTAGTTCTAGAAACTTCTGCCACGTTCGATTCAGCTGTGTTATATTGCAGAGGTTTGGAGTTTTTAATATGGAGTTTTGAATATTGAAAAGAAAATCCCATTTTCTGAAACCGCTATACTTCTTTTTCCTTAAAGCCGGGAATTGCTCTTGGCACTCGTAAAATGTGTCGCGGAGGAACAAGCATGCTTTCTAAAATTTCTGTGTACTATTGAATTAGTTAACAAAAAGTCACCTTTCTCGAAATTTGTCTGTTGTGGTTAAAGACGCATATTGTTATTTAAATTAAAAACTTTTAGAAAAGCATCTCTTGTATATTCCGCCTCACTCTTAGATACAGTCCGTTCAAAATAGACTTAATATTAATACAAATGATTCGGTGATTCGTACATCTTAGTCTACTTAATAAAGTAGCCCATTCTAACGAAGATATATGTGTTTTAGTTATCAGTTTCTGAGAAAGGTACAGTAATGTCAACTGACATTAGATATTGACTTTTTATTACGCAAATGATACTTTAATATAAGGTCTAATTCTTTTATTAAACTTTTGAATTTTTTTATTGGTAAACAAAAGTATACTGCACTTAAAAAATAAATAAACAAAGTAATCAAAGTACTAATTTACCACGACAACAGCATTTTAGAGTTTTCTACAAATATATGTAGCTTGTGCATAAATCAAGCAATCAAACTTGGCGACCAACATGGCTATTCTAACTTTATAGGCCGCAGCTTGAAAAAGTCCTGTAGTTGTTAATGACAATTCTTGTCTTATATTCTAGAGCCAAGAGTTTTTCTTCTACCTGGGCCTCTTCTTCCGTATATTTTGTCTTGTAAGATTAACTGCATTAAGTAAAATTAAGTAAAAGGATTTTACATTCTTTATATAGTTTTCGTGGAACTTTGATGTTGGACATGGTCTACCCATGATATTCTTCTCAGTATTCATCTACAGCACCACATTTTAAAAGTCTTCAGTTTTTCTTATTGCTTCAATTAGTGTCCATAATGCAACTCCATAAATAAAGACTGAAAACATGTAGCATCGTAATAGACAAATTTTGGTTAAGGTTAAGTCACGGCTCTTAAAGGCGTATGCCATTTTACTAGCCATCTCAATGCGCTGCTTTATTTATTTTAAATGATCCCATTGATCGTTAATGTTGATACCTAGGTAAGTATAACTAGTTGTTTTTATTATTGATTGTCCTAGTTGTCCAGAAGGATTTGATTTTTACTTATAGTCATGTATTTTCTTTTCGTAACGGTGAAGTCGAGGTCCTATCGTTAGCTTGTATAATCTACACGTTGTAGTATTTGTAATCCAGCTAGACTACCCGCAAATATAACCATATTGTTCGCGTATCTGATGTTATTCAGACGCACATAGTTTATTAGGATTCCTTCATTAGTATCTTCTAAAGCTGATTTCATAATTTCTTCTAAGTAGACATTAAAAAGCAGGGGATACAGTACACATCCCTGTCTCATACCTTCTTGTATTGCCATTTCTTCTGTTAACTCATTCTCAATCTTGATATTAGCTGCTTGACTATAGCACAGGTTGCTAATAATTTCAAAATCTTTATTGTCCAGACCTATTACTTTTAATATTGACAATAACTTATCACGTCTTATTCTATCAAACACTTTGCTGTAGTCAATAAAGCATACATGTACTGTGCAGTTGACATCTCTTACAAAAACGCCTTCTCTCGTATCTATTGCGTTACGGAAACCAAATTAAGTGGGTGATAGATATTTTTTTATGTATATTATTTTTTAAAAATGTTTTTAAAATATGGCTCATTAGACTTTTTTACGTTCCTCGTATTTTTCGCATTAGGCTTTTTGGGGAGAGTTTCAAAGGTTGACCGGACTTTTGTATTTGTTATTATATTTGTATTGTCTGACTTGTTCTTTAATTTAAATAGTAAAATTAAATTGCTCAAATAAATAATTAATGCTTTCATTAATAAGACCTACACGAAAGAAAAATCTACTTAGGCTAAAAATTTAGTATTAATCAAAAGCGTAGGGGTTGCTCAAGACGTACTCTTTTATGTGAGAAAACGCAAAAAATTAAAAACAAAAACACTTTTGTAAAAAATATCTACTACAAAGTAACGACACAGCAAATATAAAAGTTCATTTGCTATTATTTTCCTCACTTTGACGCTCTAAAATATTCTTCCTTGTTGAAGGACATAGAAAATCAAATGAAATAATATTTGAATTACTTTACCAGTATTTTTTTAATTTTTAAATAGGGCCATTGAAATTTGTATTTTGTTTCTGCTCTATACTACATCTACTGCTTAGTTTGTAGTTGTTTCGAAGTCTCTCTAGAAATTTATAGGTAGTATACCAGCCATCAAATGTTATATTTGTTTTAGAAACTGAGCAAATTAATCTATTTGCAATGTCTTAGGGCTATTGCTAACTTTGTGGGGTTTATTAGGATGTTTGCGCACATAAACCCCCATGTTTACAAGACAACTTGTTCGGGCATCTATTATAGCATGTACTTTAATTTCATGTTTAGCAGGTTTATTCAACGTGCTCCTTTAACGTGCTGCTTTAAATTTTTAGCAAAACTTGCTACAATAGTCTTGATTAGTGCTAATTTGCGGTTTTTTATTCATGTCAATTTGTTTTCAAAATGAAAACAACATAAAAAATTAAAAATTGTTGTACCGTACATATTTATTATAGCGCATATAGTATTTATTTATATTTATTATAGTGCATTTAGTAATGACAAAAAGCATTTCTTCACCGTTAAAAAAAGTGAAAATATTCCCTAAAAAAAATACCATATTATCAAACAGACAAAACGTACTATAATATTATATGCTTGTCTTTGGTAACAATATTTGTTGTAGTCTCTGGGTTGTAATATTTTCTGGCATTCTTTGGCTAACTTACAAGATATCTGAATAGTCACTGTTTGTCCTCTTATATAATTAACTTTTAAGTTATTTTTCATCATCCGTTCAAGAGGTTTCATCTGTTTTTTATGACTACTAACTTTGCGGCTTAATACTCTGGAAACATTTACACTCTAGATAAACACCAGAAAAGTTTTTATTGTTACTATCCCTAAGGACAAATGTTTATCAATTTTAAAATTTTAAACAAAAACATCGAGGATATTACGAAATCTAGAGTATTACAAGTCTTAGAACACTTTGTGTCTTCTTTGTACTAATACTAATGCTTGACAGTGATTACTAATTAATACAGATTTTTGGACAACCTTTATAGAAGATAAAAATAATTTACAGCTGAGAATTTTAAACTATTCTTTAAATAAAACCATCTATCGGTAAGAGTTATTCATGTTTCTTTGGTAGTTTTTAGTAGTTGTTTATTTTTTAATATCTAAAATACTAGAAGCAAATTATGTAACAGAACCTCTTTTGCCTAAAATTTTAAATTTATGACGCTACGCTTTGATATTGTAACATATTCTGATAGACTAAAAGTAGATGTTATTTGATAAAATACTAAAGCTATACAAAAGTAAAAATCGCAAAAATGAACTGCTTCTCGTTGTGTGTTTGAAAACACTATTGTTGTTGCATTTATTTCAGTTCTCACAGTCACTAAAAAGAAATTTTAGATACATTCCCATAATTGCTACGTCTCCGAGAACTCTCTGAATAAGACACAGCAAGTATGTTGTTAGTTTTTCCAACTGAGACGTAAATAGTATATGTGGGTGGCTAGAAATCTTAACAATCATTATTTAGGAAACTTGCTGATCGTCTACAACATAAACTTCTTTTCTATCATATTAACAAATATAAGTTATTTTTAAACTTATTTTTTAAAAATTATTTTTATGTTAATTATAGTACGAAGGATAATTTACTTTTTTGGGTGCTATGAGATTAGCAGAGAGGGATGTTGCTGCTGAGACTTATAGGTGTAGATGTCTTAAAGACACTCTTCTTACTTTGGTAGTCATTATTACTATATCAAAAGCCCTTATCCCTTGAGCAAAGGATTATTATCAAATATTTGGCCAAGGATAAAATCATCTGAAATTTTAAGAATACTTAAGATACAGTTGAAAGACAATATCTTAAGTAAATTCAAGTATACGATTTACAAAAAATATTTGGGAGTACAAATTTAAATTTATTTTTTTCCAACTAATTAATCAGAACAGTTTGATCCTCAATATGCCATTTTCTGTCATTAACAAAATAACTAAAAAATTAATGAACCTCTCCTCACTACGCATTGTTTTATGGAATTTAAATTAGCTGAATAACCACAATGGTGAAATAATTAATTTCTAACAATATAATAAAATTGATGTGTTTCTAGTTTCTAAGACACGCTTTACTGATAGATCATTATTCTGCATATCATAATTACTACCGTAGTTGAGGGGTCCACAGCGGAGCTGCAGTTATCATTCGCAACACTATCACACCATGTGCGATTGCTATAGTTCACATATACTCGTGACCATTCTAATTTCATGTAGCTGCAATATAGTCCATCCAGACACGCAATCACAACGAAGACTATATGACTTTTTCAACGGCTTGCAAAAAAATTTATAATTAAAGGCGACTGGAATGCCAAACACATCGAGTATTGCGGGTCATCAATAACCACAACTACAGCCACCTATCTACCCGCCTACCAATGCTCCTGAACTATCCGATCTAATTGACTGCTTTGTTGTCAAAAAAATATCACCACATTTCCTCAATATTGTGCCTAACTGCAATCTCTCAACAGGCCACGATCCTATAATCACAACACTTAGTACTCAAATCATATCTGGACCAGAAGTTCCTAAGCTTGCAACACCTAAAACACTCTGAGATACATTTTTTGAGTTTGTTGACAATAACCTAAACCTCAATCTCAAATTAAAATACTTGTTTGATCTTGATATTGCAGTAAACTATCTTATCTGCGAAATTTAAGAAACTGCTTGGCAAACTTTTATTACTGAACAAAACTCAAGTTATACATCTAACTTTCCTCTCTATATTTATAAATTAATAGCAAAAAAAAGGAGAACTAGATAGATATGGCAGAGAAGTCGCAATCATTTAGATGGAACTACATATAATAGATCAACAAGACAACTTAAGTCAGAGCTAAACAATATCAAAAATGCCCCATTTAAATTCTACATTATAATCTTATCCAAAGAATGCCATTCCACCTGAAAAGCTACAAAAAGATTCAAAATACCAGTCAAGAAAATTAGATGGTAGCTGGGATAAAACTGAGGGAAAAAAAGCTACTGCGTTTGTCAAATATCTATTTACAGTGTTCCAAACCCCACTTGCAAATAACCATCGTGAAAAACAAGAAATCAATTTTCCAGATATTTCTTACCTGATGGAATTGCCTGCACAGCCTTTTTCTTCAATAGAAGTAAATCAAGAAGTGTACAACTGTAATAGTAGTAAAGCCTCAGGATTTGATTTAGTCACCCCAAAAATATTCAAAGAGTTACTTAGAAAAACAATTGTGCTGCTGGCTAATCTTATACAGTAACGTTGTCGACATAAACATGATTTCCGCGCAAAACACTCTACTACTCAGTAAAGTTACAAAATTATCAACGAGATACTTAAGGGACTAGAAGAAAAGAAACTGTGCACAGCAGCCTTCCTCGACATCAAACAGGCGTTAGACCGTGGGTGGCATAAGGGGCTCTTATACAAACTGCAACTACATCTTCCTACTCTTATTAAAACTATATCTGTCCTACCACTTCTTCAAAACAAAACGCAATACTAAGACATCCACTCTTTACCTTATCCAGTCAGGTGTGCCGCAAGGTAGTGTGCTGGGATTCTTCTAGCTGGTCTTCACTGCTGATATTTCAACCACAAATAACACAAAAATTGATACTTTTGCGGATGATACCGCCTTAATATCCGTCAACGTAACCCAAATGTGGCCTCAGATAATTTCCAACAACACCTCCTTGAAAATTGGTTTAATAAGTGACAAATATCGGTAAATCAATCTAGATCGGATTATATTACTTTTACTACTCGAAGACTAAAGTGTCCAAAAGTAACATTCAACAATATACAAGTCCCCGTTAAAAGTGAAACTAAATATCTTGGCTTAACTTTTTACCGGAGACTTGCATGTAAAGTTCATATTAATAATAAAAAACACAAATAAACTTTAAAGTACGACAAATGAATTGGATAATAGGTCGAAAATACAACGCGCGATAACAAAATTATACAATGCAAAATCATCAAGCCTATCTGGAGCTATGATATACTAAGGCTGTACTAAGCCATCCATTATTAAAATTCTTTAAATATTGCAATATAAAATACTAAGGATGATATTAAACCCCCCCCCCTCTCTGGTATGTCAATAATAAAACTTTACACTAGGATGCCGGCATACCCTTTGTTAAAGAAGAAATAAGAAGCTTCTCTGACAGATACCTAGACAAACTCTCTGGACACCCAAGAGAAGAGTCTACCTCTTTATCCTTAACACCAACGAATGAAGAGATAGTGGCCCATAGATTTAGTTTTATAGCTAAAATTATAATTCAAACAATTATAAGACCAATTACTTGCTGCAATTTTTACAAAGTGTAATCATTGGACTACTTCTACCTTCTTGCGTTTATGTCAACTAATTTACTTATTGCTCTATTGAGCAGATTGTAAATATCTAAAATATATATTATCAGCACTACAGGCCAAGTTGGCCCACGGCTTTATTACAAATTTTCCTCCAGTATTTCTTGTTTTTTGTTATTTATCGCCACCCAGTTATGCCAATTTCATCCAGATCTCTTTCGACTGCTTTCAACCATTTTGTGCGTGGCCTCCCTCTCTTTCTTCTACTCATTATACCTCGTGTTAACACTTGTTTTGTTGGTCTTTCTTCTGGCAATCTTGACACATGTCCCAGCCATCGCATTCTTTGTGCTCTTATAACATTTGTTATTACTGGTTGCCCGTATAATAGTACTAACTCCATATTTGTTCTTCTAACCCACTGTTCTTCTTCTTTTCTTCCTCCATAGACTTTTTGTAGCACTTTTCTCTCCCTGATCTCCAGCATGTCTCTCTCTCTTTTTTATTTAACTTCCACAGTTCACATCCATAGGTAACTATTGGTCGGATAATTGTTGTATAAATTCTAGTTTTTGTGCTTCTCGAAATATTCGTTGATTTGAAAACAGCTCTTAACCCACCTAAACGCTTTAAACCTTTTGCTATCCTTTCTTGAAATTCGCATCTTTCTTCATTCTTGCAGTTTATTGTTACTCCTAAATAAGTAAAATTTCCACTTTTTTGAAATTATAATCAGCTCCATCTTCCGCTTTAAATTCCAGTTTTTCTTTTTGTGCACTATTTCTCCCTTCATTTACCACCAGTTTTCTTTTCATTGATTTTTAGTCCCACATTTTTTTGCTTTGTTTTCAAGTCTTATTGCCTCTATTAAATTCTTCTCAGTTCTAGCCAGTATCACAATATCATCTGCATACGCTATTATCTGTATACTTTGATTGTATATTATGTCTTTGGTTTTTAGTTCACTCTCTCTGATAATTTTATCCAGAACCACATTAAACAAGGTCGTTGACAGCGGGTCTCCTTGCCTTAATCCTCTATGTACTCTAAATATCTCTGACATATGTCCATTGATTAGTATCTTATAATCTGTTTCAGTTAAGGTGACTCTTACTAGTGTTATAATTTTTTCAGAAATACCCATTTCCTCCATAGCTGTGTATAGTTGCTCCCTTTCTATCGTGTCATAGGCCTGTTTAAAGTCGACGAATACCATGTATAGGGGTAACCTTTGGTCTATACTGTTATCTATAATTTGTTTTACGATGAAAACCTGGTCCATAGTTGATCTATTCTGCCGGAATCCACATCGGTATTGACCTATTTTTTCTTCCACAGTTTCATTTATTCTATTCTTTATTGCCGATGCTAGAATTTTATATGTTGTATCCATGAGAGCTATGCCCCTGTAGTTTTCGCATCTGTTACATCTCCTTTTTGTGTACAGGACATATCAGTGTTTCCCTTCAGCTTTTTGGCATTATTTCCCCTTTCCATACATGTTCAATGATTTTATGTATATTTATTACCAATTTTTCTCCACCTGCTTTTAGAATCTCGGCTGTTATCCTATTTTCCCTGGTGATTTGTGGTTCCTAAACAATTTTATTATATTTTTATTTCCTCTACCCTTGGTGATTCACATAACTCATTTCTCTTGTTATCTACTACAATAACTTCCTCTGTATATTCTTCTACTTTATAAACATCCTTAAAATATTCCACCCATCTGTTTAGACTTTCTCCTAAACCACCTATTAAATTTTCTTGTTTATCTTTATAAAATAGCAATTTTTCTTTGGATTTTCCACTTCGTTTCTTTACATTTTGGTAAAATTCTCTGGCCTGTTTTTTAACATAGTTGTTTTCCATCTGTTCAATTTGCTTTTCTAGGTATTCTCTCTTCTTGTTTCTACATGTTTTCTTTGCTTCGTTTCTACATTGTTCATAACACTTTTTATTCTCTGCCGTGTTCTGCTTCAGCATTTATATTCTTGCTTGTTCCCTTCTTTTTATTGTTTTTCTACATTCATTATCGTACCACATTTTGGTTTTCTGTTTTGTGTCTTCTTTAGTATCTGTACTCTTTCTTTTAATATTTTTTCAAATTTATTCCATTTTTCTTCTATATTCGCACTATATTTTATCGCTTTATTTATACTTTCTTGGAAATCTGCTGTTTTATTTTCGTCATGAAATTACTTATATTGTATTTAACTCTTAGTTTTTCCTTCTTTCCCGCTTTTGGTGGTCTTCTGTATTTTATTTTTGCTCTAACTAACATATGATCACTATCTGTATCCGCCCCACGATAACTTCTCACATCCGTTATGTAACGTATATGCTTACTTTCTATAAGCAGATGGTCTATTTGGTTTATCGATTTCTTATCTGGTGAAATCCAGGTTCCTTTGTGTACTTCTCGATGTTCAAAATAAGTTGTCATTACTCTAAGGTCTTTTCTATCGCCAATTCTATCGTTCTTCTTCCGTTTTCGTTACTTTCTTGATGTTTACTGTGTATTCCAATATATGGCCTATACATTTCCTATTTTCCCACCTTTGCATTACAGTCCCCGATAATTATTTTTACATCGTAATTTGGTATCTTGTCTATCAATTTCTCAATTTCCTCATAGAAGTTTTCTTTCTCTTCCCTTTCTTTTTCCTCGCTTGGGCAGTGCACATTAATGATGCTAATTTTTCGGTACTTACTTTTAACTCTCAGCATACTGATTCTTTTTGATATTGGGCAAAAATTTCCTATTTCTTCCTTAACCTTTTTGTGTAGCAGAAACCCTGTACCCAGCATTCTGTCTTTACTTCCACTATTGAAAAATATATAATCCCCTATTTTGTTAGTGCTATCTCCAGCCTGTTTTGTTTCCTGCGGGGCCATGATCTTTATTTTGTACTTCTCCATTGTGTTAATTAGTCCAATTAGCGCTCCTTCTACATATGTTCCCCCAACATTCCAAGTTGCTATGTACATTTGATCAGTTTTGTTTTCTTTTACTCCATCTATCCCATTTTTTTTGGTTTTTAGCTTTTTCATTTATTATATTTTTCCTACAATCGTTAGCCTTTTCTCTTGCCGTTTTCGTCTTCCATTTTCCATCCTTTTGTGCTGCTACATTGAGGTTTTTGAAGGTTGAAGTTGCTGTTCACTTTTGTTCCATTTATATACCGTGTCATTAATTATTAGCTTCTGGTACCCTATTTTAACCCTGTTTCCCGTCATTTTTTCTTCTTTGGCACTTTCTTTTATTCTTACATGAATTTTCCTTTCTTCCAAAGTTAGATCAATGCCTATAAAAATCTTGGTTCCACGCAGTCTGCCTTTCCGCTTCATTGTTTCGTCTTTATGTTCCTGGTTTTCTAATTTTGCTATTATGTATTTTCTTGGCTCTTCTTTCCCCACTACATATGCTTCTTTAACTTTCACTTCTATTCCTATCTTGTCTCGTATTAAATTTTCGACTTCTTCCAATTTGTGATTATTAATTTGCGAACCCATAATTACTATGTTATTCCTTCTTTTTCCTTTCTCCTGTTTTTCTATATAGTCTACTAACTTTTGCACTCTCGTTTCTAACACTTCTCGTTTTCTTATCTATTGTTCTTCCTTCTGCTGTAAGTGTAGCTTTAAATGTTTAACTTCCTCTTGATTCTTCTTAAATTCCGCTTTTAAGTCTTCTTGTCCTTGTTTCAGCTCTTCCTTCATACTTCTTATCAATTTTATTATTTCATCCATATTTTCTTCAATTTCTGTGTTCTGGCTATCAATATCTCTTCTTTTTTCTTCGGTATAACTGGCTTTGGTATTTTTCATAAGTTCTCCGGGGTCCTTAAGTTTCGCTTCTGAGTTAGACTCTCTTTTGTCGCATTGCTCGTTCTCTATTGTTGACACTGTTAGAATCTCTTGTGTTGTATTTTTTTCTTGGGCTCCTTGTTAGTTTTCTACTTTTATAGAATACCTTTAACTCTTCTTCTACTTTCTCTTCTGTGAGTGCACCTTTTCGTTTTCGCTTTAAAAACTCTTTTATTGATGTCAAACTGTTCACCCTTTCTCTTTTTAGCATTCCCTCATTCATTTGTTTTATAAATATTAACTTCTGATGCAATTTTCTGGCACTTGATTTTTACGTGTGTGGAGAACTTTAGCTTGTTTACACTTTCTAAAATGCACGAATCACGGCGGGCTTGACTGTTCACAGCAGCTGCGTCGCGGAGCGCGGCCGCGATTATCACCTTTATTGCCGAAAATTTCCCGTTCGTTTTTGATGGATTTGCACTTTAACCTTTGTTTTGATGCGATCGATCTTTTTCACTTGTATGCCGCTTCACTTTATTTATCTCACTATACACTTTTCCTAATTTTAACTTAACTTGATGTTTAATTTGAACTTAATTTTTACTACGAGTCAGGGCCGCTTATTTGACAGCTGACTGACTCCTATAACATCTAAAATAAATTAAAAAAAAATCAATTAAGACTAAAGTTAAATACCTTACGTGATCCTTAAACCAAAAACTCACCTGGAGCTCGCATATTAAGACCAAATTGAATTTGTGTTTAATATTTCTAATCCTCTTTGTATATTACGTCAAGTTTTGTTAAGGCAGGTTTTCCTGGCGCTACATTAATTAAAAAGCGGAAAGCTCGTCCAGTAATCGATCGTGAAAACTAAGCATCTTAGCGCAAGCCCAGTCGGAATACTTTAAGATATTAAAAATTGTCCAAATACTTGTGGAGGTCTTTTTGTTTTAATCTCCTTTTAAATCCGCGAGGCCCGCGCTGCAGACGTCTCCCTTGTTGCTGGAGGCCGATCGTAGGGAAATTTCGCCGAGTTAATTGCCGGGCGACGGGCAGCTCGCGACACAGGGTGTGTCGTAATTTCTGAATCTTTATTGCTGAATTTAAATTAACTGCATTTCTTTTTACTTCGGTATGAATATTAATAACTGCGTTTGCCTTTTGTGTCCGGGGCCTCGGTGATTTACTTTTATGTGTTTACATAAAGACTTGCCGTTCGTAATTTTATTTTCCGTCTCCGCGAGCAGCCGAATTTATACGATGACGTAGGATGATACCTGCTGCAGGAGAGCGTATAATTGGTAAACGGATTTTGGTTGCTTGAGGATTAATTATTTGGTTGTAAATAAAGTGATTATAATTTTTTGACTAACGTTTGTTATAATGAGAATAGTACAGACTGCTTTTTTCTTGCTTTTATCTTGTTTATATTTGAGCCAGTCAGGCTACGACTCGACATAATATTTCATTAAAATGAAATTACTTTATGTAAATTATCAAACGAACCTGTTTACGGATGTTCCTGATTTATTTAACGGATGAGTAGAGTTATATAAAGAAGAGACTTTAAAAAACCTCTACTTTAAAAATCTAAATTTAAAAAGAGTTTAATGGCTCATTTCTTATTAAAGTTTATCAGACGAATCTTTGTTGGCCATTAACATCAAAATGCACCAAACACATATTTTGTTTCAATAAACTTTGATCTCTCTAATAAGTAAATTGTATTTGTCCTTAGGGATGGAGAATACAAAAATTATTATTTTACAAACCCAACAGTAATATTTAACTGAAATAAAATGTGACTCACCAATACAGAATTTTTAGACATCTATGGTTAAAACTGATAAATAATATTCAAAAATCCGCAGTCGAGTCAAAAACAAAAACATGGCTCCTATTTTCAATTCGAGGTACTACTTACTGTACTAACAGTTAGTTTTTAATTATTTATTTGATTAAGGTACCTACCATTAAAGAAACACATGCTACGTTTTAAAAATGATTTATTAATAGTTTGACGGAATTGCTTCCTTCAAAGGGCACTAATAGTTTTTATACATCTAAGGGCTACTGTTATTTAAATAATTCGATGTGTTAGCAGTAGGAAGAGTTAAAACGCTTGTCGCATCGGTTTCTCAAATACAATATAAAATATTTTGTAAAAAATATTTGTTAAAAAATGCCCAGGACTGGCTTTGTAAAAAATAATTCAACTCGCCAACTAACTTGTCAAAGTAGTCTCCTCAATTATCTAAAAAGCAGGGAAAGCTCATCCAAAGTGCTTCGGAGCCGCTTGGACTGTTCCAATAGTTTTGTAAAGTTTTTCTTTCAGCAACATTTTAAAATGGGGAAACAAAAAAATTATAAGGTCGGATGAATATGGAGTTGCAATAGAGCAGAAATATGATGTTTGGTCAGATATTTCTGGAATTATATAACAGTATTGAGTCTTGTATTGTTGTACAATAAAAACTACTATCCAAATGTTCATAAATCAGAAATGGGCCGCTGAATTGCTTGACGCAAACGTTTGCTTTAGCACGCCAATGTAAAAGTTCTGGTTTATCGTTTGTTCTTCAGGCAGATGTTTATAATACACGAAAGCTTTAATATCAAAAAATGACAGGCATTGTCTTCTATGAATTCATTAAAAGTATAAAAATGTAAGACAAACAACTATAAACCTTTTCATATCGTATCAAAAGGAAAGAGTAATATTCAAAAAATTTATAGTTACAAATAAGTGGATACGATTGATACGAAAAACGCATTGTGATAGACGTTTTAAATTTAAAAGAATCCATTAAAACCATCTAAGTTTGTGCAGTTACATGTATTAGAATTGATGCAGAAAAAAGTAACTAAAAGTTTCTTGTATTTTTAGAATGCCTGTTATTCCACAGTCAAACAATTACGTTCTATGTAGGATAGTCCATAAATTGGTTATCCCAAACCATTCTACAACAAGTTTCTGAGCAGTATAGAAATAATAATTTATAATATGCTCGGAATCATATACTGATAAATAGATCAAGAATTCTGAGAGAAACGAAAATTTGTATACGGAAATAATAAATCCAAAAATCCACATTCAGATCAATGAAGATGATTAAAACTAAATTAAGAGACAAATAGAAAAATAAAAAGAAAAAAATATGAAAAATCTCAATTTAAAATTTGCAAGGATTGGCTATCAAGAAAGTAAAACTAAAAAAAGGACTTATGTTAGATAAGGTAGAATTTTTTTAAGTTTAACTCATCTTTATTTTGAAATCTGTACATGTGTATACAATAATCAAAAGTGTAGGCGTCTATATAAAATATTGTCATGCTGGAGACCACTCATTAGTAATCCCTCCTTGTATAATAAGCAATTGTTTAGTTGTGTTGGCAAGGAGTAAGTAACTTAAATCTATCCTTAACTAACTTATATACTAATTACAGTAAGCTCGGTACCTATCTACTAGGTCGTTTGGCGTGAAGCGTTTAAGCCTCCTATTTCTAATTGGTTGGCTCATAAGATCTATTGCTAGTGTATTTGGATGTGAGTTTAATCTGTCATTATATTTAACACTAAATTGTCTTATTTCATCCTTAACTGTGGATATATTGAGATCACTTCTAATAACATTGTTTGGTACGTACCAGGGGGCATCGGTTATTATGCGTAGTACTTTTGATTGGAATCGTTCTAGTATTTCAATGTTTGAATTTGAGGCTGCTCCCCACACTTGAATTCCGTACGTCCATATAGGCTTTAGAATGGCTTTATAAACTAACAGTTTGTTTTTAAGTGTGAGCTTGGATTTTCTGCCTGTTGTCCAGTATAGTTTTGTCAATTTTAGACCTAGTTTCCTTATAGTAAATATGTGCTTGCGTCAATTTAGCCTTCTGTCTAGATGCATCCGCATCCCTAGGTATTTGACTTCGTTTACTTGTGGTAGTTGACGATTGCTTAGGTGGACCGGTGGACACGTTTCTTTTCTAGTAGTAAATGTAATATGAACTGACTTATTGGTTTTTATTCTCCACGTAGCTAGTCAGTATTGTATTTTATCCAAGCTATTTTGAAGAGTTTAGGACGCTACTTGCGAGTTTGTATGCGTAGTAGGAAGATCGGGGGTGTATATAAGGTACAAGATGGGGCCCAGGACATTACCTTGAAGGACACCAGATGTAATTTGGTACATTTTTGTGTGTTCATCTTACTGTTTAACAAGGAAGTGTCGATTTTGCAGATAGGATTGAAAGATAAGGAAATAGTTAAGAGGAAATATTTTTCGTAGTTTTAACAGTAGCGCAGTATGCCATACCTTGTTGAAAAGCCTGTGTAACATTAATAAAGGCGGCCGATCAGTATTTGTGGTCTTCCAAATCCTGTCTTATCTTTTTCGTAACTCTGTGGACCTGTTCAGTTGTCGCGTGTTTTTGTCTGAATCCAAACTGGTGATTGGGGATGACATTGTTTTTGTTCAAGAATGGCTTTATTCTTTCTAATAATATCTTTTCAAAAACTTTTGAGAAGGACAGGTAATAGGCTGATGCGCCTGTACGATGTTGGCTCTCCTAATGGCTTTCCAGGGACAAGTATCATTAAGGCAACCTTCCATTGATCTGGGAAGTGAACAGTGCGCAAAATTGCGTTGAATATTTGCCTGGTGCTTTTGATTCCCTTTTGTGGAAGTTCTTTTAGTATTTCGCCGGTGATTAGATCGTAACCGGGGTTTTTTAGGGTTTAGATTAGTTCTAATGATCTTTTCTATTTCCTTAATTTTGAAAGTCTTAATAGGATATTCAAGCTGGTAAAGTGATTCCAAATACTGTTGGATTTCTTTGTCATCGTCCTGGCCGAGTTCTGGCAAGTTAGGATGAAAAATTTTAGTTAGATATTCAGCAAAGATTATTGTCTTTTTTTATTGTTGTTATGATTGGTGGTTGTATTTTCTTTGATTGTTTTAGCTTTCTTGTAGCCTTCCACAGCGAGTAGTCGCTAGCTTCAGTTGATGTTAGGTGTTCAAGGTAGCCTTGTATTTCTTGGTTTTTATTATTTTTTATCAGCTCTTTGAGTTGTCGTGTTGCTCTGTTAGGGAGTTTTTTATTTTCGGATGTTCTTCGGCGATTTTTTGCTTTATTATCATGGGATAGTCTTGCAATTTTTCCTTGTTGTAAGTTGTTGATGGTGTTGATTTCCAGGCTGCTTGTTGTACTACCTGATTGAACTGCTCTACTGATTTTTCGATGTCCTTACTGTCTTTTAAAGGTATCTTTAGATCTATGTTGGAGTCCACCAATCGTTTGAATTCCTCCCAGTTAGTGCGCTTATTATTTAGTGACGGTTATTTTGCTCTTTTTATTATACCGGTGGTTATCTTTATTACGATAGGCGAATGATCTGAAGATAAATCCAGGCAAGATTCTGCTTGTATGTTATTAAGGGGTATGTCTTTTATTACAAAAAAACCTATGAGGTCAGGTATCTTGTTTGTGATAAGCAATTTAAATTATTGCTTCCGATAGCCTTCATAAGCTGTTTTCCTTTTGGGTTTGTCAATCTGGAGCCTCACTGTGTGTTTTTTCGTTATAATCACCTCGTGCAAAAAAACGATTACATAGTGTATTATAAAACTGTTGAAAATGTTCCTTCTTGATAGCGTGCCTTAGAGGGCAGTATACTGATGAGATAGTAAGAGGGCCAATCCAGTCGTAAACTGATACACTGGTTGCTTGTAAAAAATCTTCAGATTATTTCCTTATATCGTGGTGTTTTATTGAATTTTTGATAATTGCACGAGCGGTTCCATTTGGATGCTTAGTATTGTAGATTGAGTAATTGGATATTTTTAGATAACTGCGATCGGTAAAATGAGTTTTTGAAGTTATCATTATAATACATCTATGTTGTGACTAGTTAAAAATGTTTTTTAGTTCATCAGTGTATTGTGACAATCTACTGGCATTCCATAGCGCTAGTTTAAGATGTTTAGCCATTAGTCTTTTTTATGTCAGCAAGTTTAACATAGTACTCATTTGCTCCATTAATCTAGTCATCATGGCCTTCATGTCTTGCATATCGTTTGTTGGTTGTGTTAGGTTTAATTGATTTGGGTTTGACCTTTGTGTTAAATTTTCAGGGGTGTAAATTTGTTTCATTGCTTGGCTGTAGGATAGACCTGGTTGGGCTTGTTGAAAGTGCCTTAATGGAGCTGGGGGAGTATACTGTTTTAATCTTAATGATATCTGTTTATAGACCTCGCATCTCTTGTAGTTTGCAGGGTGATTCTTGCTGCATAATAAGCATCTGACATCTCGAGGCCTCTCTTTAGGGTGGCATTGTTCTGTTGTATGGTCGCCAGCACATTTTACGCACTTTGGTTTTTGATAACAAAAGTTTTTTGTGTGTCCGTATCTTTGGCATTTTGCGCACTGTGGAGTGTCTCGTTTTTGTTTGGATGGTTCAAATTTAATTTTACATTGTTGTAAAAATTCTATGTTAAAGATATCTTTATAGTTAGGGGCTGGTCTAAGATCTATGAAGAACATTGACAGAGGTCATTTTGATCTGTAATGTTTGAGATTCCAAATGTTTACTATCGTATAATTTAGTTTTTCTATTTCAGCTTTCATTTCCTCTGTATAACAGAGAAGTGCAAGTTTTTCAGTGCTACTCGGTAACTTCTTTTTTCTTTTAGTTTGTAAGTGTGAAATTCAGTATTTTTTTCAGATAGGGCTTTAACGATTAGTCTATAGTGATCAGAGGATTTGGGTAGGACTTTGACTTGATTATTAGCAAGCGCTTTAAGTACGTACTACTGATTAGCTACTTGATTCAGAAGCTGGATGAGGGGGGTTATATTTTTAACACCGTTAACAAAAATTGGGGGAGGTTTTTGACTGTTTTCGATAGTTATAGTGTCTTCATTTTCATTTTCTTTTAGGGCTGAGAATTGGCTTGAAGTAGAGTGTGCATCTAGCCAGTATTCGTTTTTTTTATTTTGTTTCGTTTTTAATTTTACATCATCGTGTGAGAGTTTGTTTATTTTATGCGTAATTGTCGTCCAGCTATTATTTGGATTTGTTTGGAATAAAAATGAGTTATTATCTGTGTAGTATTGCAGTTGTTGCTTAGGCTGGAAGTAAAAAGTTGGTTGCGGTTGGAATAGGAGATTATCTGGTGTTCGCTGCAGTTGTGCATTGTACATCTGAGCTTGCTCTTGCGACACCATTGGCAGTTGTTGTAGTGGAACAGAAGGCGGTTGATGTTCTCCAAATTTTGGAAAGAAGGCCATGTCGGTCCTCTCAATATTGACATTTTATTTATAGTATATTGAAAAGGAATTTTGTATTAAACTGATATAATAGTAACCTCGCGGCCAAGCTTATTTTCGTCATTTAAGGTCAGAGCGCACGGCATACGACCGTACAGCACAAAACTCAAACGACGACTAAGGTGGGATATGACAGCAGTAATCACTAAAACCAAAATGAAAAAGAGAAAATATCCAAGGGTTATAAAAATTAATGTATATATATAATATATATATATATATATATATATATATATATATATATATATATAAGTGAGAAATACATAGTGACCCGGGTTAACACAATAGGAATTTATGAAAAAAATACACTGAGTAATAAATGAACTTCCCTAGCCAATGTTTCTTTGCATAACAAATACAAAAATAAGTCGAGCACGCAGAGAAAATTGAGAAAAATAAACATAGAAGTTCTTAATTTGAATAAGAATGGAAAAAATGGCTAGAACATTACGACAAATTATGGTAATAAGCAAAATGACAAAAGAAAAGAACTAGAGAACAAATCATGCACAAAATAGAAGATATCAGAAGAAAATTCAAACCAAACACTAAAAATGTTCAAGAAATGCAAAGGAAGATACTTACACCAAAGATATTTACATCTTATCAATGATTGCTAGCATACAAGAGAAATACCCAATAAATGACAAATTAGTGTGATACAGCACATATTTAAAAAGAAGGCCAAAGCAAATGCAATAGTTGCTGAGAAATAAGATACGATAAACACAGCTACAAAATATACATACAAAAAAAATAAATATAAGTATTCAGATTATACCGAAAATCGTTCTAATAAAAGAATGAAGTAGGTTTCCAAGAGGACACTTCTGTATAGAGTGTTTACACTATAGAAGATTATGTAGAATAATACAACTTTTCTGTTAACATCTGTGCTTTCCCAATTTGTGTTTTATGGATTTTGCATCAGTCTAAAACAGCTAAAATGAGACAAACTCCTTATTTGTCCAATTGATAAAATCTGGGACACACTCCTTGCATGATTACTATGTTGGCTTTAATAACATGCTATATGACATAGATCTAACGTAGATATAATCATTGATATTTTTAAATTCGGGATTATCTTATAGATCTTATAATGCGCTTCTATATGAGTGTGCAGCAACCGGGAACCACCCATCAAGAACAACTACGGTCCAAAGTTTTTAGATATTTTGTTTAGTTTTATTATCGTTGAGAAAAATCCTGCTATTACATTGATATCAGCAACTAATTTTATATCTAATTCTATTAACATCGCGGTCAGTGAATCTTAAGTGGTTTAGAAGTTTTTCGCATATATTTATTTGTATGGTAAATCTAATTTTCCAAATATTACTTCTAGAGCTATTGTAAATAATTTTATAATATCGTGTCATCGTGTATTGTATCTTTGTTGATACAGAATTCACTCGTACTTTCGGTATCTTCGCAAATGATGTCACCTCTGAGTATACATTTTTATTAGAGTTGTACAACGATGGTCTATTCTTTCATGGTTAAGTCCTTCCATTCAGACTATTGTTTGATGTAGTCAAACGCTTTTTCATAGTCTACAATGCAGAGGTGAAGATTGTATTCGACTACCTTTCTATAAGCATTCTTACTGTTAACAGATGATAGGCGGCACTGAAATTTTTGCAAATTGTCGCTCAGTAATGGTTTAATTTATTATGGAATTTAATAATTATTGTGAATATCTTAAGTATGTGTGATAATAAACTAACTAGCTGATGATTCTGTAAAAGTTGTGAGTTTCCTTTCTTGTGCAGGATGATCATAAAGACAGTATTTCATTATTTCAATTTTTTTCTTTTTTTTTTTAACAGAATATTTAGCTTTAATATTTTTATATCTTTTGTCTGTTATTGTCATTTCTACCATATGCCTTGTTATTTTTTGAAAGATGCATATCGTATCTTATTTTTTCGTTGCTTGTTTCGGGTTTCTTAAATCAACATTAATTGGCCTCTTATTTTGCTGAATTGTGTGGGATTTATCTATTTAGAAACTGCAGAGTGTACAACTTTTCTATAATAGAAAGAGTTTTGTTTCCATCTGTTATTTATCTATCTATATCTTTAATATCTAAGATTACGTATCTTCCGAGGTGTTTTCGTAAGCATTTCGAGTTCTTGCTGTTTTCAACTATGTCTATCCTAATTAATTACAAAGTGTATTGTTACAGGTTTTTTCCTAACTCCCGAATGTTATTTAGTGCCGTATTTACTCTCTTTGTATAACGTTCTTCTTTCTTCTATTTCCTGTTTGGTTTCTGTTGTCAACTTTTCAGCTTTCAGTTGTATGCTTTTTACGACGAAATTACTTAACTTAAAGAACTTACACGTAAAAATTCACTTAAGAAGTCACATAAAATACAATTGTATTCTTTCTTCAATGAATCAATGAAAGTATTTGGTAATAAAATATAAAACAGTCTTTATCACATTCTACAACTATCTAAATTCACTACGACTGATTATTAGATAAAATTTCTCTATAATTATGTTGTATAGGCACTTTCAATATCACATGAAGCAATTTAAAATTTCAGCGGCAGCATTCAAACAGCCATTAGAAAATTTGTATTGCAATTGTGCCCCGCATGCAATGATTTATGCGCCCCGACTTCCGCAGAGCAACAAGTTCGCTAACGAGTAGTCGCGGCATAATTACGCGGCTGAACTTTTAATTGCTCGTTTACACGTAAAAATGCGGAGCTACTGCCACAGGTAACCTATAACTACGGAATAGTCGGGAGCGTGCTTTAGTTTTTGCGAAAAGCCCGTTAATCCGCGATACGCCAGCCAGCGCACATGATCTTGATAATGCGGATTATGACTAAGTAGCCGGTGTTTGACCTTTGCAGCGTTTAAGTCACTGCTACTTACATGTTTATACCGTAGTTTGTCGAAATGCAAAAAAGCTGCTGTTTCTGTTGCATTTCTTTTTTATTATTTGATTATTAAACATTAAAAATTAGTCACTTCTTGATAAAACAACTTCTTCGAAATCATTACCGATTAAATGTTTTTGTCGGCATTAGCTCACCTACCTACTGATTCATATATGCTAATTAACTAAAACGGGCACATAATCGGATTATTTAAAAAACGAATGCTTTTGATTAAATTTTAATTTAGAACGCCACGCTGTCAGAGCAGCTTAGCTTATGCTCTTAATTACTCTAGAATTTGTTGTTATACCTTTGCACAAGTAAGTTGGATACGCATAGAAGAATTTTTTATCAAAAAGGTAATTTAAGAGATATATTTAGTACTTATTTCATGCGCTTCGTTAAGTAAAAGGTAACCGGATATCTAAACATAAAGGGAACTTATTTTTTTAATTACTCAGTTAGGTTGTTCTCACGATTAACATATTTTTAAGCCGTCCTGCTTAATTACTTATGCAAGTTAATCTTTTTTAAATGGAAGTGTTGCTTACAAGCATCTTTTAAAAAAGCTTAATAAGGGCTCAATAATATATTTTTTATAAATACACTAATTCAATAAACAAATTGTTTAAATTTTAAGTAAATTAATTAGTGTTGCAATTACATTAACTACCTGAAGATAATTTTCTAAAAATGAGTTAAACATTTTTTTTAATTGTTATTACAATCTGATCTTATATATATATATATATACCTATATCAATGAGTAATTTTATTTTAATTCAAGTTACTACGTTTAAAATCTTTTTTTTATTTTAAAGTTTGCATATTTACAATCTACTCAATTTGATTAATGACCAAGTGATTTGATATTATAACATGAGTGGGGACCAGCTAGTGCTGGTATCCCAGATAATTACACTAAATAAGAACGTGTGGCCAATGGTTCTTAAGTCTTCTGGTCACTGGGACATTGGCGAGCTGTTGTACTAATTCATTGTGATGGTCAACTAGTTTTGATGGTATGCACTTGAGAGTCTCTGTATTTCTTCAGCAACGTAAGGCATGTTTAGGTCTGTGTGGAAAACTTTTTATGATTTTGGTAACTATCTAATAGCTTTGTTGAACTGTTGAATGGCCTTCTTGAAAACCAAATTGAGAGGGAGGCAGTAAGTTGTTTAAGTCGACTATTTTATGGATTCGCTTAAAGAGTAGTTTCTCAAAGATTTTGGATAGGAGAGGAAGAAGGCTTATTGGTCTATAAGATGAGCTTTGTGAAGGAGGCTTCCCAAGCTTAGCTAGCATAATGATCTGGGCGAACTTCGATTGCAGGGGACAATAGAATAATCGCAAGATGCTCTTATATATGGTAGTTAGAAAATTGTATTTGGTTCCAGACTTCAGTTGGTGAAAACGGTTTCAGTGGAAGTGAGAGTTGGCACGGTGCGTCGAGGAAAGCTACAATATCGGGGTCATCATTATTGGGTTGGAGTGGTGTAGTTTTAAAAACGTTTTCAAGGTACGTAGCAAATATATCTGCTTTTTCTGTATCCGATCTAGTAAAACTACCATCCGGTTTTTTAATTAAGGAAATTGCTGTGGTTGACCGTTTTAATTTTTTTTTTGTTGCTTTTCACACAGAGTGGTCAGTAGGAGAAAGCTGTATGTATTGCGTAAAGATTTTGTTACGCACGTCGCGTAGTGTTGTATGTAACCGATGAGTAAGACGATTATACACAGTTTTGTCTTGTGCGTTTCTGATTCTTTGCCATCTTTTCCTAGCTCGACGTTTTGCAATAATAAGTTCTCGTACGTGCAATGGTATATTGCTAATTTTGGTGGAGCTGGAGCTGGAGTTGGTGTGGCCTTCCATGCAATATTTTGTACCAAAGTGGTAAAGTAATGAACTGTTTCATCCAGATCATGCTTGGTTTTAATTCGAATAGCAAGATTAATCGTTTGCTCTAATTAACTTTTAGAGTAGTCCCAATCCGTATATTAGGAGCAAAGTCTTCGAGGAGCATTCTTAGTTGTGCTCACAGTGATGATTACTGGCGAGTGATCAGAAGATAAGTCGAAACTGGGCTCTGCTATGAGGTACTTACGTGTAATACCGCTGACAACTGCATAGTTGAGTAAACCTGGTAGTGTGTTTTGGTCACTTGGCCAGTAAGTGGGCATTTTTGTAGAGAGATGGTCAAGGTTTCTGCGAAGCATTGCGTTCTTGAGGTTGCGACCTTTAGGGGTGATTAATCTTGATCCCCATACTGTGTGTTTCGCGCTGCAGTCTCCCCCTACTATAAATTTGTTCCCGAGGGATCGCAAGAAGTCTTCGAATTCTTCACTGGTAATGGAATATCTTAGTGGGCTGTTTACCGCTGCAATTACAAATGGACAAAGCTGAGTTTGCACTTTTATGCTGGCGTTGTGGATTTTATTTGGTCGGTAAGATTGGAGCTCACAGTGTGCAACTGAGTTTTTCACAATGACAGCAGCTCCGCCTTCAGCGGTGTCATTTGGGTAATTACCAAAGTATACAGAGTAGTGTGGTATTTTAATTCCAGTTCTTGATGTTGCGTGGGATTCTGATATAAGTAATATATCTATTTTTTCTAATGTAGGAATGTTATTTTCTCCTGCACGTAGTTGGCAAGACCGTTAGCGTTCCACAGTGCGATTCTTAATGATGAAGCCATTTTTAAGCTAATTTATTGATGACCGTAGAGAGCAGATTAAGAATCATGCTATTCTGGTTCATAATCTGCGTAAAAATTGTTTTGAACTTCACGAGGAAGTTAGGTAGCTGTTCATTGATGTTAAAATGTTGCTCGTTAGATGTGACATTGTGCCTCTCTGTAACCACTTGTGAATACGTTGGCTTGTTTCGTAGTAGACATGCAGTTCCATTACTGGAGGTAGTTATTTGCTGTGGGAGTGGAGGATAGTCGTTTGCATTTAAGTTGATTTGTTGCTCAAGTGTTTTTGTTATTATTGTTTTGGTTGCGCCTTTATATGGTCCGTTTCTGGCTTTTTGCAGGTCTTTATAAACTACACAGCCTTTATAGTTAGCTGGGTGGTTCCCGTCACAAAGGATACACTTGGCAGGTGTATTTGACGTTTTTTTATAAAGGGTGGTGTTATATCCTTCATCACATTTGACACATTAAAAAGGTCTGTTGCAATATATTTTTGTGTGTCCATATTGCTGACAACGGATGCATTGTGGTATGATATTTTTCTTTCTAGGAGGTTCAATCGAAACCTTTTGGTTTCCCAAATAATTAAGATTGTATGTTGTTTTATTATTTGCTTTGGGCTCGAGATCTACCATAAAAAATGGCAGAGGTTGTTTGATTATCCTATGGCGTACGTTAAAGATGTTTCTTACTGTATGCCCCAGATTGACAAGCTCTTCTTTAATGTTGTATGTTGGTGTGGAATGATGGACATTTCGAATAAAAACTCTGTATGATCGATTTTCTTTGAGTTGATATGTATGGAATACAATCGCTTCATCTTTGAGGTGTCTAGTTAGCTTCCTATACGAATCTGAAGTGTTAATTTTAATTATGTCACCGGCCATTGTCTTAGTGCAAAATTGCTCTTTTTCTAAGACATTGGAAATATTTTTTACCATTTGATTGTAGTTATTAATACCGTATGTGTACACCGGTGGAGTTGGAATTTTTAGTTGTTGATTGTTTAAGATTTGTTCTTGTTCTTGGTTAATATTTTCCGTTTGGGATAAGATTTCATACCTGATGAATATACTTGTTTGATTGACTTTGGATTTGCTAGGAGAAGGTTGCGTATGGTTTTTCTTTTTTATGGTTTGCCATTTGTGTTTATTTGTATTAGTAAGGTCTCAGAAACTTTCGTGATCCATGTCTGTTGAATTTGTGTCAGAATCCCCATTTATTTGTATATAGTCTCGATTGATACTGTTTATAGATCTTTTAGAATGCTTATTATAATTGAGTTGCTTAGCCTGGTGAGACGGGTTGTTTGAGGGTGTATTAACAGAGGTGCGGAAAGTATGGGTTGATTTTGGGGCGCATATTGAGTTTGTGAGTTAAATTGGTTTTGATTCGGTATGTATTGGTATTGCTGAGAAACTGGATTATAGGTAAGGCTCTTGTTTATTGGAGTATTTGGATTATTTATTATTGCGCCTCAGAATGGAAACAAGATTTAAATTTACTACATATATGACTAGTAATATTGTAGTACATACGGTTTTGAGTTAAGTGAAATTTAAGCTTGACCTCTGATTGCAGTTATTGTCTGAACAACACTTGACACTTCAAGATAGCGGAGCGTGATGTGCACGTCCTTGTACTTTAAAAATCAAATGCGTACTGAAGTCTTAAGCTAAGGTCTTTTACTCACTAGTTTGCCTTGTGTTTGAATATCTTAACTACACTAAACTTATAATGTAGTACGACCCGCACAATGTTCTGTTTTACACTATCACTCTTTCACTAACTCAAAAGGCTTCGTCTTCTTGAGTCTTCTTATCAGGTTTGTGTTGTCCAGGAGCTGGATGGCCTCCACATTCACATGGTTGAGTAGCCTTTGTTCGTGGCTCCTAGCAAATTTGCCGATGGTTTGGTCAACAGTATCTATTTGAATGTCCCGATGGATGTTTCTGTTTCTGTACCAGGGTGCATCAACTATGTTCCTTAGTGCTTTGTTCTGAAAACGCTGGATCACTTGAATGTAGTTCATAGTTAAATGCCATATGTCCATACGGGTTTAAACATTTGCTTATATAAGAGCAGTTTGTTATTTGTACACAACTTGGAGTTTTTTCCAAATGGCTAATACATTTTTTTCAATTTGATGCTAAGCTCTTCACGTTTATTTTTGACAGGAACTCTCCAGCGAAGTCTAAGGTTATTCCCAGATATTTAGCTAAGTTAGCATAGAGGATCTGGTTATCGTTGATCCTGATAAGTAGATGTTGCCTCTATTTATTAGTAAAGTCTGCATGTACAGACTTATTTTCATTTAACTTGATGTGCCAAGTTTTAGTCCAGGTGTTAATTTTGTTAATAGAGATTTAAAGTTGGTGCTCTAGTCTGTTGTCATTTCCGCCTGAGCTTTCTTTTTTTTAATAAGATTCTTAATCTTTTTGGGATAGTTATTTCCTTTTGTTCTACGGATAAGCTGGGGTGTGTTGTTCCATTCCGCTTGCTGAATGTTTTTGACAAACAGATCAACTCCGTCATCTAGTTCTTCTTCTGTTGTTAGTGATGCTGAAAGCTCAATCAGCTCCTCAAGTTGGATTTTAAAGCTTAGCCAATCTGTAATCTTGTTAGTTAAGGAGTTAGTTCTGGATTACACTCTCACTTAGTGTGAGTAATATCGGCGAGTGATTCTGAGTTTATATTCCATGCTTCTTTAACATGGATATAAGTTGATAAGACATTTTTGATTACAAAAAGTCTATGAGATTAGGAATTTTATGCGAATCAGTAGGCCAGTGCTTTGGCTTACCGGTTGATAATACTTAGCATTTAAGCTGTGTTGTCGCTGCTAAAAGTTCCTTACTTTTAGTTATAGTTAACCTAAATAACTAGTGGATGTGCTTTGTATTAAAGTCACCTCCAATGATTAATTTATTTTCTTGGCTATTGAGGAATTTATATATTGCTCTTTTTATAGCGGTCTTGGTGGGCAATGTACTGCCGTAACCATTATTTCAAATAATTTAATTTTAATGTCTACAGCTGTAGTATGTATTTTCACTGATTGCTATCCCATTTCTGGTGGTGTAAGATGGGTTTCTTTATGATATTTGCACTTCCTCCTTTTGCTGTTATGTGGCTGGATTGTATAATAGACTTTAACTTATTTAAATTTGATATATGACTCTTTCGTAAAATGGGTCTCAGATATAAGGCATTCATCAATTTTTTCTATGTCAAAAACTGCTTGAAACTTTTGTTGTTGTTGCAGGAATCTATTGGCATTCCACTCCAGTATTCTTAACTGGTTAGCAATTTTAGTTCTAGGGATCGCTCCTTGAACGCGATATTCTAATTTGGAAATACGCTCATCCATTTTATTCGGCTTCTCTAATATTTGTTGAAGCGTTTTGTTAATGGTTGAATTTATTTTATTCGTTTTTTTCTCATCATGTTTATCTGTTTTATCAGTTTTATCAGATACTGCTTGGCTGTAGCCCTTTGCTCTTAGATCAGTTTCCTTGTTGTGTTAAAGCTGTGTTACTTTTTGAGTGGGTCTCTGAGATTGTTTAGATAGACTAGGTTTCGTGAGTTGCCTATTCTTAATTTTTTGCATTTCTATTGCTACTACACACTCACGATAGTTCTTTGGATGTTTTTCTTTACAATAAACACATTTTGAAGCTGCCTCCTTTGGCTTTTTACAATCTGCTGTAAGATGTTTCTCATTGCATCTCATATATCTGGGTTCTTTAGCACAGTACCTCTGCGTATGTCCATAAGCTTGGCACCGCTTACACTGCGGCACTAATCTTAATTTTCTAATTGGCTGAATTTGAACTCTTATGCCCATAATGTTGGTTATGCTAAAGATTTTATTAATATCTTCATTTCTGAATGACAGTATGAACATGTTCAGTGACTTTTTTGTTGTGTACTTCAGTTTTCTAGTAACTTTAAGAAGTTTATATTATCTTCTTCTCATATCCTTCGTTATTTTATCAGGATCACAACAATGATGAAGATTGTTGGCCATTACCTTAATTGGTCGTTTCTACTTATTTTTATTGGAGTACCATGAATAATTTTTCCGTATAATGTCTTAGTAAGAGCTTGGTAGTGTTCTCCATTCTTAACTTTGATTTTACATTGCTATCATTAATGACTTTAATTTGATACCTGGTCATCATATTGATTATGAGGTCATGAAGTGTGTCAAAAATTTTCAACTTCGTCTACTATTGCTGGAGGCGATTGCGGTATTTTTTTTGGTTTTTGATTGTTCTTTTTCTAAAACTTTTGGAGTGAGTTGTAGAGGGGTGAGTGATGTACTTATTTTTCTTTTTTCCCTGTTTCTTACCTTATTCATTCGGTCTCCTTAGCTAATTCTTCCTCATCAGTGAAGTATTCAACCGGTTTTTATTTAAAATTACAATGATTTTTTTTGATCCGAGGTCAAATAAATAAGTTATAGCCGATTAAAAATTAATTAAAGGGACCAATTACAGCGCACTCGGAGAGCTTCCCGGCCGACTGCGGGAGGACGGGGGGAGCGCTTGGCCGCTAGGAGGGAGCACGCAGGCGATAATGGGGAAGGCTGTGCAGCCGAGCTCGCACGGTTATCTTCAGTGACGTAGCAAAATTTTAAGTACAAGTCAATTATTGTCTTGTACTGTTTATTTTAATCAGCTTTTGAGTGTTGGACTCGCGCCTCGTTCTTTTTTAAAATAACAAGTTCCGGGACGAGAGCAGCGCAGGGCCGAGACGATGGACCCGGTATAATATAGGATAAGGAAAGTTGTGTGATGTTCACAACAGATTTTTATTTCTTGTATTTTATATCTAAGTTCATATCTATTGTCTGCATTATTATCAATATTTTTCTTTTCTTCATCTCTTTTTATTATAACATTATTTTCCTAATATCTCTTTCTAGGTCAGCTACTCTCCCTTCTTGATTTGCTACCAAGTCTTTTAGTTTTACATTTTCATTTTTTACTTGCTTCACTTTCAGTATTAAGGTATCTAATTTCTCATTGATTTACTTTGTGTTCCCATATACTCGTTGGAAGATTTTCTCAATTCTATCTATTTCGTTCATCTTCAGTTCTGCTGTTGGTCTGGCTAACATTTATTTTAATTTTTGAACTTTGTAATTTTAATTCTTTAACTATTTTAAATTAAAGTATTGCCGCAGTTTACTATCCTACTCAACCCTTGTAATTATGCTTTATTGCATACGGTTCTTTGATATTTGGGTGTCCAAGCGCCATAAAAAGCGCAAAGTACATTACCCAAGTTAAACTTACGGTAGTAATAACCTTATATGTAGACTTTGCTGTCTATTTATAAATTGGTTGAAGCTCAGTAATTACTATAACTTAATTATTGTACGATTTGATTTATATATGGCCCACTCAGTTAATAGCCCCCTTTGTAGTATTAAATCCGCTCGCAAAGGTCTGAAAATCGAGTTTGTTTAAGGAGAAGATACGAACTTTACGTTACGCGGTCATCATCAATAACTTAAGGAATTATATAATTTTAATTAGAACAAGATTGTACTTGTAAGTACTACGTGGGCTTTCGATATCTATTGGTAATTGGTGTGTGCTACATGCGTTTTAATGGTTGCATCAAACAGATTGACATTTTGACGGCATATGTACTCGGAACGATTTGTCATACGGACGCTATTTGGTTTGTTTTTACGAAGTTGCAAATTTATTTTCGACAAAAAGATGGTGTTAATTCACGCGATGATTTTTTCCGACCTTCGAGGTGGATTATCTCATCAACAGTGCGTCCATTAATTCACTTTGACTTGTGGTGGCCCCACAAAGAGCCAATGTATACCGTTGGTTCAATAAATTTAATCGTCGTCGTAGTTCTCTGGCAAATGAATTTAAAGAAATCCGTCCAAAATCGGCTGTGGTGCCAGCAAACGTCGATGCCGTGCGCGAACTGATAAAAGGGTCTTCTAAAATGAGACCAACTCAACAAAAGTCGTTCGCGCTAGAGGCACTTTGAATTAAATGGTTGGTTGTTTTTTGGAAAAACTGGACATGTCGCAACCATGGTTTTAAAGGCTCGTTCAAGGGTCAATTCTGAATACTACACAACTAGTTTGCCAGAAGTCGGATTATTCTTCACCATGGCACTGCGAGCTCAAACACATCAACGCAAACAACCAGCTTTTTAAGGTTCAAATCCCATGTTTTGGATATACCTGATTCGCTGTAGAAAAAATGCTATGAAAATTGATTCCAGCGTACGCAACAATATATTGACCGTTAGGGAGAATATTTTGAAAAACAATAAAAAGTTTTGAACACTAAACATTTGTTTTTGTTAGTTTTTCGCAAGAGATATTGTGCAGCCCACGTATTAACTCATAATAGTGAGGTTCAGGATAACCTTGCAGTAGTCGAAGCGTAGCCTGGCGAGGTGTGCGAAGCCACCGCGCGATGCACGACCACCATAAATTTGCGAAATGCCTGCAGAAACGACTAATGGCACAGTGCGGCCCGAAGGGCGTCGAAAATACATAACAAATGGTTTAATAAACGACGCATAATAACATGATCTCTCATACTGACGGGTGTTTATATCATATTTCAATATCCTACCTACATGCAAGCCGCAGTTTAACCTCCGACCTACATTTATTCGGCCAGACAAATCGGGAGCGTCCCGCGGAGCGCGGGGCCGCGTCCAGTGAAATAATTTGCTCGGAAATTAATTGCAATCAATTAGGCGCAGCCCGCGCGGGCAGCGATCAAATCCGAATCAAAGCTGGAATTCCTACAAGCAAATATGGAGGCGCTCGATCGCGCCTATGCATATTTATGAGTTCGGCGCGTAAAAAGCAGTTTCAGTTAATTACTTGGGCTAATAACGGTCCGCTGATCTTGATTTAATATGGCGGCCGTGCCGTAAGAACATGTTACTGTCACATTCTGCCTTTTATCTTACATCGATCTTATAATTTATTGATGCTCTATTCGGCTTTTTATATTCGGAATAATTATGTCATAATTATTAGGATGTTTACATACTAAATGGAGAAACCAAAATTAATCATTTTTTAGGCCGGTGGCGTTCCCGCGCCCGGCAACTCCTGAGAGCGATAGCGGCAGTCGCCCAAGAAGTGCAAGGATAAAAGCCGAGGCGCGTTCGCACGTAAGGCATTTTTGATGTAACTGAATGCCGCCGTATTCCCTCAATAAGTGCTCCAAGATAAATGGCTTATCGCTGCGTGTCAAGCGCTGCGCAGCAATGCAATTAATAAGGTAAATAAATGCATTCCTTAATGGCGTTTTTATCAGCAGATACAGTCTTCATATTCAATAACGCGTATTCCCGCTTAACATCTGTGTTAAAGCTTAGTGGCCTCCGAGCCAGCGCTGCCCATTAATCATGCGACGCCGGGGACAAAAAGAACAGCGTTTTGAACTTTGAATAAGAGATTAGGAAATTAATTGTCGCTTTGCTGCGGCCGTTCCAACCTTGGTTTAAGATGAATGCGGAGACGTCTGGGTCGTCAAGAAAAATTAGAGGGAGTTCTCCGCCTTAGAAGTTAGTTTTGAAGATCTAAGTAGAATTACAGCAGCTTACGTCAAAACTGATTTAAATTCTCAAACATTTTTAAAAAGATTTATGCAGTTCTACTTTATTATTTAAACAAATCCGGCAATAAAATACTTAATCTTAAAATCCCTTTCCAAACTCCTACTTCTGTTAAAACAATGTGGCAGATTTTTTGTAAAGAACAGTAATTTAGTTATAATATTCAGTAACGACATCTATCCGAACTCAATTTTGTTTAAGAATATTTGACTTTTAAAACTGTTTTGCATAACGAATTATTTCACATCTTGCATCTTTTTCCTACAAAAAGGAACTGCTTTGGGTGAAGCTGTTAGCAAATACTATTTTAAGGTAGGACTATTGTGGTTATTAAATTATTTGTTTATTTTAACAATGCAATTTTGTTTTTTATAGTAAACATAATTTAATAAGATTGAAAATGCTTTAGAAATACAAAAAAGTCTTGAAAGGTACTACAATACCAACAATGCAATGGAGTTCACGTAGGTTATCTAAATCAATATGTAATGGCTTTCTACTATTTAAATACTGATTCTCCCACAGTCACTGTCAATAAAGGGCTCGTTGTATGAGATTTAAACTTGAAGTAGAACTATTTATCCATCGGGTAATATTTTGAAAATAATAATTTCTAGACACAGTTCGATCACATATTTTAGATAATGATGACAATAGCTAAGGTATGACCAGAAAGCAATAAATAAAAATACCAAAGCTATAAAACAACTTTAATGCCAAACAGGTACAATTTATAATACATTCTTTGATTTTATAGAATTTTTTAGGTAAATCCTGAATTTTTTACGTTGCACTGCAGAAAAGCCGAAAAACCGCCGCAAGGCCAGAATCTCATCAAGAGGTTTCAAAAAATCGATATTTCTTTTTTTGCATTTTTTCATAGCTAATTATCCGTAGAATATATTCCTAAAACTATTTTTATGAAATTATTTTTTTAAATAAATTATAGCAAAAAAGTAGCGCGTGTTTTCCGTAATATTTTTGAATTTCCCACCTTTACGACCATACCATGGGTGACAATGGTAAGTATAGCTACCTCTAGTGCTACCAAATGTCGGAATATATGCTATTACCTTATATATGTGCTTCTATATATACTAATATCAACGGTTATAGCGTATAGCGTTAGTCGACCACGTGCTCCGAATACAAGCAGTTCGTGTACCGAAACTTTAAACGCCTTTTTCTCAAAAAAAGTTTTTCAAACTGGGCGGCACGATATCTCAAAAACTACTGAATATATCGCTATTTTTTTTTGTATATAAACTAGATTAAATTTATTGGAGGACACAACTAAAAAATGATATTTGTTATTATTATTATTTTTTGTACAGCACTTTGAAGAACGGAAAAGAGCGCGAAACACGAAACTAAAATTTGCGTGTCCGCCATTTTTCTACTTTTTTACTTTTTGTTGGTTGTATAGGTTCATCCTCCAACAAATGTAATATATTTTATAAACATTTTTGGATTTCTTTTTTTAATGATAGGAACGATCGCTAGAGTGCCGTTCGCTTGGATACTTTATTTGAGGCTGCCACGTTATTACATTATTTTTCAATATAAAAAATGTTTTCCGTACTCCAAGACCTATTAAACAAGTACCAAAAACATTGAGTTCCTCACTTATTTCCTTCCATGGAAAAAAAATTCGAGAAAATCGTGTCATTTTTGGGTCGCTAGACAAGAACTTGGCCTTAAGCGCATGCGAAATCCTCTATTAAGTAATGCAATTTAGCTTTGCATAAATTTGCAACAAAAATTATTTTGTGGATTGGCTACAAAAGTACAGGAAATTTGATCCCAGGAAGAGGTAACTACTGATAGGGCAAATCACAGCTAGAGATTTGATCCCAAGAAAAGTGATAAATTCATCTACAAAATGAAAAAGAAGATCAATCGGAATTCTGGACAGAGCATGACTAACCTGACAAATGCAAAGGACGTGGCGAGGTTGACGGTCAAATTAGCAGTACATCGGAACATGCATTACAAGTCTTTCGTCCTGAGGAACTTCTAACTGTTGGCTGAGAAAACCAAGATGGCCAGGAAGTTAAAGGACCAAGCACTGTTGAACAATATTAAGCACGACAGCTTTGGCTTCCTGAGTTTATTATCTACAATAAGAACTTTATCCGAAACAGGAAAATAAATCAGCAAAAGGACCATTAAATTTTTCAAGATGCTTGTGAAGTGTCTACCACCACTCGTACGAAGAATACCGCTCTGTGATGATGCTGGGGCTTGTGAGTTGCGAAGGGGACATCATGGTGCCTTATTTCTTTGAGAAAGGTCTGAAAGTGGCCTTTGACAACTATATCAACATGCTGGAGATAGTTATCAAGTCTTGGATGGATGATATGGACACTGGACCGGAGTACGTGTACTAACAAGACCATTTCAGTCCACAAAGCAAAGAAGGCTCTGTAATAGCTACACAACAATTTGTATTACCACTAGTGCTCCGCTTTATGGTTGCTCTTCGGTTTTAACTGCAATATTCTTGACTACTACTATATAGACAGCTTAACCTTTTTAGTACTGAATTTTTTTAAACGTCAAAAAATTTATTTTATAGTTGGATTTAGAGAGACACACGAATTACATAAAATCTTAAAAATTTAAGACTGATAAAGTTATAAATTTAGAGAAATGTGGGAATTGCCACGACCAGGTCTTCACAAAGCAAAAAGTTGTTAAAAAATTAACATTACAAAAATATTTCACATGGTAAATTTTAAAGCAGTTTCTTGTTTTAGAAAGTAGTGCCTAGCACTTCTTACATAATATTCAAGATAGGCTTGTGTAAGTTTTTAAAACACACTGCTGCTTATGCTCATGCTTATCTCTCTGAATGGAATAGTGGCCAACACCATTGTTCCTAACTTCACTTGTAGGACAACAGAACTTGACTTTCTTTGGAGTGGTAGAGAAACCTGGGCTTGATAATGGTCTATTTATTTTTGAAGTCGAGTATACAATGTTGAAAAAGCCAAGCTTTTCACTATTGCTCAAATAAAAACGAGTAAGTCAAGTTTTTGAATTTAGTGCTTTGTTTATCTGATTAATATTTTAGGTATGTATTACGCACAGATAAATTATAGTACTTAATGAAAAGTTTAAAGCTTAAAGTTTAAAGCTTAAAGTTTAGATCTAATTAAGGTCCCGTAAAGGGCAATTAATAATGCCTCCCACTGAAGATTTGTGTGCAGCTATAAGTGCTGGACTCTTAACATTTATAATCACTTCCTGAATTTTGTCTCAACTCCTTACTTTACCTTATGGTTATACACCAATAAAATTTGGTTATTGACAATTTCATTGACAAACCACCAAACTGACGTAATTTTTTTAGCATATGAAGTGATGGGGTTGCTGCTAGCATGCGTTAAAGCTCTCAGATATGCTTCTGATTTTAAAGGGGATTTTTCGAATTTATGGGGCCGAATCGTACCTTCCATAAACATCTCTTGCTCTCCCAGCTCTTCTAGCAAAAGGCAGCAATGTAAAATAATGATCATAAAAAAAGCTTGCGATTGGCATTTTGCTCAATCCTTTGACTCAAATAAATGTCTAAATCATTTGTTGCTGAATAAGCATCTCTGATGTTTCGGTAGGCATCTGAACGATAAATTATGCCTGATTATGCCACATAACATGAACACTTCGACGCTTCATGGATTTGGCTTTTATCTGGTGTACTACTTGATGTACAATTGTCCTTTGAAAAGAATAATACATCCTTAGCCTTGCAAACTAAAAAATTTCCATAAATATATGGATGGTAACCAATTTTTTAATTTTCTGTTGACTGCAGTATGTTTTGTTTAGATTTTTGTATATGAATACATGTTTGTCTGAAAATAATTTAAGAAATATTGGAGTAGAGTGTGAGCTTCAACAAAATTTTGTTTATCATCTATCTTTTTAGCTGGAGTGATATCAGCTGGCGTATCTCTTTGTTGACTTTGAAATATCTTCGCAGATAAAGCTTCATCCCTTGTAACAATATTTTTTCTTCTTCTCTTTGATTTTCCAGAACCAAATATTGTTTATCGCCCAAAACAACTGAGTCAGGCAACCGACGTAACAGCATCAGCAGCCTCCAACGATGTTATTTGTCACTTTTTTCGAATTTCCATAAAATACAAGAGATGATATTAAAACTTCATCTGAAGCAGAAGAATGACGTTGCACTAAACAAACAAAACCAACTTAAATCAGCAATGTGGTACATATTTTTTGCTTCAGTTCCTGGTGATGGCAACCGCGTACGCAAAATTTGAAATGTTACTAAACATCCTCATCCACCTTATCGATTCGCTATTACACACGCATTTGTTGATCCACTAATAAACAGTTTAACCATAAATAATGTAGTAAAGTAATGATAAAGAAACTGCAGGCACTTACTTGATTATGTATGTTCCATTAAAGTGGAGATATTTGTTTTCTATTTCTATATTTTACAAAAATTTCTTTTTTATAATTATATTATTAATGCTAAAGCTGCACAATATCTTTAAACTCATCACGGTATTTGCTTTATATAATAAATCTAACTTCTTTTACGTGATTGTAGACCCGGTATCTCAAAATCGTTTAGAAATTTCAAGATAATTTTAGTTTATAATCAAAGCAGTTACCAAATAGGTGACAAAGATGTATTTAATAGAGGACGCTCTTAATGGGAAACTCAAGAACAAGTTCTTTCATAAAGTCACTAAGAAAAAGTGCGTGCCGAAATCTTAGAAGCTTCTCAGATAAAATCTGCTATTTAAAACTAGTTGACAATAACATTATACGAATAAAATAAATTTAAGATCTAAGCACATCATTTTATATGTTTGAAAAATAATTCCTAATTAATCAGTAGTACTATTATAAAGGTGCAAAATGTATTAAGTTACTGTTTACATCTGTGTTAATTCTGTGATTTTGATTACTCAAGAAGCTTCTTACAAACATTCTATCCTACAGTTAACAATAACAACACTAGAAAAAGTGCCAAAATTAAAAATTCAATCCCAATCAAATTTTTGTGAAAGTGATTATATTTAGCATACTTGTAATCAGTAAAATCTTCAACACGATATCAGGCATATGTTCTGCATGCATTTATACGTTATTCAAAATTATTGACAACTCTTTCACAGAATTGTGTAAGATTTCTGGGTTCAGTTCCAGAATTGTGCATCGTTTGTCAGTATACAGCTCTGATTTCACCAACCCCCATAAGAAGAAACCACATAGTGTAAGATTGCAGGAGCTTGTCGGTCATTCTTGATAACCGTGTAAAAATCACCCTTTACAAGAATAGTAAAGCAATCGTTTAGAGCGAAACGTAGCAGGTCTGCTGAAATCATAAATCGACAATCTTCATATATTACAAAGTAGGTCACAATCAATTGGTTATTGTGTTACGGTATTTATTATTGTTTTTTACTTATTTTAGGTTTCTAATAACTCATATGACCGTATTTTCTCTAAAAGGTAAAGTCTGCTGCTCCATTAATCCTTATAAAGTTAGACGCACTACTCTCGAAAATAAGGAGCACAACAACAGATGATCACAACGTTACGTTGTGAAATGATTTCTTTGTAGACATATCTCCCCATTTTTATAGCATAAGATCAATTCTTAAAACGAGCACCAAAGCAGTAAAAATTTATTGCTATATCTATGTTTAATAAATGTTACTTTGAGCCACTCTATGATTAAATTTTAAAATTATTAAACATTTTGGTTTAAGATAGTTTAAGTAAAAAAATCAGTAATTTATCCCATAAGCCTATTTTACTAACAAATTGAACAAAACATTGAGTAGCGGAAGTTGGCAGCAAAAAATTACGATTAAGTAAGTGTTTTAGTACGTAGCAATTTGATGAGTGTTAGTCAAGTAAAATAAGAGCATTAAAGGTTAGTATAATCACAAAAAATAAGACAAAAAAGCATAAAGTTAACTTAGGTTTACCGATAATAAATGGCTTTTTTGAACGTGCAGGTGTTATAAGTGGTGTCACGCAGGCGGAGTTAAAAAATAAACAATATACAGACACGTATATTAATTGAGGGTGAGATTAGTCTAGCAGAGTTAAAATGAGGGACTACAAAAGTGAGGCAAATATGAAAGAAATCAGCAACAACGATATGATTGGAATAAGAAATATTTACCAAAATTCAGAAAGATCTAACAGACATTGAAAAACATCAAGGAACACTATCTCAAATAAACCAGTTATTACAATAGCAATTTAAAGAGCAAAAAATAAAAACAGACTCGTTAAGTAGAAAGATAAGAGCAAGACAAACGTAGTCATTTATGCCGCTGAAAAGTCAGCAGAAGAAAAAGAAAAATTCGGAAACTAAATAAAAGTGTTTAAAAAGTAGATTACGAAATTAAGAAAAGAGATAATAATAAAATTGGGTAAAGCAGTGAATAAAAGCTAGGTAACATTAGTAGAATTATGGAGTTACAGAGAGAAAACCGAAACATTAAGACTTATAAAATAAAATAAACAGAGATTTAAATTACAAAAGATAATTCGAAAATACCTACAGAACTGCGTAAAAAGTTGGCACAGTTCATGACAAAAGAGAAAGGCAAAACAACTAAAATACAGTAAATTTTTAATAAAAAATTATATACTCGCTGGAAAATAAGAAAAATAAAGAAAATAAGAAGTAAAAACTAAATAAAATGTGTTCAAAGCAAGAATACTGATTATATTGAAAGAAACATTCTAGCATTTGGAGAAAAATGTGCAAACTCCGAATAACAATTAAAAAATTAAAAGACTAAAAGCTATGATAATATGGAAACCGGTGGGACAGGAGGATCTAGAGATCGAGCAAAATTTATTCGAAAACGTGGGGCATTTAAATACTAGGGTTTAGTAGTTACTTCACAAAACAAATGTTCAGTGGAAAAATGTGTTAGTGTTTATTACAGGGTGTGTTTAAAACAAAGAATACTTTGTTAAATTTAAAATTAAACATTTATAGAGCTATGGTAAAAACGATGGTAATATAAGTGATATCTGAAAAAGTATAGCACTGAAAAAAAAACGTTGGATTAATAAATAAAAAAGAGAAATGAACAAAACGGAATTTAAAGAGATATATAATAAAGCAAGTATAACGATATATAAAGGATACTATTATAAAGTGTTTTGGATATATGGAAGGAATAGTGTCTTTCTAAGAAATAAGAAATATAGAAAGACCAAGATTACACTAGTCTAACAAAGTGGAGAAGAATTTACCGATCGTAGAAATAGCGAATTTGAGAAACCTAACGATAAACAAAAAAACGATAGAGAAATATCAATGAGGTGGTGAATTAAATAATAAAACTTGCAACCTCTCTAATAGTTTAGAAGTCTAATAGTCAAGAAATTCACAGAAAAGGCCAAGGACCTCAACGGTTTACAAAGGTCTAAAGAGTACATGGGATATTTTATGCTCTGTTATTATATGGTCTTATATTTAGAAAAAGAAACGATACATATGTTTCCATAATTTATTTATATAACGACTATAATAATATCCAGTGACAACACCACTAATAATAGTAAAGCTATACGTATCAAGTGGTAGTATATCCTGTGAATCAAGAGGTCTGGTCATCCATATATTTGCAAATAATTTTTCACACGGGACGATGTGGCAAATACTGCTCTTTAGATGACTGCATCATTACCCTGTGTCAGAAGAAAACATAATTATTTTTAGTGACTGAGCCGCATTGGCGATAATAACAGGTTTAGAAACATTATTTAATACACAACTTTCCAAAGCGATGACTCCATAGTTTTAATTACTTTTTTACTAAATATTTTACATGAGCATTTGTATTAAAGGCCAATTTGTAATTAAATACCAAATTGTAGAATTTATAGTTATGTAGTTTTGGCACAACAATTAAAACTTATGTATTACTTTTTTATTGCCACAGGATGCCAGTATAGCCGTACCATCGATGAATGTAACTGTAACTATTTTTGCATCTGGCAGCAAATTTGTTTGCTTTGTTTAACAGGTAAAGTATTGGTTTCAATAAATTACCTTGGGACACTCCAGATTTTATAGGGTTAAGATCTGATTTTGCATTAGGGAATTTAACTTTAAACGTTTGATCAATGAGGTATGATTTTAATAATAGGGCAAATGGATGAGGTAATAGCTGTTGAATGCTTGTAAGGTATTTGGAAATATTGCAGAACTATATTTACTCGTTTGTACGCTTCGTTTGTGGCCTAAAAATTAAGCTAGTTAGGAGTAAATTGACTTATTTTATGATGAAACTTAGACGAATTTTAGTAGCAGCTTTTCAAAAACTTTGGATAATACTTATATGATTCGATTGTGCAAGGGAATTTGCCAGGTATAAGGTATAAGGTAAAGGTTATTTTTGCCTATTTCTCGTGATTTGGAAATAATCTAATCCTAAGACAACGTTGAATATAGCCATAGTAAAGGCTATTGCTCGAATTAAAGTTGTCTAAGTACCTCACATATGAGTAGTTCAAAATTAGGTGTTTTTCTAGTAAATTTATGGATTATGTGCAGCACTTCTTTAAGAGAGAGTGCAGGAGTTGGAGATAAGATCTGGGAAGAAACTTTCAGAAATTAGTTGTCTGGTGTGACTTTAAAAGATCATGGGGTAAATATTTTGAACAAATATTTAGCAAATACTAGGGTTTTCTGTAATTAGTTTTGGCAAAAACTTATTTTGCTTACGGTTTGGAAATATATTGACTTAAAGTTGTTTTTTTTTTGTTGAATTATCTTGAAAATATGTTTGCACGTCTTTATTTTTTAATTTATATAGGTCTTTTAGGATTTGTTGTTGTATTGTAAGGTACTTACTTATCCTGTTGGTTTATAGTCCAGATTCTTCTAAATCGTCTTTTCTCTACAATCACTTGACGTACGCTTGAAAGTAGAGTCTCTAATGTGTATAAGTATGAAAATCCAGTACAGCTGATTCGAATAAATCTGGTCCTAAGACGCCTAGGAATTGATCAATTCCAAACAAAGTGTTTCAATGGATATTATATAGCACATAATAGTTCTTTGCAGTCTTTAACTATAAAACTTGATGCTTGAAAGTGATTTCGGCTGTTCTTATTTGGTTTGCAATATTTTTATTTTACACCCTGTATGCTGTAATTATCCTTATAAAGTCTTGGTCAGTAAAACATGCCTCAGAGATCAACAAAAGGTCTATTTTATGATACTTATAAAAACTTTGATTCTTTTCGACGCGATGGCATAATCCGTTAACATTTTATAGCTCTATTTCGAATATATTGGCTATTATTTTATTTTGCTAATAATTGTAGCACAGAATGATCTCCTTTTTTAGATTGATCGCCGTGCACAAGGTATTAATAGATGCTTCTCAAATCGTACATCTTTGTGCAGAACCAGGCATACAATTTCAGTGTCTATCACGGCGTGGAGTGGTGAACACCGTGGGTTAGTGTTGGAGACTTACTTTAAAAATGCTGATCCTGTGATTATGAAACAGCGGCTATTTTGCAAGTGTTTTGGAATAGGTCGCCACGAAAGAGTTCGGACCAACAAAACTATAATGCTGTGGGTGCACAATTTCTTACAAACTGGTTCGATATTCAAAACTATTGCCACAACGCAACAAATTGCAACCGTTAAGCATGCTGTCGTCTTGGAAATATCTGAATGAAGAATTTTGCACTGCGATCTCATGTTCGAACCAGAAAAACTAATGGTGATCTAGAAAATCTTGAAGGATGTGACTGCTATGTTCAAAGGCTGCTTGCGAGGACATATTGGCAAGTGTTCCACCTAATACTGTTGTACTCAGTAGTGACGAAGGTCCACAAAATTCTAGGCAACTCTATGAACGGCCTCTCCACAATCGGCGTGTAACTGTTTGGTGTGCTGTTATAGAGTTTGACATTATACGACCGTATTTTTATAAGAAAACAGGACTCGGGAGTCAACAAACATTGAAGTGCACCACTGTGGTTGCAACAAGATGATGCTACCTACCACACACAAAATTTTTTAAAAAGTTCTTGTACAACTATTTTCAGGCCGCTTCATCTCATTACATGGTGACATCCCATAGGTCACCAGACTTGTCCTCTTGCGATTTCTTTCTCTGTGGACACCTGAAGGCTAAAATCCTTCAACGCAGGCTGCAGAGTGCTAAAGAATTAAAGAGAATGATATTTATAACGGGCTTAAGGCAATAACAGTACGTAGTAATAACTCAGAAAGCAATTCGCACTTTCAAAATGAGACTATATGAGTGTGTAGCTTGTGGGGGCAAACATTTGGACGACACCATCTTCAAAACTGGTGGATGAGTAAATGGAAACCATTGTTCTATATGGTAGTTCAGTAAAACATTGAACAGAATCTACATTGTTCTTTTTATTGCTGTTTCGGAAAGGGGAGGTCAGTCTGCCGGACTCTGCATATAAACAATGTGCAGAGGTTTTTTACGAGTTTTGAGTGCATTTCTGCTTGTTTTGCTAAGAAGTGTTTTAATCTTTCAAGCAGATGTTAGTGGGGGAGTTGTTAATTGCTGGCATGTTCCACTATTCATGTCCGTTTGGCGATTTTCTGTTAAAACTTATGAATATGACAGAGCCGGTAATTGTTGCTATTGTAAATATTTGACGTTGGATATTTTGAGGAACAATTTTTTTTCTCCGATGACTGAGAACTCTGTATTTTCGTCAACATTTATAGTTCGCTGCATGGTCCTCGTTGCACAGATTGCAAGTGAGTTTTGTGCTTCTAATCTTTGTCACATTAATATTGGATGTTTTTACCCACACTTTACACAACTAAAATTGCATAATTTTCTTTTTTTACGTGGTTCAATTTGTTAACATTTTAGGTTTCCTTATTATTTATATTTGGTTCTAGATCTAGCTAAAACATCTATAATGGCTCTTTATTGACTATTCTTTATGTTACAAATGTTTCTGACTGCATGTGCTTCCTTTTCAATGGGTTTCTTGGTATTGTGTGGTGGTATTTGAAGTACTACTTAAAAATTTTATTAAAGCACATTTTGTTTCAAACATTTGCAATGTTTCCATAAGTTTTCATTGTTTTAGCTGGTACTTTTAATACGTATGTTCCTATTATTTTCAGTTGTAATTTTGTTGTACTTTTTCTTCATATTCTTGATTGATTTCATAATATGCAGTTGTGAAATAAATAGTGGTAACGATTTTATTTCTTTGGCCATTTCATTATCATTTCATCTTCAATCGTTTCTACTTCTCGAGTTTTGTGGTAAGCCAGTGCTTAGAATTTATATTGTATAGTGACCACTTGATGATTATTTCATTTTACTTAATGGGGATTGATGTTGAAATGATTTAGCTTAATTTTGCTTGATATGTATGTGCTACATCCGTGTTGTGAATTATTTGAGGTAATCGATCGAAATTGATTTAAAATTTTTTATTAATACTGTTGTAATGGTTGCTGAGAGTGTTGATATTTACTACTCGATTGTGATGACATTTTCTAATACAAATGTATTATATGAAACATAAAAGTAGGTGCACTATTTTCTTTTTCGCTGGTTGAGGCTGATGAACAGATGAATTCAGCTGAAAACTCCGTTTAGAAGTTCGTACTCTTCAAGTTAAGTAGTTAGTTGGATGACGCAATTTGTGCGTGTCACGACAGCAAACACAAACGAGTTGGACTGATAACACTTGTAACAAAACTAAATAAATAACAGAGCATTGCAAAAAACAACCGTTCAACTGCTCGAGTCGGAGTACTTATAAGGAAAAGTATATTAGCTCTGTTAGAAGTAATGGGAAAATAAGATAAGAACTAATAAAAACAGAAAACCCATTTCTCATGCCACTAAAATAACTGTTTGTTAGGATAATTATTATTATAAAATTCTCAGCTTCAGCAAATTTAATCTACATAGCAAAAATAAAATAAAAAATGTCTTAATTTAAATGTTATATAAGCATTACTTTTTATTCTAACCAATAAGTACGTATTTCTAGGTTTCTGTTATACTTAATTTTCAAACAATATAGCATGTATGTAGGTATTTATGTATAAAATACATTTTTAACACAGTTGAAATTATTAGTAGTGATTAAAATTCCAAACAGATATTAAAATGACAGTTTGGCTACAAAATGCATTCTAGAGTCGAACTGGTTCGATTACATGAGCAGCTCGCGGCCATAAAACTTCCCGTTTTGCAATTTTTGCCACTGCTAACACGGCTTAAATTATTGCTGAAAACGCGCCGGACTGCGCTTAATAAATTCACAATTATATATTGGCCTATAAACTCGCGGTGATATGTCCGGGGTGATGAACGATTTTACATGTTAACTTTAATGAACATAAATCCCTATTCCTATAAATAGAAATAAACGCTCGCTTTCTATATTAATTCCAGGGAATTCTCGCCGGACGCGAACACGTTTCGGTGCCGCAGCGCATGAAAAGCGCAATCACTGTCTAATGATCTCGAAATAAATTCGCTTCAGTGCGCGGCGCGGGCTTACGCAAGCAGCAAGTGCTCCGAGTATCGCTGAAAATGGCGGCTGAAATATCGGAAATAAATCGCGCTTAATTGTATCGGTACCTACATGTCCCGCTCCAGCCTGACCTTTCGGTGAAATAGTTGCCCTGGAAAGTTTAACATTTAAATCGTGTAAAGCGCCGCCAGCGTACAGAAGTAGGCGTCCCATAATTATTATTTGAAATAGGAAAGAGGTATACATAGCAAACAAAGTTATGGGGTTTATTGAACTTTATAGTATCTGAAATAATGCATAACTTTCACACGCTCAATTGAGTATCATTACATACACGCTATAATAGAAAGTCTTACTTCTTTATTTACTTAAGTTAACGTAAGTCAAAAACGGAAGTTAGCTAGTACATACTTCTCGATGATCTTGACAGAGGACATATATAGTTCAGGGATAGCTCGTGGCTTCTCTTACCTGCTACTCCAGGGAACCATGACCTAACCTTAACTCCATTCAAACTGACATTTTGTCCTTATTATATCCTATCGAACTTACGAATTCTTCTGTCCAGCGTGGCGTTTTAAGGTCAATACTTCTTTAACCATGATCTTATAATTCTTGTAATTGGCTCTCAGTTCACAACAGCCGGAAATCCTTTTAACAGAATAGCGGGAAAAGCTATGGAACGGCAAAGGGTAAGAAACATGCCTAGGTAAGGTCAGGTTGCCAAAACGTAATAAACCATGCGACGTACAATGCTAAATCCATTTTATCTGAAGGCAGACTAGAAAGACTTGAAATGAGAGGCAAAACGAATTAAGGAAGATATCATCGGATTGAACGAAACGAATATGAGCGGTGAAACTTATGTTACATTAGCAACAGGACACATGATATATACAGGGTGTCCAGGAACTTATTCCCATTGGTTTTTGTGCAAATCAATTTCGTACAAAGTCGCGTGGTTTGTGCCTCAATTGTATATAGATCAAATACGATTGTCATTTCTCAAAAAAATGTCTTCAACAGAAGGAAGAAATTCGATCTCCAAAAGAGTGCAAATGACATAGTTGTGGTACAGTGGTACAGGAGTAGAGAAGATCCAATGAAACCGTCCGATTGTGGAAGAAAAAACTCGATCGGAAGTCAACATTTAAATGGAAGACAATAAGGCAAATAAAAAAGAATTTACAAATTTATAAAAATCATCAAATTTGCCATTTTTAAATTTTCAAGTAAATTAATCGTTTTATTTTAAAATAATTACAGACTGACTGAAAAATGGCTGACCACTAGCAATGTTCTTGACGAAGATCAAAGTCACACCCGTAAAGTGCGCACGGAAAAGGTAATCGAAAATGTTAACAAACATTTCATCAAAAACTCATGTTCTTCGGTTAGAGATGCATCGAAAGAATTGTAGACCGCTCCATGTAATGTTGCGAAAAGATTTGGAGATATTTCCTTACAAAATCCAAATCAATTATCCACTGAGTAATAAAGCCATCAAAAATAGATTCGAATTTGCTGTCACTCTCAGTTAAATGATTGAATAGATTACTGAAAGATAAGATTTGCACACAAAAACCGGAAGTAGACTCAAACAGGAGGTGGTATTGATTGACCATCCTATTCTGCTGGTCTAAACCCATGTGACTACACATCATGGGGTTTAACTAAGAGTATTCAAGTCGTTAAAATCAAGAGAATCACGAATTACCCAAAGAAATAGTTTCAGTGACGATCAATTCGATTTCAGGAGAAAAAATATACAAAATCATAGACAATTTTCTGAAACGCTTGATGAGTATCATAAAGAGCGAAGGAACGAATTTCGAGAATACTATGATCTAGTCTATAGTTCAAATAAATAATTGTATTTTATATCACATCAATCGCTCTAAAGGTTTTTTCTGAATAAATATTTTTATGTTACATCTTTCTGGCCACGGGATACTAATAATAAAACAGATTCAAGTTATGGAGATGCAGATATATAAAAGATTAAAGAAAAGTGTAGTGGTAAAACATATATCAGAGTCATCTATGTTATTCTAAAAATAAATAAACTAACAAAGAAAATGGAAAATGGGGGAGTCGCGCGAAATACTAGTATAGTTTTTAAAGAAATAAAAAGGCAAAAATTTGATTTTCAACCGAGATCGAAACTATTTAAGAATAAAAAGAAAAGTTAACAAGGGGTAAGCTATAAACAATAAAGAGATGAATACACTTCTTTGAAAAATTATTAAACTTGGATAGGCACAATACCCAAGCAATACAGAAAACGTGACAAAATCGAGAAGGAAAAGACCCAATAGAATTACCTACAAGAGAAGAAATCGAACAAGTTGTAATACTACTAAAAAATTGGATGGGATAGCGGCGAAGATGTTAATGGATGGTAACGGAAGAAATGCATAGAGTAATAGAAAACATTTGGAAACAAGCAGTAATATTACTAGAATGGCAAGTAGTTGTTATATGCCCTGTACAGGAAAGTTGCAACAAGATAGTATGCAGTAATTATAAGAGCATAACTTTACTAAACAAGATGCTAAGCAAATTAATGCAAAGAAAGTTGAACAGCTGGATGGAATCAACAACAAATAATTATCAGTCTGGTTTTAAAATGAATAGAGAGAAGACTGATCTACTATTTACCATTAAGCAGATTTTGGAAAAATTTTAAGAGCACAATTATCAATTATTTATAGACTTCTGACAAGCATTCGACATCGTAGATAAATTTAGAATACCGAGAAAACCAATAAGATTAGTAAAAATGTTTTTAGAAGATACTAGAGCCAAAGTAAAAATACAGAAACAGCTGTAAGACGATTTTGTAATCAATATTGGCTTCTTAAGATAGGAGAATACTATATCAATTACGCTGTTTAAGTTCATGTTACGCAAAAAATACCTAATAATCCTGGAGGATCAATTTTGTAATAGCTAATGTCAGGTGCTAGCAGATGATATTGATATTATAAGTAGAACAGCAAATAACTTGAACGTTATAGTAAAAATTTTAGATAGATATAGAATTATGAAGAAAATTACTATGAACCAACAAAGATATAAAATAATTAACAACTGTAAGTGTCTGGGATCGATAATAAATGAAAAAATAGCATAGAAAAAGAGCTATAAGCTAGAATTATAGCAAGTAACAGGTATTATTACGGAATAAAATGTATAATAAAATTAAAGTTTGTCTTAATTAGCAACAAAATTGAAGTATGTAAGTCTGTGTTAAAACCTATAGTGACGTATGCTACAGAAGCATGGAATGATATATTGTGCGATAAATATAAAATGGAGTATGGTGAGTGTTAACTAATCAAGAAATAACAACAAGGGGAATTAAAAAGATTTTTAGTAGGCAATGAGAGACTACGGCAGGTAGAAGCAGATCAAGACTGAGATGGTTAGAAGAAGCGGAAAAAGATCTAAAAGCGGTCGAAGTGATATGAGGAAATAATCGACTATCTATCCAAAGTAAAGAGTGATAGAAATTGTCTCCTTCGGGATATAATCTCACAGGCTTGGAATACGACTGATAACTGCACTTTTGTAAAGACAGGAAGGAGTAATAAAGCCCTTCAGAAAGGATTTTTATGGTTCGTAGAACCAAGTAATAATAGTAGCAGTAGTAATAAAGGTAAAAATAATAAAGTCTATTTACTAGCAGAATTTTGGGATGATAAAGTTAAAGAACTGCTACGATGATATTTCTAAAATCCTAATAGAAAACAAACACTGGTGAAAGTAAATTCTAACAGCAAGATAGGTAAACAAACTCTTACAAAAAAATTATTAGTAAACATGGACTAGGCAAAAGTAACTTTAGAAGCACTATGTTAGCCAACTTTCTTAAACGTAAATCGTTTTATAATATGAATACCCTCTTTAACAAAAGAAGTGACCGAAAATAGACATTAACGTTAATGTTATTAACATCGCCAGCGTGGTCCAAGCGGTTGAGGCTCGGGCTGCAGTGTAGACGGGCCCGGGTTCAATTTTCGGAGCTCTCTGATGCCTGGCGGGTGGCCTGCTCAGTCACTTAATATAATTGAGTACTTGCGTTCACACGTCGTCTAAGAGGCGGTGCTTGCCACTTCGCACCCCGTCAAAGATAGTGCGCGACAATCGGACAGAAAGAATAAACATATGGAAACCTTAACCTCTCAGTTTACAGGTCTTGCTCCCACGCGGAGCGTTAGAACCTTACCATTATTAATGTTATTAACAGTTTTAGTACTAGCACCAACCACCGGCCAGTTAAAATAATGATGCATATGAACAGGCCCGTCAAGAGAGCTTGGAAAAGTGAGTAGAATTTTGCAAGTGCGTAGTTCTTAGGGACCTAAGAAAACTCCTATTTATTTATTTTTTACATTAATGAATCTTTTTTCTTTAAAGTAAATATCTTGTGATCTCGTACATTTTTTCAGGCGTAGGAAACTAGAAAACTTTTATTGGAATGATTAAATTTTTGATTCCGAATTGCAGCTATAGATCTTCATCTTATAACCTTTTTGAGGAAATCTAACTTATTGGTAACAATCTAACACAAATTATTAGCAACTACAGTACAATTTTCCTTCTCCAACAAGAGCCAGTCTTCTAAAACGTATATTACTTTCAACATAGTCTAGGCCATTTCTGAGTCATTTTCCAACAAAATTGGATGCAAATTTGTTGCTCTGCTTTCTTGGTCATTGCAAATGTGAAGTCGTTCTCATCGCGCATACGTATTACGGTTCGCTCTCACAGGCTAGCAAGTTACATCGCAACTCCTGAAGCTGTTAACATTATATGTTAAAGACTTTTACTGCAGGGGCGGTATATATAGCCCTAAAGTATAAAAAACCCAAGAAATTAGTTGATATACTAAGAAATCACTGGTGGAAAGCGTAGAATACAAGAACCACAGTAGAAAACGACCAAGTGAATACAACGACAAGACAAAAGGTAAAAAGACATTTAAAAATATAAACCAAAACTAGCACAAGAAGTATCAGAACATTATAAGCAGCCAAAGGAAAGTATTACGCCAAAACACAACAGCAAAAAAATAGAACTTTTTAAGTTAAAAACAGTAAAGTAAAAATATTAAAAATAGTTTTAAAAAAGTAAAAAGTAGTCGACATAAATTTAGAAGAAATTAAACTAATATATAGTAGCGAAATATAGGAAGCATTACGACAGATAAAAAGTGAAAAAGCGACAAGTGCAGACGAATTGCAGGTAGAAATGTTGAAAATTGGAGAAAACTTGTAGATTAGAGAGTTATGTAAACTCTACAATAAATGTCTTCAATAATAATAAATAAATAGCCTAATAATGCTAACTTGGACAACTACAGATCTACTAGCTTCTTATAGCAAATATATAAGCCCTTCTTAAAAATTATAGTAAAACAAATAACAACAAAATGAATCTCTACCAGTTAGTAGAACAGGAAACATTAGAGTAATATAGAATACTTAAAATCTGTCAGGATTCTAAAAGAGAAAACAGAACATCAAATACTTATCTGGATAATTTTTCTCGACTACAGTAAGGCGTTTAATACCATAGAAATAGAACAAACCACACAAACTTAATTAAATAAACATACAATAATGCTACATTGCATTTAAGAATTTACTAAAATACAAATAAAATCAACATTATCAAAGGAATATGAAAAAGAGATATGATCTCGCTAAATCTATTTAGATTAACATTAGAAAACGTTTTCAACAATACTGAAAAGAGTAATTGCGAAATCATATCAACAACAAAATTCTACACCATTTAAGGTTCACCGATTACATCGTGATTTTGCAAAATCAAAACCTCTCATAAACAACACAATAAGCGAGGATTATTAAATAAAATTTAAGTATTAATTTACCAAAAGATCAAATATACGACAATTAAAGCAGATGTAGAACAATAAATTACAATCGTAAACAGGAAAAATGGAAAAGTAAACAAGCATAAATACTGAAACCAAACAATTGCGTTGAAAGATTAACGAATGAATAAGATTAATGTGACGTGCGCACAGCAAAGCTAAAAAACTTTATGGAGACTAATGAAGCTCTTACCCAAAAGTTTATTTACACTATCAGTATACTCCCAATAACTTTATATACAGTTAGATTCACTAAATCCATTTTACGTAAACTTCAAACTAATCCATAGAAATTTTTTTTAGAAATATCTGTAAATGACTGAAGAATAAACAAATCGATCAGACCAAAAAAAAAACATACAAGAAGAAATCTGTCTAACTCAAATAGAACTGGACCGCACATGTAGCCTAAAATGTAAAAGCTTCGTCCAGTAAGCTTATCAGATAATGCCCTTAAGAAAGCAAAAAAGGGAAGGGATGCGCTTAGATGAAATGGGGCAATAATGTTAAAAGAATGGCTCGACTCGATGGAATAGAAGTAAACCAAAACAGAGAAATTTGAAAAGGTGTATGGGAGGCTTCTGCCCAAAGGGTAGAAACAGGCTTACATATGAAACTAATATTCAGTTATTGATATTTTGTAATCTTTTATGGTATCTAAAAATGCATAATAAGTATTTTTCCTTTAGCGAGCTTCTGAAAAGTTTTGCAAATACCGGTACCTTCCTCATCAAAATTTTGATGAAATTGTTTAATAAATCGATTCAACGGTAATTACATCTGAGTTTCTGAAGGCTAGAAAACCACAACTGCTTTCAACAACGCATCAAAAACATTCTCTCAGGCAACATGCTTGCACCACATAAATTCTGCCAAGGGTAACTCCAAATTATGAGGTGCGACACCTCAACACTTTTTATTGCCGAACCTCACTTGCGTTCAACAACAATCTGGGTTTGAGTGCCAGTCTCCAGGATCTACGGTGGTTGACTTTAAAGTGGCTTGTAGGCGCGCTAACTGTCAGATAAGGTGGTGGTTCCTTTTTGGTCTTCTTTAGCAATATCTTTGCGCTTCGATCTGCAACAAAATGCACTCATAGATCTTTCAAAAAAATTTCAAAAATCCACTGTTGAGGAAACACTCGACCAGTATTGTTGTTCTTGTGCTTGGTGAATATCGACTTATCAATGTCCACGGTCATGTTTCTGCCAGCGATCTTTTGCTGTGGTCGTTGAAGAAGCTGTTCGGCAATGGCCTCGCGCATGTAGTTGGTCCATTCAACTGTTGTGTTGCAGGAATGTGGCGTCCTCTTCTTCGGTACATGGAAAGTTAAATATATTTATCTAATAATCACACATCAAACCAAATCAACAAACAAGTAAAAAAATGCAAAATAAACAAAAAATAAAAAGGGTTGAAATAACAGGAAAGCACCCAAATACCGACATTAAACTTAATTTGGAAGATAAGGGCCTTTCCAAACGAGTAAACAGCTCAAACGTTTATACTGAAAAAGTTTCGTTTAATTAAAATTCATTAGATAAATAAATTAAACGATCCCAGACCAGTCCTAATAAAATATAAATGACTTAGAAAGTCGAATCTCCATCCAACACGAAGCAACTAATTACAAAACCTGTGTACGGCCAGACTGGCTGCGCATTCGATAAAACCTTGTCAGGGAGCTAATACCGCCGAATCCATTTATTCGTTCCTGATTAATTGGGCCATTCAATCCTAACATGCGGCTTAACTCCGCGCTGACAATTTTTGAATAGAACAAATTTCGGCTTCGGCTGCAGCGCAATTTATCATAGAGCCGGCCGTACGGCAGGCCGGTGACGGTGGCGGTGGCGGCCGCAATGAAGTAGCTAGCGCCGAACAAAAAATTAAATAAAACCCGGAGACCGTTTGTAAACAAGTCGTTAATCATCGGCAACTTTAATTTTAATCCCGCGCTGCGCGGCTAAGCCGCCCCGCTCTGTGTGTTACAGCGGATCTGGCCAGGTAGACGAAAACGTTTAGGCAAATCGGATGGTCCCCATTAAATCAGTAATTACAGAACAAATAAAGGCTTGCTTCTAGATTTCAGTTGTTCTGTTATTATTTATACTGATGTATCTAATGTATTTGTGACTTATAATTTATCAATATATCAGCAGATTTTTTTTATTTACAGCATTTATCAATTCAACAATCAAGCGTTATACATAACAGTTTTGATATAGATTAACTATAACTAACAGTACATTCATTATATGTGGTATGACTTAAATTAGCTGGAAGCTGCTTTTGTTTCATGGGGGCAGGCAATGGCAGTCTCTGTCGATTGTGTTGATGGTTAGCGGATTAAAGTATGCTTATTAAATTTGAGATAAGGTTATATAGTCTGAAAGAACAATTAGTCTTTTGTCTAACAAGTCTTCCAGTAAATAATATAGCAATTGAAGTTAACATAGAGATCCAAACTGAACTTTAGTATTAGAACTGCGCACCGTTTGCATCTTGTGGACGTTAAAACGTCTGTATTTTGTACAATTAGTATCTAAGCACATGGCAAAGTTTACCAAAAGCTACCAATAGCGGAGCATATTTGCGAACTAGGTTTTAAGAAACATAGCAGTTGATGCTGATTTTTTTTAAATTCATATTAAATGATAAAGCCCATTTTTCTCTAAATGGTTTTATAAATCACCAAAATTGTCGCATATAAGACAGTAAAAATCTATGTGCTATTTAAGAAAAACCATTGTATCCACAAAAGTCCGCTATTTGGCATACATTATGGGTTGGAGAAAACATAGGAACGCTGTTACTGCCAGTGGTATACGTTATTGGGATGTGCCAAACAATTTGTTTTTAGTGAAACAAACGATTTGACCTTGAACAACGTGGTTTCAGCAAGGTTGAGCGACTACGCAGTACGTGAAACGCGTTCGCTTTACTCAAACCTTCTGGTCGTGTTTTCTCGCAAAGGGCTGACGTTGGTTGGCCATCGCTGGCATGAAGGAAAGGGTCTATCTCAACAAACCTGCTACGATTCCTGCTAAAAGAGAATATCGGATCACTAAAATATAGGTGTATTTATGGGAAAGCGTCATAGAACACACAGTTAAAAGAATGATTGCGTGTTAGCGGAAGCCATTTTGTGACACCATATTTCACACATAACTCTGTATTTTACACTGATAGCAATACAATTCGGATTGTTTTAATATTTTATTCAGTGATGTTCAATTTGAACCACCCTATAAAAAACAGAAAATGCATACGGTAATCTAATGTTTATTATTTTATTTATAAATCTATTCGACATAATTAAGCTGTTTGGGGAGTAAATATTACTCAATTTTAAAAGACTTTGGTACATAAATCATCAATAAAAAGATGTTTACTTTAATATTTGCAGTGGTGTAAGGTGTGTTGGAATAAACGAATAAAGCAAACAAATGAAATCTATGTAATTCACGGTTAAAGAAAAATAAAATTATCAAGTTATTCACTTTACCCAAGAGACAGACGCATAAATATTATTTTTTGTAAAAATAAAGGTCAAGACAGCACCAAGAAATATACACTAAACAGAAACTTTTTGCAGAAGATTGAGAGTAGCATCACTCGGTAATATTGCATATCTAATTAACTAAAAGCGAGCTTTATTACTGAAGACAATTTTCTGTCGAAATCATAACTAGTTGCGATCTCTTTTAGAGCCTATGTGATATAATACAAAATGTTTATCAATTGTAATTCTTGGAGCTTGTGTAATTATGAACCAATGCTGGTGTAATATTCAAAGTGTTTGATGATAAACACAGTTTATTAACGACAACTAAGGAAGTATTACAATTACTGTTGATTTTAAATAAGTCACACTTTAGGCGATTGATTTCACGATAGCAAATAAAAAAGGAAAGACGAGCGCTCAGTAACTGTCAGAGGTAGAGCACTTTATGCCTCTATTCTTAACACTCCAGATGGTTGTCTGAATTATTTCCCAAATCGTTTTTATGATATCCAAGTCGCAAGCGTACCAAGATGTTTCTTGGTTAACTAGTCCTTTATTGCAATATATTGGACTGACATAACTCCTTTCTTCTGCGCTTTTTTAAGAAATTCCATTGAATTCTGATACGTTTGGTCTTTTTTGAAACTTCAGATTCAGAACAAATACAATATAATGATGTAGGGTCTTTATTGTAAGCGCCCATACCTTTGACCGGTCTTCTCGACCCCATCAGGCATCCATTATAAAATGTTTTAACACTTTAATAACTTTGAAATATTAGTTTGTTTTGCTAGTGTCTTATCTGGAGTACTACAAAAAGAATGTGGATAACGAAATGGGAGAAAAAATCAAGAAGATAAAAAAGAAAAGTATAAAGTAGATAGTAGCGCAGCGTAATGTAGAGCGTAGTGTAGTGGAGTGTTATGGAGTTATGCACCACTAACACGTAGACCGTCAAAGAAGCCTATTGGGGGCGGCTTCAACTCATACAGGAACGTATAGTCTTTTATATATACTACAAACCAATTAAGTGATTATCACATGCGAAGTTTTGATCATTAGTCCGTCATCCACATATAAACACAACAATATAACTTCACCATTAGACTTCCAGCAATACCCATGAGCCATATATAAATGTAACTTTTGGTTCCACTGTTTTCAGGCTTGCTTCAAACCATAAATTGACTTTCTTAGTTTACAAATAAGCGCGTTAATACGGAATCCTTTGGGTTGTTCCATATATGGGCGCGTCCACTGAGAACGGGCCACCCGGCGCTCGCGGCGTATTTTTCGCCCGAGCGCTCTGTATTCAACTCGCTCGTACTCCTAGGAAGGAGGTTAGAAAAATAATTAAAAATATAAATCGATAGATTTTGATCTGCTCTTCCCGATAGGGTTATCAGTTTTTCCTTGAACCCTGTTTTCGTAATGAAAAATGAGTTTGAAGTTCGGGATGTTTCTCCAAATTTGGCTACAATTTTTCATAGTAAAATTTAAAATTCTTAAGATCCGAACCTTCACGCCTATTTCCATCTATTAAAAAAGTTGCAAAAAAGCACAACGAACGGTCAACAAATACTTTTTCGATGTACCTGCATCTTTTTTTATATTATGTGCTATAGGCCGTTTTGCACTTTTTTTCTTTTGAACAGAATCGTCTCGTATAGACTTTTTTCAGTATTTGTTGACAGTTTGTTGTGCTTCTTTTGCAACTTTTTTAATAGGTGGAAATAGGTTCGGATCTTAAAATTCTTTCAATTTCATTAAATATCCTACATCGGCAAAATACATTTATATTTAATATTTGATAAAAATATACAAAGACGACTCAGACATGTTGGTAGCTACGCAGCGCCGCGCGTCGGTGTAACCCATGACGCCATCTTTATTTGCTTGCCATTTACGCATTTGTTGCTCCCCACTCTGAAAATGTATGGAGGTGTTGCCGAAGAGTTGCTCTTTTGTCTTGTATAAATTTTACTATGAAAAGTTGTGGCCAATTTTGGAGAAAGCATCCCAAACTTCAAACTCATTTTTCATTACGAAAACAGGGTTTTAGGAAAAACTGATAACACTATCGGGAAGAGCAGATAAAAATCTGTCGATTTATATTTTTTAATTATTTTTCTAGTCTCCTTCCTACGAGTACGAGCGAGTTGAATACAGCGCACTCGGGCGAAAATACGCCGCGAGCGCCGGGTGGCCCGTTCGCAGTGGACGCGCCCATATACCTCTTCTTCTGGTTTACTGCAAAGAAAAGCGTTTTTCATGGTGAATTGATATAACGCTATGCCCATTTGTGTAGCAAGCACTAACAGTGTTTGTATTTCTTAAGATTTCCTCTTTTTATTGTTTTGCGTTAGTCTTCTGTTTCTCGAAAATCAACCCCTTATTTCAGATTTTGATGTATGTATACATCGACTACCATAACGCAAGTAAAATTATTCTCCTACTGTGACGCTCTATTTCTTTTATTTGTAGATTCAGTTTGTGTTGGTTCTTTATCGATATTGGAATCTTCTCTTTCTTTAACGCTAGTTTCTTAAAATTCTTCGCTCGCCTCTACTTTATTATCCCGTTTATACTACAAGGACTTGTCAACGCGCGCGTTCAATGAAATTGGTTATTTCTTATTAATTAAATCTCTTAAAGAGTTGATCATTCTTGTGAGCGAATCACAAAGGTATACTTTTTGTGTATTAAAGTAGCCGACAAACAAATGTTTGGCTGGCTTTGCATCAACTTCTGATATCCTTTTGAAATTCGGTTCAACCTGTAGGTCGCACAGTAGATGGCTTCAACTCAAAGCTCCTTTGGAGAGCGCACGTGTATCGAAGTTCTCATTGTGGAGTGAAAGAAATATTTGTTTGATGTAAAAGGTGCTTGTCGTTGAGAATTTAGATTTCTATTTACATATTTGGGATTATTGTTAGTTCTAAACACGTAAAGTCTCCATTCCCCTGCTGCCCTAATCTAGTGTTTCTACATTACCAAACGTAATTGGGTGCACGCTTGCAACGACAGATGTGAAGGTTTTGAACATTTTTTTTGCCTTTTATATGTATGCTAGAACCGGTGTTGACTAATCACTGAATTTCAACACCGGCGCATTTCTTCTTTATTTTCTTTGACTTTCGACACTTGCACTATTTCTGTTCGGTTTTATCACAATTTTAAGATTGAATTTATTATTCTTTCTGAATGCAAAACTCTTCTTTATCTTCAAGGTTGCCAACATACACATCGCAGTGTACACATTGAGTCTGAGCTCATACTTTGTTAAGGTAACGGTACGTTTCAGTATTCTTCTTCTGTCTTTTCCTCCTACGCCGCTAACAATCCCATATTATTGGATCGCAAACATCTAAGCATCTTGGGTGCTACTTCAATTTCTTCTATAAGTATCTTGACGCCGGTAGACTACAGCCATAAATGCAGCCATTTTTGGCCCAACGTGTACTCTAGGACATAAAATAGCATAATTCGGCTACCGTTCGAAGATTGCCATCAATCGCTTACAAACCTCGCGAGACCGCTAGCAGCAACAGTTCAAACGCATTTTTGTCCTTTTGGTTTATCGCTTTGTTAGATTATTTGACCATTTGGTCAATGTCACGTGCGCAAAACTGAACCAACATAAAAAATGTAGACTCACTGGCTTGACCACTAGAACGAAGGACAGTTTCGTTTGTTTTTTTTTGAGTCTATTGTAGCACTTCTCAATTGCCAGCTAGTTTGAATTTTATATGTGAATCAAACGCTCGCGTAAATATCAAACAGGTTGATCATAAGCACAGTTTCTTAATGATAATTTAGGAATTATTACAGTTACCATTGGTTATATGGAAGTCACACTTCAGGTGATGGATTATACGTTGGTAAGCGGAAATGGGAAGCAATATCACAGCTAACTGACAAAGTCAGAACACTGTATGTCCCTAGCCTTAACAGCTCATAACTTTACATAAAATTCGCCGCACGTAGGTCTGAATAATGTTTAATTCTTGCAATTATCACCAACATAATAAATTTAAATTTTTAGTAATGCAAGTTATAGTTATTTTAAAACGAAATCCATAATATTTGTTAAAAATACAAAATAGTAATTTTTAAAATTAATTTAACTACAAATTACACTATTAGATAGTTCTATGACATTACAGGATTACATACAACAAAATATATAATTGTAATTAACGGTAGTATCCCTATGTTCTTACTTAAGGTCTATGGATTTGGAATGCTTCAGTCTGCTATTGTTAACGCTTAAAACAAAGAGTTGCTGTTTAAAATTAGTCCATTAGAATGTTTGTTTTTTCTTTCATTTATGAACTATTTCAGGTCAATGTAAGTGGTGCCATTGGATACAAACCAGGGAGCCTCTACAATAATTCTAAGGACTTGTGATTGGTTTCTTTGGATAATTATTGAGTTGGACTTGCTGGCTGGGGCAGTCCTAAAGCTCAATGTTATAAATCCAGATTTTCTATATGTTACTTTGTAAATAATTAACTTATTTTTCAAAAAAGCTTTGACCTCCTTCCAATTAATCAATTTAGTTGTATTTCCACATCTTTTTGTTTGCGTTTTTAGTGAGTTTTCTTTCTAAAATTAATACAAGATGTTTGACTCTATCAACTTTTGAAATATTCTCATTATTCATTTGCAAAGGTGAACAGCTGTTTGAAGTGTAAATATTATATACCTGTGTATTTCTATTTATCCTTATGCGCTATTTGAAAAGACATACTTGAAATTCATTAGGTGAGTTTGTATATAGCTAGCAACTACCACTAGGTTTTTATGTTTAGCGAGAATAATCGTGTTATTTGCGAACATGTGTATATTTATATAAAAACACATTTTTTATTTTTACTGCAACCTATATAACTTAGCCACCCTCACGGGCAAAGTAGTTTTTAAAAGCAATGCTGCTTAACCATAAAAGACAATTTTGTAATTGACCCTCAGTCCTCAGCAAAAAGTTTTTAGCAACTCGGCAATAAAAACCGTGAAATGGTAGGCTCCGCAGAATACCTGGACGAAGCGAGACTGCCAAAAGGTAATAAAGATTGAGACGTGCAATGCTGGATCTATTTTATCTAAACATGTTAGAAAAGTGGGATCTTATCAGATAAAACAGATAAAAGTAGTACAATTCTATTTACCTACAGGATTTTAAGATAACAAAGCTAAGAAGTGGTCCTATTATGTTTCCAAAATTCTAAGAGTTTTTAACAGCAAAATAGATAAATGTACTAGCAAAGGGAACTGTAGAAGCATTATATCAGCCAACTTTCATGAGCGTAAGCCATTCTACAATATGAATACCTTCTATAGCAAAAGGGTAACCAAAAATGGATTTGAACGAACCTCTAAGTAAAACCAAGAATGAAATCGACCATATATTTAGCAAAGAAAATATAATTTTCGCAAGCTTGATGTTATTAGTACTATCAGAGACCATCGGGTAGTTAGGAAAACGGTATGTAACAACAAAAAATTAAAATAAATCTGGAAAATGAACAAATGCATACCAATTGAAATATATGCAAAAAAATCATGCAAATGAATTTCAACTACATATAGAAAGCAAGCAAGATATTTGACTTAGAATTTTTACATTATTAATTTGCAAAGCCCAAAAGCATTCTGTTTGAAATTCAAATATTATAGGCTTGCATTTTTTACGTTTTCGATGTGGCGCACGTGAGCAACAAGATGTAGTATATCATTATTAACCAAGTTATACCTGATTGGCAGGTATTATTTGGTTTTCTCTGGGTTCTATAATACATCTTATTTACAACAAAGATTAGTAATCGTTTTCAGTACACGTACTACCCATACAAGACAGATCGACTCCCAGAAAGACTAGATATTGTGCTACTTAAGAATGTTACAAGACCAATCTATCAAAATGTAATGACAGAATTGGATTCCGATCACCTGCCAGTTGTAATGTCTTTCAATACTACCATACAACAAGAAGTCCCATTACTGAAACTCATCAATGGTAAAGTAGATTGGCAAACCTTCCAAAACCTATTGAGCGACCACATCAAATGTCCTAGCCAAATCCACACAACACAACAAATTGAGGAAGTAATAAACAACCTCCTACAAGCAACAAAAGAATCCATTAAGGCAACGACAATCAGCACTAAAACAAGAAGACCAAATAACTACCAGCACCCACCGCTTGAAATTCTACAATTAATAAAAGAAAAGCATAGAATTCGAAGACTTTGGCAAAACACTCGACAGCAGCAATATAAAATGAAATTAAATAGACTAATACGCAGAGTAAAAACAGAACTAGATGAATACAGATTTAACTCATACCAACGCTACATCCAGGAGTTACAACCAAATGACCCCACAATGTGGAAAGCTACAAAGAAAATTCTTCGACAGCCCCAGATAATTGGACCACTAAAAGATGGAAACACAACCTTTACAACAGATGAAAAAATCGGCAATATATTTGCGGACCATTTTGAAGCTGTGTTTACTCCAGCACCAAATAATGATAATGCTTTTGATGAGGAAGACAATATCTCCAACAATACGAATCAAATACAAGGGGTGAATTCAAATCAACATCGCTCAGAGAGGTTAAAAGATTAACTAAAAAACTTAAAGTGAAAAAAGCCCCAGGAAGCGACCTCATACCAAACATAATAATTAAAAACTTCACAACTAAAATACATGCTTACTTAGCCACAGTTTTCAATGCCTGCATGCGACTTGGTTACTTACTGCTGCCTGGAGGCATGCAACCATACTTGTATTTCACAAACCTGGAAAAAATCGGCACTCTCCAATGAGCTATCGACCAATTAGCCTGCTCCAAACTTTATCCAAATTGTTAGAAAAAATAAACTACAGCGCCTCCACATACCAGATTATTTGATATATATATTATACGATCATTTCTCACACACCGCACCTTCTCCGTTAGAATCAATTCCACATACTCAACAGTTAGACCTATCAATGCAGGCGTCCCACAGGGATCCATATTTGGCCCAACACTATTTAATATCTACGTCCATGATATATCTCAAATAGACAAAGCAGCCACTGTTATGTACGCACATGATACTTCGCTACTTACCCAGAGCAAAGAACTATTGGAAGCATCAAACGAACTACAATCCAGCCTAAATACAATATCAAGCTGGATGGGAAAATGGCACATAAACCTTAACTCAACCAAATGTCAAGCCCAAGTGTTTACCTTACGACGCCTCAGAGATATACCCAACATTCAAATAAATAATGAAGAAATTTCATGGAACACGCAAAATAGCCCAGTTAAGTATCTAGGGGTATACTTAGACCAACGACTAACCTGGGGTTTCCATATTAACCACAAATTGAGTGAAAGCTATACTAGATTAGCCCTACTATATCCACTTATAAACAAAAAAAGTTCTCTACACATAGACTGTACAATGCTAATCTATAAATCACTAATTAGACCACTGGTAATGTATGCATGCTGTGTGTGGGGATCTGCTTCACCGACTCACATCCGCAAAATACAAACACTACAAAATAAGATTCTTCGAATAGCCACAAATTCTCCATGGTATATAAGGAACCACCACGCTGAACTAAATATCCCAACCATAGAAACACATTAAAAAATTAGCGGCAACCTTCTTTAAAAATTTAAACAACTGTGCAGGAGCAGCCCATTACACACTAGGAATGAGACACATACATGAACGCTTGAAATGTAAACTGACGTAAGATATCCTTTCAACCGATGATAGTAGTGATAATGGAGTGTAGACTAGTGACAAAACCAAAATAATAAAACAATAAAACTAAACAGTGAATGGGTAAGCCAATAGGCAATCCCTAAGCGACAATAGTGTTACATGTAATCAATAGTTAACAGAACCATGTATAGCACGACGTTGCAAATCTGGTTAAATAAATTTAAAAAAAAGTAATCGTTTTCATGATTGTTACGTACTCGGATGTCTAATCAACTTGAGCATCAAGTAGTTTTCATAGACAAATGGCATGTAAAACAATAAATAAGAACCAATTGCGCAAAGCGAAATCAAGTCATTTTTACAACAAAATTTGTATATTTGTTTTAATATTTATGTATACTAAAACTAAATATTTTGGCTTACCTAACAATAAGAAAATAAATTGTCAAAATACAGTAAACCAAATATAATAATGGTACGGCTCTAACGCCCCGCGTGGGAGCACGGCCTGCAAACTGAGAGGTTACGGCTCTCATATGTTCGCTCTATGTGCCCGGTCATCGCGCACCATCTCTGGTGCGGGGTGATGTGGGAAGCACCCTTATTCGAGTGAACGCAGATACTCAATTATTTTTAGTGACTGAGTAGGCCGCCCGCCAGGCTTCAGAGGGCACCGGGAATTGAACCAGGGTCCGTCCGCATCGCAGCCCGCGCCTCAACCACTGGACCACTCTAGCGGTAAACCAAATATAGTGGTTATTAAGTCTTTATAAACCTAGGATATTCATCTATCGGGATGTTTTTAGAATTATGTTTCAGGTTTTAGTTAATTTATCTCTTAAATTAAATTGTACTTGATTGGTACAAGTTTATAACTATAATCATTATAATGACTAAACCTTTGAGTCCAGGTAGGAGTCATAATTTTGTCCTGTTCCCAAGTTATTTTCTCAACCATGAAAATTATAAAGTCATTCTATTTATGTATTTAATATAAAACGGTGATTGTCTTGTTTTGAAGTGTTTTTGTTAGTTTAACCAAGTTAAATATTTAACATTATACCACACCACTTGTAAAGGGTTTCCAAAAGAATGATACGATTTTGAAGTAAAATAAAGTAAAAACTATTTTAGATACATCCAAACCTTTTATATTATTTTGAAGCATAGTCTATTACATTATGTTTTGAATAACACATCATTTAAGTGTCCCCCTCGACTTCGTGCACACGAGTAAATTCGATGAACTCAGTTTTTGATAAATCGGATCTAATCTCACGAATGCAACGTTTGATGTTCGATCTTAATGCATTAAAGGTTCGTGGCTTGTTTGTGTAAACAAATATTCCAAATAATCTCACAAAAAATAATCTAAAGGAATTAAATCGTAACTTCTTGAAGACCAACTAACAGTTGCATTTCTTGCAATTTTTCTTTCACTAAACTTTTTTTGCAATACGTATTACTAGTGTGACATTTGGCACCGTTTTGTTGGAACCACCTGTCCTCCAAATCAATTTCATTTAAATTTAGCCAGAAAAATCTGTTAACATAAATCGGTGCCGCTCACCAGTTACTGTAACTGCATCTCCTACCTGGTTTTGGAAAATAATAGTCTGATGGTGTCACCATTGCATAAACTACATTATACTGTGACCTTTTTGAATGCAAGAGCTTCTCATAAATCTCTTGTAGATTGTTTTCACACCAAAAATGACAATTTTGTTTAACATGATCATTCTTCAGTTCCAACATGCTTTAAGTCGAATCAGTAAAGTCACGACACTTACAATAGTCCAGTAGCTTCGGTTTAGGGTTATCATAATCTTATACGAGGGCAAACTCAATTTTTTTTCTAAGCCTAATTTTTAAGCATGACCAGGAAAAGATAAATTTAGAACATCTGTAACGCTATCTCTTACAGCAGCAATGTTCTTCACATTTCTTGCCTTTCGACGTCTTAGTATTTTCGCATTATGAAAAATAAAGCCTCTTTCAAATTTCTCAACGATTTGATGAATAGCAAGCACAGAAAGGCAATTATGTGGACCATAGATTTAGCGAAGAGCACGATGAGTCTTCAAAAAAAAATAAACGACTATTTTCGTAAAATTTTTGGACAATAACCAAATGTTCTTAAAATGCGTATTCAGCTGTACTGAACATTCAAAGTAAACTAAACACAAATGATAACTTATTGGCAGTTATAACATTTTAAGTATGGTTTACATTTCACTTTATTTTTTATTAAGTTATAACATTTTTATTGAAAAATCCTTTACAACTGTTAAATAAGTGTACAAGCATTTAATTCACCAATACCATGATTTAACAATCAAATAAAGCCAATCATAATAATGTATTTCAATCAAAATTTCTGTAGAGTTACAAATAATATTATACACACCGTTATTTGTTAAAATTTTCCTATCAAAGAGAAGTGTAAGTATAAGTATAAAAACACTTTGCAGTGTTGGAGTTTTAATAAACAATTTTTATCTCTATAAATAGAAATTAATCAACACAGACAATAATACACCCAGTTGAGGAATAGTATAAATGATACAGCTTTTTGCAGTTCATTGAGATTTTTGAATGGTCAACACAAAAAACTTGTTCTAAAAACATATGAACCGGGCATTATCTTGCAGGAAAATTGAGTTTTCTAGAATGCAAAGGTGCTGCTGCCTTTAAGGATTACTAATTATGTACCATAACATCAGAAGTTCTCGAATGTAGAATAGTTTAACCTTGCCACCTCTCTCAGTCCGAACAAATGCACAAACGTTACTAATCCTTAGCAAAAGGACTGAAGACATTTCATTGCCCTTATTGTTCCCAGTTTATTCGTAAAATGCATCACTAACATTGAACACAACGATAAAATTTACTTAAAGATAAACGTGCCAGTAGATGACTGCAACGAAAACATACGGTACTACAGAAGCAGAAATTAGCCTCACTGTAACAAATCAATCTTGATGTAATTCTGGTAGCCCCATGCCGTCTGTTTGAGGTTTTTTCATCTATCTGTTGTCGCTAATAGCAACTAGTAGATCTTAAATTATGTCTTATATAAGTTGCTATGCAGCTTGTAGCTCATACTGATTTAGATAGGCCTATTATTTGACTTCTCTTAAACTCTGCTAAGTACATGTAGTGTAGCATTCGCCATTTTTAAGCCATGATGTATCAATATAACTTAAAATAACGACACAATAATAAAACCTGTACCTTTCTTCAACGCACTCACAATTCGAAATGTTTAAAAATACTAGAATAAGATAGCAACCATTTTGTGGTTGGCAGCTGGCAAATTCTATGTACTAAATACTTATATAAAACAGTTGCCAATTACACATTAATTTTTTTGTAGCGTGGTACGATTTTAATAGAGCACAGTATAATAAAAGACATGTCGAAAATACTACAATTCTTATCATATATAGTGAAACATTTCGGATATCTTCTACAAAAAGCCCAATATTTTGATAAAAAACGCATGTTAATAGACAAACGTTGAGGCATATTCTTAAAAATAGTACTAAATTCAAAGTTCAGTGTAAGTGCCAAAATATACGTTGAACGACCAAAGAAAATAGGAAATTAATTAAATTAAATAACGTACTAAAAATTTATTCTGCAAAAACAAATGCAATAAAAATACTTCTTCTTGCTAACCGAAGTTATGCCAGATCTTGTACATACGAGCCAATAAATAAGTCCAAATTTGAATTTACATCGGAGCTTATGACGCAGTAAAAACAGCGCGGATGTTTTATGAACTACCGAGGAACGAGAATGCCTCTGATAACGTCAGTAAGATTTCGGAATAAAGTCGGGCTTTTGCATTTCAAAAACAGCTCGGGACTGAATAACCGAGATAAATCTGCGAGTGCAGTTCTTGCAGCGGCGTTACATATTGCATACATTGTGTGGTCCGCATTTTTCCGAGCAACAGATGCTCCCTTTAGATGAAGACGTCCAGTCATAACTCTCCGCGGTGATGGATGAAGAAATGAACCTTAATTTGTCCAAACGAGAGGATACGGCGTTATTAATGAGCCTCCAACCCTTTCAAGTCTTTCAAGCGCGGCCGGCCCGTCATCGTCGGCCCGACGAGCGCCGTCCGATACGCACCCGACAGGTATCGATTTTTAATTGTCTTATTGATCCTTTAATTGCGTTCCATTAGGGCCGGCTGCTTGTTTTGTTGTTAATCCGCCAACTGAGGCGGATTAATTTGCTCGGCCGCGCGCGCTCCCGGCGCTGCCTCATGCTCGGCCGCAAGCTCTGCGCCGCTTCGAATCCGTAACCCGCGATAGAATTAATAAGCGATATTCGAGCAAAACACGCTTGAACCGGAGAATTATCGCCGTTTTAATGCGGAATAAATAAAGCGACAGTAATGGTGGTGGCATTCTCCGGGTGCTTTCGAGTAGGAACAGTCAGGTGGCTGTAAGGATGCGCAAGCTCTGAGGATTAAGCATTGCTTAGCTTTTCGCAAAATAAAATCTTAGGGCATTCAAATAAGAAAAATGACGGTAATAATACGTAAAAAATCTAAAATTGACTAGTTTAAATTATTTTTGTTTTATGTAAAAACAAATGCAGTTACATAAAGTGCAGTTACAATGTTATTTTATATATTTAAATTGTTGGATTTTATTAAATTTTCAAAATAGTAGCAGAAATTTCGTTGTTAACAAATTAAAAAAAACTTAATTAAAAATTAAAAAACAAGAGTTTTTAAGAATATCCCGAAAATCTAAGTGCTACAGATTACACGAATCATTCATTATGAAGAGCGACGAAGAGAATGAAACATCAAAAACAACCAGTCCCTCCTCTTCATAAAGAAAATGGTAGCTGAGTGCATACTGACTTGGATAAGGCTAACATCTTTGCGCAATATTTAGTGAAAATATATCAACCTCTACCGTCGTCAAATTCCGGAAGCACTAGAAGCCCCATATCAGATGTCCCCACTACCAAATCTATTCACTGTCAATCATGATTAAAACCAATCTCTATCCTAAGAAATCTTTTGGTTTTGGTCTGATTACCGACCAACTTATCAAGAAACTACCGCGGAAAGGCGTAGTTACGTTAACAACTATCTTTAACGCTGTCTTGAGGCTGAGTTACTTTCCAGCCCAATGGAAAGTTGCGCAAATAATTTTAATCCCAAAACCTGGCAAGTCGCCAAATAAAGCTGGTTCATATAGGCCCATCAGTCTTTTACCCATACTTGACAAGTTATTAGAGGAGCTGCTACTAACAAGACTCATGCCTATTGTAAAAGATCTGCACCTTATCCTAGATCCATCAATTTGGCTTTAGACAACAGCATTTTACCATACATCAGGTCCATCGAGTGGTAGATTTTATGAAGCAATCCTTTCAAGAAAAGATGTATTGTACAGCAGCCGTCCTTGATAACAACCAAGCTTTTGATAGAGTCTGCCATGATGGCCTACTCTATAAGCTAAAAGTCTCGCTATCGCATTAATACTACATTATCCTGAAGTCTTATTTAGAAGAAAGGTTCTTCTAAGTGAAATACGAACAACAGTTAACAAAACTTTATCCAATCCGATCTGGAGTGCCCCAGGGCAGCGTACTGGAGCCTCTTCTATACGTCTACTTTACTGCTGATCTACCCATCAGTGATCAATAATTTACGACCACATTTGACGACAACAAAGCAATTATGGTTAGGCATAAAGATCCTACTATAGCCGCTGAGATCCTGCAGGTACATTTGATGACATAGAGAAGTGGGCTACAAGATGGAGGATAAAAATAAATGAATCCAAATGATATCATATAATCTTCACGAAATGTAGAGGAAACACCCCGCAAGTCTTCATGCATAATATACCATTACCACAAGAAACGGAGGTGAATACTTAGGCTTATACCTTGACAGAAGACTCACGTGGAAAGATCATATTTGGAAAAAGCGGAAACAACTTCATTTAAAATTTAGAAATCACTACTGGTTACTTGGAAGACAATCAAGACCATCTCTTAGTAGCAAACTCCTCGTCTACAATGTACAATTTAAGCCCATTTGGGCCTATGGTCCTGTCGCCAACACCAACATCCAAATTATCGAACACTTCCAATCCAAAGTGTTATGTGCTATGTGCGACGCAGACATTTTGAGTGATCTAAAAGTGGACTAAGTGAAAGATACTACAATGAATCTCAGTGAAAGGTATCTAAAGAAACTAGAATATCGTCAAGCAATAAATCTTCTTGATAATAGTATAAACATCCAAAGATTGAATAGAATTTCGTCACTTGACTTATCATATAGATTTACATAACTCTAAATAAGTAATTCGATACTATTGTAATATAGTATATTAAGCACAATATTTGTAAGAAATCTCAGTGTTAGAAACAGTGATTTTCAACACTCATGTATTTTCATCTCTCCCTTAATCGTTTTATTTGCAATTAGTAAATAAATATATATTAAAAAAAAACATTTTATTGTTAAAAAATGGTTTTTATTATCGCTGTTATATAACTTAGCTTAGATTCAAGATATAAAAACCAAAATAAAACAGACGTGCTGGCTCATCGGGAAAGCTTCTCATTATCCTTGAAGAACAAGATATTGTTATACAAGGTTGTTATCTAATCAGTCAAAACTTACGGCTGTCAGCTATAAGGTTGCGCAAATCCGTCTAATGTCGAAGTCATCCAACTGTTCCAATCAAAGACTATCTACACTGTAACAGCCTCACCCTGGTATATGAGAAACCAGACCCTCACACAGATCTCAAAATTTCATTTGCAAAAAATCTAATTAAACAGTATGCTTAATAAGCACCAAATAACTCTGGAATATCTCCCACATGAAACTCTCGCACCACTATGAGAAGATCCTCAACTCAGACGCCTTCAGAAAAAATGTCTGAAAGTTTTAATTGTTTAAGGAAGGAACGATACCACTGGGAGTCTAGCAATCAAGTCCAATTAACGCCCAGAATTGTTTTTGCGGTCAATGATAAATAAAAAATTAGGTTTACGGGTTGAACCGCGTCGACTATTGGGAAATTTCCGACATTTCGACATCTACTTTGACGTCATTTTCAAGAGGTTTAGTTACTTACTTTCCAAGGAGAACTAATAGTCAATGGAAAAGACTGACTTTTTGTCTGCTCTATATCACTATTTATAGAAACAGAAGTGAAAGTTTGACGGGGACGTGTTTGTATCGAAAATGTGCTGGGTTTGGGAATGTTCGTGTGCTTTAACGGATTACGTAAGTCATGTCATGCGGTAACTAACGGTTTCCAAATGGCGGGTAAGCGTTGACCATCGTCTGGAGTGTTGATGCATTAAGTGTTTTCTATTTCAATGGTCTCGCGAGTAATTCTACTAGTAGGATGGAAAATAGGAGTGTTTTGGAATTGGAAAAATTAATTGTATATTCGGTTTCCTGGTCATGTTTAGCCAAAGCAGAAGAAATATCACCTTTACGTACAGCTAAACAATGTTCATATGTACTAAATATTTGTCTGTTCATTTGGCCTATGTAGGTTCTGTCACAGTCACCACAAGACATTTCGTAGACACCTTGAGATTTGTGGGGGTAATAGTCCGTAGCCGAGCGGATGAAGTTAGTTATTTTATTGTTGCTTATGAAGACGTCTTATATCTTGTTTAGTACGCAGCCTATTCTATCAGTAATACCTTTGAGATAAGGTAGAAACGCTTTAGTTTGGTTGGGAAGATCATGGGTTTTCAAAGTGTATTTTTTCTTACATTGTTAATGATATGGGTTAGAGATTTTTGAGAAAAATTTTTTGTATTAAAGTTTTGGTAATGATATTAATTTTAGTTTGTCGGTCTTCACTGTCAGAAAATCTAAGAGATCTGGTAGGGATTTTACAACTGATTTAAATAGGGTGATACTGGGATATTGCGTTTAGATAACGATTAGCATGGGTAGATTTTTAGTAGACGGTATGATAAAGGAAAAGGGAGCAAACTTCCGTTTTGAACTTGATATTGGTATGAAATTTATTAAGGTGGGAAAGAAATTTATAAAGCGTATCATGTCTATAAGGCCAGATGATAAACGTATCGTCAACCTATCTTATTCAACATGTAGGTTTTAAGGGAAAAGATGCAAGGGCTTTTATTTCAAAAAAAAAGTTAGCTACGATAGACGAAAGTGGGAAACCCACATAAGCACCATTGGTTTTGTGGTAGAATTGGTTATGGAAAGTAAAATAGGTATTGCATAGGCAATGGTTAATTAATTTGAGGGTATCGTCTTCCAAACAAGTTGGTTATTTTACCCTTGAAAGGTTTTTTTTTATTTTTATAAGAACACACACATATTTCTTTCCTGCATTCTTATTTTTAAAATTACCTAATCGCTTATTCTTAGAAATTAAAACAATTTTTTAAAGCCATGAATAAATAATGTTGACGCATTGCAGATTAAAAAAGAAAAAAGTGTAGACCAATACAAAATTTACTTCATGAAATTATTACCCATAATTATTATAGTCACCTATCACTATGAACATTAAACATTTCTTGATACTACAAATAGTAGTAAAAAAATCGTTCTTCTAAAATTTATTTTGCAATATACCTGTATGTTAAAGCCTTATAGACTCTAAGCAGAACAATAATAGTAACCTTTGTTGTAAAGTGTTTTATACGTAATAATTTTTTGCACCAAGAAGATTTATAGCAAAATTATTGTAACAATTGATTTCCACAATGTTTTGCACATGAATCGCCGACAGGATAGCCACTTATCTACCATAAATATTTGAAAAGATTTTGATAATGTGTAGATGAGAATTGTTGACTGTAATTTAATTATATTATTTCTCATATGCAAATTTAAATTTTTATCCACAAGCATCACATCGTCTGAAAAATGATAAAAACAGTTATTGCGCATACAAAAACTATAAACATCTAATTATTAATATTTCCAGTCGTTCTTATAAGCATTATTTTTAGATGTACTGTCTTATCAGGTAGTATAGCTTCTTGAACAGCTGTAGAATAGTGACCATTTAACAACGTACTCGTAGATCTAACATTTGAAAGAAATGTTTTATAATCATTGATAAAGTGATATATAAATTTTATGTTAATTGTATCTTTTATTATTAAATTAAAATTTTATTTTCTTAAGAGTGAATATAACATGATTTTACCTGAAGTTATGCAAATTTTGAAGCTGAAACATATACGCTTATAGGCTTAAATAGAGTTTGCAAGATCGCTTATCCAAACTCTCTGCTTCAAAATCAATATAAAGGTGATAGTAATTTAGCTTCAGCTGAAATTGCTGGTTGCACTGTGTAGCTGTGGGTAGTTGAGAAAGTAAATTGTAGTGCCCGGCCAGAATGCACCTCTAGCGGGAAACTACTTTGATCAGAATTAAATGTGTTTTCAGCGCCTACTTCATTAATTAACGGTGTCGCTTCTAATACAAATTCCATCTCTTTTCCACGAAAATCTTCTTCCTTTCTTCTCTATAGCTCCCTTTGTGACAAATTTGTTATTTTTTGAAAAACAATTCCATGGACTTTTTTAATTTAAAAAACAAAATTGTTGAAAGCTTTAAATCTTATAGTACCGTTTCGAATTGGCTTCTGTGCTTGCAAAGCTTACATTTTTAAATTACTGTCTTGCAGAATCAATAATAAATTTTCGAAAGTATAATCGCAAATCATTGCGATGTAGTCTCTGTACCACCTTGATTAATTTGATGAGCCCAATGTCTTAATAGTCAATCATCAAGAATTTTTAAATTTGTGTTGAAGTGTTGAAAGAGATAAACTTTTTTCTGCTCTTCCCACACAGTACAGCTTTTTTATGTTCAAAACTTATTGGTTTCTCATTATTCATGCGTTGATTTATAAGTGGTTTAGGATCGGCGAGAAGTGAATATAAATCAATGTCCTTCAAAGTAAGAACATGAAGATCTAAGAATTCTTTCGCTATTATCTCTGCATTATTAAAATTTTATCAAATATAAAAGTATCATATGAATATGATCTGTCAACTTCCTTAACCTTACAGACTTATTTCGATATTAAGTGTTTGAAAATACAGGAGGGTCAAATTAATAAAATGTAACAAATTAACTTTGATATTGAACACTAAAGGAATATAAAACATCTGTAAATATATATTTAAACTATTAAAAAATATCTATAAAACATTTTTTAAATGTATCAAGACAATCATAATATAAATTCATATTTACCTGATTTTTTTTTGATTTTCTTTAATGTATATTTATTTTTCCACCAAAAAGTTGGTTACTGGTAAAGGGTAATTATCTGTTTTTTTCTGAAAATTCTAAAACATCTTTACTATGCTTTTTATTAAAAATATGTTTTTAAATAATTTTCTTAAATTAATTTATTAACTAATCTGTATGTGAAGATACAATAAGCAATACAAATAAATGTATGGAAGTGTCATGAATAAATATGAGAGATAGGATCCTCCAACCTTAACTCCAAGATTTCTTACATATTATGCATTGAACTACTATGTAACAGGAATTGCTAAATTAAACTATTACAGCTATGCAAATCTATATGGCTAGGCAAGTGGCTTAATTCTACTTAGTCTTTGAATATTGGCACTATTATCTAGAAGATTTACAGCGTGATAATTAGGATGGACTTTTAATTTATGTAAATAATTTGCACTTTGTTTTGTATAGCGTCTTTTACAGAGTCCACTTTTAAATCATTCAAAATGCGGAGCATCACACATAGTGCGTAACACTTTGGACTGGAAGCGTTCAATTATTTGTATATTGGTATTGGCAGCTGTACCTCAGAGTTTTAGTCTATAGGTCCAGATGGACTTGAATACTAGATTATATATGAGGAGCTTATTACAAAGAGATAATTTAAATTTTCTTCCTAGGAGCCACTAGTGTTTGCTAAATTTCAAGCCAAGTTGTTTGCGTTTTTACATATGTGTTCTTTCTATATGAGGACGCTGTGTAAACCTAGGTATTTCCCCTTTGTTACTTGTAGTAATGGTGCATTCTTTATGAAGACTTGAGGTACGTTGCCTCTGCATTTTGTAAAGGTGATATGGTGTGATTTGTTTTCATTTATTTTAACCCTCCGCCTTTTAGCCCACATCTCTCTCATGTAATTTTTCTGTAGGATTTCGGCAGCTATCGTGGGATCTTTGCGCCTAACCATGATCGCTTTGTCGTCGACAAAGGTAGCTGTGAAAGATTGGTTACATCAGTGGTGAAGAGTAGGTACAGGAGCGGCCCCAGCACGCTGCCCTGTGGTACGCCAGAAAGGATATGATGGAGTTTCAGTTAGTTGCTGTTCATATTTCACTTGGAAGAATCTACCATCTAGGTAAGATTTTAGAACAATGTAATATGGGTGTGGTAACGAAGATTTTAGTTTGAAAAGGAGACTGTCGTGCCAAACTTTGTCAAAAGCTTGACTATCATCAAGGAATGCTGCGGTGCAATACGTCTTTTCTTCAAAAGATTGGTTTATAAAATCTACCACTCGGTGGACTTGATGTATGGTCGAATGCTGCTCTCTAAAGCCAAACTGATGGTCTGAAATAAGATCGAGTTCTTCTACAATAGGTATAAGTCTTTTGAGTAGGAGCTTCTCTAGTAGTTTGCCAAGTATAGGTAAGAGGCTGATAGGCCTATAGGAGCTGACTTCATTTGGTGCTTTACCAGGTTTTAGAACTAGAATTACTTGGACAACCTTCTAGGGAGCTGGGAAATAACCAAGTCTCAACACAGCGTTGTATGTTGTTGTTAGCATAACTAAGCCTTTACGCGGAAGTTTCTTAATAAGTTGTCCTGTAATTAAGTCAAACTTAAGAGCCTTTTTTGGGTGCAAATTAGATTCAATCATGGGTTTGACTTCCTTGACTGTAAAGAGATCTGGTAGCGGAAACATCTGATACGGAGCTTCTACAGCATCAGGAGTACTTGATGACGGTAAAGGTTTGAATACTTCCACTAAATGTTGCACAAAAGCGTTTGCGTTTTCTGAGTCAGTGCGTGCCCAACCTCCATCCTCTTTACGTATAGGGGGGACAGGAAGTCTTTGGTGTTTTATTCTCTTGTCGCTCTCCATAATGAGTAGTTCGTATCATCTGTAGCTGTAAAGTTTTCAATATATTCTAGGAAGAATTCGTTTTTAAGGTTGCTGATTAGGCTTTTTAGTTCTCTAGAGGCTTGAATATATCGCGTTTTGTCAGAAGGATGATTTGCCAGATTTTTCGAAGGCGTCTCTTCTTGGTTATTTTCTTTTTAACGGATATTGGACAGCATTCTTGTGTACTTTTAGTTGGAATAATAGGTGTGGCAGCCTAATATAAATAAAAAAATACAATTAAAAAATTGTAACAGATTTTGCAATTATAAGAAAAAAATTGTCCTTATAAAAAATAAGGGATACATTTTTTGGTGGTGAAACTAGCACGGTTTTGTTCTTTTCTTAATAACAATTAATATTAATTGTGATTTTTTAAAGTATTTCAAATAGAACTTGAAATATTCTGAACAACTGTTTTAAGGGGGAACTTTAGAAGTAGTTTTTACCTCTTAAAGTGCTTATGCACAAATAAAAAATACGTGCTTTTTATTTTACAACATATCTAAGTTTCTCTGTAATTGGTGGCAGACACTTCAATAATGTTATTTGTTAGTGTAAAATCAATAAAACTCAGATCTACATCACTTTTGTTTCTAAATGAAACCGTTTTAGATTTGAGCTTATTTTAATGTCGATATCTAGCCTTTTGAAACATTAAAACATTAATGTGCGATTTAACAAAGCAGAGGAAAGCACATTTTTTATTAAATAAAAAGCTGTTACTGGTATAAATAAAATTTGTGGGAATAAATTTTACTTAATGTATAGGGTAATCAAAATTTAATTTTAGTATTTGTATTGTGCGCTATTTGCGTTGTGTAAATATCGAAGGTTTTTATTTGTATTATTAGTATTTATATAGATGGTTCCGTATAATGTGGAGCAACGCATCGATATAGTTCAAGTTTATTATGAAATCAGGCGATTAGTTACAATTACGAGAAGGAAACTACGACTATTGTTTGGACGCAAAAATATGCTAAGAGAAAATGCAATTCGTGATATAACGCAAAACTTTGAAACAAGCGGTATATTCGTTGACAAAGCAAGGGTTTCGTAACAACGCATTGGTCTTTCGGGAGATAATATTAATCGAGTAAGTGATAGTCTACATGAAGAAACAAAGCACGTCAATTTATTGTTGTTAACCGCAACTGAATTTTCATAGGCACTACGCAACGCATTTTAACAAAGAATCTGCATTTACAGGACTATAAAATTTGTTTAACCCACGAACTTAAAGAAATGAACTACCAGAAATGTCATACTTTGTAAATTGGGTTTTAGAGCTGATTTCTGGAAAAAAGCTCGTATTGAGGGATAAAGCTAATTTTTTTAATAGTTTTGTAAATCGTCAAAATTGTCGTATTTGGGGTAAAACATCCACGTGCCAATGCATATTCAAAATTTAAATTTAAAGTACAATTTTGGTTATTGTATAGAAGTTACATGTAAATAAATAAAAAATTTATAAGGATAATAACTGGCTCTGCTTGAGATTTTCGTATACACATTTTAGATGTAAAAATTAATTATTAATTTATTTACGTTGTTATTTATGTTTTTAACTTTGTTTGGTTTGTAACTTTGATTTAGCAAACACATGACACATCTGATTTTGCAATTATAAGTTTGTTTGACTTCTTTAATAAGAAATGAAGCTGCCATAAATTTTTCTAATTGTAAATTAAGTTAAAATTTGCGTTATGCAAATATCCCACAAAAATACAAAAGCAAGGGCGAATTGTTTCAGAGAAGAATCGAATCGCGCTTGACCCGTCCAACGCTAAACTCAAAGTTAAACACAGAGGACGCGCGCTGGCGCTGTTTATTGATGCCGCACCGGTCCTGCAGGAAATAATTAGTTTACAGGATGAGGATCAGCCATTCCATTAAACCCGTGTCCCGGATTACAGCATGTCACTAATCCTGTGATCCCGTCGTAAATTTGGTTTTATCGCGACAACCTGCGTTATTTTGTCTGCCGTTATCCTTGAATTATCCTTGCGCGGGCCCGCAAAAATCCGCGCGCGACGAAAGCTTTTATTCTAATACGCCGGCGCCGCCCCGATAATGCACGTCGAACGCGCGGATTGAAGTAATTTATGTAATTGAACTGACTGAGCTGAGCGCTCGCCATTTGTGCTAATCAAAGTAAAATTGGCCTGTGAACTCGGAGATAGAAGTTTTCCGAATTACGGGAAAGCTTTTAAGTTGGCATACATCCGGCAGGACGGCATCGAAGCTAATTAATCTGCTCGATCGGGAATTTTAATCAGGCCAGCGCAGATGCAACTGCAGCGTCGCTATTATGGCCAGCAACTGCGAAACATGCACATGAGCGGGGAGAAGAAAGCTACCGCCCGTGTTTTGCTGTTTGAATGGCGGCCCCGTGTTTGCATACTACGTTAAACGTGCCACGATAAATCAAAATGAAAATCCACCCCAAAGCGCTTATATTGGCAACAGAGTTTGCTGAAGTGACAGATATTTATTAGTGCGTGTGTCGAGTAAATTTCTCTTATTTACCGAACTATACGAAGTGACGGGCTGGTGTGTCAAATAAAGCGAATCCCCGGTGCAATAATAGTGGGTTATTTTGCCACGTTTGCAACCCCCGGTCCTTGTCAGTTATTATTACTCTTTCCCCTCGCGCGATCTCCAAATTTCAAACGTCTCAGGCGAGAGGCAATTTCGTTCGACACCCGACCCGGGCGGCAATGCGCGCCGCACGCGATTTACGAGAATTTTATTAAACTATAAACGCCGCCCCGGATAATTACGGCGGACAGTTTGATCGCAATTGTAAAATTTAGCGCCAAATGGATTTGCGGACCCGTCGGAATCGCACTGGGCCTCGAGCAACCAGATATGACGTTTACTGGTGTAATTCGATTTCAAGTGCATTAAAATGTCAGCTTCTACCAACATTCGGTTGCTTGGCCGCGGACTTGATGAATTGCGTGAGCGAATAATTCGACCATCGATGGCCATGTCACGCTGATGAATATGTAAATACCGCAAAGCATTGCTGGCATTTGCCATGCATTGGCAGTCATTAATTGTGAGCTGCCGTTGCTCTCTATATTTCAATGTTCCATAATCGCGGTTTACAACTCATTAATGGACAATAATGTCAAAACAAGAAATGTTAAGCTGATATAGTCTAAGCAGCGATAGATTTTTTTAGAGTCACCTGTTAACATTACTCTGGATCAAAGAAATAATGTGTTAATATACAGACGAGTCGAAGACTTGCACAATACCCTGCTTTTCACTAATATAATCACTAAACTAACTCAAATGGCTTAGTCCTCTTGAGTCTTCTTATTATGTTGGTGTTATCAAGGAGGTAGATCGCCTCAATATTCACGTGGTGAAAGAGGCGTGTTTGTGGCTTCTAGCAAATTTGAGAATAGTCTGATCAACTGTGTCCATTTCAAGGTCTCGGTGGAGGTTACTGTTGCAAATGTACCAAGGTTCTTAGAACTTTATTTTGAAATCGTTGAATGATCTGAGTGTTGCTTTTACTAGCACAGCCCCAAAGCTGGATGCCATATGTCCAAACGGGTTTCAGAATTTGCTTGGAGTTTCTCCCAAGCAACAAATGCATTTTTATATTTCAATCCAAGCTCTTCCCTTTTCTTTTTCACATGGACTTGCGTCAAGATTTATGCCTAAATATTTAGCTGACTCCGCATGTGGAACCTGCGTATCGATAATTCTGCTGGGTAAGTATTGTTTCTTTTTGTTAGTGACATTTGTATGCAGAACTTACTTTTATTTAACTTAATGTGCCAGGTTTTAGTCTATTTATTAATTATATCAATGGAGGTTTGAAGCTTCGCGGCAGCCTTTTCGTATTTTTTTTTTCAGCGGCAATAACTGCTATATCGTCAGCAAACGTTGCTATTTTTTCTTGTTAAATGTCAGCGATATCTCTAGTGAACAGAAAATAAGCGCCACTCTTACCTTAATCTCTTTTATTTCAGAATAGTCCTCGTCCTGTTTAATTATACAAATAGGATATTAAAATTGAGAATGTTGTTGTAGCAGGGGCATGTCTAGTTTGTAAAACAATCCTTTATACCAAACCTTGTCAATCTGTGCAACGCCAAAGAAAATGGTAGAGCAAACTTTTTTCTACTAATTATTTTTCGATTATATCAGTAATTCTGTGCACACCTGGTCGATTGTATAGTGGTTTTCTTTAAATCCAAACTCATGGGAGCGAATCAACTCCTTTTCTTCTATTTTAGTTTTATTCTTTTTAAGAACAATTTTTCGTAGTTTTGAGATACGGGTAGTAAAGAGATAGGCCTTTATGAAGAAATTTTATGGGGAGGGGGCTTTCAGATTTAGGGATTATTATGACTTCTGCTACTTTCTATATCTTAGGAACGTATCTCAATCTGAGTGAAGCCTTGATAAGGTTGGTCAGTTTTACAACAGCTTTTCTTGGGAGTTGCTGCAAAACCTCTTCGGTAATCAAGTCATAACCAGGGGATTTTTTCGGATTGATGTTATTTTTAATTTTATCAGAAACTTTTTTTGAGATGTAGGTCTAATGACAATATTCTCTTGTCTTGGTTCAGTCTGTTTCTAGGGATCATCTCTATCATTTGGCTGAAAAGTAATCTCTAGATGTTCTGCAAATCTGGACGCTTTTTGTAAGTTGTTGCGAACCCAACTTCCATCAACATTTTTGATTGGCGGATTGTAAAGTATGGACCTTTTTAATCTCTTGGTGGCTTTCCATAGAGCGTGTCACAGTTTTGTTGTCATTAGTAAGTTCCTCAGGTATTCACCAATCGTTTCATTTTAATACGTTGTATTTCCCGTTTTAACTGTTAAGTAGCATTATTTAGAGCTGTCTTATCAACAGGTGCTCTGGACTGATGCCATCTTTCTCTAATTTTTCTTTTTTCAGCAATAAATTCCCTGATCTCCTTCTGGTAGTTATTGTCCTTTGCTCTTGGTTTGATCTCAGGGTATTTCCACGCTGCTTGCTGAATATTTTCGACAAACAGTTCTAGTTCATTATTTAGTTGTTTTTCGGTTTTTAGAAGTGCCGAAAGATCATTAGAGTTTTCAAGAGTGATTTTAAAGCTTGCCAATTAGTCAGTTTATTGACCAGTATTCTAGGCGGTTCTTTCTGGATGACACTATCATTTATGGTAAGGAGTATGGGGAAATTATCTGAATTCATATCCCATGCTTCTTGTACGTGCAAGTAATTTGTCGAGATATTTCTGACTACAAAGAAGACTATGATGTCTGGGATTTTGTTTGGATCTGTGGACCAGTGAGTTGGCCCATCAGTTGATAATGTTTCACATTTCAGTTTATTACATGCTTCTAAAAGTTTCTTATCATTAATTGTTATCAGTTTTGATTCCCAGTGCGTGTGGTTTGTATTAAATTCACCTCCACTATGAACCTATATCCTTGGCTATCCAAAAAGTCAACGTATTGTTCTTTCTTTAGAATATATTTTGGTGGGAAATAATAAATATAGTGCTGTAATAATAACTCTATAAGTTTTAGTTTTGACATTAACAGATGTAGTCTGTATCTGTTTAGTCTGATAGCCTACTTCCTTTTGGTATAAAATGGATTCCTTTATAATTATTGCATTTCCACACTTTGCTGCATTATCTGTATGGATGGTGTGGTAGACCCTATATCCTTTGAATCTAATGGGCGACTCTTTGGTGAAATGCGTTTCAACAATGAGGCACACATCAATTTTTTCTAAGTCTGGAATTACTTGCAATTCATGTTGGTGCTACAGCAGTCTATTGGTAGTTGAAATATGATTTCGGCCAAATGCCCTCTACTTTTAGCAAAGTTTTCCATAATGCTGTTACATGAACGCGGCTTTAGTTTAACAGTTATACATTTGAGGTTCTCTTTTAATCCTGGAATCGTAGTAAGTTTGTTGACATAAACCTTTTTTTCAAATAGCTCTAGAGAAAAAAAATTAATGGGATTAAATTGCAAGACCGCGACTACGAGGAATAACACTGTCAGAAAATTTGCTTTCAAGTGAAGTAAGTGTTTGTCGTGATATAAAATTTGTAGCTTCATTTTGTTAAAACCATATGTCATTCAAATCCAAATAGACGGTTTTAATAAAACAAGAGTTGTTTAACATCTCCCAATGGGGTACACTACTAACAATAACAGCGTTTCAAGCTTTGGCCTCGAAAAGAGTATGAGGCAAATGACTCCTTCAGCCGACAATGCATACCACGCAGTATATTAATTGCGACAATTTCGACGATTAACAAAGCTTTTAAAGAAAAATAAGGTTTATCGTCCAATATGAGTTTTTTTTATAAAAAAATCGGCATTGGCTGCTGTATTTTTAAAATCCACAAATGATCGGCGTTTTGGTGGTCCGTTTCTTTAAGTTCTTAAATTAATTAAATTTATATATAATTTTTTTAACTTTATTGCTAATTTACAATCTATTTCATTAGACAGTAGTAAATGGTATAATATGTAATCCGTCTAGAATCAAGGACTGCCTAACGACGATTCTCTGGAATGTACAATGTAAGGTCATAAGGCTAACACAGATTGAGTCTTCTGTTCTTCAGAAGTTAGGTGGAAAGATGCTGATAAGTTAATTGCTGTGAGCAGTGTTGAGATCTTTATATTTGATGGAAGAAGATTTGATTACATTATTTACAAAAAGAATATTAAGGTCTGTATGTAAGGTTAAGTTGTACCATGGAGCATTAATAATAGAATCCTGGGCTAAAGATTAGAAAACGTTGGTGTTATGGAATTTGTTGCAACCCCACAGATTTTGTAAGAAAGTAATTTGTTTTCATATGATAACTGCGATTCTCTGTCAGAATCAGTTCATGTTTTTGAGTTTTAAATCCAGTTTGTCGTTTCTTAGCTTCAACATGAGTTTTTGACGTGAGTTTCCTATCAAGGTAAAATCCAAGGTATTTTGTATCATCTTGTATTAATAGTGAGTTGAGCGCTGATTGTTCTTTTTGTTGTAAATATTATTTGCGCCGATTTGTTCATTGATTTTCTACTGACTCAGATTTAAAGTAGGATAAGATGATTCTGAAGTTTTTCTGATGCACTAACGGATTTCGCCCACATAATGACAATTTCATTGGCAAATATTGCCATCAGCGTATCGTTTAACATCGGTACATTCGTTGTAAATAGCAAATATAAAAACGGTCCAAGAACACTGCCTTAAGGGACCCTGCTAGAATTAATTAGTAGAAAAAGACAGCATCACAGTATTTGACCTGGAAAAGTCAGTGTTCTAGTGTTATGATCTTTGAATAATTTTTTTCTAGAGTAATTTAATAGTTACGGTAATTATGATAGGAACGTGATCTGAGTTCAGGTTCAATTGCGGCATTTAGTTCAGGTATGCCTTTGATCATGGTAAGATTGGGTAAGTCTGAGATTTTATTCACATCGCTAGGCTAATAAGGGTTAGTTTTTCTGCTAATAGATAGTTAAGATTGTCGTCTTGGATGACTTAAAATATTTTAAACTTTTATCGCAGTCCCCGTGAGATATTCTTACAACCTTACCAGGTCGGCGACTATGGGTTTATAATCTTTGATTCCATAAATATAATTGGGGAAGATTTGGGTCTTGTGGTTTAGAGTGACGTCCTTTAATTAGATGGATCGGTTTCTGTTTGTCCAGTGGTGTAATTTTCAACTAGACGAGGCTGAAATCTATTTGAGCTGCTGACCATTCTTTTCCGATGACTATCGATTTACTCTTTTTCTTTTAAAGATACTTACCTTCTGCCATATGTTTTTCACAGGGACTTGTTTTCATTGATAATAAAGGCAGCATCATTAACATTTGCATAGCTCGTATTATCATTAGCAGTATTATTTTGATTGGTAAACTAGGAAATTGAAAGGCAGAGGAGTTGTATTAATATATGAATATGAGGGGTATAGTGGTTGCACGTACAGTTGTTGAGAAAAGTATATCGGTTGGGGTATTTGAGCTAAGGGGGCTTGGTTTGTATACATAGTCAGAGATTCGAAATTAGAATTCACCTGGGGAGAATAAAATTGCTGAGGTTGCAATGGTACTTGATGAATTATTAATCGAGGTGGTAGTAAAACATTATTCGTGTGAATGACTGGTCCAGGATCGGTAATAGTCAAAGACGTTTTGTATTGTTTATTTACACATTTGCGATAGCGGCTATCGCACCGCAATAGAAGCGCGACACGAATCAACTTCTCGAAGGCCGACACATCTCAGTACTAAATATTTTAGGGCTGTAAATATTAAACTGTAAGTTATTTCTACCCTACCGGTGTTAACTCAGTTTAACAATTGTTTAAATAAACAGCATTTGATCACATAACTACAACAAATACATCGTAATCCACTGAAAGCCAAATGCTTTCTTATACGCCTATAAATGCAAAACCCTTCTTAAAATAAGTTGTGTAATGCCGTATCAGTTATTCCACCAATATTGTCACATATTTGACCTTTGCGTTAATAGAGAATCATTGATTTGTCAATAGGCATACCACTTGTTTAAAACTTTTGCACTAAATCACAAATCTCACGCTAATTTGCCATTTTTTCTCGTCGAAATAGTGGTCGAAGTTTTCGTCACGTAATGGTAACTGAACGCCGGATTCTATAATAAATTTGATTTATTATATTGATTTGTTATATATATGGTGCCATGGTAAGTCTCAGCTTGATATCTCTATTACCTGGCATAGTTTAAGTATACCTTCTTTGTATGTGGTTTTGAAAAAGGATATTAGTTACAACTAAATTGTATTTTGTGCAAAACAGCTCTGTTCTCTTTTTGTTCCTTTTGCCTAGTCCACATTTATCTATTATTTTTCCATATTTTTGTAACTTAGAAGATTCCATTATATTTATCGCGTTTACTTGGAATACTTTTATTATTTTTGTACTGTGGATTTTCCTTATCTTTTGCATGGTGTCTCTTTGTATCTATTTTATACTAATATCTATAGTATATAAAATAATTTCCTCTTTTACTAATCTGTTGTGTAATGTAGGGTACACCGCTAGTACTTGGTTGCTACTTTAACGTAGAGAGCACCGACTTAAAGGCGAAATTGACTAATGTGTAGGAAACGATTTAAGTCTACATCACTACTCCTTACACTTATAAATACTCATTGACCTAAAAATAACTATCCCAATTATTTGATTTTGTAATCATTGTTTAAACTATATGTAATGTCTATGGTTAATGTTATTTCCGTTTATATTAATCCCCCTATTTGACCAGTCTACTTTTTTAAATGTGTCTTCTAAGGCAAAGGTAAATAATTTTTGTGATAATATATCTTCTTGTCTAACATCTTTCTTAAATTGGACTTGATTTGTTGTTTTGTTTAGATAGTACTTTGCAGTTGCTTTATTGCCAATTTCTTGCATCAACTGCATGTATCGGCTGTCTATTCTACAATTTTTAGAGCGTCTTTGACAGCTCATGTTTCTATGCTGCCAAATGCCTTTTTATGATCGACGAATGCCGGGTAGATTAGTATATTATATTCTTTCGTCTTTTTATAAGTATTTTCATTGTTAAGAAGTGGTCTATGATTGTGACTCCTTTCCGGAAACCCGCCTATTCCACCGGCTTGTATGCGTCCATTTTTTTCATTAATGGTTGATTATTATCTTGGTCATGTAGACACTTATTAGTCTATAATTTTTTAGCTTTTCTTTGTCACCTTTTTTATGTAGTATGATCACTTTTGAGTTGTTTCATTTTATGCGATTTTGTCTTGTTGATTATATTTATTTGATGATTTGGTTACATTTTAATTAGTTCTTTTCCTCCCTTTCCTCCCATCTCATTTTTCATTTTCTGCAGTTTTATTTGTTTTTATACTTCACAGGTTGCAATTTGAGGTAGTTCTTCTAGTCCCATATTTATTATCGTTTTTTGTTGGCTTGAAGTTTGTTCTTTTTTATTTTACTTTTATATAAATGTCCATAGAATTATTTTACCATTTTTATTATATCTCTTTTGCTTGTAACTATCTGACCTCATTTATTTATTAGCTTCTTTGCTTCTTGTCTAGGCTGTTTCCCAGTTTTTCAAATTTAGTTTTTCTGTAGTATTGTATACTCCGTATTATTAAATTATTGATTTCTGTGCATTTAATTGTTTCTTTTTTATTGTTTTATGTCGTCAATAATTTCTGGTTCTTTATTTATTCTTACCTTTTTGTTTATTGTTTTTATGCTGTTTGTTACAGTTTCTACTATTTGTTCGTTCATATTATCAGTTTTGTTTTGGCTACTTTGATTAAAGTGAAGGTTTATTAGTCTCTTTGTTATCTCTTCTTGGTATTCGTCTTTAACTCTTTTTAGTTCTTCGTGTTTTATAATTTTGTTTCAGTTATATAATCGTTGTCTTTCCAATTTTTTAATTATATTTATTGTGAATCAGACCATTCTGTGATCACTTCTTAGATAAAAGCTGTTAACACGCTGACATTTTTTATTATGTTTTTATTATTTGTTATGAAATAGTCTAGTTTATTCTTGTGGGTATTTCCATGTTTATTTACGGTTTATGCTTTTCTTGAAAAAGGAATTCATCATAAACAGTTTATGTTCTTCCATAAAATTTAGGAGTTTTTCCCGGTGTTTGTTTCTCTCTCCATATCCGTGTTGTCCTATGTATGTTCTCATTAGAATTAAAATTTTGCGTTTTTGTTTATCTAAAACTTGTCTTATTTAATTGTAAAACATACCTATTTCTTCATCTGCATGACTGGTAATAGGTGGATAAACCTGAATTACCTTCACTTTTATATCGTTATTAATTCTTGTAGTTATATATGCTATTCTACCTGAAACTGCTTTGTATGTTTCTATGTATGGTGCTATATTTTTGTTCACTATAAATTCCACTCCACTATAAGTGTTTTATTTATATATTAAATGGTTCCTGTTTTTCAAGTTTATATATTCTTCGCCTTTTCCTAGCAATTCGCTTAATCTATCTATGTCATATTTGATTTTTATTAGTTTGTCTTCTAACTCGTATATTTTGTCATCTGAGATTCCTCTAATATCATGTTCCTATCCTTATCCTGTGACAACCGAATGCAACCCAGTGATTCTTAGCATCCTCTATCCTAGCCCGCAGGAAAGCTGGCGATTGAGGGCCTTAAGCTTCGTTGAAGGTTCATGAAGGTTTTCAAGTCTTACTACTCCACTCTGCCCAATTGCGGATTGCAGTAGTGGAAGGGGGGTGTAGATATGATTAAATATGGTATCGTTACGAATAGGGGTTTTGGACTTGATTTCTCTCAATGTTAGGAGGTTGGAGAGAATCAAGATACGCTTGGACAAGGTTGCTTCCCTGAAGTAGATCTGTCTCCACAAATGGAGAGTATCTACCCGCTACCTTATTTATAATAAACGCCAGTCTTAATTTTTTTTCTTTTATTTATAGCTATGAATAAACGGTATGAAACAATTTTTTAAAACGGTTGGTGTAGAATGGAAGTTGGTCTAATTTTTAAATAAGATCATTTTATTGGAAAAGCCATTAACGTGCTAAATTAAACTAAAAAAATATTTATTTGATTTATGCAATCAATGAATTTAATCAAGGTAGGTGTGCGAGTATAAACGCGCACAAGCGCTACCTGTTCTTGTATTTATTTTATAGCTGGATAGCTTTCAGGGTCGACGTCTATGATTATTTACAGCTGCGTAAGCTACAACAAGTAGCTTTTATTCTGTCTATAAGAATTTATCGCTATTAAAATATGAAACAATTTACGTTATTAATTTTTCCTGCGGAGCTTTACGTTCATTCTGACATTTACCATATCTGGCACAGTGGATTTAAAAACAGCCCTTAGATTTACGTGTAATCGAGTTCCCAGCCATAAATGTCGAATGTCTGCTTCACATTTTCTTAATCACTTGTCTTGGAGCTATAAAATTCCCCGGGCAGTTAAAATTAATCGAAAGCGGCTAGGGCGATCAGCAAGCGCAATTAATATCAAGTGCATTTAAATTTTATTCGGCCGCCTAGCGCACCACCAGCTGCTAACGAAATATATCGTCCCTCCATGATCTCCACTTGACTTAACGTTATTAGCGCTAATGCGAGACCGTAAAAAGTGCCTCGCTCATGCACGACGGCGTGGGAACATTTTATTCTGCGCGCCTCGAGTGAGCAAAAGCCCGCGACAGGCAGGCCGCGGCCGCTCATTTTCACCTTTGCGCAAAAATCCGGTCGTGTGTTTACCTGGCGCACGGTTGTCATTCATTAGGTCGCGGCGGAGAAGCGAGGAGCAGTTAAGTTCGTGACAATTTGACAGCTGGATGGGCGCTATGGGGGTTAAAACACTACATGGGGTTCCGACATTAGTTACTCGGCATGGTTCTACACTTGGAAGCTGAATAATTCACCTACGAGCATGAACTGGAATAAAATATTATTTTATACATTTACACTTGAAGTGATATACGAGCTGAGTAATTATGTTTATAAATCGCTCACGCTACCAACTCCAGAAACGTAATAAGGAATCATGCAAACGCGGCTTGCGGAATATACGATGAAGCTGCGCTCGTTATTTTCGTGGGGCGTCGCGCAGCGCGCGCCGGGCGGACAGCCTAAAAAATGCACCTCGGGTTGTTACAGTAGCGACTCGAACAGACTTTTGCCTTCTTTTAGAATTATTCAATATTTGGATATGAAAAAAAATTTCTTATCAGAACAATAGCTAAATACAAAACATTTCATAATACTTTGGCCATTTCGAATTTTAGTTTTAGTTCTAGTGTTTAAAGAAAACGCCATATTTGCTGGATTTTTTGTAATAAATGGAATTGCTCGCTCCTATATTGGTATAGACCCAAACTATGACATGTCTTCAGATCACACGCCTATAATTGCAACAATTGCCACATCAGTAGTAAATGTTAAAAATATACCCAGATTACACGACTCACTGGGAAGTCTATAAAGCCTTATTCAATAAAACTGTAGATCTAAAAGTATCCCTTAAGAATACTGTTGAATTAGAGGAAGCCATAAATACACTAATTTTACTCCTACAACAAGCAGCAAGCCCTGGAACACAGAAATTGAAAGCTCAGGAAAGCTTTTTGAACATCTCACTTGAAATTAAAAACTGATTAAAGAGAAAAGAAAAGCTAGAGTAAAATGGCATCGATCTCATTCACCAGGTGACAAAACTATATGCAAGCAACTAAGCAACAAACTCAAAACTAAGATTAGAGAAACGCAAGACAAGTCATTTCAGGATTACCTTACTAATTTCAATCGTTATGACAATTCTATTTGGAAACCAATAAAGGCTTTTGCAAAATCAACGCAAGCTAATCCCCAATTTGCATTGATATTCCAACACATGGGAATTGGGTATGAAGCAAAGAAAAGGCCGACGTGTTTGCTGTACGCCTAGCCGGAGTATTTAACCTTCAAAATGCTGTACCTTCACAAGAGATGTTAGCAAATATGCAAAATCATGTGGAAAGTACTGGTCATTTAAAACTAATTACTCCCAAAGAAATTAAAAAGAAATCACTCGTTTAAATACCACAAAATCATCTGGACCTGATCAAATAACTCCAAAAATGCTAAAAGAACTCCTTAGAAAAGCTATTCTACTCCTTACATGCATATGCAATAGAATACTTCGTTTACACTACTGGCCTACTCAGCTAAAAGTAGCCGAAGTAATATTAATAGCCAAACCTGGTAAAAATCCACACAATGTTCTCTCATACAGACCTATAAGTCTTCTATCTACTATTTTCAAACTACCAGAAAAACTTATACTCCCCAGAATCAGTTTCCTCCTGGATGTTATTCCAAACCACCAGTTTGGGTTTCGTCATTCCCATTCCACAATCCAGCAGCGCCATCGGGTTATACAAACAATACACAAATCCATGGAAGACAAACAATATTGCACATCCGAACTTCTTCACATAAGCATGACTTTTGATAAGGTGTATCATGATGCTCTACTTTATAAAATTAAACAAGTCCTTCCATTTTATTATGAACTCTTTAAATCCTACTTAACTGATCGCCAATTCCAAACTAATGTAAATGGAGAATTCTCAAACAATTTTACAATCAAGGCTGGAGTTCCACAGGGCAGTGTGTTGGGTTCTGTGCTTTACCTTCTGTACACATCAGATATACCTACCACACCTAATACTACAATCGCAACCTTCGCGGACGATATAATCATCCTTGCAAGCCATGAAGATCCAATAACTGCATCCTCATATACACAATCACTCCTAAATCTTGTACAAGATTGGATAAACAAATGGCACATAAAAGTCAATAAGAGTAAATCAACTCAAGTAACATTTATGCTAAAAAAGAGCTATTGTCCACTAGTTAGCATCAATAACATACCTATACCTGCATCACCTTCAGTACGTTATTTAGGAATACACCTCGATCAAAAACTTACCTGGAAGGAACACATCTTAAAGAAGAAAAAACAAATTGATTGGAAGGAAATTCCGTTTGTCACTAGAAAATAATATCTTGGTTTATAAGTTAATAATTAGACCTATCTGGACTTACGGCATTGAGTTATGGGGATGTGCCAGTAAATCAAACACAGATATTATCCAATGCTCACAATCCAAGATCCTTAGGGCGATAACTGACGCACCATGGTACGTAACCAACAAAACGTTACACGATGACTTCAATATTCCGTTCGTCCAAACTGTTATACAAGAGCGTAGCGCAAATCATCATATCTGACTAGTATCTCACGTCAATCCACTCATACAACCACTCCTAATACAACACGATGCCAGAATATAAAAAAATGTTGCCCTATTGATCTTCAAATGAGAAGTAGGTGAACTCTCGCTGGAAGAGTTTTCATCCCGCCATGGACTGTTTAACTGTAAGGTCCTATGATATCACATTAGCACGTAAAATGTTAATTTTGATTGATGATAAATAAAATTTTAAAAAGTTTTAGTGTTATATCTTTTTTTTTATTAATTAGATCAGCAGTCAGAATATTTATTTTTTTCTCTCTCCAAGTGAGCCTAACGACGAAATGCAGTATGCCATAGTAGCGGATTGGAGTATCTCAATGTTGTTTAGGTAAATTGGTGGACACTTGTTTTCCATTTTTTGAGATAGTCTTCAAATGACTACTATATCGTTAGCGAAAGCACTTATAGTTGCGGTAAGTATAGATAGGAGGTCAGAGGTGAATGTTGGATATGGAAAAGGTCATTGAAGTCCATTGCAGGGCGTAAACCTCTATTGGCATTTTTGGCCTTTCAAGGGGGATTTGGCAATTAAATGCCACGCTTGCCTGCCAGGTTGGCGAGTGTATAGGGTATACGGGGGATAAGAGTCTAAGCTCGCATAAGCAGGGTCGCTTTCCTGAAGTAGATCTATAATATAATATAATAATAGTTCCCCGTAATAGACCTTGAAGGTCCTTTGGGGTCGTAACAGGATAGGTCTGCTACAATCTAGAGCCTACGGTACACAAGGGTAGTAACGTGGCTAGCACTACGTACCGACCGCTTATTATTATACCCCAGAGTTTGACCTCCAGGTACTCATCTATTGCAGCCTGAGTCGAGCTGGGCCGTAAAAATACCAATGACTGAATTGGCAAGAGAGGGATTCAAACCTGCATAGTTACTACATAGTTTCGTCTACTTTGCCCATCCAGTACCTCCAAACTGTTCCTTACTTTCTTTTTTCTTTGGTGACTTTATTTATCTATGTGATATCTGATCTCCTCACATGGCTATACTATAATAGTCTTTTATCTTCTATAAACTTAGTTATGTCTGTTTAATTTGATTCCTCCAGTATTCTATTTCATTGTCTGCATTTTTTCTTTAGTTTTCTTTTTAATAGTCCATAATTTTGCTGCACATGTCATAATGCTTTTAACTATGGTATCATATATCATTTCCTGAGTTTTATTTTAAAAGCTCTACTAAGTTCTTTGTAGCGGATCTTATTGAAGGTCTGGCTAATGTCGAATAGGATAGCTACACAGTAAGTTTTTCCTTATAAAGCAGTGTTTATTATATGCGTGATCTGGTGGATGTTAGATTGTTGAGTACGATCTAAGAAAGCCTAATTCGTAGTTTGTTGCTGAAATTTGTGGTCTAGATTATGTAGCACTAGCTTGTAAATCACCGATAACAAGCTTATGGTGTTATGAATGTTATTTTAGCTATTTTTAATTCTGTAGACTATTTCGGAAATCTCAGTATAGAGTGAAATATATAGGTTTGTAGCACGTTTCTTTTTTTGGGAGCTCACGAAACATTATATGTAAGATTTGACCCGTTTCTGGTGATTACTCAACATTTAGTCGCTCAAATTTAATCTCCTTTGGAGTAACTGGTGGCATGGGCTTAAGAGGTGAATCGGGTGGTATTATGATTTCTGGGACTGGGTCGTCGATTATATCAGCAAACAAGTCTGCTTTTTGTTTGTCACTTTTAGCCCACTCTAGTGCTAGAGGTAGTTTTCGTAAAGGTGAAATTGTAATATAAGGTTTTAATGAGTATTTAATAGATTTCCAGATTGAGTTATCATATCTAATTAAGTTTGATACATATATTGTGAATAAAACTTCTCTTATGTTCTTAAATTTTGCTTTTAGTTGGTTAGGTGTTTAGTTTGGCTTTGTTTGAATAAGTTCTTTGCCATTGACTCCATGATTTCTAGTTTTCTGTTTTAAAGCTACTAATTTTTTAACTTCTAGAAAGATATTATTGTTAATTTTTATGTGATCGACGAGAGGGGTAGCTTGTAGGTCTATAGTTTTTAACAGCGTGTTGAATTGGTTAACGGCGTTATCTATTTCTTTTGGATTCTTTAATTAAAGTTTCAAATCTATGCTTTTATGTACTTTTATAGTCCTAAAATTCGTGGTCTGCTTTATAATGGTTAAGTCTTTAAGAAGGCAGTTTTTGTACAACGTATGTGATTAGTGTTGCTATAAGTAGTGTATAATCTGTTTTTAAGTTCCAGTTTATGGTAATGTCTTTATAATTTGTAGATATTCTATTAATGATAAAAAAATCAGGAATATCAGATGTTTCGTTGAGATCCATAGGCCAGTATGTTTGGGGTTCTCCGTGACAAATCGTATTTCTTGTCCTGTATAATCTTGCCCTCTACCTTTGATTGTGGCTAGTCAAGATCCTAAGGTGGTATGTTTTTTTTCCAGAGTGTGGAAGAAACTATTGAAATCTTCTCTTTTAATGTTACGTCTAGAAATACAGTAAACCGCCTTGACAGTTACTTTGTACGATAAAATAAACATTTTAATGGAGCTAGCCCGAAGCATATTTTCCTTATATTTAAGAAGAGCGTAGTGTTTGAAGCTTTGTATTAGCTTACGTGTCCAGTTAAGTAAAGTGTATTTTGCTTATTAGTATTACAATGAAAATAAGTTTTAAGAATAGAATAATTTTATCTCTATTTTTGAGAAACCGTTGGAGTTTCATTGCGCTCTTCTGAAGAATTTATTCATTATTTTATTTACTAATTAGTATTATCAACATTTTCGGACCACTCTGTTTTGCTATATCGGTTGGGGGAAAATAGATTAAAATTCATCTAGGAACTTGCTATGAGTGAGGCTAGTTTAATTGATCGGTCCTATTTGCAGTTTGGAGTTCTGTATTTCTGACCAAATTAGACAGCAAAAATTTGGAAACTGATGTTATGAGTTTTGGAATGGGGCTCGAGAGGTTTAAAGTACATTGATTTGAATAAGTTGTAAAGATGTTCAATAACTACTATAAAACTCTTTTTCTCTTTTACTTGATATGTATGGTGCAGTTGGTTTTCTGCCATAAATCTTACTAGTTTTCTGTACGTATCTGAAATATTAGTTGGAATTTATATTGTGTTGTTTATCAAACTTTTGGTCATCTATTGTTCTTCTTCTACGATTTGGACGAGTTTTTTTTTATTTCTGGTAGATTTATAACTCCGTAAACAAATGTTGGAAGAGGACCATGGAACAACGCATTGTGATCAAATTTCTTGTTGGGTAAAACGTCTCGTTCACTAAAATCTAACACAGACTACAACAACGCTATGGAAAAGAGTGTCACTCACGGACCCGTGTGTTTGAATGGTGTAAGTGCTTAAGAGAGAGCAAAGAGCGCTAAACATTGACCGGGCAGACGCGCTTAGTTGTGAAAATAGGCCCAACAAGAATCAAGAAACTTGGGGTAATACTATCCATCAGTGTTAGTAGTGTACAAACATTGCAATGTAAATGCACGGTGGATACCACGAACTTTGACGGACGTGAAGAAAATGGTGCGCATGCAAGCTGCCACTCGTCTCCTACAGCAGTTTTAAGATGTATTTTTGAAGTCTATAGTGACTAACTATGAAACGTAGGCGCATTATTTTATTCTCGAGTTCCAACAGTCATCACGCAAGTGGCGGCAAATTAGTTCTCCCAAACCCAAGAGAGCGTGGAGGAGCCGTTCGACAGAAAAAATTATGGTAACGTTCTTCTGCGACTGAAATACTTGCACACGTTATTTCAGAACCCTCGCGAATTTGCGCCAATGTACCAAGCATTTAGTGGAACCTTTTCTCGTAACGCACTAAACAGTAATAACAATAACTGATGGCAGTTTTCAAAAAAGGCTGTGGAAAATTCGTTGTAGTACCCCAAATTTTCATGACTTCTAATGGTAAAAATAACAATGAACAGTAGACGACTCTGATTTGGTAACGTTAACGATTAAGACTATTGGAAAAATAATTTTAACAACGATACCTTTGTTGCCATTTGTTGTCGTTGGGAATGGACCAGAAATGATCGACGTCTTTCTGTTAGACTAATCTGTACTTATTGGTATTTAAGAAGGCTACTACATTTGATTGCATTATTTGTATTGGGCAAACTTCTGCAACATTCATTCTGAAGTATTGACTCTTATGCAGGCATATTTTAAAAATTTTAAAAAATGACGATATTGCTAAATCTAGTATATAGGTTTTGAACCATCAACGTTCTTCAAGGTTTTCAACAAAAGATCATTTTTCAATACAATTTTGTCTAATAATCTGAGTTAGTTAAGTGCGCTATTTTTTTTCTATTTTGGTCTTGATCTTCGGTCCTTTCATCTTAATAGTACTATTAATTCCAAGTCAAGTACCTGCTCTAGCTTATGTGATAACCATCGATCATTACACAATATAACAGTCGCCTTGTCCTTTAATTGCAAGTGCTTAAAAACCAACAAAAAATCTACTTCTACTCTAATTGTTCTAATTTCTCTTTAGCACATTCCAAATAACCTTGCATTTTATTTTTAAAATTTTCAAAATATTCTTCCGCGTTTACTTTTTGTTCCCTATGTTTTTTGAATGTGCCCCTCCTAACGTTCTGCTGTATTTCTGGATTTTGTTTTATATTGATCTTCTTTTTTTGTAGCATTTTTTATAATTCTTTGATAAATCTTCTTGAATATTCTTCCGTGTTTGTGTGTAATTATTTTCTCAAGTTTCTCACGTAGTTACTTTTATTTCAGGTGGTTTCATTTGCAATTCTCTTTTTAAATTTATCGAACATTTTAATGGTTTGTCCCTAATTATTTATACGAATGTCTAAATCATTTAAAGTTTGTTTAGTAAGTTTTTGTTTATTTTCTTACACTTAATTTTTAAATTTTCTCTCTTAAATATTTGGATTACTGTGACACACTTAATTTTAATTTCTGTAAGTCCCCTTTTAATTCTTTGATCAATTTATGTATTAACTAATTTGAATCCGTGTGTTGAAATAGATACATACTTCTCTTTTATCTATGAGTATCACTTTTCTACATCTTTTTAGTTCCATAATTGATAGTTTATTTAATCATTTTTTAAGATGTAATAAATTTCACTTTTGGCATCAATTGTAACGAACTCGATTCATGAGTTAAATTATTTATTTCCACTTAATAATTATGTAGCAATATGCAGACACTACTTATTAACTAGCGTACTAATACTATTACTAATTATTTATTTACACAGGCATATCTGCTGTAAATTACACTAAGATTATTCTTTCCTTGACTGTACCTTGTACACATTTATATATTCGCACACAACATTCAAGAACCCTCGCGTATCAACGCCGCTGCATGAAGTAAATTACTGCTGTCATTCTTTACCATGTGTCGAATTCCTGAGAATCATCGCAAATCTTTGGCAACTCTCTATTTACCACTTTCAGGTGAAAACGTTTACATTGCTCCTCCTCCTTTATGATCCTCGATGCAAATTTTAAAGAAGGCTACAGAAGAATCTCTATATTACGCCAAAAATTCATGTGCTTTGATAGTAGACATGGCAGTAAACCGTGAATGACTCTTAATGTAGTATCAAGTTTGCTTTAGGCTCATTGGTAAAACAAGCCACAAAAATAAGGATAATGTTGTTGCTGCTGTGTCTTTAGCAATAAATTAGAAAACTCTTTTTCCTTGAGTTTTCTACATTATGTCGCTTTATCGTCGATTTTTTCAAAAAAGGGGAACTATTTCTTAATGTACACGATTTGCACTTCCAACACTATTCCTTTATGTATTTTTATACTGTTCTTAAACCTTTTGTAATATTTACTAAATATCTAAGCGTCTTTCTGACACTTTATCATTTTACCTAATAAGCCTCTAATAACGCTGCAGTTTAAGTGACAACCACCGATTGTTATACAAGGCATCTCTCTTCTCTAATTGCAAATGATTGCTGCAAAACTTTATTAACTTCCCATTACTTTTTCTTCATCTAATATTTCGTTAGAATTTGCCAAATTTCTTTTGAATTCTCCTCTAACTTCTTTATAAAACCTTTAACTTTTCCTAAGGTTTCTAAAATACTCATTTTTAGCTTTTCTCTTATTTTTATTTCTTCTCTTAAACTACAGTACTATTTTTTGTGTTTATCGCTATTTCCCACAGTTGCTCTTTAAATTTTCTTCTTAATTTATCTTTGCTTTTTATAGCATCTTTTTATTTCTCCAATAAAACTTCTAAAGTATTTTCCGTAATTATCTGTAATTCTTTTCTCGAATTTCTAAAATTTCCTTGTGTACCTACTTTTATTTTTTAGTTCTCTTCTTAATTCTCCTTTTAAATTTCAAGAGCATACTTTCGCGTTTGTATTTAATTGTTTTCTTAAAGATCTAAAACATTCTTCGAGCTTTTTTATTAAGTTTTTGGTTGCTCTTGTAAATATACTCTCATTTTTTATAATTTTCTTTCATTTTTGAACGGCTTTTAAGTACTCATTTTAAATTCTTGCAGTCTTTTTTTAATTTTTAAACTAACGTATTTGGATCTGTGGGTTTGATTTCAGCTTCGACAATTTTGATTTGTTTTCCAAAATTTCCTGCATCAGCTTTCTTCCTTATCGTTTGTAAATCTCTCTTCTCTAATTGACTTTTTAGCTCTGCTACTTTTAGTTTATACAACTTGACGTACAATAAAATGGCTTATTTATATACTCAGTACTTCAACTTCTAAAGATTCCCACCAGTTGTAACGAGCTCGGTTTAGGGGTTTGGTTATATGTTCCCACTTTACAATTATTTAACAATATACAGCGCTATTTATTTTTGTAGCGTGTTAACCAATAATTAAGTAACGCACAAGTACTACTAATTATTGTATCCTATCTCCGTTTTTGTTTTAACTGTTCCTCGTACACGCTTAAATACTCGTGCTTGACAGATTAATGGAACCTTCCTTCGCGACATATTAAATTCATAAGAATCTTTATAAGCCTTTGGCAGCTCTTTTTTAGTTGCATTTGCCTGCAGTCTTTTTCAGGCACTTTGGCTTCTGGGATCGAACGTTGCAATACATAGGAACAAAATAAAAGGTTTTGTTTGAAAAATCAAAGGGTATTTTTTCCGTCGATTATGTATTTCTTAGTGTTGTTAGAAAATGAGATATGTGAAGAGGTCTGAAATGGACGATTCCACAAAAATTAAAAATTTCTAGAAATAACAGGTTTTTAAAGATATGCAGGCAATTAAGTAAATTGGCATAGATAAAACAGAAAAAATCAGTATTATTTATTTAATTCAAGCTTATAATTTGAATTTTGCTACTCTTGTAAAAAGATAAGCTCATGTATTATTAGATTCAGCTGCCTGTCTATCTTTTTACTAGTATTTCTTGCCTTTTTTCATTATGTGACGTATAGCCATTCATCCTATTACGTTACTTTAAACTGCTTTTTAATGTTCTCTTTTGAAAATGATGCAGAAATACGTGTTTCTTATTTTTTAAAAACCTATCTAAAGCAAAAATTTTATTTTTTAAAGTGAAATGGGACACTGATTACGCTTCCAATGTCACCTTTTTAGTGACATCGATGTTACGAGAAAATCACAGCTCCTATTAGTAGACATGTACGAAAATATCATTGGCAGAGCTATGAGAAGCATTAAGAAATTGTGCTTTATCCTATCTTACAGTAATAAAGCGGGGTAGATACGATCAAATGACGCCAACGTGTTTTTAGCTGACGAAGAAACATTTTTTAAGGTGTTATATTTTTATTTGTATTTTTATAAACTACTTGGTAGTTTCCTATTCTTTTATTCTTTTATTAATATTGTATGTTGTATCGTTTAAATGTGAGCTGCTTTCTCCGTGTTGTCGGCTGTGTAACAGCCGCTCAACCACCCAGCAGCCCCTTATAAGAAAAAGACATTAAATAAACATCTCGCAAAATATCCCGGTGGAGGCATGTTCGTGGCAGCGCAACGGCCCCTTTATAATAAGCCGTACATGCAAGTGACTGTGACGCAACGAATGGTACCGTAATGACATAAACAAAGAGGAATAAGCGCTGCAGCGCGTGTGGGAGTTGCATGTAGTCATTATGAGGCGCATTATAAGGAATTCTTTATTGCTGCAAGACTCTTTTATAAGCGGAGTAGTTCGAGCTCAGAGGAGTTGCACGTTAATTACTTCTCTGCCGCCTACGATTTTATCGCAAATACAATAACACGTTCTTCCAGTGCAATCAAGGATGTGCGCAGTTCTTTTAGAAAGCTGGGTCGGCGTTCGGGACGATTCTGCATAACTCGGCTGGGAAGGATAGATAAACGCAAAGCGCGCAATATGCTTCGTTATATGCGAATACCAGCCCGTTCAAGATTAATAATTTCGCCTACTCAAACGCGGTACCGATGTGATTTATGTAAATCGGACAAAAGCGCCATACAGTCAAAATAATGCACACTTTTATTTTTTTATGTGCGATATTTTATATTGCGATCTGATGTTTGCATCATATAATTTGACATTTATGACGGCATACGTACTCAGGATGTTTTGTTATACAGACGCTATTCGTTTTGTTTTCATTAAGTCGAAAATGTCCTCTCGGCCAAAAAAGGCAATTTACTTGTGGACATTTTTGTGCGATAATTACCAACTTTTGATGTAGATTATCTCAACAATAGTGCGTCAATCAATTCACGTCGACTTTTGGTGATGAATCCCCATACATCGGAAGCGATGGCTAATGCATTTAAAACCCATGTTTTGAAAATACCTGATATGGAACAATATATTGAACGTCAGAGAGGATACTTAAAAAACAGAAAAAGTTTTCAACTTTAAATATTTGTTTTTGTTAGTTTTTTGCAATAGATACCGAGCAGCCCAATACTAATATTATATGTAAAACACAATTTGAAGGCCTTTGCTGTAAATATTTATTGATATTTTTTATAAATTCTGTTGGTTTTTAATATTATATAGTTTATTTAATTTGGTAATTATAATATGTCAAATAAATACACTTGAGTAAATTGCTTTTAAGAATTATTACAAAGAAAAGCGGATATGAAAGGTTTCTCATATAGATATTAAAGCGGTTGTAGAAATAAAGAATTTTTTTTCTAACCTGTAATCTAGGGTTTCATTATTGGTGCTCATTGGAGACTCGCAGAGAGCATCAAAACCTATAAACTGTATAATTTGTTTAATAATTTATTTAGAATAATATTAAAATAAGACAAGTCACAATGTAACTTTAACATATATTGGTACATAATTATGATAATTTCGTTCAGCTGTTTTCATTAAAAAAAGATTTTTTCCAGTAAACGTTAGCCGTCACACCTTAACCAGATTCAATTTCCTTCTAAATTCGGTTTTACTCTCAATACATTTTATTTCTCTAGGTGTCCCTTTAAGAATAGTCCAATACGTCTCAATTAAACGAAACTCGAGACGATTGGTAGGATTTGTTTATATAAATATAAAGTGATTATTTTTCTATTATTTCTTTTCATAATGTGAACTTGCTAGGTCTGGTTAAAATAGCCAAGAATCTTCATGTTTAGTGTGAACGCAGAAGCAGCTTCTCAAGATTGTTTATTGTTTTTTGTTATCAAACAATCTGCTGTTTTATCCACACGTGAAAATCACATACACACAAAATACTTGTGGACAAGTTTTGATATTTCATTCCCATTAAGTAATAGAACTACGTCCTTTTGCGGCATAAAATTCCTGGCCGGAAATCTGCTTTCTTTTATAAGATATGGTCTACCATCCATAACAATGCAATTTGCCTTCTTTACAAATTGGTCATACAACTTTCGTATACAAAATTTTCCCAGATTTTCTTGTTTCTCATCTTGATCTGAAACTACATGAGCATAAAACGAGGAACGTGGTTAGGTACGAACTAAGGTGCATTTGTTACTGTTCTTAGCATTTTTTATTGATATCGCTGTATTTTGACAAGGTTGAAGTTGCTAGCCGGCTCCCATATTTAGATTCTATAACTTCAAATTGGTTTTATGGTAATCTTGTAAACTAATGTAAGAGAGTAATGTCCAATTAATCAATAGACTTCTGATGATACAGCTTATCTTTCAAACCATATGTGCGTACACCAAGTTAAAGTGTTAGGTATTTTTTTAATTTCCTCCTTTGTGGTAATATATTACGCCACGTTCAATCCATCTTTCAATTTCACTGATATATTGGATTATAATGAAAAGCCATGATTGTTGTATCATCAGTGAAGTTTGCGAGTACTGTACTCTTAGTAGTCTGAAGGTTGGTAAAATATATCAAGTTCAGAACTAGTCTAAGGGCACTTTTATGAGGAATAGGTAACAAAGAACTAGTTAAAATTTGATATCTAACTAGGAAATGACTATTTGTTAAACTTTGATTTGAGTATAATATAGTAGGTATATGGTAAGCATTTTTTCATTCTATATAATAGACATATCGGTCGTACCTCATCGAACGCCTGAATTTTTTGCTATCCAGATCATGTTTAATTTTAATGGCAACCTTATACACTTGCTTAACCGTATTATATTTTCTGCGGAAAGTAAGTTGATTTTTAGCTATTAGTTTTCTATTTTTAACGAATTCTCCGCAGCAAATTTTTTTAAACATTAAAACATTAAAAATGGTAAGGCTGTAGGCCTATATGAAGCCACATTAGTTAGTTGGTAGTTTATTACGTTTGAAATTATGCCACCTTATTCTGAGCCGAGTAGTGATGGAACCTTAGTATTTCAAGTAATTGTTAGTAGCTTAATCTTTTCGTCTGGAGGTTTTATTAGGATTTTCCGTTGTTTCAATTGGCACCAAAAGAATTCTTTCTTAGTGTTTAGGTAATTTTGAATGAACTTGGCTATATACATTTTTGAAATCATTTCATTGGTAAGTGATCTGGGATAGGTATTCGCCAAAATTCATAGATAAACTCTTCCTGATCTGCTCTAATATCCGCTTGATTACGTGTAAAGACATTTGTCAGGTGCTGCATAAATGTGTTTGGTTTCTCTTTATCATCCCTTGCCCGGTATCCTCTTTCAGTCCTAATAGGAAGAATATGCACCTAAAGTTGACTTATATTCGTTGTTGCTTTTGATACGAGATAATCACTTAGAAATTTTTAAATTTCTTGATGTTTGTATAATTTATATTTTATGTTATTTTTTAGCCTCGGGTGGCATTTAAATTTGTCACTGGCTTTTGAAATTCTTCTTCTCTAATCTTACCCTTATTAAGTACTTTGTAGCGTTCTTTCATTTGCTTTTCAACCAACTTTTTGGATTGACGTTGTTACATATTCTATTGCTTTATCTAATTTGGTTTCCCTCTTCAATAAGATATTTAGGGTAAGTTTAGACTTTATCCATATTTAATATAATTCCCAATTACTTTGTTTGTTACATAACGTTGTCGATTTATTTTTTTTTCTCACTTACTTGCGGCAGTACTTAATACCGAGATATGATCAAAGGAAAAGTCTAAACAATATTTAACAATCATGTTGTTTTGAGCTATACCTATGAAAACGCAGAAGTTTAATAGGTCGGATATTTTTCGTCTATTTGACAACCAATACATTGTATCCTACAGATATCTTAGTGGACAATATACAACAGACAATGCAATAATTTCATTGTTACCTTAAACTACAATGATGGTTGTTTGCACATAAGATTGAGAATATTTTGGCAGTTCATAATGTTTTATATTATTTTCAATGATTAACGCTACCACCTCTGGCCTACGTTGTATCATAAACGTTGCAACCGGGAATTTTAAAGTTTTTTTTTAATGCAGCGTGAGTTTCTGAGATAAATATTACGTCAATGTGATAGTTTATGATCTTGTATTTATTTCTTGGCTATATTTAGATAATTATCTATCTCTCAACGTGTTTATATTTAGTGTGATAATTTCCATCACATAATACGCATTTTATATTATTATAATAATATCTTTGAGAGTGCACAGAAATTTAATAATCATAACATTGTACTGTAAACAATAATTGTAATACAATAAAAGCTGTGATCAACATATAATGTGATGTGAACTGTATTATGCCTTTGATACTTTATTAGAAACGATATAAACTCATCCGTAGACGACAAGGTTCATTTAAATATTAAAATTGAATTTAGACAAATTTATAATTTGTTGTAACAATTTTAAAGCCTAGGGTTCCAGAAAGAGCTTCTTGCTCTAACGAAGATTTCAGGTGATAAAATTTTTGAGAGATATTTCAGTCAAAACTAGAAATAAATTTTATTGAGATTTCAATCTTACCTTCAAAAAGTAGATTACAATAGAAAGCATATTATGTTTGGTTATAGATAGTTGGAATTAAGGAGCTAGACAGGTTTTTGCTTCTTCAGTTTTGTGTAGGTAGCTTGAATATCAAGAACTAAGAGCTATTCTATGTTTTAAAATGTCAGACCTTTTTCCTTTACAACAAATTATTGCAACGATTGATTTTCTTTCAACATCGTAAGTTATATGAACTCGGCAGTGTGATTCATAAAACATCGAATGGATAATGCCACCGATTGGAGACTTAAATTGGCCCCTTTGGGCGTGGAAGGTGAGGGAATAATGGCTGGAAAGCTCGTTGAACAACAGTTGCTTTTTTAAACAGTTGAAATAACAGAAGCAATAAAACAGCAACGAAAGTAAATAATATTAAAGTTTGTAGTTCAGAATTGAGACATAAACAGAAATCATTACACATCTTCAATATTTACAATTTAGAAGGTTTTTTAGAACACTCGATGGCTTAATACAAACTACACCACTAAACGGATCAGAAAACGCTCTTAAAGAAACCAAATATTAAAAATGATGAAAGAATTGCAAATAAATACGTGCGAAACTTGAGTGCCAGTGTGCAACGCAAACTAATCGCAAATAAAAACGTTAATAATGCCACATCATACATTATACAAGTTTGTGCATCAAGTCTTACACACTACGACACTAATGCGCCTATTATACTCATGTGACAAATTGTGTACAACTTAGCTTTAATAATTAGAACTTGCTATAGTTATTCGATTTTAGTTCTTTTTCGGTCTCTATCTCGCCGAACCACCAATTAGAGTAAATGCCACTGCTTATTAGTATTTCCACGGCTAGAAATTGTAAGAAAATTGCTTGACAGATTTCGTTATGGAGTTGTATGATACAATTTGAGATTAACTTTTTTCAGAAATTTTTGAAGTATTTCCAAAAATAAGACACTGACGATTTTGAGCCGTTAATTTTTTCAAATAATTTACAGATTGTATAACAAAATGCATCTTCTTCTTCAGCCCATTTGTATACTCCATTGTTGGATGTAGGCCTCTCCCAAAGTTTTCCAATTTTCTCTGTCATATGTTTGTTGTATCCAGTTTCTGCCCGCTACTTTTACAATGTCGTCCTTCCATCTAGTTTTGTGTCTTCCAACACTCCTGCGTCCTGTGCAGGGTCTCCATTCTATTAACTTCTTGGTCCATCGGTTGTCTTGCCTTCGCATTACATGTTCCGCCCATTTCCACTTTAGTTTTAGGATCTTATGCATAACATCTTGTACTTTCGTTGGGCTTCTTATATAATCGTTGCTCTTTCTATCTTTGAGAGTTATACCTAACATTGCCCTTTCCATGGACCTTTGGGTTACTTGCAGCTTGTGAAGTAGTGCTTTTGTTAGTGACCACGTTTCTGAAGCATATGTCATTACGGGCAAAACACATTCATTGTATACTTTAATTTTTAGTATTTGGAGTATTTTTGATTTAAATACTTCTTTTAGTTTACCAAATGCCGCCCAACTCAGTCTGATTCGTCTATTCACCTCCTCGTCCTGTCCATCTTTATTAGGTGTTATTCGCTGGCCTAAATATATATATATATATATATATATATATATATATATATATATATATATATTCCTGAACGTTTTCTACTGTAGAGTTTTCTATCATTATTGTTCTATTTCCTAAATTAAAGTTTGCCATGACTTTGGTTTTGTTTATGTTTATTTTTTTCCGACTGTTTTTGATACTTCATTTAGTTCTCTGATCATGTTTTGTAGTTCATCCAGGTCGTTGGCAAACACTACTATATCGTCTGCGTATCGGAGGTGCGAAAGCTTCTCTCCGTCGATGTTCAAGCCCTTTTGGTCCCATATTAATGTTTTGAAGATATCTTCGAGTGCTGCTGTAAAAGCTTGGGTGAGAGAGTATCTCCTGTCTGACTCCTCTCTTATTTCAATCGGATCCGTACATTCGTGGAGCTGTACTTTGAAGCTGCTTGATTTATACAGGTCTTCAATTAAAGCTATGTAACGTTAATCTATCCTTACTCTTCGTAGAGCGTCTATTACGGCCCAGTGTTCAATACCGTCGAACGCCTTCTCATAGTCCACGAAAGCCATTACTACGTCAATGTTATATTCTCTAGTTTTTGTACAATTTCTCTGACCGATTGATGTGGTCTGCGGTCCCGAATCCTTTCCTAACTCCCGCTTGTTCCGGGGGTTGGGCTTTGTCCAATTTATTTTCAATTCGATTTGTTAATATAGTAAAGAACAGTTTGTGGATATGAGAGAGTAGTGATATGGGTCTATAGTTCTGGAGTTCTGAACGATCGCCCTTTTTGTAAATTATAACTACTTTTGCTATTTTCCATCCTTGGGGGATTATACCTTCGATTAAACACTTATTGAACAATTTTTGAAGCATTGTTAAGGTTTCTCTTCCGCTATTCTTTAGTAGTTCAATTACTACTCCGTCCTCGCCTGGTGATTTATTGTTCTTCATTTTTCCTAAAGCTAACTTTATTTCATATTTACTAATATCAGGGAGATCTTCAGTAAGATGTTTAGATAGTTTAGCGCGTGGGTCTTGATTAACTATTGGTTTTTGCTTCATTGAATTATATAGTTCCTGGTAAAATTCTTTCACTATTGTTAACAACGAATTTCTATCATTTATTACTTGTCCGTTCGCGTCTTTAATTTTATTTATTTGGCTAGTAGCGTTGGATATTTTTGGCCTGAACACTTTGCTACCTCTATTCTGATCAATGGTCTCTTCTATTATTTTAGTATTGTACTGTCTTATGCCATTTCGTATTTTCTTTTTTATAGTTTTATTTAGTTCAGTTCTTTCAAGTCTTAACCTGAAATTGTCTGTGTTGTTACTATGTCTCTGTAATTCTTTTCTTCTTGCTATAAGGTTTCTGGTGTCCAATGAAAGTTTATTATTCTCTTGTTTCCTCTTTTTCCCCAGTATTTCTTCTGCTGTAGTTATTACATTCTTGGTAATTTCTTGTTGAAGTTGATCTACGTTTTCATTGTGTATTTCCGTCATTTTTTTTGTCTAGCCTATCGTTAAACTTCTCCTTTATTTCGCTGTCTTGCAATTTTTCGATGTTGAACCTGGCAGTTCCCTTTGATATTAGTTTAAATCTATCTAATTTTGTTTCAATACATACTTTTGCGCGAACCATCCGATGGTCACTACCTGTGTTTACCTGATTTAAGACTGTTGCGTGTTGTATAATATTCTTATTATTTGTCATAATGAAATCGATTTGGTTTTTAGTAGCGCCGTTTGGGCTTTGCCATGTCCATATTCTGTGATATTTTTTATAGAAGTGAAACAAAATGCATATCTTATAGAAAATGCAGCTTTCTAAAATGCAGGACAGTGATCTCATTGAAACTTAGTTACGAAAGGTCTATACAAATTTTTCACTTATTATTAACGCAAAATTGTCAAGAAAAGCGTGTATCAAGACAATTATAGTAAACTTAAACTAATTTATAATCGGATTTTATTGAGTCATACTTAATGATATTAGTTTTGTTCTGTTGACAGAATATTAAGTAGATGATCAAGATAAAATATGCCCAAGATGCAGTAATTTGCAGAAGTTCTGATAAAAATATTATTGGAAGGTATATAATAATAAAGGTCTTATAAAAAAGAACTTTTATTACTATCTAATCAGGGCAAGCTAAAGTATTCGTCTAACCCAAGTTGATGTCTTATCAGGAAAACTGAAGGAAAATTGATTAATTGTATTAACTCTAAATTTGATCTCAGAAACTGAGTTCTAAGACTGCATATTAGACCTTTATATTTGAATACGCCTGGTATTAAAAAAAATTCGGACAAGAACTACCAAAAATATATATGGTGATTCAAAGATAAAGGGAAAAGTTGTGGAGTCACGTAAAATAAGTGCAGCGACCAAAATTAACAAACTTAAAAAGCTATAAATCTAACACTTAAAAAAGAAGAAAAAATACACCAAAAAACTATAAAAGGCAATCATTTGTTTATTAATAATATGGGAAAATGCGCATTACTGATGATAAAATAGAACTGCCGTTTAAGTGTTTTGTCTGTTTTATGAAACAAAATAGTAAATTTCAATTTTAAAAAGCTTCTTTTTTCAAAGCAACAGTCAAAGGAAGAGTGAGAAGGATTCGAAGCGCCACTGTCATATTTCAAAAGTTTTCATTGAGGCTGTTAGTTGTTATGTATTTCAATACGTCCAGTAGTCTATTGGCATGTTTATCGAGTCGTAAAGGTAGTACCACTAAAAGTTCTTGCCCCATTTGATTTCCATCAATGTCACAATAACCTTCGTCTGTAAGGGCTGACTGCAGGTCTAAGCACTTCTGTAAGAATTTATCCTTTTCTATATGCTAGACATTGTGTAAAATACGAAACATATTATTATGTGGGCTCAGTTGAGAAAATTGTCCATCCAATAACATGACGGCCGAGTCGAAAATATAAAAAAGAAGTTGCTTTTGAACCTCTGTTTGAGATCGATAACAGTTTCATCATGCGACTCATAATTTTATTTTTTTGAGACGCACTTGTGCTTCAGCTGAGAATTTTCGATCAATATCTAGGGTTTTGGCAATTTTTTTGCATCCACAATTGTTTCTTGAAAATCTTTTCCCGAGCGGATTTCTGTCAAGAAACTTTTTTTCAATCGGTTTAATTGCACTTGATAAATTTAATTTTCCTTTGCAAAACTTTGCTTATCATATTGATTCAAAGAAGAATTGCATGCTAAACAACTAAACAACTCAAAAACTTAAAAATAGCAGCTTTTTGGCCAAGCCTAATGTAGTGTTCTTCCTAAAAGCATCAGTTCTCGGATCAATTGGCACCTCGTAAGAAGCATTGTAAATTTTACCAGCCTGGTAACGAAGAGGAGTCACAGCGTCGGTGCGACTGAGTGGTTTGATGGTTAATGATTATATGTGTTTTTAACACGCTTCATTTATGAGTGAAGGTAGAAAATAACTATAAATTTGTGCACAAAACTCGAAGAATAAGCAGGGTCATTAACCACTATTGAATACTACGTGGTACAAAAAAGCTCTTGGGTTTATGCTAAATATCCTGGTCTGAACACTTGCATGTTTTCCTCTCGTGTTCGCCCCGTTGTCATGTCATTGACTACGTACATTGCATTTTTATTTATTTCAATTGGTTTAGGGATTCACCTGTCAAACTGTCTATCGGTATAAAGCCCAAAAAATGTTCTTGTGTGAATGATTCTATTTCACTTTCGCACCGCACAAATCGAATAATTATGGTCATTTCATTGATGTTGCTTACATCACGAGTGCAAGAAATAATAGAATAGTAATTTTGAAATCTATTTTAAGATTTATTTTTTGTCTTTGAAGCAAGTAGTTCAATTATTTCGTTTTGGATATTTTTATCTATATAATGAACATACTTACGTTTCTTTAGTGGTTATTCTTGGTAAATAATCAGCAACGACTACATCAAACTTTTAAATAGATTCCAAAAGTTTTAAGTTTTCTTTATTATTTTATATGAAATGGAGATGTTTCATGTTATGATAAAAATTCAAACAAATGTTTTCAATTGGAATACCCGGTTCACACGTAAAGACATTTGAGATTTACTAAACAGACGGCAGCAAAAACAAAAAACTGTATCTATAGAGTAAATCAACCACCTACGTGAAACTACTTTACAATTACACATTTGTCTACGATAATTATTTACGTAAAATCTACGTCCACTTTATTTAACAGAAAGCTCAACGTCAGAGACTTGTGCTGATCCACGCCGGACTAAAATTTGACGAACTATGTCCGTTATTTTTACCGGCCATTCTCCTGGACCGTGTGACAACAGTAGTTTTCTTTCAGGTACCGAGACAAAAGTTTCTTCTAATTGTTCCTCTTGTTGGAATAATTCTAATTAATTTATATCTCCTGACTCTTTAGTTTTCCTTTAGAATCTTTACTAGTTTTCTGTAATTTGTTACCCGTCTGTAACAATCCGTTTGAAAGCTTGCTTCCTCGTATTTTGGTATGAGAAAATAGGAATCCAATTCTAATATTTACTTATTCTCTTCACTGTAAATTTGTTTGTTAGAGACAATTTAATTTTATAAATAAAAATTACAACTAAAGCATTAATAATAGCGAAAAAATGATATCTGAATCGACTTCGGCTTACCATAATTAAAATAAATAAGAAAATGTGTGAATCATTTTCTTTATATCTTAATTATTTATTGAGCTAATATAGCTTTAATTTGACTTTGAACACAGAAAAAAATAAGTACACCTACATCTAAAATCTCATCTAACAGGATAATTAACTCAATTTATCTTAGTTGAAACAGAAAATGGCGTGTTGGTAACGGAGGACTCAACCTCAAGCTAAGCTTCATCTCTCAAATCTTTCTGTTCGAACTTTTTTGAAGTTTTACACATAATTAGAATAGGGCCAGGGTTAAGATTAGGGCAGGGTCAGGGCTGCCGGTTTTTTTTTTTGGTAATAACGCAGCATTTCATGGCAGCCACTTGTTTTTCAGCAGCTACCCGAATTAGTAAAAACTCCCATAACCTCCTTTTTGTCCGCGCCCGGCCTTTAAGCTGCCCCTGAGTATTAGAGACAAAAGGAGCCGCGGTGGCTCGGTGGTCAAGATCATCGTTCCTCTGTCATCGAACCGGCGCGGGCGTATTCGAGTAAGTGCGATAAAAAAAATCATTGGCTGAGGCATTGGAATTAGAAGATCTTATAGTCAAATAGGTAAATTTATTATTAAATGTTTTATATAGGGGAAACTTCTGTTTCGTAAGATTGTTACGGACAGAGCTCGGTAATCTAACTAATATTGTAGTTTCATGTTTTAGAGTCAGAAAATACAAATATTAATAAACCACAAAGACACTGGCCGCACAATGAGGTTTATTACCGGAGAAAAGCCAAACCACACCCGCATACGAACGAGTCCCACGCAGAACCCTTAATTTTGCATTTAAATCCGATCAAATTGTGGCCAACGAAACGTGCATACTAAATTAATGGAACATTCATAGGTACAGGTGCATCATTGCTTATAATTATAACATCAACCTCGACACTGCAGAGTAAAACTACGTGAATTTCTCTAAAATTTCAACTTTTCATATGCAAATTAAGTAAATATGTACACGGTACCACAAGGCTAGCGTAATATTTTCACGGCAACTTCCTGCGTTACCATTAGTCGAGATTGTTTTAGAGTCACTGGATATAATTCCTGCTGAAACGGCAGCTTACAGAGCTTTCAAAACAATTACAGCGGGATAATGTTGCCCTTCCATGAAGTTTTCATGTAACTTCATTCTGCTGTAACACTAGAAACTAGTAGTGACTCGCAATGAGTACGTTTTCCAGCTGAATCCGGGCGGAACGCGGTCCTTTGTCATCCGCAGCGCAGCTTAGGGCGACAGAGGACAAATTCCGAAGTAATATTGATGACGTGAGCCTGCGTGGATCCGGAAGGATAATTCCGGATCCCTCATTAGCTGCAAGCTGCTCTAATTGAGCCTGCGACCTTTGTAGTCCAATTAGAAGTGGAGTTAAATAACAATACGCGTACCCTTTGACCACTACTTGACCGCGCAAAAGTCCCTGGAACTGACAGCAAAAGAGCCTTTCATGTGGCCATCTCGCTTATGCCCTAAGTGGCCTGTTATTCATTTTCAGCTTTGTAATTATCCGCTCGATGGCCGTGCTGCGGCTCGTGTTTAAATAAAATACGCCTTCTGTTATGATTCAATTTTAGTTGTTTGCGCAGCACAACAGGTCCGAGCGGGTTATTGTTGCGCTTTCGTTAATAGAATTTCGAGGCTGTCATTCCCTCCGCTGTAATTAATCAATCACCGTTTATGAGGCCCGCAATTAAGTTGCCATTTTTATATTTCCACGGGCCGGGCCGTTCGGTACATGTAAAATATAATTAAGCACAGCTGATTTAGGTGCATGCACGGCCCGGCTGAATACGCCCGTCTCGCAGGGCTCGGTGCATTATAGGTTTCGGTTTTTTCGCTATCGAACACCGGTGACCGCGCGATTTATCTCGCCCCGATTTAATTTCGCGGAATGCGCGCTGTCTTCCGTCACTGCGCGCTGCATTATGCATGCGCACATCGAATGCTAAATTTACACGTATTAACAACTATTGCAGCTGCTGTTCGACATGAAATTTAATGTATTCCGCATGCACATTAAAACCTGTTATCAATACATTTCAATTAATGGCTCGCATGAGAGCCAGTGATAACCGAAGACAGGTCCAGATGCATTAAGAGAAACACCGTGATGTGTGCGCGCAGCCGAGCACAAAAACGACGAAACTCGCCTCTGAATTAATAACTAAGAATAACTTTCAATTTGCGCACGAGAGGTTTCAAAATGGTTTCGAAAACAAGCTGTAGAGGACACTAGTGGTGTTAAAATTATAGGACAAGCATATGAAATACTGAAAATTGAAATGCTGCAGTATTAAAATAGTCATCAGAGCTGTAATTTACACTTAAAACATCGACAACCTTAAAAATGTTGTATTGTGTATTGAAAGTATTCAATGTATCATAAATATCAATTTATAATATACTTTTGTTCATGACAAAATTAAATGTTACTTTATTTATGTATTTTTTGTTATACAGGGTCTTCGTTATGATACGCCCGACAATTTTTCATTGTCATGAACAAACTTTTTAGCCAATTTTATGTTTGACATTAGTTATAGCTAGGTCACCGGTTGGTTAGAATAGGCTGATTAAAAAGTTTGAGAAGACAAGAAGTATATTGGCTGACAATTTATCAAGAACGGACAAATCATTTGTGAGACCGTAGAATAAGCGCGGGAACTTTATGAACAAGAACCCATAACTTCAGTATCTAAAGGCGCACCTCGACTCGGTGTGAGTGTGGGCTCTATGCTCACCACTCCCACCAAGAAATTAAATGTATTTCCATATAAGATTCAATTGTAAACGTCTCTGACCGAGATCAATATTGGCAAAAGATTTATTTTTGCAAAAGTAATGATGGAGATGGTTCAGACCAAAAAATTGATCATAAAGCACGTCCATTTCACGGATGAGGCCTACTTTTAACCAGATGACTATGTCAACAAGCAACATTTCCGACATTGGGTCATCTAAAACCCACATTTGACCAAAGTTTGTCGATTGCACCGAGAGAAAGTTAGGGTATAATGTGAAACATCCCACTATGGCAGTTTCCCACAAAATATGCGAATGAAGTTTATCGCACAAAAATTCTCGAGTAATTCATTTCAATTGTGAGGCACAAGAGACAAGTCACACACTACTGGTTTTAGCAAGGTGGAGCCACCGCCCATCAGATTTAAGGCATCTTTGACATCCTTACAGAGATATTTGGAAAGAGGATCATAAGTCTGGACGCCCCCCGTAAGATAGAAGGTGGCATCGATTTAAATCGATTTATCGGAGCAAACCCCAGTCCCTCAATGAACTCAAGAATCGTATCACGTAAAAGATTCTGGCTATTTCTGCGGACATCAAAAAAGCCGCAATAGAGAATTTCGGGGAAATAGTTGAAATGATTATCTCTAGTAAAGGTAGTCACATAATGCACTGAACTCTATTTTAATTATTCAATATTAAAATAAAAAAAAAGAATTGAAATTTTACCTTGCGAGGTTTTTTTATGATAAATTTTTTATCTTTTGCGTCACAATCAAAACCCTGGATTTGTTTTTCTTCACAAATTATTTTGGGTCAATTGAGCATGCATTTAGCCCTTTCTTACTACATATTTATTTTGCACCTTTCTGCGTGTTTTAAAGGTAAACATAAAAAATTATTTTTATAATTATTATTTATTAAAATAAGAAAATAAGAAATGACAACACACTTTAAAACTAAAAATTGCTGTTAGCTCTGATTTACAATAAAATTAATTGGTATAATAATGAAGTAACTCCGTCAACGCCGGTCCCAGGACAAAAAAAGGAGGAAGGGAGAAATAAAAACCATGTAAAAAATACGGTTTAGCTAGCTCGGCAGATAGCACCCAGTAAGAGCTTTTACCGGGATGCCAGGAAAGATAACCAACGGTTGTGACAACATAACAGAAGACTGAATTACGGTAGAATAAGGGAAAGAATTATTAATAGAGAGGTTTTTTTAGTTGCAGTGAGAAAGCACAACAAACTCAGTTTCTGGTCAACTAGGTTGGGGGTTAGAATGTTGGGTTTGCAATCTGTAAAATAAGTTTATTCGGAAAATGCAAACAAAAATGGTAAAATTGTAATAAATATAATCATAGTTTTATCATAAAAATCACAAAAAAGTAAATATAGCAGCATTGAGGAAAACAAAAAAGAGAAGTTGAGGAAACGCAGAAATAGATGAATTTATATTATTATTATTATTTGGAGTACAAAAGAGGATGGCACTAAATAAAGAGTGGCATTGTTAATAAAAAAAGAAATATTAAAGAAACAAAAAATTTTAATCTAAAAATAAAAACATAATTAAAATATATATCAAGGCCATGGGAAAAAGAATGGCAGTTTTTTAAAATATACGGACTAAGCAATGATGAACCAGCAAGTAGTTCTAGATGAAATTGGAGAAATGTCAGTGCTTGGGTAAGGTCAAAAACAAAAATCAATCGACAATGGGAATAAACTGATAGGCTTATGTAAATAGAACAAATTTGAAGATAGCGAATTGTTTCTTTTACTTTAAACACATTTATAGTTGTACTTGAATACAACAAACTAGAATGTTAAAATTAATTATACATGAGATTACTGTAGGACAAAACTATACCATCGACGTAACGGATGTCCGAGTATTTAGAGGGCGAAGTTCGGACCACTATCCACTTAAAGTAAAACTGTATTTTCTATGTAAAAAAACAAACCTAAACAGAAAACAACAAGTATAATTTAAAACCATAATTTAAAAACTTTAAGGACGAGAGTATCGCACATCTCTAGAAACCGTCATAATACTATAATAGAACAACTGTATCAGCGTATTAAGTAGACGTTGCTGAAAACAATAAATAAATCAATTGGAAAAACATACAGCGTAAAAAAGTAAACAAAAATATGTAGTGGAATAAAGAAGAATAATTAAAGTTATTCTTCTTTTCCTTGTACCTTAAGATGTTGAGCCCTCTGCCCACTTCAAAAATTCCCTTCTGTTTCTTCCCAACCTTCTTGGTTATTTATACTCTTTCTTTTTTTCTGCTATGTTCTCAATCGTGTCCATCCATGTTAGTCTGGGCTTTCCCCGTCTTCTCTTCCCTTCTGTTCTTGCTTCCACGACTTTTCTTGGCAATCGCTTTTTTCCATTCTCATCACATGTCCATACCATATTAATTGTTTTTTTTTAGTATTGATCTCAATAGTAGTCCTGTTTCCAGTTCTTCTTTTGTGATATTTCTTGTCCTGTTTCTTTGTGCGTTTTCTACTATTTTTCTAAGGTTTCATTTCTGCTGCCGTTATCCTGCTCTTATAGTTGTCCTGGATCTGTCAACGTTTTGTTCCATATATTAGAGTGGGTATATAGACTATTTTGTACACGTGTAATTTGGTCTCGTTGCTTAATTAAATTAATGAAAGTAATAGAGTAATTGGGTAATTGGGTAGCGGGTAGATACTCCTCTATGACCCCGATAGAGGATAGATCTACTTCAGGGAGGCGACCCTGCCCACGCGAGCCCCGACTCTTCCCGATCTCCTAACACCGGGGGATAGTCGTGTCCTAACCTTAAATCCTACTCACAATCTACATATTCTTATCCTCCATACACCTTATCCACTCGCCAACCCGCCCGGCAAGCGTGGCGTTTAATTGCCAAATCCCCATTGAATTGCAAAACTGCAGAATTCAAGGGAGGCCTACGTCCTGCAGTGGACTACAATGGCTATGTGATGAATAGAGTAAAATATATATGTCAAATGGATAAATATCAAATAAATTTAAGAAATATAGAAGTAAAAAAGAACTGTGTAAAAGTGAAAAAACTAGTCACAAAAGAGAAAAAAAACTTCTAATAAAAAAAAATTAATCGCAAATTCTACCTGAAGAGCAGAGGTGCAGAGCGCCCTAAAAGTATGTTGACAGAAAGATAATAGAAACCAATACTACAATCCACATTTAATAAAGACTAGAAAGCACATTACAAAAAGTTATTGGGAAATGATTAAGCAAAATTTATAAAAAAGGAAATAAAGGTATTTATGTACAAGAAGATAAAAGTGAAAAGCATATGAAGAATAGAAAATCTGGAGGCACAGGAAACATTACGACACAAAAATTAAAGAATAGTGCAGCAATATTAAAAAGAATAACTAAACTACACATTTTATAAATGTATAAATGAAAATATGGCTAGCAAAGGAAAATAGTGTACACAGTATTCCCATATATACTGTCATATACAGATTAGAACGGCAAAATGAAACGACTAACTATTTCTGCATAATATTTTCAGAATCTATTATATGAGCATTAGTAACTATAGCTATAGCGGATTCATTCAAAATGACCACCCTTCTACACAAGCTTAAAAGCATCAACTTTTACTACACTTTTCAAAACATTCTGTTAGCAGTAACCTCTGCTTTTTCTTTTTTACTATTTTCTAACGCATATATCAGTTAATATCTCGCATATCTGTTGTAAACAGCTGGTCCTGGATCTTGCTTAATAATACACATCAAAGTTTTAAAAATTTGCATCTCCCAAGACATAATCTTCTGTTTACGAAGCAGAGTTCGTTTAATTCGAATAATTACGATTTTGGCTGCCTGAACAGTCCGAACTTCTCGGATGATCCTTAGTACCTCGAATCTCACGAAAAATTTTACAACCCGATACAAAACATGCGAATAATGTCGAGAAGATGTAGCGTCTTAAATATTACACTTTTTTCAGTTCTACGTTTATGTAATGCACAATAATACAGTTTTTTGTTATCTCACTACATTAATAAATAGCCAAACTTAAAGAAATACAATGTTATTTATAACTTTAACAGAATTGCAAGGGTAGGTTAGATTTTGTAAGTATTTATGGGAATACTAGGTATATCATATTAATATACAAAAAAGGTTACCCACGAAAATATAAAAATTACAGAGGGATCACTGTAATACCGATCACTTAGCTGCCTGTATGGAATAGTACTTCGGGAACTTATAGAAGAAGGATACAAACACTATAACGCTAAAGAACAAAGCGGATTTCGAGAAGTATGATCTTATGTAGACAACTTTTGAAATAAATGATTCAAAAAAGTAATACAAGACGCATTTACTATTTGTTTATGATAACACACCTAATTCAATGTTGTGAGAATCGATGGAACAAAACTAATGTAAATAACACAATAATCAAAATATAATCATTACAATACAATAATAAAGAAAAAGGCTAGACCAATAGATGGTTAGAAAGCTAATTGGCCAAACAAAAAAGACTGAATGGAATATGGTTGAATACTAAAATAACCAAAAGAGAAAATGGCATCATTTACATACAGCACAAGTATTAATAGTATTATCCTATATAGAGCAGTAACATAACGCATAAATGAATCAAATAAAAAAAAAACTTACGGCATTGGAAAAAAATGCATTAAGATCTTATAAAGCATTTAGATTAGAGAGTGTACTCAACGACACGATAACGAATGGTATATGTTATAAAGAATATTACTCAAAATGCAGAAATAAATAATTAACATAATCATCATCATCAAGCCGTGCAATCTTAAGATTATGGCTGACGCATAGTTGCGCCTTGAAATCCTATTTATGAGGGGGGATTACTCCTCTTTCCTTTGGTTGATTACAGATCCTTGTGTGTCCTGGCTTCGCGAGTTATTATCTTCCACTCCGTTCTTTCCTTGCATTTCAGTTTCCAGTCTGTTATTCCCAATGTACTTATGTCTTCTTCTACTTGTTTTAGCCATTCTTTTTTGGGTCTTCCCCTTTTCCTTGGACCTAGTGGGGTCCATTGTGTTATTCTCCTTAGCGTCTCCGTCGGGGTCCTCCTCATGATGTGCCCCGCCCATTTCAAACGTTGTGCCTTTATAAATCTTGTGATAGTTTCTCCTCTGAGTTCGTCTTCTATTTCTTTATTGGTTTTTAGTCTTCTTTCTCCAGCTGCTGTTATATTTGGTCCTAATATTGTTCTCATTATTTTTCTTTCCGCTATTCTCAAGTCTTCTTCTTCTTTTTTGCTTATTATTGCTGTTTCTAGGGCGTACGTCAGTATTGGCCTTATTAATGTCATATACATTTTTATCTTAGTTTTCTTGGTGATTGCTTTGCTTTTCAGAAGGTTCATGTTTCTTCCATAGGCTTGGTTTCCTTTGAGGATTCTTTCTTTTATCCGATCTTTGCCTGATTGTAATTAACATAATACGGCCATGTAAAATAGATTGCCAAGAGCATCATTTTTAAAAGAAGAAAGAAGGCAAGCTCGAGAGCAATATGAGGGAGTCATACAAAAATAGCTGTGAACAAGAGAAATCACCAAAATGAAAATTTCAATGACAAAAACATTAAACCAAGAAATGGGTCCCTTAAAGCGGTACTATACAATCAGAAGCAAATACTATATTTTATATAAAATAACAAAAAAGGCTTAAAAAAGAGCGACAGGCATCTATTCCAACAAGAAATAACCAAAAAAATTTTGAAATATAGTACATTATATTCACAATTTTTAGCTGAAATTTCTGCAGAAAAAATTATTACATGAATGATTTTAAATAAACTTTTCCATAAAAAAGCTGAATAAAAAAAGTCAGAAACGAAGTCAACTGATTTGAATCTTAAGACTGCACCCACTTATGATTTAATATCTAGGAGTGCGTTGAATCCGATCTAGATCGCCATATTACGCTTCGGACATTTTCCAGCGCAATAGTAAGTGGCACAAATTATGTTAACCCCAAAACCTTCAACAGATGTTGTACCTCTCGGCTTTCAATAAGATGATGTCCCGCATAATTAAAATCAGTCTTCCACAAATTCCTCAGTGTTTAAGTTATACTTCACATATGTGAAATATAAAAGTACTCAGTTAGAATTATTAAAAATAAAATTCAGTGTACCACAAGGAAGCCTACTTGGTCCGGTGTTATACTTCATCTACAATGCCGATCTTTCTATTTCTAGCTGAATTTGTGGGTTACATCTTAATCATGTCCCCATATGACAATTCTGTTGTAGCATCACCAAATTTACAAACACATCTAAATCAAATTCAAATCTGTATCACAAAGCAAACAATAAAAACAGATGAGAGTAGGTCGACCCATAACACCTTAATATTTAAGAGACAAATATCCACTTGCGACTCAAAAATAATCAGACAGTACCTCTTTCGTACAGTAAAATACTTTAAAATTCACCTAGACAAGGATATATAATTAAAATGACACTTAAAATAGACGTAAACAGCTGAGTTAATAGTTTCGGAATATGTATTGTCTATTTGGAAAAAATTCACAGTCTTGCTAAATATACAAAGCTATCCTAAAGCCTCCATGGACCTATGGCGTACAACTGTAGAGTCTACAAGTAATTCAAATACCGAAATTCTTCAAAGATTTCAATCGAACATACATCGCATGGTATCAAATTTTCTAATTAATTAAGTTATCCAAATACCAATGGTAAAGAAGGCATCACTAAGAAGAGTGTAAAAAACTAAGAAAGACTTGATAAGAAACTTACAAATTATGATCTTTTGAACCTGACGTGCAGATTTTAATCTATGTATGTATACCCAAGTAGATGTTAAACACGATAAAACATATATTCTTTCTGAATTTCTATTGTGTTTGTGTAGTTATTTTAACTATCGATCTTTGCTGCTAAGTTCCGAATACAAGTTTGTTATTATTCTACCTTTGCTGTCTATAGACTTTTTAGGGCATATAAAAAATTTTAAGGTTCAACTCGATCGAAAGCTTTTGAATAATTTAGAAAACAAATATAGACATCATGGTTTATACCTCTGGAACAATTTACCAACACCTGTAGTGCAAAAATGGCTTCTGTTGTACCAAATCCGTTTTTAAATCCATATTGTGTTTCTTCTGCTATCGATTTATATTTAGATTACGTCAACGTGTAATATTAATTTATTAAACTGAGAAGTGTGCAACAGTCATAGGTTTTTGCACCTTTTAGACATATACTTTTTTATCATCTTTTATATTTCTCCTTGTCTTAACATATAACTTATGATCTTTGATTTAATTTTTATTTTTTATTGTTTATTTATAAGACTCAATATCTCACCATTCTTAAGAACAAAATTGAAAAGAAAAAAGAAAGCTAATAAATCGTGCTTTTTAAAAGTTTGAAAAAAGAAATAAAACAGAAGACACCTTCATTGGCGTTAAAAATAGTCAATATTTTGCACAACGCACTGTTGGTAACATTTATAAAGTTCCTAAAAATTTTCAACAGGTTCCTTTTTAAGAATCTATTACAAAATTACTGTCACACGTTCTCGGATTCCCGCTTCGATTTCGGATTGAAATAAGATGATATTAAAAAGAATGGATCCTTGTTAATGAAATCTTCATAGAATTATATTCGTTTTTCTTTTTGTTTGTCTGTCAGCTTGTATGGTACGAACCAGGAATAGATCTTTCGCCTATCCCAATCTTCTCAGACAATGTTACGCATTACGCTCTTGCTAATTCTTAATTTCTCCGTCATAAAGTTTAGTGTCAGCCACATATCTCATGCCGGCTTTTGTCACTCGCTTGGTCACATCTGGGATTTTGCTTGTCGACAGCTGACCCGAACGTTGCTCAGGTTCAGTCTTTTTCATCGAAAAAAAGTGTTTGAATCAGCCGAAAACACATTTTCTGTTAAGCGTTTTTATCCCTTACATTTACACCAATATTTCATGCGTCTTGTTCGCTGTTTTCCTAATTTGTAGCAGAACTTGACGTTTACTCGTTGTTCTGTTGTACTGTAACCATACCTTTAACCCTGATTACGTTCTACTGCCTGCAGCAGATTTACCTGGACGATTAGGCGTACTTTATGCTGAGTAGGGCTTTCCGAAATGTTTTTGGATAATCATGTACATGCGCACGTACCCATACTATGTTAGCGTTGAGATATTGAACATTTACCAATCTTTTTAGACAATTTTTATTTGTAAAGTGTGCATTATAGAATAGATGAGAAAGCAACGACTCTTGTGTTACTAGTTGCCGTTATTGTAGAAATATTTTTTAGTGTCAATAAAAAATTAATTGCGTATTATAGCTGCCTCTATGAATCTTCTTCTTATACAGATGTTGGCAACACTTATGGCAAAATCTTCCCGGTCTGAATAATGTATGGGTGTTTAGGATTGTCCAGTCCTTCTTTTTGAGCTACGAACGTCTCTTTGTACCTATGCCTGTTTTCCTTCAATTTTTCACTCCATGATTAACTTTAGAAATAACTACTCTGTGTTTTGGAATATGTGACCAAGATATGCAACTTTTCTTCGCTTTATTATAGTCAGAAGCTCTCTATTTCTATCCATTCATTTCACAACCTCCGCTTTGATCATATGGGCAATCCAGGGTGTCTTTGATAATCTTCTTAAGACCCACATTTCAAATGCGTCTAGTTTATTAAGCATATTGACTTTGAGAGTCTACCTTTTGCATAAAAATAACCCTTAACAAAGCAATATCTTAATTTCAGGTTAAGGCTTTTGTTGGTTAGTAGTTTTCTCATGTTGGGGAATATCTTCTTCGTTTGTTTTATTCGGCAAACTATTTCCATGTCCAGATTTAAATCTTTAGTTATCTAACAGCTGAGATATTTAAACTTTGAAATATGTTTAATAGGTTTTTTGTATACGAAAAAATTTACTAGGGTCATCGGTGTTTTACTTACAACCATCATCTTTGTCTTGCCAATGTTAATTTTCAATTATAGTTAATCTCCTTCAGACGATATTGTGTTCATTAGTCGTTGTAGCGCTTTCGGGCTGTCAGCAATTATAACGGTATCATTCGTAGAACGCAGGTTGATGATAACGTGTCCGTTTATTTTGATACCGTCATTTGAGTCTCCTAAGGTACGGAAAAAAATAGCAACCAAGTACACGTTAAAGAATAAGGGACAATACACATCCTTATCGTGTTGTATAAGGATATTTTCTGTGTTGTCTCTTCCAATCCTAACAATTTGCAATTTGGTGTTTATAAAGCGTTTTAATAATATTTAAATCGTTTCTATCTTTGCTCGTATTTTCAAGAAAATTTATTAGTTTGTTATGGTTGACGCGGTGGAACGCTTTTTGGTAGTCGATAAAGCACATGTACATCTCTCCTCTAATTCCGGCATTTTTGAAGTAGCTTGATGTTTTGCCTAGTTTTCTGTGTTTTATTGCCTGGATAATTTTGGATTTTAGTACTTTTGGAGACTTTTCGCTTTGTATTGATGGTGGATTACTCTTGGATCGCGTTTCTTAAATAGTTGTTCGATATAATACTTCCAATAATCAAGTATTTTATTAAGGTCTGTGATTACAGTATTATTGTCGTCGTTAAGTCTCATTATGTTTGAATATTTTATTCTCCGGTTTAAGCGTTCTATTTCTATGCATTTGCTTCTTAGCCGTTCTTCTTTGCTATACGTATCTTATTTTGAATGTTTTTGGATTTTCTTATATTCTTGTTGGTTTTGGTTTTGTATGTTTGTCTTTCTTCAATTAATAGCAGAATATCTTCGGTCATCCATTGATCCTTTATTCTGTTAATTTTTGGTCCAATAACGTCATTATTGATTGATATAATCGCATTTTTAAGATGACATCAACTGTTTTTATATTTGGGTTTTCGGTTTAATTTACTATGTTCTTAATTTTAGCGTTTACTTTTACTTGAGCTTTATTACGCATTTCTTCGTTCTTTAACTTAATGATTAAATTCCTTTTTTTAAAGAGTCGTTGCAGTTTCTTTAGTTTTATCTTGAGGTTTCCAATTACCGAGTTATGGTTCGACCCAATGTCTGTGCCTGGGTATGTTCGCACGCTATGGAGTCCATTTCTATATCTTTTATTAATTATTAAAAGTCAATAATAATATGTTGTGGAGACTGCCAATTATAGAGTCGGCTTGGAGAAAGCTTACACCAGCTGTTTGCAATTGTCAAGTATTCTTTTTGGCAAAACTGAATCAGTGTGTTGCCTCTTTTATTCCATATTCCTAGCCCGAAATCTTCTACAGTGTCATCAACACGTCATCTATAAATATATGCGTTTAATTATGGAAGTTACGCACACTCGTCAGTATCATTTAGGAAATCTAAAAAGTTTTAAAATAAAGTTTGTCTCTTACAAGAGACATATATAAGACATACGTAGTTAAAACTTAAGTTGCATTAGTTACACTATTTACTAATCAATTTAAAATTTAGTGTCTGGAATATTTATTCGCGAAAAATTTAAATTTCTTAAGGTAACCCGTTTAACCCACATTCTTTTAATTGTAGACCATTTTCAAAACACTGTCCTAAGCGATATGTAATTGAAGAAATAAGTAATAATTATTTGTTAGCTTAGAAAGTACAACGGATAATTAAACACCTTCCATGAAAATTGGAATAGCAAGTCTACACATTTTTGCTCAATGAACATGGAATACTAAGTAACCGTTCTTATTTCAAAATTATTGTTTGGTCTCTACTTTTGACCCTTTACCAAGAGAAAGGCGGAACTAACTCTGTGTGATCCATACATCTTTAGAAAAATCTTTTACAGAATATTTGTAATGTTTCGCTCTCATACTGAAAAATTTTATAGAGAAACTTAACATCCAGATAATAAGTTTTGTATCAAATAAATTTATTTAAAATATAAATAAGATGAAAGAAAAACAAAAGAAATAAAATATTGCAAACATACTTTACTACAGCTGCCAGATCAATTTATAACATAAAGGGCGAAAATGCGGTGCCATATAGGAGAGATTGCTACGCTTTAGAGAGTTATCAATTATTGGCCAACAAACCTGGTAACAACCATCAAATAAAGTCGAGAATGAAGCATTCTTGAAGTATCCTTTGAGCTCGGTTTGTCACTGGCGATACGTTCATGCACTTGACTTTGAGAGCAAGCGTTGATACCTAAACAAACTCAGAAACGCGTCGACGTTTACAGGAAATTTTTTCAAAATTCACGATTCAGCTTTTTGTGTCCCATAAAAATGCACTTTTGCGAGATCCGGACACAATTCATCAATGGCAAAGGAACGCCGTTTAAATGGGCCATTTTGAGAAGAAGCTAATAGTTTGTGTTTGGTGGATCTATGAGGGAATTGTGCATTGGAAACTCGTTTTGGACATTTGAGAAGTGAATCGTTGTTTATCTATAATCCACAATCCATAATCCATAAAAAGATTATTATGCAGTTAAACACAAGTTTTTGAGCAAAAGATTGAAAACTAAATGGGCTGCTATAGTCAGGGAATAGAAAATTTAGCTTACCTTTGATTAAAAGTTGTTGAAGTTGTGTTTTGATAAATAAATATAATTTATATACGCGCTTTAGAATAGTGCTAAAGTTATAATACATTGCTAATTAAAAAACGATATGGACCTTTTTAGAATAAAAAATATATTCAACAATCTAGAAACAAACAAAAATAACTAATGATTTTAATAATAGCAAAGTATCTGTTAGCGCAAGCCCCATTAATTTATTCTAAAAGCGGGGCTCCAACGCACAGACGATTTGTAATAAAACTAATAAAAATTTACCGACTATTAATTAATCACCTACTACTTACCCTCGAAATACACAAATAATAACGAACTATAAGTAATACAATATAAAATGTTACCTTTTTGGACAACTCTAATACAAAGTGAAAGTAATGATTCAAAAGCTAGTACTGGAATAACTGCCTTATATAGCAAGTGTCCATTTAAATATGTAAAGTAGCTGTTATTAAAGTTAATGAAATACGATATGGGTTATGAATTTAAACAATTTTAAATAAAAATTTAAATACAAATATTTATATATTTATTAAGAAGAGCTATAAAATAAATTTGTTATTATTGTGTTATAAACGAGAACCATTCTGAATTAAATTTGGATTGGTTAGTAGAAAAATAAAGGGAGTTATATCATTACATATTAACATAAATGTTTAAATTATTTATTACATTAAAATTTTAAATTTTAAGGTATTATTTAGCCATTCATAGATTACATTTAAAAGATTACCATTAGCTAAAAGCATTGGCTTGTTAGCAAAAAATCAATCGTGAGCTTTTTCTGCGAATTATAATATGGCTTTAAAGGCATTATGTAGAAAGATAACGCCCTTGTGACGTAAGTTGAAAAACTTTTTTAGGTGCTCATAATAAATCCACCAACAAAATTTAATTTCAGTATCAGAATCTAAACTTCTTAGGTTTCAGACAAGCTAAAAAATTCGTTCCGTTTTCCTGAACAGGCGTCAAATATAAACCCACTTTTTGAAACTGACTACCTGATTATCTTTGTAAAACTGCCATTCATAATATTACTATAAAAAACAATTGTCAATCTGAACGCCTTTCTGTTTGCAAAAATGATTTCACCGCGGATCTCAAAGTTAGTGAAAATAAGTAATAATAGAGCTAATTTATACGACCTCCGCATGCGTATAACTAAAGAAAATTGACTATAAAGTTTTAATAAAAACTATGAACTTGTTTTTAACAAAATTATACAATTACGGTTGAGTTTTTACTGACTTTGTACATATTGTATTATACAGTTGGTCCACAAGAGCGTCTGGACGCTTTTAAGACAAATGTTTCCTTAAGAAATAAAACAAGATACCGTTCATTAAGTACTACAAAATTATTAAACCCTAACCTAGTAAGTCCTAGACCAATATTATAATCTAATATTGAATGGCAACAATTTGACATGATGGCAACTAGGTTTGCAACATAAGAAAGGTTATAAATGAGCGCCATATTTTTTAATAGTTAATTAACATAATTTTTTTTAAAATTGTGACGTCTTGATTGTCGACTCCATAAAACTTTTAGGCAAACCGTGCAAATATCTTTAATATAATTATTTTAGGCATCTTTTTATTAGAGATATGTTGTTTAAAATTCCCATTCATTGTAAACTATGCAGCTTCACGGAGTATTTAATAGGGTGGTTTATTTCCACGTATTAGACCAGAAACTCCGCCTGAAGTAGTTGATGGGTAGATTAAATATCTCATTGATCTACCACTGTCGGTCCCAAGCTCGAATAAAAGAGGTCGGATCACCTACCTGTGAGAAAACATTAAATTGACCCTAGAACTAATAATACTGCTTCGGACAACAGGACTGATCACAGCGTTCATGACCTGGGAGATTAAGTGACATCTAAATTACTAAGGATTGCACGTCGAAACGTAAATTTATTCAACAAAGACCAGCAAATCCTGGTAGAATTGAAAAAGCATAAGTGGTAAACAACTAATACACATCTATGCTCAGAACGAGATACGTATAAATAATACGTTTTACCCACATACGTAAACATTTAAAAAGCAAAAAATTAAAGGCCAATAATTTATTATAAATTTTGTAATAAAAAACAGAAACATCCACTAGTAAAAAATATTAGATTTAAAATTTCTAAGTTCAGCAAATACCGAAACTAACGGAAAAATTAAAACATTGTGCAACATACAAAAAGAAAAGAACCTGAGAAAAACTGAATAACAAACATTGAATCCTTCAGCGACAACATGACTAAAAATTCTACCAGAACAGACTAAAACAGAATATAAATGAGAATTGGGTAAAAAACCTCGTAAGTGCATAATTTAAGAAACTACAAAACAAAAAATTATTTGATTATCATATTTGAAATGCCAGGTCATGTGAATTTTTCTGACAAAGTCGCTGCAACGCTGCGTTTGTGTGATTGCATTCTTATACTTGTAGACGCTGCCGTAGGTGTTATGTTGAACACTGAAAGGCTGCTGAAACAAGCTATTTAAAAATGAATTCAAATCAGACTTTCCTCCGACAAGATGCATACTGCAAGCTGAGACATATTGTTGAAGAAATTAATGGGTTATCGACCTTATATTCAAATAAAAATATTTTAGATCGGCTACCCTTGTCGAGGTGCGGGAGCATTTTTTCTTTTTGATATTTTGTAAATATTATGAGGTAAAGTCTTATTAAAAACCTATGTCTGCACTAGGTTCAATCTAGACTCTAATGCAAAACCGGGACTGATTTCTGTGTAAACAGGCCCCGCTGGGCAGCAGCTGTGCGACCTCGAAAGAGTAGAGCCACAACTTCCACCCTCCCTTCTGCTTGGGTTAGAACCTATCCAATCCTGTTTGGGAGTTGCTAGGGTGATGAGCGAACAGAAGGTACGCGGAGCGTGAAACAACTTGTTGGGTATAACGTCCCGTCCGCTGAAATTCATTACAGACACATTGACGAACGTGAACAAAATGGTGTGCATGCAAGCTACCAGTCATCTCCTACAGCAGTTTGAAGAAAAAGGTGATGGATTTTTGAAATCTATAGTGAACACCTATAAAACGTGGGTGCATTACTTTATTCCCGAGTCCCAGCAGTCATCACGCGAGTGGCGGCATACCAGTTCTACCAAACCCAAGAGAGCATCGAAGAGCCGTTTGGCAGAAAAAAGTGATGGCAACGTTCTTCTGGGACTGGCAGGAAGTTATCCATGTAAACTTTTTGACGGATGGCAGAACAGTTAATGCAACTTATTATTCAGTCCTCCTGGCAACAGAAAAGGAAAAAATCCGGCCCAAGCGGAAGACAAGTGGAAAACGGGTAGCCTTCCTTCAAGATAATGCAGGCCTTCAAACGGCCAAAACAACAATGGAAACCCTCCGGAAATCATGTCAATAGGATGACTGATAATCGGCTGGCAAAGGCCCTTTGGTAGACCACCAAAGCGAAGCTACTAAGGCTGGGCGTCGGTGTCACAAAACTTACTATAAGGAGGATTTTATTAATATATACAAGACCAAATCCTAATTTAAGAAGAAGTACAGACCAGGACCGCTTCAAAGGAGATCAAACCCAAAAAGATTTTTTGTCGGCAAATATGACATCGCTCCAGTCTTTCCTCTGCATTTTTCTACCCATAGTTTTTCTGGATGCTTTTCGATAAATAGTTTTTTTTATCATTATGCATCCTACTTTAATACAATTATTAGTAAGTTTCAGGAGACTTGGCAAAGTTAACTTCTCTTTCTTGATCATTTCTTACCAAAGTTGTTTGTTGTCTCGATTAAACAATTCATTCATAGTTTTTGTTTCCTGGGATCGTTTTATACACTTTCGCTAGCAGTTTCCATAATTATTTGCGAGCTTTTGGGGTGGTGACAGAAACACCGCTTAGAATCTCTTAAAAAAACAGCATTCATTATAAACCAATACCATTTGCTTTGCCTGCAGCAGAGAAACTAAGTTGCAACTTGCAAAGTGTATTCGAGCGTGTTACAGCACACGTAGATTATCTCATACATTTAAAATATCGATCGGACTCTCTTGTCGAACTAAGTATATATTTTGTTATTAAGTAGTTGTAATTTAATTAACGTGATATCCTATACTTTATATAAGGTAGGTAAAAAGTAACTTAACATTCAAAAATTGGTAAAACATTCTACATTTCTGTTAAAAATTTATTAAAACATTACATATACTTTATTACACAGAAAAATAAAAGCAATTCATTAAATTCTAACGTAGTCACCGGTGGCGTAAACTAATTTTCTCAAACGGTCGGGGATGAAATGCACAGCTTTCTGAAGAATGTCGTTTGGAATACTCCTGAAAGCTTCTTGAACCCATGCCTCCGAGTTTTCCAGTGTACGAGTTTTTGCGCAATTTTAAAGATGCTGCAAGTAATGAATATCACCATCGGTGCTATTGCAAAAGAATATGCTGTGGAGAGAGACAACAGCCGAATTAACCTGGCGGACTTACATCACCAAGCGTCCTCAAAAAAAGGACGAACAGCTCGGAGAAGAGCTTTAGCCTCTCAGCAGGCATTTTTCGAGGAACAGGAGGGTCCATTGTATGGGTCAGGTATAGCTGATTAGCAGTTAAATCTTTAAACGTGTTTTTCTCGAAATGAGAAGTCTAATTATCCGATTGTCTTGAAATTTTAACTGGGTACTCTAAACTAAATTTTCCATACAGTGAACTAGGATATTTTAGATTGGATGAAAATTGACAATTTGGCATTGAAAAAACCGACCATTTTGTAGGCAAAAAACAGACTGTTTATTCATAACTATGTCATTTTGTTAGATTTCGATATTTTTCAAAAATCCTAGTTCACTGTATAGGAAATACCTTCTAGTTTAACGGCTTTTTTGGTTTTTTTATATCAGTTACTCAATCGACCGTAATCGTGGCAGCAGTGGGGGAAACTTTTTTTTGCGCTTCCGAAGTCGCTTACATCTCCATATTTTTTAACGAAAAAATTATGTAATATTGATCAAATATACCTAACTACATTCTCAATTTTTTAAAACATTTAGTTACGTAGTTTCCTTTAAAAAAATTTCCGAAATTCACCTAAATTTTAAGCCCTCACACTGGTATAGTCCCTTAATAGCATTCTACAAATGGAAATTTTCCCAGACCAGTGAAAGGTTTCTTAAGTGATCCTTGTTCAGAAGCCCCGTAAACCAATCAATGACTCATCTTCCCCTACAAGCCCATAAGTTTGCTACCATTGCTTTCTAAACTTTTCGAATAACTATTACTCAAAAGACTCTCTCCCATCGTCGAAGACAAAAAGCTTATACCTAATCGTCAATTCGGCTTTTTGAGTCCACACTCCGCAATTGAGCAGATTTATAGAATAGTAAACAACATCAACATAGGCTTCGAAGACAAGAAATACTGGTTTGCAGTCTCTTTCGTAGTTAACCAGGCCTTTGATAAGGTCTGGTACTAAGCTTATTAAGTGGCGAAGCGAAGCGGAGTCACTTACTAACTTCATGTTGTCCGTCTGTCTGTCTGTCCGTCCGTCTATCTGTTTGTCCGTCCGTCCGAGCAATAACTCGAGAACGGTTGGGAATTTCCAAATTCTGTTTTCACCAATCGACAGGTGACCAAAAAGGCTTGTTTGCTAGTGATTTTGAAACTAATTGGTCAAAGCTCAGCGTTAGTGACCTTTACGATTTCAAATTTCTACAAACTAGAGGGTTCTCAAATTTGGGCTACTGCTTCGCCACTCCGCTATGCGTTGCAAGCTTTGCAGGTTTATTATTCAAGTTAAAACGAACCATTCCATACCCTTACTACAGCATAATCAAATCTTACCTCAAAGAAAGATACTTCCAAGTAAAATTTGGAGAAGCAGTCTCGGAACTATATACTATTAAATCCGGAATCCCCCAGGAAACCGTTTTGGAGCCAATTGTACACGTTCTATAAACAACCAATATACCGACCACCCCTAATATAATTATAGCAACTTATGTTGACGATACGGTAATTCTCATTACGCATCACGATCCCAATGCAGCCGCCCGAACTCTACAACAGAACCTAAATCATATCTGCAAATGGTTCAAAGAATGGCGCTTTAAAATAAACAGCCACAAGTCGGTGCAAATTACTATCACCAGACAAAAAGGTATCGTTTTTGAGGTTACCATGAATAATACAGTTTTACCACAAACAGACTGGGTGAAGTATTTCGGCCTGCACTTAGGCAAAAGATTAACATGATAAACCCATATCTGGACTAAGGAAAACAATTCAATCTAAAATTAAAAAATTGATTACGAGTTACTAGGTCGTAAATAAAAGCTATCCTTTCTAACAATCTACTGATTTACAAAACTGTCATCCAGCTTTGGGACACTGCGTCAAACTCCAATATTGAAGTACTTGAACGATTTCAGTCGAAAATTCTTGGCACTATTTGTTGTGCTCCTTATTATATTCCCTCCAATAAAGAAATACGAGAAGATGTGAACATGAAAACGGTTAAAGAAGTAGGAGTAAAGAGTAGTGACAAATATCTTTAACGATTGGAAATGTATCCCAATTCCCTAGCACTGACTTTGATTGACAATAGTGATAAGAGCCTAAACTTAAACGTTACAAGCCATTAGATCTTCCTCAGCGCTATTAATATTTGTACTAGCACTTAATATATACATATAATTGTAAGAATACTCACAATAAGGAACGACAAAGGGCGTTTGTTCTAATGTATTGTCTTTAAAAAAAGTTAGCTATGGTTTATTTAGAGATTGTTTTCATCATGGCTTCAGTGATACTATAAAATCCAAGGCCAAGTTCTAATGTTTACTTACTTTTTATCAACTCTATACATCTAAAACATACTTAGAAGAGTTAGCAAAAATTTAATAACAATACCAATCTGAACATTTCATTTCTTACTTATACTCATTAGAGAAATTCAAGTTACTGTCTCAATTTTACTGCAATAAATTGAATTTATTTTTGCTTTATCTTCTAGTCTGTAGGTTTAAAATAATCCCACAAGTTAGGTTAACTTATGGGATAATAGAGATAGTTTGTCTGACAACTAAGTTAAGGATGTTTAAAGCAAACCGTGATGCTACTCTACAGCCTGTCGAGTAATAATTACATTATATTCTGGAATTTATATTAAATAACATCTTAACATTCCGTGGAGTGGAATGGTTCCTTTGTTCCCGTCTTTGAGAGGCTGCTCAAAGAGCACCATGCGCCTACCTACGGGTACGCGTCGTTCCTGGGTCGCAACAGGCGGCAAACAGCCGCCATACGTCATGCTAGGAACACCTCCACCCTCGCGCCAGCATTTCTTGCGTCGCTGTGCCTAATATTTCACAGTTATGTAAATGGCCCGCAGACGTCAGCTCTTCTCGTGCCAGACAGGCCATCGGCGGCTCCATCAACCAACGGCAGAATATTGGGCGAACGAGCCGGCCGCAGCTTTCTACTATTTATTACTCGGTAAACTGCTCACTTACATGCGATTGTGTAGTAAACATGAATTTAGTTGAGTTATTAAAGGTGGTTTCCTTTCGAGCGGTCTTCATTGATTTTTTGCTATCGAAACTACATAAACATAAATAGCGGAGAGAAAAAATCGCTACCACCCGCTGCAATCCGGCTGTAAATTTTGTTTAATTTTCGTGTCGAACACTGTGTACAACCGTTTATCACGACTTCATATCTCTGACGAGATGGCTAATTTATACAGGGGAGTGGCAAAATGACAAAAAGACATGCAACGATTTAACTTTCACGCGCTTAAATTTCTGGTGGCTTCTTACAATTAACAAATTTTTTCCAACAGTAAGTCATTAATCTAGTAGTTCAAAGAACGATAGTAAAATTAATTTTAATTAACTTCTGATAGTTCATAATTATTTAGATGTGCCTATACATATGTAAACTACTGAAATGACAGCTTTTCTCTTTTTATTCTCAAATATTGTTTTATTTTTAACTTAGTCTCTTATTATTTTTTAAATCCTATTTAAATAATTTACTAAAATGTTAAAAATCGTTTATACTGCAATATTGTCAATATATAGCTATATTTTAAAATTACATGTATTTATCTGTAAGAAATAACAATTTTTTTGTTAAAACCATTTTTTTGGCATTCAGTGTAAAATCTAACACATAACTCAATTTAATTAAAATTTAAGATTGCGTTAATACATAAAATCTATAAAATTTCTTGGAGAGTTATATTTTGATAAACGCAGTGGCTTTTTCAAAAAGGTACTCACACAGGTTATGGAGTTAGCTCCTTTCATGTTTCATTATCTTGAATCGACAATCTAACCGATTATACCGCTATTTATAACTTACGTGTAGAGCTAGTGCGCGCTTCTCTTGAGCTACGAACTGGGCGTGGACCGAATGAACACTACTAACACTATAATTTGGTTAACTAACCAGGCTGATTAACAGACTAACTTAATCAGGCTAAGACTAAACAAAGCTTTGAAAAACTTTTTGTAGTCTGAGACTTGCAGGTACAGAAAGGCTTCTTATGTAAAACACTGACTGGGTACTTGCGTCACCCGCAGAGTATAATGTTAATTATCTGTGCAGGGCGATAAAGCAAAAGCAACCTTGTACAGATATTGGACAAAATAATGGAAACACTTGTCAAATGTGAGACATGTTTTTACTGGTAACACTGGGCATTGCGTAAATCAACTGTCTTGTTTGTTACAGGTAATATGGACTGTGTGTCTCAAAAGTTGTGACCGTATACACAGTGCACGATAAAACGGCCAGCAAAGCATAATAGTGGTCGAAAAATAAAGCTACAGGATAGGGATCGCCGGCTCTTAAAGCGTATTACGAAGTTGTGAAAAAAAAACAACGACCAAGAAAGTGCCCGTAGAACCTAAATACCCTAGTGTAATCCAAAACAGTGAAGCGGGAACATTGCATAAAATGTGTATCCATAGTCCTGTTGCTATTGCCAAGCTCCTAATAACAGATGCGAATGCTCAAAGGCGACGTAATGGTGCAATGCCCACAAAAACTGGACGTTTAAGGACTGGCAACATATCGTTTGGTCGGACGAGTCACGCTTTATCCTTTTCTCCACCACTGGACGCGTGTTTGTTTCTCGAACACCCTCTGAAGCGTACAATATAGACTGTCTTGGCGACTCTATTATGGTCTGGGGCGCTATATCATAGTACATAGTACCTTTGCTACATTACAGGGTCGGATCACAGCAGCAAAAACTTTTGGGTGACTAGGTATGTACCCAATGGTGCACAATTTATTTCCAGACGGGAACGCCATTTTACAGAATGATAATTCCCCCATTCATATTGCTGGCCCTGTTTAAGAATGGTTTCAAGAGCATGTTGATGAGGTTCAATATCTTTTTTGGCCGCCCAGTCCCCAGACCTGAATATCATCGAGCCTCCCTGAGATGTTTTGGAAAATAGGGTTCGACGTCGATTTTCACTTCTGTTGTCTCTACTTAAGCTGGAGGTTGTGCTGCATGAAAAATGCCTCCAAATTTCATTCACCACTATTCAGAACTTGTATCTGTCTATTACGTCCGGAATTTCAGTTGTATTGCGTGGTAAAGTTGACTTCCACAAGTGTTTTCATTATTTTGTCCAATACTTGTATATATAATGACCACTAAAACAAAAGCTTAGAACATTCAAAACGAAATATTTAAAAACGTTTGTTTTGCGACAGTTCTCTAATAAAAAATGTTAACCGGTCCAGATATTTACAACTATAAAGAAAAAGAAAAGGTAGCAGGCTAAATTTTTAATATTACAAAAAGGAACTAAATGTGCATAATTTTTTAAATCTGATGTTGATTTTGATAGGTTTTACTAAATTTTTTTTTATTATAATTAGTAAAGTTATTTTGTTTAATTTTAAAACCAAAAATGGTGAAGTTTAAATTTAATAATATAAACACAAAAATTTGTATATTATTTTGAAAATAAAAAAAATAATCGGGTTAATTTATAGATTACTTCAAATGTTTGCCAATAAAATTTTAAATTCTATAATATAATAGTAACTGAAAACAGACAACCAGAAAATAAGTGGTGAAATATAAAAATTAGATTTTTATGAGAGGGGCGAGGTAATAAAATGTACCTTGCGATTAAAGATGTACTGAAAATTACTGGTTTTGTGACAATGCAATAAAATATGTACTACAGTATGCTCTCTCTGCCACTCCTTCAACTCTGACTCCGATAGCTGTATCTACCACTCATTGCTCAATTTTAATTTTCAATATAAATACCAATATTCCAGACGTTATTTTTTTTTAGTTGCAGAGAGCTTCTGCTGTTTAGATATTCATCAAAGGTGAAATTTCTCTAAGAGATTTCTAAAAACATACAGCCCTGGTAAACCACATTAAAAAAAATAAATAAACATATTCTAGTTCCTAGATTTTACTGTTGTACTTATAATGGTTTATAAGTATTATTCTCAAATATTTTATATGGATTCGCTTTAGTGGCTTTAAGCAGAGCAGACGTGCGTGCCGAGCTATACCTGTGATATCGCAGCAGCGGAGCCGCAGCCTCGCTTAAGGTCAGGCGAATTTATTTATTAATAATTTAATTTTTGCTATTTGAAGATAAGCCTGAATAAAACCTACACATTTATTTACTATTAATTCCACGCTTGAATTTCAACGAGTAAAGCCGTGCATGGGCTGCTCTTTGAGATAAATAAGTGCAACAGATAAATAGTAAGGTCAACTCCACAAATTTATTTTAAAAACCATTTATCTATAGCTTATCGTGTTTATAACTTAAAGTTACACAAAATAATTTCCAAACAACATATAAGCAGCAAGTAAATTATATTTACTTAACAAGGTATCAACCACCGAACTACGTGCAATATGCACCTCCACATACAATTTTAGACCCTCATGGACACCCACTTCCACCCATTTCAAATACACAAATGCCAACAAATTCTTCCTTTTCTCAACCACTTCCCATACAAATACCGGCACAAAATACAACCTTATCCAGCAGTCAACCAATAAACAACAATTTTCCAAACTTCAATATAATGCAGCCGCAAACTGCACAGTTTTCTCACTCACAAAATAGCACAGACTCATGGCAATTCCCACCAAAAAACGAAGTAGATATCATGAGGATCAAGATGCTACTTCTTCAAAGAAGGATTATTGGCTCGGTCTTGGTAATAGATTTGCCCTGCTTGCAGATGAAAACATGGACCAAAATGCACAAATCACTGAACCCAAACCACCACCGATCTTCATCTCGGGCGTTGAAAATATTCATCCATTAATTACCTTACTCAATGAACTGGCTAAAGATAAATACACGTTAAAGACACTATATAATAATCAAGTTAAGGTACAGCCCTCTCAGAGTGCGATATATACTGTGCTAGTAAAAGCACTTGCAGCTAAAAACACCGAATTTCACACACATAAGCCTAGACAAAAAAGAACCTTTCGTGTAGTACTGAAGAATTTGCAACCAACCACTAAAGTACTAGACATTAAAACAAGTTTGCAAGAGAAAGGACACGAAATAACAAACGTTTGGAATGTGAAGCAAAGAGGATCAAAAATTCCATTACCACTGCATTTCTTAGACTTAGTACCTAAAGATAAGTTCAGTTTGAAGCACCGCATGCCAAACGTGAAATTTCACAATGTCTGCGTTGTCAAAAATTTGGACATACAAAAAATTATTGTCAAAATAAACCACGTTGTGTTAAATGTGCTTCAAACCACTTAACTAGCGGTTGTCTTAGAAAGGTTAAAGATAACAATGTCAAGTGCATAAATTGCAATGAAAACCACCCGGCAAACTATAGAGGTTGTATAGTTCACAAACAAATTCAACAAAAATTGTACCCACCACTACGACCACGCCATATTGAGCAGAGAACTGTTCAACCGGGCATTCCGTTTGCCCAAATAACTCAAGAACATGTCAGAACTCCACAAAATCAGCCAGAAGTACCATCACCAAAAAACGAAATAGACGATTTAAAGCAAATGATAAAAACCCTCATGGATCAAATGAGTACACTTATAAACCTCATGTCAATGATTGCTAATAAAACAAATAATGGAACAACAGTTAAAAATAGCACTCTGGAACGCCAACGGCCTGTGCCAACATACACAGGAAATCAAATTATTTATACAAACCAATAACTTAGACATTCTGCTCATCTCTGAAACTCACTTTACCAATAGAAGTCACATAAAAATACCAAATTATAACATATATAAAACAAACCACCCAGATGAAACGGCACATGGAGGGTCAGCAGTTATAATCAGGAAAAATCTAAAACACTACGAACGAGCTGAATGCAGACGCAACAATATCCAAGCCACCAACATCAGTCTACTAGATACCCTAGGAGAACTAACAATCTCTGCTATATATTGCCCTCCAAGGCATAACAACAAATATGAGCATTACCTCGAATATTTTCGGACCTTGGGAAATCGGTTTCGGAGGAGACTTTAATGCGAAAAACACAATATGGGGATCCAGGCTCACAACTGCCAAAGTTATGTCCGCTTATAATCTGACTTATCTATCAACATTTCAGCCAACATACTGGCCATCTGACCCCCATAAGTTACCCGATCTTGTCGACTTATGCCTAATCAAAGGTCTTAACTCCAAAAAATTTGAAGTCAAGTCCTGCTTAGATTTAACGTCGGACCACACTCCAGTCCTAGTAAACATGAATACACAAATATTGGGTAAACTGAAGAAACCATCTCTTTGTAGCAAACGGACAGACTGGGATTATTTCAAAGAAAAACTGGACGAACTAGTAACTCTTGAACTGTCTTTGAAAATTCACCTCGACATAGAAAAAACTGTGGCAGACATCACACAAGCAATACAAAGTGCAGCGTGGCAAGCGACCTAACAAGCGACATAAACGAAGAACGCATTCGAGAAGACCCTCAGTACTATTACAGCAAAAAATCTCCGAGAAACGAAAAGCTCGTAAACGATGGCAGATTACGAGAGCCCCGGCAGACAGACAACGGTATAATACCCTAGCAAAAGACCCCAAAAAACTATTGTGTAGGATACGCAATGATTCCATACAAAATTATCTTAAAGAACTAACACCAACAAACGCAACCGATTACTCTTTGTGGCGACTCACTCGTAAACTAAAGTACCAATAACATCTACCTCCAATACGAACCAATCATAACACATGGGCAAGAACGGATCAGGAAAAGGCCACTGTTTTTGCTGAACACCTTGCCTCAGTTTTTCAACTATATCCATCTCAGTTAACTGCTGCTGAAGAAAAAGAGTTACTGAACCAGTTCGATGCTCCCTTTCAGATGTCTCTGCCTGTTTCTAAAGTTTCATATAGTGAGATTGAAGCAATCATACACCACGAGGTTAGCACTAAAAAGACACCCGGGTATGATCTCATTACTGGTGAAATGATTAAAAAGCTATCCGAAAAATGTTTTAAAGTATTGGTACAAATATTTAATGCTGTTCTCAGACTTGAGTACTGCCCATGCCATTGGAAATCAGATCAAGTCTTAATGATCCTTAAACCTGGCAAAAATCCAAATGAAGTGACGTCCTACCGACCAATAAGTCTACTTCCAGTCCTCTCCAAAGTACTCGAAAAACTCATACTTAAACGACTGACCGACATCGAAGAAGAACATGAACTTATACCCCCACACCAGTTTGGTTTTAGAGCACAACACGGAACTACGGAACAAGTCCATCGAATAACCAGGCAAATCCGTACTGATATGGAAGACCGCCGGTACTTCTCGGCACCCTTTGTTGATATAAGCTAGGCATTAGATAAAATTTGGCACCTCGGACTGAAATACAAACTTAAACTCTTGCTCCCACATCCGTACTACTCACTCCTAGCTTCCTACCTTTCCGATAGAACATTTCAAGCAAAGTGTCAAGAAGCCTACGCGGATCTCTATCCTGTGCAATCCGGAGTTCCTCAAGAAAGTATCTTAGGACCCACACATTACTCACTGTACACAGCAGACCTACCTCAAACAAATTATACAATCACGGCTACATATGCAGATGACACGACTCTTTTAGCATCACATCAGGACCCTATTTCTGCATCTAGAAATCTGCAAAGCTATCTGAATCTATTTGAAAACTGGCTAAAAAAATGGAGAATGGAAGCTAATGCAACTAAATCTACTCATATCACCTTCACCCTTCGCAAAGAAACCTGCCCTGCAGTTACACTTAATGGAACTCCGATACCCCAAAATGATGTAGTCAAATACCTCGGACTACATTTAGATCGAAGATTAACTTGGTGTACTCACATTTTAACTAAGAGAAAATAACTGGGTTCTAAATTTCATCAAAAATAAACTCTTATTGTACAAAGTGATCCTAAAACCCATTTGGACCTACGGGATCCCTATTTGGGGCTCCGTTTGCATCTCAAAAATAGAGATTCTACAGCGCTTCCAAAATAAAGTCCTTAGATCTATTGTCAACGCCCCATGGTACGAGCCTAATTCCTTACTCCATGCTGACTTAAAACTGCCTACAGTTCGTGAAGAAATCACTCGATTCAGCACTAATTATAGAAAGAAGCTGACCTTTCACCCCAATGAGCTAGCAAACAACCTGTTGCAAGAAGAAGACGAGCCAAGACTGATCTTCCCACCAGATTTTAGTCACTTGCCTAGAACTAAATTGCCATATCTCTAAAATACTACAGAGGATGTCCACTGGGACATTACTCTACATGTCATGTTATTCCTAGGATAGTCTTAGATTAAGTACACATCAATTGTATTTATAGTCTCCACCGAGACTGATTGTACAAATAAAAGGGGAAAAAATATTTTATATAATGTTGTTATAGTTTTGCTGTAATTTTTCACTAAGCTTTATAAAAAAATATTTAAATATTTAGAACTTCTAACCTAAATTTTGGTATTCAACATGTGCTAGTTTTTTTATTTCATTTTTGTCATTATCCCTAAATTTACAACTTATGCATTATAATTTGTGTTTATATATTTTTCTCAATATACTCAACATACAAAAACGACCATAATCAACAGCAAATTCAAATATTATTTAAATAACTTTAACTGCGAACAAAACTACTACCAGTTTAAAGTTGGAGATTTAGATGCGAAGGATTAGTTATCACTAATAAAACTTCAAGTAACAATTATATCAAAAGTATATTTTATTCAAGAATCATCAATTTTATAGAATATTGAATTAGAAGATGTTATTATATTCTAATGTTGATAATTTTGACTTGATTTCAACATTTTATCCGGAAAGAGTTCTGACAGTCAAGAGACGAAAAAGATTTGTCCAAAAGTGAAAACAATAGTACACAAAATGGGAAAATTTCTAAACAGTGTAACGCTTTTTTGGACCAAGAAAAATCATTATATCCTCTTATTTTCTACAACTGACTTTATTCGACAGTGTTCATTAGTTAAACAGATTATGTTCGATGAAACTTCTTTTGATTATATCAAACAATTTTAATAGAATAAGAATTAAATTTATATTCTTCTCAGTTACACATTAATTTAGATCTTTACTAAGAAGTTCTAGAGGCTTTTTTGGATATTCTAATTATTAAAAATATTATAATAATTAATTTTTTTGTTATTTCAAATATATCAAAATTAAGTTTATGCCAAGTAATTTTTTTCGAAAACAGCCCCATGAATGCGTAACTAGTATTTTGCTACTTTCTACGGAAATAGCTGCAACTCTTGTATCACCTCAAATCTGGAAAGGTTTTGTTCTGAAGATGTCCGCCACAGTTGTGGACGAAACATCAAGAGTTTCCCAACTCCGATCACGGCTTTATAAACCGAAAACTAGCCACACGATGTACCATAACACCGGCCCTGAAAGTCTTCGCATCTATTTTGTGTTCCCTAAGCTTAAAGTGGCAATTACAAGGACTCATTATAAGAATATTCTACGGACTGAAGCAATCTTGACCGTACTATTTAAAACAGTTTCCAAATGGGAGCTATAAAAGTGATGCTTTAGAGAAAATTTGCCTAAAGCAAATAAAAAATATATCAAAGCTAAAGTTCGCTTTCCTTCTGGACATCCTATGTATTTAAGCTTTTGAATTAAAAGTAACACTAAAATTCTGATTTGTACTTTTTAAGTCAATTTATACTTTAACAGTTCTTTGAAAAAAGTCTACCTGTATATCATTACCATAATTTATAATGTATTTCACAAGAAATCTAAAATTTTTATATTGGTTACTTTCTCATTGGCATACTATCTAACACGCAGTTTTAGCTTTTTGTTAATTTTAGATGATATATATTTTTTCAAGTTCAGTTATGAATTTAGTTAATGTTTTTCATTAACTGCAATCCATTTTGCTTAAATGTTATTTTTATTTAATTATTATTTTTTAGATGCCATTTTGATGTTTTTTGTATTTTTTCTTTAAAACCCATCTTCATTTTATGTATACTTTTGAAGAAATTTCTTTGTTAAAGATAATTCTGACAAACTGTTTGCTCTTTATGATAATAATTTCATTATACCTGCAGAGAGTATTTTTTAACATCTTATTTATTAATTTATATAATTTATTTATATAACCACAAGTTTCACTTAGAGTTTACAAAAATTCCAATTACTGTTTTATCAGCGTACATTCACTTTTGAATCTCTTATCCATTTTAGATCAATGCATGTATCATAGTGTTTTGTAACTTGAAATTTGGTTGCTAACGGTTAGCTTTCTCTTTTTCTTTGACATAAATACGAGTTGTCCCGACAGTATCGAACCATATAATACAAAAAATTATATTATCATGAATTTGATATTTTCGAGACAGACATCGTACACGGAACATTCTGATTGAATAGATTGACTTATTATTATTAGCGCACTTAGCGGCACTGCAGCCACAATAGCTTATTGTGCCTACTAACATGCACACTTAAAGTTAGGACATCACATATACCCATGGCTTGCGCGAGACTCGAACTCGCCTTCGCCAGCTCAGGACAGAGGAACGATGACCTTGACCACTGAGCCATTACAGCCTTGATTGAACGGAACATAGTTTGTGAATTTAATTTTTACTAAACCAAATAAACTAAAATAGTTTTTGTTGAAAAGTTCCTATAAAAACTGACTTATTCATTTTGCAGTCAGTAGTCCCATATTTTAATCGCGTGTTATTATATATAAAATTGCCAGCACTAAAATTTTTACGTCTGCCATTTACTTTTATCACCATTAATCAAGGTTTCCAAATTTTTTCAAGAAGTTCAAGAAGTTGGAAGGTGCGGTTAGTTTTAAAAGACGCGGGAAATATCTCTGAATTTGTAATATATATGGCAGCACCATAAATTATACATAAGTAGAATTACCGCTATTGTAGTAAATGTTATTTTGCATACTTCAAATTGCAACGTTTAGTGTTTAAGAGCAACGTGTAATGATCCTTTTGCGTAGTGAAACCATCATCAAAACCATCGCCAATTGATTGAGACATGCGGTGAAAGCGCTATGGATGTTAAAAATGTGCGTTCATGGATGCGAAAATTTAAAGAAAGTCGACAGTTGTGCGACATTAAATCGAAGTAGTTCGACCACGAACCAGACGGACCGAAACCATGATTGCGCGAGTGGAGGAAGTTGTTATAGAAGACCATCGATTAGATGTGCATGATGACCTGAAAATTCAGAAAGTTGGTTCAAGGTGGGTCTCACAAATGCTGAGCGACGAACAGAAGGCTGGGCGGGTAACAATATTTCAGAAAATATAGACGCTTGATTTCGCTATGAATTTTTGACCATGAAGGACACTTTCTGTAGCCGCTAATTTTCAGCGATGTTCCAGTGAGTTTAAAGAAATGTTCTCAATAGCCATGGTATCATGACGACTATGTTGAGAAAAATATGTACGTTAAAACGGAGATTACGTTGAAGAGCAATATAAATTTTAACATTCTTGGGTAAGTACTTTTCAGAAAAGTTTGAAGATCTTCGGACTGAGTGCACCTCGTATGGCACGTAGGAAATTTCGTCCAGCTTGTGGTATTCACTATCTATATTAAAAGTCTATGTTAAAAATCATGTTTTTCCTTTTCAGTTACACAATACTTTCTGACTCAATACTCCCATATATGCACCATTTTTAGTGTTGAAGTATTTTAAGGAGGAAAATACTGACGTGACATGAGTCAACCATCATAAAAGGTTGTAGCTTGTGTCGGAATTAATTTGATTTTCTATTGTACCGCAACAACCGGGGTAAGACTACCCACGCTAATTCATTTGAAATGTAAATATTGCGGCAGCCACATTTTGCCTTTCCGCTAATAACATGCGCATCCGATTAACCTGTCGAAGCATCCGCCCCGCGGCCAGGCCAAGCTGCGCACTTAAAGCCAACTCCAAATTTTCAACGCAAACAAGTCGCGGGCAAATTAGGGAACTAATTTCGGGCCGTATAATTTAAGGACGACGGTTTATTACGCTGACCACCGGTTAAGTCGTCAACGAAATTCCGCCGGTATTCAATTTCATAAGTGTCAGTTCGGCGGACAGAACATGATACATACCGAGCTTCGGGCAATTTACAGACCTCGCTTGGCTGCGGAGCGCCGGCCAGGTGCGCCGGGCGGCCCGCGCCGCGGCGCTCTACTTTTGTGCCGTCGATGGGCGCCCGAAAACCCAAAACGAGAAAAAGTTAAATATGCACCGGCGGTGCAATTAATTATTTGATTTGATGATTAGTAGTGGACGACGTTTAGCCGCGAGCTCCGCTGCTCGCTGAGGCCTCCTCAAACCGGAAATTTGGTTATAGATTTTCTGGCTTTTGTGGGACCTGGGAATTTATCACCGAAGGGAAACGGTAAATCTTCCAGCTAGATTTTTAAATATATTGGTAATTAACTTAATTAGTCTATTAAACCGAAATCAATTAAAATGATAATTAGAAACTTACACAACCGACAAGCTTTTCTGTTGATTTTTAAATTCCCAAATTCTTAAAATTTGTTAATTAACCTTTGTATTAGCAATCAAATATTATACTTAATCAAGTTATGTATATATTTTTGGTAATTATTTAGTACCTCAATGTACTTTAAAGCCTCTTTAAGCCCCATCTGTCGATGGGGTTGAGAAAACTCAGAAAGTAGAAACACCAACAATAGATAAACGTATCTAAGTTTTTGAAATAGTTAGAATTGATAAAGGCGACAGCTATTTAATCTATTAAAACGTGGCAAAACAAATTCGATTAACCAAGATTGTGAAGATCTGAAATGAGAAAAATAAATTAATAATATCACTTTGAAAAAAATATCTTAAGATCTTTTGACTTCCAGCTTACTACCGTAATGGAACCTGCTGGGAGCCGAATTAAATCGTATATAAATATATTTTAATAGCACATGTTTATCGCTTTTGTGTTGCTTTAGTTTTGCCGAATTAATTGATTACTTTTCTCTGAGATGGGGCGGGTTCATGTGTTCACTTTTCTTTAGAGCAACTTAATAGCGGCCATCCCTCAGAATTTTAATTGGATGGATAGACGATTATATTACAAAAATGCTTATTATCACTCGAGAAATGCATTCCACCCCGTAGCTCATCTGCAATTATTGCATTCTTTATTACAACTCTTTAAAGTCCGGATTTTTGACTAAATTTTGTTTTATATGAATGATTTTGAGGTTATTTTTTCCTACGTACTAAAACATATGCACCTCGTCTATAACGCGTTTAAAATTCCCCCCTTTTTACATCTTATAAACTGCGCTTGTTGCAGGTTTCTTTGAATTCTTCTGTCAGATTATAGTGCGCCAAAATACATTGCAAAACAAACATCGCAAAAAGCTGTAGAAGAAGCTAGAAAGATCATAGAGTAGTGTTATAGGGCACATTGTACATAAATTACACCAGAATCATCTCATATCCAACCACTAATTCGGGTTTAGAGGCCAACACAACACAACAGAGCAAATACATAGAATACATAAAATATTCAATTACTTTTGAACACAAAAAGTTTTACAAACTGTAACACGAAGGACTACGATATAAACTGAAAAAGATATTACCATATTACTATCATGAAATCCTCACATTGTACCTGGAAGCCAGATGGTTCCTGGTTAAGCAAAAAGAAGAACAATCAGATCTATACCCTGCTGCTTCTGGAGTACCCCAAGACAGTGTGCTTGGCCCAATACTGTACACGATATATACAGCAGATCTACCCACAACGAACGTAACTACTACAGCCACATTCGCTGACAATCCTATAGATGTAACTGAAATTCTGCAGTACAACCTAACACGAATCGAAGATTGGATGAGAAAGTAGAAAATTCAAGTTAACAATTCTGAATCATATAATGTTACGTTTTCGTTGAGAAGAGCTACATGTCTACTGGTAATACTTAATAATGCTCTAATCTCACAAACTGAAGACGTGAAATACCTGGGTATGCACTTGGACCGGCGACTGACATGGTGCAAACACATATTTTCTAAAAAATTACAGCAAAAAATAGAAAATAAAATCCTACTCTATAAGGCCACAATTCCACCTATCTGGACATACGAAACTTAACTGTGGGGTACGGCTAGTGAATGCAAATTGAAATCTTACAACGGTTTCGGAATAAAGTGGTGAGGTGTATTGTCAACGCTCCGTGGTATGTACCAAACTACGTAAAATAACCTAACCATGGAGTCAGTGCGCGAGGTAATCAAAAATTATAGTGTTAAATATGAAACTAGACTCACTGTGCACCCTAACGAACTAGCCACCAAACTAGCATACAATAATGACCCTAGAAGGTTAAAGAGATTTAAACCCTTTTACCTGTCCACCAGGTTTGATAAAATATGTTTTGTACCTAGCCACGTGAGAATAATGTATTTGTTTTAAATTAAATAGTTATAGTTAGATAATGTACAAAATAATAGAACTATCACTGGATAGTTCTAGGTGAATCATATATACTTGGATTTAAGAAAAGAGTTACCATATTTACTTATTGTTTATATATAACAGATTGTAAATATACTGCTCAATCAAAAACAAAGAGATAGTCATAAAACAACTTGTGGACGTACAAAAACACTTAACGAAATTGCACATCAGATATTTATGCAAAAGGTGCAGATGTTACAAACGAACTATAGTGATGAAATTGGTCTCTAGGTGCTATAGTCTTTTCTACAAAATAATCCCTTTAAAAAAGTTAAGGTGGTAAACAATTACCAAATTATTATTTGTACCACTATATTATTTTGTTTCTTAATTCTAATTTGTTTCTACCACATCTATGCTTATACAAAGATAATTTATTATTTATTACCTCTAACATAAATCGTGCAAATGAAAAGTTTTGCTCGGTAATCGTCAAATGCTGAGATTTTAATTAAAAAAAACTAACATTCTTCTCGAAGTTCATTATTGTTTCCTTTGCATTACTTAAAAACTTTTTTTTAATAGAAAAATATTTGTTACTGAGCACAGTCCATTCTCTTATGTTTCTCAACCATGATTTTCTTTTCCTTACCACACTTCTTCTTTCTCAAATCTTTTCTGGTAGCAAGTGTTTATAATTTTCATATCCCGTTATTATTATTATTATTATTATTATTATTAATATTATAATATATAAAGACCTCCCCCATCTACTTCCATGTGGATTTGTTTTTTGTTTTTGTCATCCGTAATTGATCCAGGTGTGTTGGTAATTTCTTCTTCTCATCTTTGATTAGATCTTCCTCTTTTTCTCTAACCATCTTTTGTAATCCATTTTGTAATCCTCTGCGCCCATCGTTCCGATTGCGATCTTTCTACTTGCCCCGCACAGTTCCATTTTAGTTGTTTGCATATCATCAAAATGCTTTTTGTTGTACAAAACCTTAAGTTGGTTACGGTTTTACTTCCTATGACAATGCTATATTTTTTAAGTTGTCAAAAATTTGCTCTAAAGTGTTGTTTACGCCTTGTTCAATTCTAAAATTCCCCCTATTCGTTTTGAGCCTTATTTTTGCTTGAATGTCTCTATATAGTCCTTCTAAGTATCTTTCATACTTTATCGGTATACTCTGCTGTATTAAGGCCTGAATCATCTGATCATGTTCTGAACGCGTTAGTAAATCTGCAAAAGCTAAGTGTAGTAGTTTGTTATATTTCCGGCACTTCTCTATTAATTGGTTAATATTATGCAAATTTTTCATTGTTGGAAAACCACTTTGTACTGGTGGTTGGTTTTCATTTAAAATGCTAATGATTCTTTCTTTGATGATAGTTACTTTATATAAAGTTGAAATGCGTCTAATAGATCTGTAGTTTCTTTCTTTAATATTTCCTTCTTATGAATTAGTATTATTGTGGCTTTTTTATTGCTTTGGGGCATCTTCATCCTTTATTATTTTATAAAAAAGGTTCTTTAAAACCTCTACAGCTTTTTTGGGTCACCATTTCAGTTGTTCGTTGGTTATTCCATTATCTCTCTGAGATTTGTCTTTTTTCAAAGTTATTGTAATATTTTTATTTTTTAATTTTTATTGGTTGAGCAGCCTTTCTATAGCTTTTAAATATTTCCTGGTAATGCTCTGTTACAATTTGAATTATGCTTTTCTTTGTACTTCTTCCACTTTTTATTTTTTAGTTTGCTGATCAATTGTTTGTTTTGAAGGGAAGTGCTAATAATTTTTGAATGTCCGAAATATTATTAATAAAATAGAACAACGCTTATTACATGTAAGTAATTTTCTCTTATAATTAGTTTTGTTAGTAGCCTTTTTAAGTCGATAATTAAAATATGTATTGTCATAAATAATTATGCTGTTATACTGACAGCAGTGAGTATATTTACATAGTAAGTACTTTGCAACTTGTTATTACTAACTATTTATGGATTTAGTATTACTATTAAGGTTAAAAGTCAACAATGCTGTAAATGTTTGTAATTGAATGATTTACTGCAGGATTACAGTTATTATTCGCTGTTAGCAAACAACCTTGAAATTACATTTGCATAATGATTGTTAATAGGAGTAATAACCACACACGTAAAAGTCATTTCTAAAATGTTAATGACACATGGTATTAGCAATTACTGGAAAATAGAATGAAATATTTAACTTACTTATTTCTGATGTGGTTTTGCATATGAATGTGAACAAATTCCATCAGAAAATTGATAAAATAAAATAAATGATTTTTAATTTATATTTCTAATGGGCGTAGTAAAACTATAAAAAATATTAAAAATATAAAAATGCAGTTGCAGTGGTATCCTTGTTCTAAAACATTATTTTTGTTTTTAAAATAATCTCGACCCGTCTTGTTGCACAGTCATATAAATAGCTCTGAATGTTAAGTTCTTTATTTTTGCCACCTTCCCTTATTATTTGCATTATTTTCTATGGCAGTTCTGTGTGTTATCAATTTCGTTCACACAATTTATTTATGATTTTCTTTTTCCTTCCCTCCGTATAGACACTAGTTTTATATTTATAATATGGAGCCGTACGTTGTTTTCAGACAAATTTCACTTCAATTTGGCGACGTGCGCCACTACGTATTAAAATTTAATTTTTTATCACAGTCATTGTTATTAATTGCCCTTAAAGCTTGTTTTTAATAAATATCCAAGAGCTGTTGGTTTTAATTTGATAGGTGAAAGTAATAACAACAACTCATCTATTACAAATACGAACCCCATTAAGGCTGTGCTAGGCGATATATTGTTTGTGAACAAAAGTACGCAATCATCTCGTAAGGCCTGGCTATATCAATGGTTTCAAAGTATGGGTTTGGCATTAGTTAACAGGGAGCAAACTTTCTAACCCTGTTTCTAATTACTTTTTTCACCTACACGAACTTTTTTCAATCCTAACGGTATTTGTTCAGCGATAAGCAGACTTTAACGGTAACAAGGCCTGGTCTTCACCTGAAGGAACTCTGGTTGACAATTGTGTGGGATTGTGAGTGTATTATTTACTATGAGCTGGTCCCACAAAGCGAAACCGTTAGTTTAAAAAAATATTATTTCAAAATAATCAAATTTTAAGAAATAATCAGCTTAAAACAGCTAAAATTAATTAATAGGAGGCAGGCTCCATATGTTCTAGCCACTAAAAGCAAATTGTCATTACTTGACCAAACTGTTCTTATCTCCCATATTTTTTAAATATTATCCTACATGAGTATTATTTGTCATAAAAAAATCTTTGCAGTAAAAGTCTAGTTCGATAAAATGACATGAAAACACATTTGGGGAATGATTTTACTAACGAACTAGAGAAGAGAATATGGAAGGTATTAGAGGAGATGTGGCATCCAATGAACAAATAGAAAACGATTCTTTAACTTTATGAGTACAGCACATAATGACTAAGGTATTTTATTTTATATTATATTATTTTTATTTACGATATTAGTGGTATATTTTCTACATTCATATCTAACGTGCAATAATTTTTTTTAAGTACCTATTGGTATTTAGGTGTAAAACCAATTTTTGCGTTAATCCATTATCTTCTGCAACAGGTTAATTAGCAAAATCATCTCTTGATCATCAGTCTGGGTAAGCCACTTATGAAAATACTGAAAAGGAACAGAAAATACTCATTGTCAATATTCTTTCCTAGAATTTGATTTGCCTCTGTTTGATGGAAAAGTAAGTTTCTCCTTAAAGTAATATATAATTAGCTGCGCCAATGAAAGAAAGACAGTGTCTTTAGGTATGCTCAGCAATATGACTCTCTTCAAAATTTTCATTAGCGCTTTTAGTAGAAATCTTTGCTACTCTTGAAATTTTCAATTCAGTTGAATCTATTCATTTTGAATAATGGCTTTCTGAATTTTCTTAAGCCTTTATTGACTTTTTATTTCTCATTTTTTGCAATATGTGCAAACATTGTAACGAGGCTTAATGTTTTATATCTAATCGAAAAGGATAAGTGTTCTATTGCTTATGTGTCTAATACTCAATAGCAGAAGCTAATACACTCACTTCCAGTTTGAAGAAAAACTCTACTGCTATTAAAGAGACTAAAGTAAGACACCGCTAGACCTAAAATCTGCTTGCACGACCACCTTACAACCATGAGAGCTACAATTCTTCAAAACACTAACCAAAGCCTCTAGCAAAATTTAGAGACATATCTGGACTTCATAAAAACAAAAACATTTTATGAATTTTATAAATACCTATTTTTGTATGATTTCTGATTTTTAATAAATCACATGAGTTGAAAAAGATAAAAAAAATTTCTTGCACTGGCACTATTGATATTCAATAACTTTCTTCAGAAATACACAGAACAATTTTTATGTACATGGATGTGAAATGTAATGTAAAAAATATTCTATTTGCTTAGTTTCTTTGTTATGCTGCTCCACAGTATGCTAGGGCTCGATTGGCGAAATCAGTTGCATAACTAGAAAAAGTTCAATCATCACCGCTGGCTCTATGCCCGATTGTCACTATACATTTGTTAAAATGTTAAATAAAGATAAGTGATAAACATTGTAATGAATTTCCGAACACCTTCCCGTAGGAACACCGTCGTTCGCAGCCGCAATTTTTAACCCAACCTAAGTGTTATTGTCAGGTAGCAGACATACCATCCGGTCGCGCTGCTTCTGTACGTGCGGGACTCGAACAATGCGAACGTTCCAGGCGTTTTCAGGTCCTTCTAGTAGACCCCAAATAGGTATAAATATAGTGCAGCAAAGCAGCCACGGGGAAGTGAAGTGCCGATAAGAAAAAAATGTTCTGAACCAGTGCAGCACAGCTATAGATAAATATAGTATAATTTTACGCTATTGATTCTGTGTTACGTACATAAATAGTGTTGAGTAGATTTTTCTTTTTTCTTTTAATATTGTCGCTCATAAGTAAAGATAATGTAATAAAATATTTGAAAAAATGAAAACATTAAGAAAAGAGACATTTGTGGAAAACCAATTAAAATATAAGGTTCAAATAACATTTTGCTATCAGGTTTTTAAATATTAAGGCGCTTTAGAACTAGTTATTTTAAATGCTGAATAAATATAAACTTATCCACTAGATATTTGTAAACCATATGAGTACGTTGAAGTAAATTATTTTAAAGAATTATTACCAAAGCTTAATTCAAATTATGTGTTATTTAAGTTATGCAACTTATTTTTTTTTTAAACTTTGATTAAAATATTTGGTTGGATAATATAAAGAAAGTATATTAAACGTTGTGATAGGATCTAATAAATGTTTTTAAAATTTGAATCCGATTTAAAATTTATGATAGATCAGCAGTACTCCACACTGAATAGAACACTTATAATATATAAAGGCAAATAATAGAGTTAAAGCCAACCACTTAACTTATAAACAGTAATAATAACAAAATTTAAATTTAGCAAATATTTAGAATTCCAATTTATGTGCTATATAAAGAAAGCCTATATCAACGTTGATATGGGTTTCAAGGCGAGTTAAATACTTTGCACTCGCGCACGACACTTTATTTTTAACAGTTGTCACTCCAAGTTCACGATAGAATACTTCATTTCTCAGATACCATGGGGCGTCTGCTATTTTTCGCAATATTTTCGATTATAACCTTTGAAAGATCTCATATCAAATTTCTTGAGACATCATAATTACTCAAAATTGTAAACGTATGTTCAAATAGGTTTTAAAACCTTGTGTTCGGTGTGGTAAAGTAAAGCGCCATCTTGTTGGAACCAGATTGTGTTAATCATTTTTAATTCTTCGCCTCTTCGAAAACAGAATGAGAACTTCGATCTAAGGTGCGCTCACAAGTGTCATCGACATCATTTGCTGTGAGAAGGAATATTGTTTAGGACCGATATGGTGCAATACTGACTTTTCGGGTTGAAGTACTACAGCCAGTGACATGGACTTGACTTAGTATCTCATTTAGCTTTTCAATGCCAGGTGAATACGCATCGCGAATGTCTTGAACTCTTCAAAGATGTTGTCATCTTAAGCCAAGCGTGATTGTCGTGGGATGGTCAACAATATGAAGTGGTCGTTGAACTAAATCTAAGATATAGCTCTCAGCGATTTTTGAAGTAGGTATTTGCACTGATATACAGTAATTGCACAGTTCTGATGTGTATGCCAGTTTTGGTCTGGTTGAGGTTCTACTAGCTCAAAGTGGATTCGTAATTTTCATGAGTTCATCAGGTGTGGACATTTTACCGGAAAGTTCTGATGTTAATTGATGACACGATAGTATGCTCAAACTATAATTACACAGCGGAGAAATAATCGATTAGAAAATTGTCTGTGAATGATTTGTTTACTCACATGCTGGCATCGTCAATTCAGAGGCAAGTTTAGTGTTCGATCGAACTCTTCTCAATTTTCTAAGAAGTGGTCATTATACCATTTGAGTAATTTTAGACAATAAACACCCGTTCGGGAACAGTTATTGAATAAGACATCTCACCGAATGGTAAAATGATACGAACTATCGTCTGTCCTTCATCAATGACGTATATGTTGGTTATAGAACAATGTGACCAAATGAATATTTCCACTTATTGGTGAAATGAGCCATTTCCATTATGTGGAACATGGTTAGTAACATTAGCATTAAATATCATTGTTGCAAGTTTAAGTCCTCGCTTCAGTAATTCTTGTAGTACCTTTCCGGTAAGAAGGTCGTATTCTGGCACTTTCTTTGGATATGCTTTTGACTAATTAAGTATTGGACCTCGGCTAGGGTTATCTCTTTTCTTGGGAAACTGATCGAGAGTCTTCAGGTATCGTTGTATTTTTTTGGCTTCTTCTGTTTCCAGGTGGGAAGGGCTAAACTATATTCTTATCTCATCTCTGCCCTAATCACCATCACTTTTTTGAATTGGAAGTATTGCTTGTTATGGTTGTGTGTATGCATGCTAGAGGTTATACTGTCGAAGTTTGACCTAGATAGCGTCATTTTTCTTCTGCATCTATGTAAATATGATCGCTCCACTAGCAATGTGCACAAAGAATCGCGACTTGATTGCTCTGGTTAGAAAGTATTCCAATGGCTAAAATTCATCAGACCTTACGACACAATAGAGAGTGTTCTACCACGCAGAAGTGTATATAAGTAGATCGAGAAGTTTAAAAGTGACCGGACAAGAGACTAATAAGAAGATTCAGCAAGCCCGAGAAATGCTACTGGCAAATCGGCGAATGAACATCGACGATGGAAAGTATTCTTTGCGGATTAGTCATGGGCTTGCCTATCAAATCATCCACGACAAGCTCGGCTTTCATAAAGTTTGAGTGAGATGAGTTTTAAGAGAGCTTAGTGTAGAACATAAGTGCAAGCTCGTTGAGATCTGCTAACGCTTACTCAACCGCTACAACAAGAACAGAATAGTCACAGGAATAGAAACATGTAGTAGAAACACATCGGTGCATTAACGGTTTGACGAGCAATTGAAAACTTTCTTCTTAGATATGTAGGTAAATAACTTACTTATGGAACCCTACATTTGTGCAAATAAATCGAAAAATAAATGTGTAGATAATTTTTGACTTCCCTCGTAGAGCAGTTTTAAATTTAATATAAAAAATATAATCAAAATCAAATGGTTAGTTTGCTTCATCAAACCATTCGATCGTTTATTTATTAACACGACACAGCTGTACAAATGGGATGCTTATGATTCTAAAATAATAATGCGGTGAAGAAGCTTCTTTGTTGCTACAAAATTATGTTTACATATTTCATTGCATTGAAATCATGTAACTTTAACATCTGCTGCAGCATTGCAATTGGGAACAGCAAAGCGATTGCCTAGTAAAGCCAGACATGTGCATTAAATCTAGCGGCAAATCAGCACGCACTCGGCTTAAATTTTGCGGATGCATCATTTCAAACGCCAGAGCTAATTTTATGCAACAGCCGATAGAAAAGTAGACTCGCTCCGCCGCAATTAATTACTGTCCCTTCTCACTGCCCGCGCGTGAGTCCGGTTCGGCGGCAAAAACCCGCGAAATGAGATAAAATTATAATTAATTAAGATAAATCGCGCACCCCGCCGAGCGCGAATTTTTGCGGAAAGTAATTAATACAAAATTAGACTGGCGGCAGGAAAATGTATTACCTATCAAATTAAACGTCGGGACGCTATCGGATTTAATTTACATTAAATATATCGAGAATTAGATTATAAAATACGGGGTAGCTTAGATATCGTTTATCAAAATCACGCGGCGTGAAATTATTCTCGTCAACCTTTGGGTAATTTATTCACCGGGCCTTTTCGGTGCCGCGCTCTCGGCGCCTAAATCAAAACCGCGGCCGCTCCGAGGGCCGAATTAATTTTGATAATCGACAGCGGCCGCCCTTTAATTTCTTTCTGTGCCGGGCGCGCAAGGCCGCGCGGCGGGCGTCCGGACGCCTCCGGCGAGGCGAATTTTGGAAAAATCCGCCACGTCCAACTCGCGCCGAAAGTAATGAAACCGAAACTTTTCCAATTTGTAATTTTCAGAGTAATATTGTTCGAGAGCAGCTGGGGTTAGCAACAGCGGCGGTAATAACTGGCTGTGATGCTTCGGCGGAATGGTGTTTGTTATTTAATTATTAGTTCCCTGATAGGCGCCGGGCGGCAACCGCGCCGCAGCTTAAGTCGCTAATACTTAATATTTCCGCAAATGTGCCGCGAATATCGTTTGTATTTTGATTTCTCCTGGGAAATTATGGTGTTGCGCGCATACTTGTTAAAGGGCTTCCAGTACACTCGCGCTGAAATTTCACGCGGCCCCAATCGTTGCTGGAGCTTCTTATATAAAGCTCGCGAAGTTTGCGCTTTCGCTCCACGTGTACCCGAAATTGACGCCGGAGCTGTCGAAGCCAAAACAACGCGTTTTAAAGAATAACAAAATATTAATTTTTTACCACCGAAAATAGCGCAAAGTATACGGAATGCCATATTTTTAGGTGAAGCGTGAACTTTGGGTTGGTTGGTCGTCGTTTAGTTGGCTTCGTCTGTATCGTTCTTCGTTTCACGTTATTATAAAGGTTCATAATTTATCACAATTTATTTCAAAAACGGCAAACTATTTGAACTAGATATAGTATTTCATTACGTGTAATATAAATTGATATTAAACGCTATTAATTTCAAATACAGGTCAAAAGTATGAGGCATCTTGTAAAAATCACTATCTAGAATTGATTGTGGGTGTTATAGAAAAATTTATTTTTCTATTTATTAGCTATTGTTAGGTATTTAATGTTTATATTTAACAACCGCAGCTATTCAGAGCAAAAAATAAGATTTACCGAAAAAATACAGGAAGCATGATTCTCCAAGGGTTTGGTGAAAATTACTGAACATAAGATTCGATAAAGTTTGCGTTATATCCTCGGTCGTTTTACCGAACATCTGACAGTTCCACGCAAAGACATGTTCAGTACAATTTGCGTAATTTTCTTGGCTGTTTGACCGAACTCGCGGAGAATTACACCTCCCAGAGAAGAATACTTTTAAAAGACGGATTTAAAAGAGTCGTTTTAATAAAGTTTTTGATCACTGTTCATTTCATCAAGAAATTGGTTTATAGAAGAACCCTTTTTTAAATTTACATTAATATTTAAAAATTCAAAGTATGGAAAGCAGATACCAATTTTAAAATTAATGCACCACAAGCAGCAATATTTAAGGAATCCAATAGCATGGTCCGATTTTTACATCCTTATAGTATCAAAGTTGAGATTAACGTTATAAAACAGGCAACCTTAAAAGTTATATTAAGGGTCCTATCAAATTTAGCTTCAAAACAGAAAATTTTGTGTACAAAACATACATCTGTATTTCTTGAAAAATAATCTACTTGAAATATAAAAAAGCATCGGACTAATCATGTATCTTGTTTTTATATCTTTTCTCTTAACTTTATGTCTCTTATCATTTAAAGATGCCCATCTAAATTGTACTTAAGCAGTCTGCATAACATTATTGAATTCTTTTATACATTATTTTCTTTAAATTTATTTAATTTCTCCATTAGAGTTTTTACTTTAAGTTTTGAGAATAGGCCCTTTCTGTTATTGTTTCTTGTGCTGCCTGATTCTAGGCTCACATTCAAAAAGATCTTTGAAAGAAATAGACAACATCGCTATGTTAATTATAACGTACAATTGTTTTTAACAAAATGTAATTACAGTTGCAAAAACTCTAACGTAGAGTTCTAATGATCCAGATATAGTATGGTCTTTACACGTTCAGTTGACTCTGCCATCACACACTTTTTACAATGACCATGTGGGTTGCAGTTTCATCATAGATGAATAAACCTACCACTACGATGGTTCAGCACTAAAAAAATGCGGAGGCAAAACATGTATATACCGTCCAACCAATACCCTTAGAAAGGAATTCATTACTGCTATTGTCGGACACCCTCACATTTTTTCAATCCTTTGTTTGAAGGTCGTTATGAATACAAAACAATATTCACCAAACTAAAACGATCTTGAAAATACGGTGAAATGTTCACATTTTAGATAGAAAACCGATTCGGTAAAATCACCATTGGAAAGTCTCGGTTTACCGATATTTCTTGCAATGTTCTTTTCGACCAACCCCTAACCAGCTTCTGATAGTCTTTAGGGGTAACAGCATTCCAGCGTGTGTTTTTTTTATATCACGTTGTTTAGTGTGCCTGAAAGATACTCAGTAGGGATTAGATCTGGAGATTGGACTAGCCAGTCTAACAACTGCTCCTGATTGATATATATATAAGATGGCTGCAGCAATATATTGTTTAGTTTTGTGCGTGCTTCGCAAGCAACCAGCATCAGACTAATACCCCCTCCGTGTGAGGATGTAAGCACCCCACACTGGGGAAGATAATTTTCAGCCACTTGTCACGTCATATAAGTAACGTCAAGAGTATCAAACAACTGAATAACTGCCAAAATTAACCCCTATGTTACTACCCGGGTACCTGAGTAACCATTTTCGATTTTTACTGAAAATAGTTTTATTTGTGAACGTCAGATTTTAATATTCGCTCAGATTCCCATGATTTAAGTTACTTTGAAGATATTTATGTCTTTTTTAATGAAATTTAATTTAAAAAAAGTTTATTTAAGCTTAATCTTATTTAGTCGTAGTCACTCATAGTACCTAGATACCCAAACATTCGCTTTGTAAAATACTAGTAGGTAAATTTTAAATAATTTTTTATTGTAAATATTGAATATGTATTTTATAAAAAAAAAACAAAAATTTATTATTCAATTAGTAGAGGGGCAGTTTTGACAAATCGTCAATGTCTATGAATGTTCTTTATATACAGGTTTCTCACATTAAAAACATGATCTTCTTCGCTTGTGGGGGACTGAGTTACAAATATAACACCCGACGACAACTTTTCGTCCAGTTACGTCTCGTGCGAATTGTTTAGAATTAGAAGCAGTTGGTGTGGAACGAGAAATGGTAGCAATAGATCTACCTAGGATATAATTTTGTAGCTAGGATTTTGATCACTTGATTTAGCCATCTATTTTCGATAATAAAATACACAGTTCTTCATCTAGTTGCCTTAAGAAAACCCGGTGCCGGCCTGTTTTGCCCTTGATCATATTGGTATCACATGCAGCAAGAGCAAAAATTCCGACGACGTTATAGAAAAAGCAAACGGCCATCTATTTGTCCATCTTCTTATATTTATCAACTAATTTATCTATTATGTCAACGCCCGATTTAGTTTTATTGTAAAAGTGAATTACATCCGGTTTATTTTTGGGCCCCGATGTCACATCATCGTAATATATAGATAACAAAAGTATAACTGTTTCATTAATGAATTTGGTTTCTTTCATTTCCGCTGAAATGTATTTTTTATTTCATTTTAATATGCCAACAATAGTTAAATTCCAGGATAATGATGTATGTTCGCCCAAAGGAAAAGTTGTAAAAAATTATCTGTTGTGATATTACGTTTCGTGCCTTTGAATGGACCAGCTAGTTCTTTTAGAATTCTTTCTCCTTGATTAACTTTTCATCTAGATGCCGATTTTCAGGTGTACATTTGACCAGTTAGAGGATAATAATTTTCTGCATCATATATCCACTACACCTTTACACCGCATTTAAATGTAATATATCACATAAATTGTGTCCTTCCTCTAAATACGAATAATTGTTTATCGATTGTGAGATTCTCTATGGGTTTATACATAAAGAATGATATAAAATAATAAACAAGAAGATCAATAGCTCATGAATAAAGCTACCAAATACTGAAAAATTCCAGCAAGACATTAACAAAGTACTGAAGAACACCGACTAGGAAGAAAACGTTAATACCTTAAACAAAAAAATAATAAATACAATACTAGATAGTCAAAACAAATACTGTCTATAGACTAAGAACTTAATGTAGAAAAGAAGGGACTTAATAAGTCAGAAGACAGCAATAACTAAAGAGTTAAAAGAAATGAACAAACGAATATCAAAAGCTATAAGGAAAGATATAAGGAAATACAACACAAAGAAAATCAAACAAACCATGGAAGATAAGAACAGCATGAAAGGCTACGCAGAAAACTCGAAAATGGGGAGAGAGAAATAATTAAAGTTAAGAACAAAGAAGAAGCTGACAGCACAAACAGAAAAGAAATATTGAAAGTAGTAGAATATTTTTATCAACTGCTGTATAGAAGTCAAAAGAAACAGACTCGGCTTCAGATTTAGAATCAGATACTTAAACATCAAGAAAAGGTAATAAATCAAGATCACTACCAGACATTACCTCAAAATAAGTAGATTCGGCCTTAAAGAAATCAACAATAAAACATTTGGAGAAGATAAGGTGATTACTGACGCAATAAAGATAGGCGGTGCTTGCCTACTTAGAAAAATAAGACATTTGTACAATTTATGTTTGTACAGCAGTACAATACCAGATAAATGGAAAATGCTATTGTGATACTGCTTCATAAGAAGGGTGATATAGCTGAACTGGAGAACTACAGACCCATAAGTCTTTTAAGGCATCTGTATAAACTATTTACAAGAATTATAACTACGAGACTTGAGAAAAATTAAACTTTTTCATGCCAGATTTAGGACTAACGACAATATAAAAAACATCAAAACAATAACTAAAAAATCCATTGAATACAACAGGCCGCTAGTTCTAGTCTTTGTGGATTTCTAAAAGGCATTAGACACAGTTGAGATTGAGGCTGTCATAGGAGCGCTGCCATGTCGACTACAGGTACACAAGTTTAATACACAACATCTACAAAAAGGGGACACGATGTCCTCCATGTTATTTACAGCATTACTAGAATATGCTTTTGAAAAGCTAAATTGGGAAGAAATAGGCCTAAACATAGACGGGCAGAACCTAACAAATCCTTCGATTTGTGGATGACTAAATTTAATGTCAGACAATCTACACGGTATTTCGTCAATGCTAAAAGAACTTCAAGAAGTATGCAATGAAGTAAGCTTGAAAATAAACAGCTCCAAGGCCAACGCAGTCCCTAGTGAGATCTTAAAAATTGACAACAATGAAGTAGACCTAACAGATAAATATAGGCTGCTTATGAAAGACTTCAGGAAGTTTTTAAAGGTAATCTGCCGCTGATATTTAAAAGACATGCTGCCGGTTATGACACATAACTCCGAAACTTTAACTTTAACCAACTCAATGGTAAAACACAGCGAAAAATGTAAAGATCGATGCTCGGCGTGTCCTCCCTAAGACATCATATTAGAAACGAAGACTTGCGCTGAAGAACAGGCGTGAGTGATACAATCACACAGATAGCAAAGCTCAAGTGGAACTGGGTCGAACATGTGGCCCGGATGATAGACGGGGAATGGATAAAAAGACTGCTTGAGTAGAAACCCAAAGCCGGCAGAAGCAGAGGAAGACCTCTATGGTCGGTTGACATCAGAAGAATGGCCGGCAACTAGATTCAGGCAGCCCAAAGTAGAGAGTAATGGACGAAAATGGGGGAGACTTATGTCTAACAGTGGACGCAAAGGGTTGATTGATGATGATGATGATGATATTTCACTTATCGGTGCAGATTTTATCGTTCTTTACACGTTGTTCCCTCTTGTTAGCATCATCGAAGCAAAGAACTCTATTCATCTCAATTTATATTTCAATTAACTGAGGGAGTTTATTTAGCTCTGCGCATTTTTTATTTTTATGATTTGTGTTACTTTTGGATAGTTTTTATCTTAAGATTTTATGTTTCTGTTTCTTTCGATGGTCACTATTACCAGTCTTTTATTGTGTGCTCTCAGATCTTTTCTTGTCTCCTTTTTTATGACTTTTTAAGCTGTTTGTGCCTGTCTGATAATTTTTGTAATTTTCTTCATTAGATCTATTGTGGAGAAGCTGGTTTTTTAAACTTTTTTGTTCTTTCTTTTTTCCGTTAATTACAAAGCGTTTTCTCATTATAAGATTACCAATTCCTGTTTTATTTAGCACTTGACACGTCCTTACATAACTATTTGTAGTTACAGATTATATAGTCTATTTCACATTTTTGTTTCGCGATCCGGACTTATCAATTTGCACTGTTCCGGTTTCTCGTAGGAAGTATTCAAACAAAAGAGGTTATTACTTTAGAAAAATTCAACATCATTTCACACATGGAATTTCTGTTGCCTAGCTGGAATTTTCCTGTGATCAGTGTCTTCATTTTCCTATTTTCGATTTTGGTGTTGCAGTCGCCTGCAATTACTGCTTTGATATCTTCATGTACCTAGCCCACGTCGTTGCCTTCATGCGTGCTCAGTCACAAATATGCATGTATGATTTGTATCTTACAATTGGACCTTAGTTTTAGTTTTATATAAATTACTGTGTGATGGTATTTTTTAATTAGATGTTTCTATTACTTATGTATTATGAGGGATATGTCGCCTATATGGTCTTAGTAATGAGTTTTTCTAGAATAGCATGTGCTTTGATTATAATACTATTACTCTCTTTCGTCTGGGAGACGTATCTCACTTAATCCGATAACGTCTCATTTCATAAAACTTCTCTCGTGTTTTAGTTCCTCTAACTGTTCTTCCCTCATTATTGTTTGTATGTTATATGTAGCGATATAAATTGTAGTTGTTCTGATTACTATGATTACTGTGTATATAAATATTGGTGTTGGTTTAGCTGTGGCAGGTTTAGTAGTAGCGTTAGGATTAGTAGGAAAATTTTTATCATCTATCGCAAGAGGTTTGAATTGATTTTAAAACGTTTTAGGTAACACATATCCTTACATTTGTTAAGTTATGGCTTCATTTGCGTTTTTTGACTGTTGTCAATCATTGTCTATTTCGTGTATGTGTTAGGTGGGATGTTTTGTGTCTAAACATTTATATTTGTAATGTGTGGACTTTGCTGTGTATTAAGAATTTGGTTTTATAAAGCTGCATTTGCTGGCTGAATTTTTGGATAACCATAAGATATACCTGTTTGTTGAAAACAGGAATTTGACTTGGCTTAAACTAGAATGGATATATGTTTACCCACAAATCAAGACTTTTTATAGTAATCAAGTTAAATAAACTTATTTTGTTAAATGTCCTCTTAAAAATAAATTCTCATGCCAGCAGCCTCGAATTTATCGCGCGCGATAAACAACCATAACTTTCTTACGTTTAGCGAAACAAGTACAACCACGTCTTTACACTTTGAAATAGAACGAAAACTATCTGAATATGTAAAAATATATTCAAAGAAAATGACGAATTAAGAATTATAATTTGTCTAAAATCAATAGTAGCTTTCTCTGTGCAAATGTAAACTTTATCTGATCATTTATTTAAATTAAGTATAGGATTTTCTTCTCCTTTCTGTCGATGCACCAGTTTAAGTTAATTTAATTATAGTTAAGCTAAATGGTTCTTCATCTTACAGCAGAAGCAGCGCATCACTATTATAAGAAAGGAAAGATGATTATTTCCTAGAACATTGCTTTATACGTCTACCGTAAAATGATCATTAAAACATATTAATCATTAAGTGTAAATAGTTTATTGACCTATAAATAAGTGTTTAATATTACAAAATAGTGGCATCAATATAATTTAAGTATTATTATGGCTTAGTAAATCGTTAAAATTATCGCATTTGGGATAGTGCAAATCCATGTAATATTCACAAAAAAACAATATATGTATGTACAAAAATACACTATTTGGTGTATATTGCTGACTAACGTACGTCTTTTATCAGGTCCATTATCAGGTAATGGTAACCAACTTTTTTCAATTAAATCAACGAGTTGAACTTCGATGACATGCAGTTTCAACAAAATGGAGCCACCTGTCATACAGAACATGGAGCACTCATTTCACTTTAAACCAAAAACTTTCAGAAATGTGACATCGTCTGACCAACGTGGTTCTGCAAACTAACCCCGTTAAACTTTTTTCTCTGGGAATATTTGAAGGAAAATATTTATATCAACAAACCTTCTGCGATTCCAGGGCTGAAAGAAAACATCAGCCTTGTAATTACTGAAATAGAGCCCCATTTATGCGAAAGCATTATGAAAAACTTTGCTAAAAGAATCGCCGCATGGAGTCGTGGGGGGCATTTCATATCTAACTGCTAAGTCTGTACTTAAATTGTAAAGTACAATTTGACTACCCTTTATAATAATAAGCATACATTATTCAAAATAAGGATGAGCAATTATTTATCATAAAGCTTAAAGATAATTTACGTGTTCTAAACCGATTGTTTTGCATTTGTTTAGCTTAAAAAAGGTAGTCACATGTTAGTGCTGATGAAAATGGAATGATTAATTGCGGGTAGCCTGGTTGACTTAACAGCTGCAACTTTAGTAGGTTGAAGCGTGGAGCACGACAGTTTGCAGAACTTCGTGATCAAGGTGACAGTTCGAGCACAAACTGAGCGCATCCTTCTGTATCGAGGACCAATTCCGATGTTCTCACTCCTGCTGCACCAGCACTGCTTTCAGAGCAGCGGATGCGTGTGCAAGATACGATTGCAATCCCTGCCTTCATAAACGCCACCGCGACGTCCATTACTCACGCGGCCGCGCAAAAACCCGGTGCATCGATTTGACACGCATTTTGCGCGCGCTTTAATTGCGCACGTCGGGATGGCAACTCGAGTCAAACGTTTTTAATTTACGAAAATTCGAGTGTCAGCCGTGCGCTCCGAGCGCGCGCAAATAAAACATTCAGGCCGCGATTCTGTATGGTAAGCGATGCGGATGATTAAATTGTACATAATTTAGCTTCAATTAAACGTCTTGCTAGCCACACACTGCGGATCGCCCGGCTGGCCGCCACCGGCTTTCGCGAAATCCTGGCATTTAGCAATTCTTCACGGTCTCCGATTTCGCCGCGTGCGTTTTTGGAGAACTCCGGGAATTCGTGCTCGTGACTGCGGAATTTGTATTAATATACAAATTTTATGGGCGGCGTATGCTAATCGCGAAATTTAAGACGCAGAAGGTACTAATTATGCTTCGAGTTTTAAACGATGTTACGACACCGTCTTTACGTTTAATGACTTTTTTAGTCCGGAAAGTTGAATAGTTGCTAGAGGTGGTCATAACACGTTACCATATGCTGTCCGCTGCACAAAAATAATTACCATAAAATCAATAAACATGCAGTTAATCATAAAAGGAAGAAAACTTTAATATGTTTTTTTTAATTTCAGAGATTAATTCATTATCCACCACATGTACCGAGCGAAAAAAGTTTGCGCTTATAAGATAGTGATTAGAAACTTACATTACTTTGTACCAGCTAAAGAAATCAAAGGTGAGCTTGCAAACTCAGGACATCAACGTCAAACAGGTTAACTAAAGAACCACTTCCCTTGCTCTTTATTGACCTCTAACCCCAAACAAATAATACAACAGTATTGACCAAAAGTATACCTTCGAAACATCAAGAAAAAGACGTGGTATAGGCTAATGCGATGTCAAGAATACGGACACTTTAAGGCATATTGCAATAGACCATACACCTGTCTAAATTCGGGGGTCAGTGCGATTCTAAAAACTGCAAGGGCTGAAGGGTCTACAAAAACTTGATTGCACACCCCGCTACAACCCAAACAACGCATACATGTTGCAAAACCGAAATCGAACCTACGCTCAAACTGTACTAAATAATGGAAATAAGTAGACATCTTTCTGTGGTAGTATGTGAAACCCACTTCTCCGTTTAAATATTTTTTTATAATACATGATTCCACCTACAACCATATCTACCCTGACGTCACAGCATATGGCGGATCAGCAATCATAATAAAAAATTAGCAAAATATCAAACTAATGAAATCCAAGCTTCAAACGTGCAGGTAAACACCGAAAAGTGGAATCTAACTGTAACTTCCGTCTACTGCCCACCACGCCACACCATTCCTTTTGATGAACATAAAAGTTTCTTGGTAATTGTCTTATGGCAGGGGAAGACTGAAATGCCAAGCAATCCCATTGGGGCTCAAGACTCATTACCACTAAGAGACGCAAGCTCCTAAGAACCTAACTGTCAATAACTACATCGATCTATCTAACGGAGAATCTACCTACTGGCCGACAGATGCGGAAAGACTGCCGAATTTTCTGGACTTTATTATAACTAGTGACCAACCCAAAACTGTTTAATGGATTTAAATCACGTCCTGTTGTCAGACCACACTCCAGTTATTCTAAATATGTGCATTACTGTCATAAATAAGCCACACCTAAAGCTGACAACGAGATACACCAACTGGGAATTTTTTTTTAAAATACTTAATGAAGGCATAATTCTTAATATACGCATCAAATATTTAGCAGATCTACATACCGCCGCCCAGTATTTGACTAACCTATTATAACAAACTGCGTGGCAATAAATTCCGAGAATCTAACAACCAGCAAGGAGTTTCATCTGCACTCCTTTATATATCCGACAACTTATTAGCGAGAAAAAAAGCCAGAGAGAGATGGTTGCGATCATAATGTAGAAGGTCTATACTACTATAGAAAACTGCCCTGATAACTTGCTACAGCACTCAAAGAAGACCAAAATTTACACTTCTAGAACTTATTTTTGATTATTATAATCTATGGAAAGCTACAAAAATGTTAAAAATATCCACACCACCAAAGTTTCCGACAAGAAAACTCAACAACGAATATTCTCATTCCAACAAAGAAAAGATCGACATTTTGGATTTCGACAGAATCAATACCCGGCATTCCAAATGACGATATTGAAGACTTCCTTGATTTACCCCGTAGGATGTCGCTAAAAACGAGATTTGTAAGACTGGCACAAATTAAAACAAAAATAATTAAGTTAAACCAACACAAAGTTGCGGGGTATGGATTAATAACCTGGCAAATTCTAAAAACAACAATTACTACCTCCTGAAATCTTATATTATTGATAGAAATTTCCGTAAAACACAATGACGCACTTTTTCTATACTTTCCTATACAATCTGCTGTCTGTCTTAACTGTTTTCTATCTTATAATGTGTATACAGCTAACTTACCCGAAATAGAAAACACTATGATTGGTGCATTCGCAGATGACAGATAATGATTCTGCATCATCCTCTACAAACATGCAAATCGATCTAAATTTGCTTAACAAATGGTATCACAAATGATGGATCAAAATAAACCAATTTGAATCTGCCCAAGTAACATTTACTACTTGTACCGAAATCTGTCTTTCTATAACAGTTAACGGAGTTCCTGCGACTGCAAAATCAAATGTTAAATATCTAGGATACACCTAGATGAACGCTTAACCTGCAGAGACGTATGCGGAAGAAACAAAAATAGCTGAACTTCAAGCTCAAAGAGATGTATTAGCTCCTGGGTTATAAATCAAAACGACCTGCACCAACATAGATTTCTTTATATCAGTCATATCCAGTAGTGTTTGTTAGGTGTAGGTCATGTTTTTATTGCATATCTTTGACGTATTTGTTTCTTGTTGACAAATTGTTGCTTGTAATATTTTTAGAGATTTTGTTAGACAATTTTGTAGTTTGTTTTATGTTCATTTTAGCTATTATCATTGCTTTTAAGATTTTCCTCGGTTTTAAATTGAAATTGTATTATGTTTCTTAGTTTAATTGCCATTTTGTTCTAATGAATATTTCTCATTTTTACCATTATTGTTTGTGGAGTTTTGATTGTTTATTGCATTTTATGAATATTATCGTATGTATTCCCAATACATGGTGTTAACACCATCGTTAGCCAGTTCTATAGAATTATTAAACATAAGACATAACAGACAATTAGATTATCGCTAACAAAGTAACCCTTTTTCTTATTTATAATTTAAATGCCTCCGGTTTTTTTCCTCTAAATTACCAAGTAGTAAAAATCAATTTTAAATCAAAAATTAAATTGCTTTTTAGAGCCGGAAATCTTAATGTGTTTGGATTTTTCTATTAGTGAGACGATTAGGAAGTAATTGTAAGACGTTTGGTAATAAAGACCAACCATTTTTAATTTCTAATATACAATTTATTTAAAATGCTGTATATTTATAGCAGTGATTGATTTATAAAAAAGTTTTTTGGTAACTTTCCATTAGTCTTTGATTTTCGTTTCTTGTCTTAATTAATTGTCGTTAAAGTTTAGATATTTTATATTTTATATATGATCTTGGTTTGTGCACGCTTTACTTCCAATTATCTGATATATCTAACCTCTAGTAAAGCAGTTAAATGTTATTATTGTGTTATATTATTAAACACTTAATATGTGAACTATTTAGGAAGTCATGCGTCTGTTAATAATGATAAAAATGAAACAGTAAATTTATTCTCCTTAATGTTTCTAGGCACATCATTTAATTGATAAATAATTTCTAAAAACCTGGCACTAATATCCAAAACTTATTTCACCCAGAGAAGCTACTTTAAAATACATAACTTTAACACACGTAGTATCTTGATGCAATTACCTATGGTAAGACAGCTGTAATAATTATTCAAATAATTAGACACTTTAAAGTGGAAAACGTAGAGATATTATATTCAAGCATCTGCAGTTGCATCAGAAATATCAGTGGCACAGTAGTGTTAGCAGGGATCTACTATGCTCCTACAAATTCCACCATTAAAGATCAATTTCTCGATTATTTTGTAACACTAAAAAACTAGGGTAATTTTAACGCTAAATATCTCTAATGATGTTCTAGATCGTTAACAATAGTGGATATTTAAGTATCGGTAATTTTACTGACTGGTCCTCATGCTAACAAGATACCCGATCTATTTGATTTTTTGTGGCCAAGAGTATTTTTAAGCACTATACTAATATAATAATAATAAATTCCAATTTTGACCTAGCTTCAAACCACTTCCCAGTTACATTTGCGGTAAGTACAATCAAAACTGAAAAACCCCTTATTTATACACTGGAAACACTAATTAACACTACAGTCTGCTCCTTCTCTCTCTGAAGTAATAAATTATTGATAAAAATTAAAAGATATGATCTAGAAAAAAAAAGAAATAACAAAAAATCATGCCAACAACGAAGAATTTTCGCTGAAAAATACAAATGAATAGACAAAATAATTGAAAAGCTTGTTGAATATTAAAAATGGAATATTTTAGGATCACATTAGTTTTCTGTCTCTTTATCCAAAGGATACTGTTTTCCATGAAAAGCGACATGTAAAATGACATGATCTAATCAATTAATCCTCCCAATACATAAAAATGAAGAATTATATTTGATTTTTCAGCCTAATCCTTGCGCAAATAAAGGTGAAGGGGAATTAATAGCTGAATACTTGAAGAGCCTATCACAAATGTCTTTATCTATTAAACATTTTATTCCTGGGAAGATTTGTGAATAAGATAAAATATGGACCTACGGAATAATGTTATGAAGAAGTGCGAAAAAATCAAACATTAACATTATACAGCGTTTTCAAACAGTGTTAAGAATCATAGCCAAGGCTCCCTAGCATGTTAATAACATAGTGATCTCCACATATAACAGGTTAAGGGAGAAATTAAAATTATGCCGTACGATCAGGGTCTGATCAAAGTTTTTACAGCAATAGGATAATAATTTTTAATCTTTCTTTTCTCATTTTTTGTTTACTTAGAACGTTATAAAAAATTAATTGTTTAAACAAAACGTTTGATTTTTTTAATTTTCGCTACCTCTTCGTTTGCAGGCCGAGCTTTTACAATGGGGGCTTGAGCCGCACCATTGTTATTATATACATTTCAATACAGTATAATGCAGTTAGTAACTGTCATACTTAGAAAAATTCTTAAAACGACAGCAATAGTGGAAAAAGTATCATGACTGCAACGATGGTCTTTGTTGTTCTAATTGTGTTTTTGGTTTTGTATTTTTATCTTTTTTATGGTTACTTTTGTTGATCCTTAAAATCCTGCCAAATGCGCACATTCCTCACAAAATGTTTTATCTAAATCAGAAACATTCTTTTCCAATAATTGATTTTTTCTATGCCGTATTTTGTTATCTTTCTTTTGAGTGATGTTTCATAGACATTCAAAATCCCTAATTAATTTTTGTGTATATTATTTTTTGTACTACGTTGAGCCTCAGAGCATAATATGTTTCTACCACAAAGACTTTCGTTCAGAAAACTCGTAATTTCAAATTTGGTTTTCCCAAAAGAATCTTTTGGCTTTTTGTTTCTTGTGATATTTGTTTTGTAAACGTCAATTTCGCACATCTATGTTGTTGTGTCTTGCACCCTTGAAAACTCGCCGTCGTTTTGAAGGGTGTTTGTAAAAGCTTTTAAAGTACTTTATAAAGTAAGGACCTTTGCTGTGTGTGTACTTTCTTCTTGAAGCCTTTTATTTATTTTTCGAGACTTTTACAAAACATTATTCCAGAAATAAAACCATTGACGCCATTTTAAGACTCTTTAAGTTTTTCTAATACTATTTACTTCATATACGGATAATGAGCATCAAGAACCTCCTGGTATGATTTGTATAATGCTTGAATGGCATCAACACGAGCACTCTCGAGTTGTCGATAAAGTTTTAAAGATAAAGGGTTCTTTTTAAGGACAGATTGCAAGATATCCCACTTTTTGGTTAAAAAACTAAAAAATGTATAGATTTTTTATTTTAGAGAAAAAATTCAACAGAGTTAACAAGTTGTAAAGAGTAAAAAGGGATGCATGTAATTTTTTATTTTAACCAAAAGACTTTTGTAGCACCCATACATGTTCCTGGTGTTGTAGTAGCTTTGTCCTCTAGTTACTTATATCAAGACCTACAAAACCTACAAAACCTACTGTTAGAAATAAACATTAAAATCAATCAGCAAAAGTTCTCGCAGATAGCTCAGAGCGTATCTCAAAATCCAGTTGGTGTGTGACACCTCTGGCGTTGAGTCTTCAATTATGGAATAATACTTGGCATTGCATATCTTGGATCATATCTGTCTTAGCTTAGGTATACTAACTATATAACAAATTCACTGATAATTGATAATATGATTATTAGGTATGAGGGAAAACTCTTCTTTATTTTCAAATCTAACTACATGTTCGGCTACAAAGAATCGAATTTTGAAATTAGTTCTACAAAGCCAAGAAAATTACCATTTCTTACAGAGCCTAATATTTTATTGTTATTATAAATTGGCAGTTCACAGAAACTTAAAATCTTCACAACTTCAACAACTCTTAAGAGAACATTTTGCCAATACAAAGCTCCTCCCTCATACTGTTATTATTATTACAACTTTTACTAATAAATTTTGAAATGCACTTTTTGTATTTAGATTTGTTATAATCATTTATTATACGGTTATTTTTCTAATAATCAAACCCCTTAGTTTCTAGAACGTCGTTGCTTCAGAGTTTATGCGGCGCATAAAATATTCGTCCGTTTGATTTTGAATAAACCAACCAATTTCGGTTGTTGCGTCCTCATTTATTAACTTTCTACAGCGGAGCTTATATAGAAAGTTAATGAGATTATAATCCTGTCTGTCTGTCTGTGTGTCTGGAGACGCTATAACTTCCGTTCTATTCAACGGATTCACTTCAAACTTGGCATACACACATCTTAGGTCAGTACCTTTCAGCCAAATCGGTTGACAGCAACCGGAAGTGACCGTTACGATTTCGCACCGCTGTAGAAAGTTTCCTTTACGGTATGACACCGTTCTTGTTAACTTTTTGTAAAACAACTGATTGGCACAAAATATTTTTTCTAGTGCCGTTCTGTCTTTCAGATCGTTATGTCAAATGGCAATGTGGGCCACCACCTCCCGAAGTTTGTTTATGCATCACAATCCGGGGCCACTGAGTGAATTCAAACTGTCGTAGCTCTATATTTAATGCATTACAATTTGCGGTTGAAGTCATTGAATGGATGGAGTCGATTGTGATTGCTGATTTAAAAAAGCGAGAAATAAATGAAGTTAATATATCCAAATTGTTACTTACAAATTGCAATTTTCAAATAAAGCATTACGCATTTTGTCAGACCCAGCTGGCAAAATTTTGTTAATAAGTTGAATAGACGAATGCATGTCTTTCTGTTTTATCTGATAACAATGCAAAAATTACTGGAATCACATTTGTTATTACATAGCTGCTTCCCACATCAGCATGTATTGTGTATAACTAATAAAATTGCTTAGCACAGCTACTGAATGTCCATCAATAAAAAGCATTCGTTTTTTTATGAGTATTGTGGAAAATACAGGGTTTGTATAAAAAGTATCGAAAAAAGTTTCGAAAAAATAAATTTATTTGAGATACTGCTATAATATCTCAAAGTCTTCAAAGTACATCCCTTGAACGTCGACACACTTTTGACAGCGGCTTTTTTAAGAGTACGCGTGCAACCTTCTTTGATGGTCTCATTGTAGTGTCCTTTGAGGGAAATAGAAAATAGTCTTCTGGTTTCTAGTCAGGACTGCAAGGGGGTTGGGGAATCGTCCAAAAAGCCGGGGTCTTCTTCAACGCGTTGCAAAATGTCTTCGCAAACAGACACACGCCTTTGCTTTTAGTCGTCCGTCAAGAGCTTCGGGACAAGTTTAGCGCAGATCTTTCGCATCGCCAAATTTTTAGTGATAATGCTGTGCACTGTCATCTTATTAATGCCAATTTTATTTGCGACCATGCGCACACTTAAGCGACGGTCTGAATTCAGCACTTCACGCACACGTTGCACGTTGTCGCCGGTTCTTGATATCGACATCGTCTAGCGCGGGTCTCGTCAAACACACTCTCTCGGCCATCTTTGAAGAACTTGTGCCATTTAAAAACTGCAGTTTGTGATATGCTTTCATCCTTGACGAATCATGTCCAACGTCTCCGTACCGGATTTCTACTTCATTATCGGATACATCGCTTGAACATACACGTTTTTATTGACAAAGTGCTGACCCCCATTTATTACCAGCAACCATTTTTTGTGTTTGCACACCTATAATACAGGTCGACAAAAAAACTTTTTTGTTTTAATGCATAAATTCTGATGCTAGGCATCGAAAAACACCAAATATCCGTTCTTATCTTTTAAAGTTTGCTTTTGAAGATTTTAATTCATTTTGCGACCAGCAGGTGGTAAAACTGATCAGAACAGTAGTAAAATGCATATTACTTGCGTAGGCACAGTAGTGAGTGTTTACCTGTATCACAGCTGTAGCAACCATTCTTGTGTATTACTGAGTTAGAAAATGGCATCAAGACAGTGCAAACACTTTGCGTGTTAACTGCAAAAATACTTTAGAAGGTAAGAAACTAAAAATTAAAATCTAAAAAAGTTTCGAACATATTAATATTTTTATAACTTTAATGCTCAATAACTGTTAGTATTACGGAAAAATCATAAGAATTAACCCAAATTGATCTGAATTCTCATAATTTTTAAAATTACTAATATATATTCGAAATATTTACATTCTTCAACAGTATCAATATAACAGTATTTATGTTATTTTTTAATGCATAAAGCTTAAATTACATTAGTTGTTCTCGTTACTTTTAGCCTGCGGTCGAAGAGAAAAACGACACATGAAGTTTGCAGTGCCAAGGCTATGGAGGGAATCTAGTAATCATTACAGGACTATTATTTTAGCATCGTTAACCCAGTAAGCGTCGAGCTGGTGAAAACGCCAAATACAATAATCTTCTTCAACGTCTTCTCCAATACCCGTTCCGTCTCATTCAGAACTAGATAGTTTCGGAATTCAAAAGTCGCACAGTTCAACAGAATCCAATGCACCGCTTACCAACACCGATAACAGTGAATTCATGATAAAGTCGCAGAGTTTGGGCCACATCTCTTCAGCCCGACAGAATCGAATGATTTAATACGAGACCTAAACTTGTCCAAGAATAAAACAGAGATTCTAAGTTCACGATTCAAACATTGGAATTTGCTTGAAGATGATGTAAAAATAATAAATCAAAGAGAGCGACTTAAAAGTTTTTCACCAAAGAGACAGATTTTGTTACTGTAATGACGTGACTGGCGGCTTTTCATCGATAGCTTTTCAGCGATAGCTTTTCAAAAAGTTTGAAAGCCGTCCTTCTTTGCAATGGAAACCAATTTTCTAGTTTTTCCGTGGCGCATTCTGTAATGCTTAAGAAAAATTACTATAGTGTGAAAATGGTACTGGAAAGATTAAAATATATAGAATACAACTGGCTAATAATAGGAGATTTCAAGATGGTTGGTTTTCTGATTGGAATGCGAGGCGGGTATACTAAATACCCTTGTCACCTTTGCTTATGGGATATAGAGCAGATTCAGTACATTTCCAACAGCGTATATGCCTGATCAAGTCGAATTGCAGATAGGAAAACATAATGTCAAGTGGAAACCCGTTGTAGAGCCTAAGAATATGTTGATGCCGCCGTTGCATATAAAATTAGGCCTTATGAAACAATTTGTGAAAGCTCTGGATCAAAATTCTGAAGCTTTCAAATATTTAAAGGGATTCTTTCCCAAATTATCTGAAGCTAAAGTAAAAGCGGGTATTTTCGTCGGACCACAAATAACAAAAATAATGAACAGTGATGAATTCACGCAATTACTCGATACTAACGAAAAACAAGCCTGGAGCAGTTAATGGTTTTCTCCGAAGCAACAGAGCTGACAATTGTCAAAAGTTGATTGAAACTGCTTAAAAGCTTTAAAAGTATGGGCTGCAGAATGTCCCATAAACTTCATATGCTACATGTCCACCTAGACCAATTTAAAGATAATATGGGTGTCTACTCAGAGGAGTGTTTTCACCAAGATGTGATGGACTTTGAACAAGGGCATATGATGGGAGACTACATTTGGGGTTTAATACGAGAAAGTTTATACAAACATAAGAAAATCACTAAAAATATTCATTTTTGAACTTGATTTTTTATTATTTTACATTTGCAGGCTATTACTAATAATTATTATTAAATTAAAATGACTTCGATGTTCAGCAAAAATTTTTCTGATTGTAATTCATAATAAAATTATGAAAAAATTAGTCATTTTTCTTAGAATTCGAAAAATTGCTCTGGTTTTTACAAAAGCAAACTTTGATAAAAAATTATTTTTTCCTTTATTAGTAACGTAGAAGAAACCAAAATTTGACATTCAGAAGTCGGACCCAAAAATCGTGTCGACCGGTGGAATATGTAGGAGTATTTTAAAGTATTATACAATATGTATTTACCCAAGTAATAAAGCTGTTCTTATATATTCTTTTCCTCTGGTACATAAAACTATCATATAGAGCAGTGGCACATTCTTGTTAGTGCCTTGAAGCAGACCGAACGTGCGAGCCGAGCTATACCTGAGTTATAACAACGGCGGGGCCGCAGCCGTAGCCTTGCTTAAGGTCAGGCAAATTTTTGTATTTATTAATTTAATTTCAACGTTTAACTCAGTAATAACAACTGTTTCACCTTTAAAAACCCAATGACGTCAACAAATATTATGCAACACCAGCCAGCTACGAATACGCAAATGTCACAAACGTTCCTATCACAGCCTTATACATTCCCACCTAACCAACAGCAATTACTACAACCTTACATGCAAAATCTAAACCCTCAACAATCTCAATATTTTCTACAATCACAGCACGCCCCACAACAATTCATTTATGATCACCCACAGCAAATTAACAACAAAAGAATGATATCAACCAACGATGAAGAAATTGCAAATTCATCAAACGAAAATTCATGGCAAGTGCCTTAAATCCTAACCCAGAAAGCACCGACAACCAAACCGCAGTTATCATCCCTAGACCTCCTCCCATTTTCGTATACGGAGTTGCCAACTTCCCAGAAATGATAAAAAAATTAAATGAAATAATTGAAGAGGAGCAGTTCTCCTCTAGAAGTATGTCCAATGATACAGTAAAAATAAATTGTAACACCCCTGACACCTTCAGGAAACTGTCTAAGTACATGAAAGAAAACAATATCATTCACCATACTTACCAACCTAAAGAGGAAAGAGCTCTTCGAGTGGTAATAAAATACTTACATCATTCCATGGACACTCAAGATATAATAGATGATCTCGAATCCCAGGGCATAAGGTAAGGAATATCATCAATGTGCTAAGCAGAAAGGACAAAACACCGCTGAATATGTTCTTTGTGGACCTAGAACCAGCAGACAATAATAAAAGAGTCTACGATATCCGTACGTTATGTCATTGCGTTGTACAAGTCGAACCTCCAAGAAAACAAAACAACGTAATACAATGCACACGATGTCAATTATATGGACACTCCAAGAAATACTGTAACAGACCCTTTAAATGTGTAAAATGTGGCAATATGCACAGTACCGCCAGTTGCAAAAACTAGGGACACCCCAGCTACATGCGCTTTATGTGGAGGTCCACACCTGCGAATTACAGAGGTTGTGAATATTACCATCGTTTATACAAAAGAAACCCTGTCTCAAACAACAATAATTAATCCTCATATTACTCCAACATTATCAAATCTTAATCAACAAACACCTGCACCTATTGTTAACAACCCACTTCAAAACTACAACTACACTAAAACAGCCAACAATAATACTAATTACACACCACAATCACAGAATGTTAATACAGAAGATAACATCAGCGAACTGTTAAATAAGTTCTTAGAAGAATTCAAAACATGTTTAACCAGCTTTTACATCAGAATAGCATGGTACTAAACATGCTAACCATGTTAATTGGACAAAAGTAATGGCCAAGTTCCTTCGAATAGCACTTTGGAACGCCAATGGTATCTTACAACATAAAGAAGAAATAAAAACCTTCCTTCACTACAACCTAATTGACATTCTTTTAATCAGCGAATCCCACCTTACCAACATGTCATACTTTAAGATTCCCGGATACAAATTCTACCACACTAACCACCCAGACAACACAGCCCACGCAGGATCTGCAATATTAATAAAATACACCATCGAACATTATGTACTACCTGAATATGCAAAAGATTACTTACAAGCCACTTCGATAAAAGTTAAAACTCTACCATTTGACATAACCATAAGTGCTATATATTGTCCCCTCGCCACCAACTTAAAAAAGAACATTTTGAAGAATTCTTTAAAACGCTTGGCACTAAGTTTCTCGCTGGTGGCGACTACAACAGTAAAAATACCCTATGGGGATCACGAACTACTACCAGGAAAGGAAGAGAATTAGCCAAGGTCCTACACGAAGCGAAATACAATTTCTTATCAACGGGCAGTCCAACTTACTGGCCAACTGATCCCGGAAAATTCCAGACCTCCTGGACTTTTCGTCACTAATGGCATTTCAAACTCCTATTTGGACATTGTCCCCAACTTAGATTTATCTTCCGATCACTCACCAGTAATAGCAACAGTCAACACAACTATAATAAATGTTAAAAAGCCACCTAAGATATATAATTCAAAAACTGATTGGGAAGACTACAGGAATAAAATCAACGAAAGCATCAATCTAAAAATAAGACTAAAAGAACCCAATGAAGTAGAGGATGCCTTAAATAACCTAACCACAATATTATTACAAGCCGCTCACCAGGCAACGCCGCCTCGAAAATTCATGTTAGTAACATTAATATCCCTTTAGAAATTAAAAACTAATAGCAGAAAAAGAAAAGCCAAAGCAAAATGGCACCGTAGCCATTCCCCAACAGACAAAACAGCTTATAACCAAATAACAAGGAAACTCAAACGCCAAATAAAGGAATCTCAACATGTATCGTTTAGGAACTACATATTAAACTTGAATCGTTATGATAATTCCATCTGGAGACCAGTTAAAGCAGCTCTTAAACCAGTTCACGCAAATCCCCAGTTCGCAAGCAAGATCCCACCCCGGGGCCATGGGCAAGAAGCAACAAGGAAAAGCCGACCTATTCGCCCAATATCTAGCAGAAGTATTTACTCCTCACGATAACACACCAAATCAAGAAGTTTCCGATTTTCTGAACAACAATCCTCTTCCCGCAGAACCTATAAAACCAATCAAATATTAGAAAAGCTCCAGGTCCTGACCTGATTACACCAAAAATGTTGAAAGAACTCCCCAAGAAAGGTATTGTAATGCTCACATATATATTCAATGCGGTTATAAGACTACAGTATTGGCCCAAACAACTAAAAGTTGTGATTAAAAATTATGATCCCCAAGCCTGGCAAAAACCCAAATCATGTATCTTCCTACAGACCAATAAGCTTGTTATCAGCTATCTCCAAACTACTGGAAAAACTAATCCGCAGCAGAATGAACTCATTTTTAGATGTTATCCCTGACCACCAATTCGGATTCCGGTTACAGCACTCAACGATCCAGCAATGTCATCGAGTAGTTCAAAAAATTAACACATCCCTGGAAAATAAAGAATATTGTACATCGGCATTTTTGGACATAGGCTAAGCCTTCGACAAAGTTTGGCATGATGGCCTTCTTTATAAAATCAAGCTCCTTCTTCCCTCTCTTCTACCTACTTAAATCCCATTTAAAAGACCGTCAATTTAGAGCTAAAGTAAATGGTGAATTCTCTGACTCATACGATATTAAAGCTGGAGTACCACAAGGCAGCGTTTTAGCCCCCCTGCTATACTCATTATATACAGCAGATCTCCCAACCACAACAAATACCTTAATCGGTACGTTTGCTGATGACACAGCTATTCTGGCTAGTCACGAAAATCCCATAATCGCAGCTTCTTACCTGCAAGACCATCTAAACCTAATTGGAAACTGGGTCAACAAATGGAAAATAAGAATTAATGCATCAAAATCAACCCAAGTAACCTTTACACTGAGAAAAGGTAGATGTCCTTCGGTCACCTTCAACAATGCTCCCATTACACAATCTTCTTCAGTGCGTTATCTAGGACTACATCTTGACGAAAAATGAATTGGAAAGAACACATAACCAGAAAGAGGAAACAAATAGATCTGAGGTTCAAGGAGTTACACTGGCTGCTTGGAAGAAAATCGCATCTACCACTCGAGGAAAAATTTTACTATATAAAGTAATATTACTACCCATATGGACATACGGCATTGAATTGTGGGGCTGTGCCAGCAAATCAAATATTTCCATTGCCCAAAGATCCCAATCCAAAATCCTGCGTGAACTCACTAACGCTCCATGGTATATGTCTAATAATACACTGCATAATGACCTCCGCATCCCATACATCACTGAAGTTATCCAGCAAAGAAGCAACAACCATCATACCAGACTTACAACACACAGCAACCCTCTTATACGCCCACTTCTATATCCTCAAGACAACAGAAGGCTAAAACGTCTCTGGCCAAACGACATCCGATGAAAACGACGAGGACTCTTCGATGGTAGAGGTCTCATCATGACCGATAAGGATTTTCATATTTAAGATCCTATGTTAGCACATTAGCCTATAGAATACATATTCTGGTTGCTAATTTATTGTACAATAAAAAAAATATATAAAGCAGTGGGTTACCAGCTTCCGTTCGAATGTATTCAAAATTAGATATTTCGCACAAACAAACTAATTATCTACTAAAGATATTTACTGATGCAGGTGGGTATTTATTTAAACTGAAAGAGTATTAGTAGTAGAGGTATTATCACCGTTTTAGAAAATCATTAGCAAGGGCTTTAGTTTAAGTATTCCAGAAACTCGTAAAATATTTTTTTTAAGAGGAAGCATGGTAGAACTTGTTTGAAGAAAAATTAAAACGGTAATTACAGTGCTTCAGCTTCAGGTCTTCACTTCTTGTTATTTTAGATTAAGAATTATCATGGATTAAGGAATGTGCTTCCAGTCAATTACATTGTTTCCAGATAAAACTGAGAAGACATGCATTACACCATTCAACTTTTGAAAAAATGTTGCCTGCTGCAATCTGTTTCCTTAGAATAAGTGGCAATTTAGTTTGAAATCTTTTCTTGTAAATTTTTAAAATACAGGCGATTCCAAAGATTTTGCATTCGCATAATTTTCTGAGAGCAATAGGGCATAATATAAAATTTCATGCCATTTATAATAATTAGATTAACAAATATGTAGATTTATTTGTTATTAAATTAAATTTGTTGTAGTTTATTACTATATCGACTTTTTTCCATCGGATTTTTTTGATCGACTGTTTTTCCACTGCTTTTTTTCTAGATTCAGTACGAATAATACTGTGGAAAGCCGGCACAGCAAACTTGTTAATAAAAAAAAATTTCAAGTGTAAATTTACCATTGTTAGCAGAACTGGGGTTAAAATATAAATGACGAAAAATGATTTGTATTAATTTAAATATAAAAATAGAAAACGTGTTTCAAAAACTTGCGGGTATAAAAAATTTAAAATTCTGTTTAAAAGCAGTTGCTTAAAATAAAAATTAGAATAATACGAATGTACATAGTATATAAGCGTAATCTGGGCTGAAAAATAAGTAATTTAATTTTTTTTATATAATGAAAGGTTTTATTAGCCATCAGAATTAACAATCCTATGAGCTAAGGTGCTCGCTTTTTAGTTATGTGTTCTTTCCAATTAAGTTTACTGTCTAAGTGAAGTCCTCATCAGATGGTTTTGTAATTTAGTGGGCTGTTTGTTGGTTTTGGTCCTGCTAGATTACTGTGTCGTCCGAACGTTTCGGTTTGTGTTGACAGTTGTTGGTAAGTCACATGTATAAAGCACATACAAAATTGGCCAGTACGCTTCCTGTGGAACATCTGCTTTTATTTCACATAGTTCAGATATCGCTTGATTCACTCTTGTTTTAAAAACATGATTAGTTAGATACGATTTAAGTGTTAGGAAGTAACTTGAGGCAAGTAGCGTTTGATATTAAATAATAGGCCTTCATGCCAAACCTTATCAAAGGCCTAGCTAACGTCCAGAAAGATTGCTATGCAAAATTTCTTGTTTACTAGTGCTTCATTGTAGTACCGTACAATTCGGTGGGTCTGTTGCACAGTCGAATGACCACTTTTAAATCCAAATTGATGGAGCGGTATCCAGTCGCCTGGAGCTATATCATGATGTAATCGTCGAAGTAACAGCCGTTCTAAGACCTTAGATATCACAGATTGGTCGATATGAAGATGCTAGTTTTGGATCTTTTCCTGGTTTCAGTATTAATATGACTTCAGCTGCTTTAAATTGGTTAGGCCGGCAGTTGAGTCTTAGTATTGCATTGTATATGTACATTAAAAATATAATTTTCTTCCTTGAGAGTTATTTTATCATTTTTGGTGTCAGTTGATCCATAACAGGCGCTTTTTTGACATCTAAAAGCTTTATTTCTTCTTTGACTTCTTTGGGGTAAATATTCGAATCGGTTGAAAATTCTCTGGAGGGATAGTGATATCCTGTTCTGTTTCTAAATCAGGTTGATTGTCATGTCGTGTAAATACAGTGCTTAGGTGTTTTGGAAACAATTTTTCTTTTTCTGCATCACTGCGTGCCCATTGTCCCGTTTTCATTTCGCAGAGGTGGTACAGGCGTTTTAGGTTTCTTTATCGATTTTATTGGCCTCCATATACTGTTGTCGAATCGATTTAGACCCGTTAGGTATTCTTGAGAGGATTGATCTTTTAGGTCTTTAAGTTTTGTTTTAAGTTTGTTACTAGCCCGATTAAATGCTATTTTTTCGGTAAGCGCATGACCCCTTTGCCATTTTGTCCTTGCTTTCCGTTTTTCAGCTATAAGTTGTTTCAGTTCTATAGAAACGTTTTTCGATGGCTGTTGTACATCATTCTGTGATGTTTGTTTAAGAACTACTTGTTTAAGAATATTTGTTAGATCTGTAAGAGCTTCATCGATCTGCTGAGGAGTTTCGAGGCTGATATTGAGTTTTACTGTTTGTCTCTATAGTTTTCTTCTGTTGTGTAGTTTGAATGTGATGTAGTTATTTATGGCAAACATACTGACAGTTGCGATTATCGGTGTGTGGTCCGATGAGAGATCAAGGCTTGGGATTACGTGCAGGTGTGAAGCGGAGATTCCATTTGTGACAAAAAGTCCAGAAGATCTGGAATCTTATTCGGGTCTGTGGGCCAGTAGGTAGGGGTCCCAGTTGATAAGTAAGAATAATGCTGTTCTGATAATGCTTTATAGAGTTCTCTGCCTTTTTGAGTTATCAATCGAGATCCCCAATGTGTGTGTTTACTATTATAGTCTCCACCTGCGATAAATTTAGATCCCAGTGTTAGGAAGAATTCAGAAAATTTTCTTTTTAATATTGTGTCGAGGTGGACAGTATACTGATGCTACTGTTAATTTATATTGTGACATTTTTACTTTAATTGCTGTACCCTGCAAGTATTCGCTGTCAAATTTTGGAAGTTCGTAGTGACTAATACTATTTTTAATGAGAATTGCACTACCAACGTATTGCGTCGTTATCTGGATGATTGCTGTAGTACAGTTTATAATGAGGTATGTTAAAATAAGATCTATTGGTAAAATGTGTTTCACTGATTAAGAAGACATTAATTGAATTGTTGTCGAGGAACAGTTTGATTTTATCTTTATGTTATTGAGCACCATTGGCATTCCATGCTGCTATTCTTAAAAACTTAGCCATTGTGAGTTTTTCTTATGAGGGTTGATAGCATGTTTAAAACCATTCTATTTTGTTGGATTAATTGGTTAACCATTGATTTGAATTCTTCCAAAAATTTATTTAATGTTATTACGGATGGATCTTGTGTGACTTGTAGGTTCTGGCTTGCACTTCGTGTTTTATTTGCGTATGTGGTGTTTTGTCATACTTGTCCTGGTCTTTGGATAGTAGGGACTGGATGACTAATCGGTGTGCGATTAGGTACTGTTTGGGTTGATTGGATGTTTAGTCTGTTATTCAAATTTTGAGAATTTAGGAGTCTGTGATAAAATTCACATCCTTTATAATTCGCCGTGTGCGATCCTTCGCATAAGGAACATTTTGCAGGAGTATCTTTGTGTTTCTTACAGCTAGCAGTGCTGTGTGGATTACCACACTTTACACAAATAAATGGTTTGGCACAATACGTTTTAGGGTGTCCATTCTGTTGACATCTCGTACATTGTATTAAACCTTTGGCTCTTCTCGGTGGTGTATTATACTGTTTAGGATTTTATCAATCTTGAAAACATCCTTATTATTGCTTGATGGTTCTAATTTAAAATTAAAAACGATTGTGTCATCACAGCTCTTAATACAATTTTCTATTCGGTCTACTACTTGGTTTATTGTTAAAATGTTCCAAGAAATAGTACGGTAATTATAGCGCTTTGGTCTTTAGGTAATTAATAACTCTGCGGAACCAATTACACGGTTCTCAGGTACCTGGAAGAGTCGCGGCGCCAACGCTACGAAATATGCTCACGGCGCGAATGATACGACATCCAAAGTTTCTACAGAAAAAAACTGTTTATGTTTATGCAGTCATTATAAATTTTTTATAGAATAGTTATTATTTGTTATCCAATATATATACCTAGTATGCATCTCCCCATCAACTCGTTTACATTCTTATTTGCCTAGTATACTTAATTTTTCAACGTCAGTGTAGATAAAGCGTACGTGCATAGTTTTGGTAATTGGCGGTCGATTAGTGGGAATGTTAACATTGTTAGTGAAAGCCGCCCTTCCGTCGCTATAAATTCAAATTCAATTAACCGGATGTAATTCTTCGAAATTCAAATAGTCAATTTAACGGCCGATCAGAAGTATGCGCCGGGCCCGCCGCCACAACCGGGCAATTTAGACATTATTCCGGTCTAATGAGCTTCGGTGCGCGTGCAAACACACATGAAGACGCCACATCCGGCCGCCTTCTAACGGGCGGAAGCATATTTTTAAATAACCGGCCCGTCCGGCGCCGCGCTGCGGCGTCGTCGGGCTTACGCCGACGTGAACACCTCGCGCTTTTTTCACGTCAAGACACCATTAGGCTTTTACGCCCCATAAAGGCATTCCTCGTGGTCGTGCTGTACCTCGTAGGCACGGCAAATTTAAGGCTCCGGCAATTTGCGTGCGGTTATGCGGCGCATATTTCAAAATTAGTTGTTATTTATTAAGCATCTCGGTCGGCGGTTTGTTTCTGTATTCAAATTAACGGAATGGAAACAGTGTGCCCGGTTCCATCCAGTTTGGTAGTTGGTGCACGTCCTTTCGCAGGTGCACCGGCCCAATGAACGTCTGGGGCTTGTTTTTAGATAAACTTGACCAAAGTTGGGTATTTTATGTACGATTAAACGTAGCACAGCGATATTATCCGAAGCATTTATAAGCTGATTATTAAATAACTTATGCCCTCCTTTTGTAGAAATTCAATTAATTTTTGATTACAACGAATGCACAAGACGCAGGAACATTATCTCTGCAATTTATATCATTTAAAGTTTCAAATGAACAATTTTTAATTTGGCACTATTTGCATTCCTGTTTTTGCTCTGGACTTTTTCAGTAGTCTAGACAAACAAAAAGTCGGCGAGAATAATAACGGGCGGGGAATGGGGATCAAAGTGTCATGAGGTTTGATTCAGTTTAGGAAAATACAATTCTTTTGCATTAAATTTTGTACATTTGACGACAAGCTTTCATGCAACAGTTTCAAGCAATTTTTCTTGTCATCGTAGTTAAGCCAGGGTGGGTTCTAAACTTACAAATTTATTTTGTTGCTATCTAGGTCACTAATGGTATTCTGTAGAATCTGTTTATTTTATTCCTCGTGAAATTTTGTTTTAAGTCTGTTAAATTGTGGGCAACCCTTAATTTGATGTCAAAATAATGGCAACAGTAAAGACACAATTTTAAAATACATTGAAAATAAACAGATATAAATATATAACATAATGTACACATTAGCACTTCTATGAGAGTGTGTTGAAAAGTTTTATCTTTTTTGCGATAACTTTATTAATACTTTAAGGGGCAATCAACATGAGAAGTCTTTAAAAATTTCCACATCATATAAACTCTAAATAAACTTAGTTTGAGTCAATTTAACACCTTTAATTAAATCGCGAGCATAACCGCTATGGCACCAGCTGAACCCAAGATAATGTGAGGTGACAGTAAGGGCTATTACAGCCAAAATTATACAAACAACAAGCTATTATTAAATTTTAACAGCTTTAGATTAACTCGTAATAAAACAATGTTCTAAAGCAGGTTTTGAAATGCTATGATTGCAGTAATATCATGTTTCCTTTCTTGATTCTTGATTATAGCATTGTTTGCACCTCTGAAAATAAAGTGTTCGCGAATATTTTTAGGAGGTTAATTTTTCAGAAAAATGCTCAGGGCCGTCATATAGCTGTTATTGTCATGTCTTCGAGTTATTTTGTATAAAGGGTCGTTTAACACTTAAATGACACACTTCAAAAAAGTATCGTAAATGACACATGGGGTACTTTGGACCCCAGCGCGTAGAATGTTAATAACTTTTTGAGTTTTAAGTATTTAGATCTGAATTTTTTTAGTATGTCTTTGATGTCTAAATTAAAGGGCGATGTGACTTTCGACATGAAATTTTATTATTAAGTATCGATAAGAAATTGATTAACAAATCGAAAAAATTGCGTTTTCCCGTAAAAAATTAATAATTTTTTATTTTTCAATATTTTTTTCATAAAATTTTAGCTTTGGGCTCTTGAAATGCTACTATTTAAGCTAGTATAAATATCGATAGCGTTACTTTGAAAAAGTATATTTATTTTAAAGATTGAAGTGGCAAAAATACGAGCTTGGACCAAAACGCGTAAAATGTTTATAACTGTTTGAGTTTTGAACCGTTCGATTTGAAATTACTTTTGAGATGCTTCCTATGATTCCTTTAAAGGATGGTATCAATTTGATAGTGGAATTTTATTATTAAGTATTATTATAAAATTCACGAAAAAAAAACTTAAAAAATCAGGACTTCTGCATTATAGATGTTTTATTTATAAAAAACATTTACAAAAATATTGTTTTTAGTAGGAATTCACATTACATAAGTACAGTTAATAGAAAAATTATGATAATTAAAATTTTACGCAAGTATCAACTTACTGTACACCTTCACATTCCATACATAAGTATATTTGATGATCACACATCTGTCGGTTACATGAAGGACACTTCATTTTCGTTTTTTTATCCTCTGAAGGCTTGCACAGTGCATATCTCATTTTAGCAGGGAATTTTGCTATTTCACTTTCATGTTGCATCGGCTGCTCCAACTGCAATGTAGTTTTTGCTCCAGTTCGAATGCTGAGTCGCAAAGTTTGATTATCTACGCGCAACTACAGTTGCGGCTTCATGAGATGCAAGGCCAATCTTTTAAACAATTATTGGTACTTACAGTACTGTTAATGTTTTTATTAACTAATGCGAATTTCAATAAAATGCGAGCACTTATAGCTGCTTGATCTAGGATTCCGAAGAAGTATCGCATTACCCATCGATTTGTCCGTTTTGTGACTGTCTACGCATGACAGAGTTGGTCGAAACAGTCGGTGCCACAATAATTATTTTGTTTTTTTTCGGTGTTTGCGATAACAGTGTTATTTGTGATGCAAAGCAAAACTTTGTGTCTGGTACAATTTTGAGGACAAAGTCATTTCGCTGAGATCTGTCTTTTATTTTTCCTAATCGTGCCAGTTATAGATAGCAAAAAGCTCTCAAGTAAGGGAATACTCGTATACCAGTTATCGCAAGTTAAAATACCGTGAATACAGTGAATCGAAACCGTGACTTTTCTGAAGAAATATTCAGATGCACTCTCGTTCGACAACAAATTTCTAATAACGTCTTTTCCTAAATATGAAACCCCAAAGTATAAACAACTTGTTGTATTTATCAGGCCTCGAAAACTAAGCAATTGTTCATCTACTGTAACTTTTTCAGGCATAGTGTGACAATTTTGACAATTATTCATGAATAAATCGAATGGAGATGATTTGTCATTTGGATTTCTTTTACTTTTATTATCGAATGTTACGCACATGCAGAGAAATGAAAAGCGAGATCCTGACATTACACAACGATACATCGTAATGACATACTCGTCGTTCCATAGTCCGTGAACGTCTACGTTAGATGATTTTCAACCCCAGAATAATACAGCAGTCAATAGACGCCTTCACTTTAGTTATATCGGTATGGTGATGGTATGATTGAATTTCAATACCGCGATCAATCAGTCGTGCACTAATAATTTTGTTGTCAGTAAGCTTAAATATTATTTTTATCATGTTTTCAGTAAACAATACTTGCCAAATTTCTTCAAATATAATGAAATCAGCAGCTGAACCAGAAATAATTTTCATGACATCATTGACCGATCTAAAAATTCAATTTATTTTTTAAAATTTATTATAATGTACTCAATTCATAATATTGTATAATATTATACTGTTAATCGATAAAACCACTGCCTACATTATCGTAGAGTTGCTTCTACATCCTTCTTTTTATCTCTTTCTTTTCGTCACTCTGTCTTCCAATGTAGAATAAGTGCACAGTTTACGCTGAAAGTAACAGTAACCGCAGCCAACGATTTTCGACAAAAAAAGAATATATAGTATACACTTACTTGAACGTCTTTCAGGAGCTTTTAAGTTCCATTTGTGGCTAGCTTTGGCCCTTAATATTGTTGCTGGTCGTTCTCAACCTTGCCCTCGACCAGGAGCAAAGGCCTGTTCGTGATGAGCTCGAGCGTCTAAAAGCCGTTGCTGCAAAGACTTGTTCTCCTCGTCGATCTCTTCTGTGTCTTCTAAACTTGAATCGCTCGTCCTCACACTCACGGTTTTCCTCCCCCGATGATGCCTCAACTACAGCTACTTGGTTTTCGTGGTCTTCGAGAAGCGATTGTTGCAAGGGTCGGTGACGCAAAAAATACGCCATAACACTATTTGTAACGAAAGCATTGACGAAAAAATCCAAACAAAATTGCTCCGTTTTGAACTAAAATTAACGTAAATGACCCGTAAAATGAGCGTAAAAGACGCTCCCCTAGACATTTGAAGCCCAACTGACCTCACGTCAATACCTGGATGAGTAGTATAACTTTCGAACTAATAATAGATGGCGCCACGAGATCATTTTTAGCGGGCTTCTTTGAAAAATCTTCAGTCTAAAACACTCTGGGGTCTTTTGGACCCCACGTGTCATTTAAGGGTTAAATGTAAAAGACTTCCAATATTTGTTCAAAACTCATTCCAGACAAAATTGCCAAAAGTGCTGGATGATAATAGAGTTTCTCAATGTAAAAAGTTTTCTTATACTAGAAAATTTTAGCTACGATAGGAGTAAACAACCACTCAAACGTTTTTTATTTGTTTTTTTTTAATTTGCTTCTCTAATATGCCTTCTAAGTGGTCTTATTTTATTGCAGTTTCCTGTCATAAGTATTTGTAGTAGTTTTTTAATTATTTTCATTTGTATTTGGTCATTTCATATTTTGTTAAAAACCTGAATTTCGATCTATATCTGAAAGAACCTCAACGGCATTCACATCAAAGGAAAAAATATTATATGTTTTATATTGATATCTTATATTTTATCATTGTAGGGTTTTTTCGATGCATTTTTTTACACTTGCATTTCACTCATGATCTTCACAATCAGAGCTGTTATTTTTATCAACAAAGAAGCGGTTTTCAAAGTATGTGAAAAACTCTTTAAAAGCTTCTTTGCTGTTTTGACAGTTAGGGGGGCAGTAAGCTGCAGAAACTACCGAGGAGCCGTGTCAATCTCCTATTTGTATACTAGAGGCTTGAAGAAAGTCTCTCTCATATTTTGGCAATTTGGAATGTTTTACATGTTTTTTTAAGATTACTGCGCAGCCTCCTCTCGCTCAATTTTCGGTGTCTGGGTGTTCGGAGTCATATATTTGATAGTCTGGAACTTAAAAGTGTGTTTGTGAGTTGAAATGAGTTTCCGATATTAGTGATATATTGATGTAATTGTGTTTTAGAAAAATTTTTACTTCCTGTTTGTGGTTTACTAATTCGTTGGCGTTCTATGGGGCAATTTTATATAGTTAGGCCATTTTAGTTATCAGTTTTGGTTGTTAGGCTCTTGATGGTCATTCTAAGTTTTTTTAGTTCGTTTGTCAGTTCAGTAATCATTATCTGTTGCAATTCAATTGTATTTTGAAGGTAGGTTACGAATTGATTTTTATATAGTGGGGGATTATTCGTAGCATTTCTATTACTGTATTGTAGACTTAAACTTGGCCATTGTGGTCCTTAGTTTATGGGGGCCGACCGGCTAATGTACTTATTGTGGCTTGTGTCGTATTGTTTTTTTGTCGCGACTTTTGAAACTTATTCTGGTTTATATTTTTCACGCTGTGCTGCGATGACTTGGCTTATAAGGGAAGATTTCTTCTATTCAGAATTTGGGTGGTTTGCCGTTCTTCCGATTTTTTAAGCATTGTCAGTAGTCGTGACCACCTGCGCACTTGACGCATCGGTATGGACGAAAGTAGTTATTTCTCGTATAGCCATAGAATTAGCAGCGCTTGCATTGGGATTTGAGATTGTTTATGGGGCAGTTAAAACTAAACCACTGCATTTAATAAAGGGTATATGTTGTAGATACCTTTGTTATTGTCTTTATTTGCCAGTTCGATAAACAACAGATTTTTTGGCCGTTTTGTTTCTCGGTTATATAGGTGCATTCATGGTTTATTTGACTTCGTGGCTCAAATATTGTAAGGCTTTTTTAATTTCTTTAGCCGTAGTACTGTGGTGTAGATTTCGAAAAATTACTTTGAATGTTTTGTCTTCCGGGAAGATAAACTTATATCGTAGAACTTTGTTGTCATCTGGTACTTTCTTTATTATTTGGTAATAGTATTCCTTCTTTTATATTTTTATATTAGTGCCAGAACAGCTTTGACAAAGTAGAATGAAAGGTGGTGATAGGTCAGCTTTTATTATCTTCGGTATTATATCGGTGCTGCTGTTCACAGAGTTTGCATCTTCTTCTTTATCTTTGTAATGGCTTAGGGCTTCCAATTTGTTAGCTTGTTATGTTTTGGAGTTCATTTTATTTGAGTTTTTTTTTTTTTTTTAGTTTTACCCTTTGAAAAACATATGGTTGATAGCCTTTATTTTCTTTGCTTTTTTGTGAGAAGATCTTTCCAGATCCACATAATTTTTTTTGTATCGGAAGGGTTTATCTGCATTTGTTAATGAAGATATCGGAGTAGCTTGTGGTGAATTGGGCTGCCCATTTGTTGTTTGTGTAAATAGTTGTAATTGTTGATAGTATTGTTGTGGTTGTCACTGGAGTTGCCATTACGTTTGTTGACTTGAAGACCATTGATGTTGTTTAAATTTATTAGGCTGCATAGATGTGATTTAGCACATCGCCAATTTTGTGGTTATCAGAGTTGACCTTTCCGCGCTACATTATCTATGCGGAGCGAGAGGTTAGTTTTGTATATTTAACTAAATTATTTATAGTTATTGGTTGGTGTTTGATAGATGTGTTAGTGTAGCACCTGGTTACTGCCATTGAGTGATTTTCATAATTTATTTTTTGTTAATTTTTAAGATTCATTTTAACTTTCTTTACTGATTAATTTTTGATAAATACACCGGCTGTGTCCACATCAACAAACTAACCATTACTGTTGTTTTCGGGTTTATTGTAACTTTCCCTAGTACTTACTTCATCAAACAGTCTGGTCTCTTCTTGGTCACATATGCTCTGTGTATAAAACAAAAACCTTAATTATAGCTTTTGTACATTTATATTACAATTAATCGATTAAATCTTTTTTTGTAAAAGTATATTAGCATATAAGCAATAACTTACTAGTAAACGTAATAATTGTAACTAAGTGTATTATTAACCACCGATAAATATGTTAACAACAATGCAGGTTACCTCCTTTACAGCCACATGCATGCTGAAAAAGTATATACTGCCAACAGTTGCAAAATAAAATTACTGTAAATAAAACTGTGGCAAATGTGACACAAAACTTATTGGAGTGTGTTGGTAAGCGCTCACGTAGATGGCAATAGCAACTATGTCAGAAAATGATTGTCTCATTTTGGTACGTGATATACAACTATATCACATTTTCTAAACTGGCGGCTGTGGCCGCAAATGTCCATCAATGTGTTAATAAGTGAGGTATACAAAAAAGTTATATATTTGCTACAAGCTTAGAATGTCTTCTATTAAGGAGCATTATGGCTTTTTTCTACAAAATTATCATGTCTGTTCATACACCTACGCAAATGCTACACAAATATCTTTATCCCTTTAAAAAACTGATGATGCACAGTTGCTAGTACCGTGTCAACATTAGCTTACGCTATACGTTCAGGATTTTCCTCATCTCAAAAAAAATATGAGGGGTTAGCTATAGGGTGGTAAAACTTAGTATGAGTTATATCTCTGCTGAAGCAAAAGCTTAAACTTTTTCAGGTTAAAAGAACCTCCGGATTGTAATAGTGGTCTAAGCCTCATTATAATTGAGAAAAGCATTGTCTTCTTGCTTATACCGAACCAAACTTGCTTGAAAATCTTCTTTCGAATACGTTTCATCTCAGGATTTAAGATGGATGAGACCCATCTTAAGCAGACTTTCTTGTAACTGAGCAAAGTATTGATTATGCAATTGTTCAATGAAGATCTTGAAGGTTTCGGCTTCACGTAGCGATTAGCGTACGTCTCCACGCATTTGATGCTGATTGTCCGCGTTTGTCGTAGATAGTTGTTGTGGTTGGATTTTTTTCATTTTTAAACTTCTTACCTACGCCCCATAATATCCACATTTATGAAGGTGTTGCACCCATTCATATATGAAGACAGGCTTTAGCCATTAGGAACTCAATAACAATACGTTACTTTAAATGAACGTCTACGTACAGTATAGTCATCTTATATTGCTAGAAAACGCCGTATAGTGTTTTGATAGTCACATAAATAAAAACCCTATTAAAAATACACATTGTAAAATATAAGAAACATACAGAACTACATAGATAAAAGCTATAATGGTGTGGATGTGTGTTCAAAAATAAAAGTAAGTATTACATCGTGTTTGTTTTAATTATATAATTATATATAAGAGACCACTGCAGCATATTGTAATGTGAACATACCTAAAGCTACGTTAAACGTTTCTTTAATCAACTGGGGGAGAATAACTTGCCCCGTTAACGGAAGCAACTCCGCTAATAGAGATAAAAATCATCCGGCTGATTCAAATTAAATTAGAAAACGTGATACAAAGTCAAAGACACAATTAGATCGGGGAATTATCTCGTTTGATCTTAATGATTCCGGAATGGAAAATATTCCTATAACCTAAGATAGTTCAGCTGATAAAATTAACATTCAAATTCCAATTTAGCTACGTGATGTTGAGAAAAATTTGTTAACCGTTTTAATAATGTGAACAATTTTAATTGTTTGTAAGCTTTTAACATCTTCATTTAAGATACGAACAACATTTTAGTAGTCAGTTTAATTGCCTGCTTATTTATTTAAGGCAATTGTTTAAAAATTTATGCAATTAGTATCAGTAACATCGAGCAACTAAACTGTTGTTTTAGCTTAAAATATTTTATTATTTATCTTATTTGGTTATTGTAGTTAATATAATGTAAAATAATTTAGGAGGGCTACATTCCTAGGCTGTCGCTATCGTAGAAATTCCTTATATTCAGGTATCATCAAAACAACCTCAATGAAATTAGTACACTTCCTAACTTCAACAATAACCAAACTAAATTATAAACTATCTACAACACCAAAATGCATACCTACAGTATAGTCTTAAATAGCAATAAATATTAGAATTGACACAAGAAGTCAGATAGCTTAAAGAAAAAATAAAGCATGTCTCAACATAATGGTTCAACTATACTATACTGCCTTATAAAAAAGCCATGGCATCATAAACTGCAAACGCGAATTAAAATTACTTTTAGTTATAAGCAATACAAATATCTTGCTGATATCAAAATCACATGTAATACTACTAAACACCAATTCTTAAATTCCACACTATAACAAATGTATAAAATGCTGTGCATTCGAACACAGAACGACAAGCCAGTACGGACGCGGTAGTTATCATAAAAAAAGGTATAAAGTACTACAGATTGAATAAAATCAAAGAAACAAAAAACGAAAGTAGAAGACTAACGAGCCAATTATCGTTTTTGTAGCCTATTGGTCTCAAAAAACCAACGACAAGTAAAGCTTTGTCCATTTTTCATTCAGCTTGGACATGGATTACTAGTTGAATAGCATTTTTCACTTATAAACAATCTGATTAGTCAGCAGACTTAAGTAAGCTGCGAGACTGCCTGGACTTGTTTATTACCAAAGGACTTACTTCAGAAACAATTATAGCAAAAACTAAGACCTTCAGGAGATAAAATAGATTTTAATTATGCAACAAGGCAATTGACAGAATCATCAAAATTATTTTTTAGGAATATCTTGAAAAGTTAAAACCAACAAATTAAAAGGAGAATATACAACTTTTAAGAAAACCAAATAATGGCTAGACTAAAAGAGATATAGATTAATTGTTTGCAAAATGTATTTAAGTCACACCCAAAAATTGCCGAGTACGACGACGAAAAAATCTAAGGAATTTTGAACAACTAGGAAAACATTTCCAGTTTAGTGTAAGGCTATATACGATCTTAATACATTTTTTAGTGAAAGATCAAAGTAAATGGTGCTAACCATATAATTTTTACTAACTTGATGCATATTTACCATATCCGATAATAGAAAATAAAATAATAATTACTACAGACAAAACTAGGTATCTAGGTATATATTTAATTAATAGATCAACTTAGCGTACACACATCTGAATAAAAACAAGATACAAAACTAGGTACCAAATTTTACAAATATTGTTGTTTATTGGATAAAGTATAACGTAGATAGATCACTGTAGCATAGTATAACGTGAGTCTAAAAAGTCATGTTATTTTACAATAAAACAAGAAATTAAACATATTGAAAAACGAAAATGTATTGCTTACCGTCAATCTTGTGCTAAAGTAGCAGTGATTAAATTATTATATAATGCATGGTGAATTAATGTAACATTAGCAAGCATTTCCTGAAATTTATTTTTTTTCTTTTTTTTTGGTGAAATTAACACTTATTTTTTGTATTAACTGTTTTTTTTTGCTATAATACACTATACTACATGTTTATCTTAAAATATGTATCGAACTCATTGTATTGTTATCCACTTTACCTTTTCATTTTTCCAAAGATTGAAAACTATTATTTTATTGTTTTGAGGAGGTTGTTCTTGGGCATAGACTTAAATGTAATTAATTTTCTGTTTCTTTTTAAATTACATTAAAGTATTAGTTGTAACGGAAAAACTCGGCAGAGTCTCAAAGACTACGGAATAGAGTCCTAACCAAAAACTAAAATAGTTTATTATAAATACATTTGAATTAGTGTAAGAATTCCCTCGTGGGAACTTGTAACCCCTAGAGGTGGTGGATAGGGGAATGCTAGATATTTTGGTAGGAGGGAAGTAAAATATTTTCCACGGACCAATAGATACCAGCAGCGTTTGACCCAGAATGAGCGGCTGCGACAGCGACAGTACCATATAGTAGCGGCTGAAAAATAACTCTCTAATTTGTCTGGCATGCGTGGAAATTTAATCCAAACACTGATTACCGATCTGTCCCAAGGATTCTGAAGCGGGCAAAAACTTGCCAACACAAATAAGCAAAAAGTGAAACAAATTAAATGTTGGAAGAATTGGAAAAAGAACTAAAAAATAAATACGATATTATTGGATTATCGTAAATTGATAGAAAAGGGGTGGATATGTAACACTAATATCAGGAAACTTTCTGTAAAGGGCAAAATGAAGAATGAGATAATGAAGGAGTGGTTAGATTTCTAATAATTAGAAGGAAAGCTCAATACTTACATCAAAATCATTTAAGTAATACCCACCTCAACATCACCAACTAATGATGAAGACAGAAATATTTTAGGACGGCCGTGGAATGCCACTCTGTAATTATATTTCAACCATAGGACATTTAGATGCTAAAATTGCTAAAAAGGAAGTATTTCAAGAAGACAAAATAGACTTAATTTGATTAAGTAGAAAAGAGAACCGAGAACAAATACTTCTAGAGCAACGAACATTCTTCAAAAAAGGCTAACAGGAAATGGACTTGGATAAATCCTGGCGAACGTACAAAGAGGTAATGCAGATACTCTTAAGTAAATCACAACATATATCTAAAGATGGAAATGGTGGTACAATTATATGACAAGAAGAGCAGAGGAGTAGTTATTCATAACAACTTTAGACGACTCATTTGAGAAATTAGACTGTCATAAGAAATATATTTAGATAAATGGAAATTTTGGACTTGCGGATGATATAATATTGATGTGCCAATGTTTTGAAGTACTACAGTCAATAATCTGTAAAGTAGAACAACAGTTCAAAACAAATTAAAATAAATAAGCGTTGACAACTAAGAAAATAAAAAAATACAGAAATACACAAACACAAAACAGAGTATGTAGATACTTAGGGCAGATGTTATACGTACAAAACAAAACAAAACAGTATAAATTGAAAAGGATACGCTTGGCGTGATCAGAATTTAATAGATAAAACAAGATAACGAAAAATAACAAATATAACGCTACACTTAAGCAGAACGTTTATAATCAATACGTCCTTCCAGTACAGACATATGGAATACAAACATAGATATATAAATCTGCTATAAATAAGCTAAATACATGTTTAAGATGTCAAACAACAAACCAAAGTAATAGATGTTAAAGAACCCTCATCATCTCTTAAATGGAGAGGCTGGTCACAAATGGGGTGGTATAATGCTTTAAAGAAGATTGCTAAGTCATATTAGATAAGAAAAAGCTCAGATCGAAATCACAGGAAATAACTTGGAAAAACTTATATTCACTATGATGTATGAAAGGAACTAACATAAAAAAGAAAATTACCAGAGAAGTAGTGTAATTTCATTTAAGTTTTAAAACAAGTAAAATGTTAATTTGATATTATTGAATAAGTAAAGTATTATACCTATACGCAGCTTTAATACATTTAGTTATCTTAACTCGTATTTCCATTACATATATAAGGAAATAACATAGTAGCAAACTGCAGATTTCGGGGAGTACAAAAATATAACATAAAAAATAATGCACTATTTATTGTAGTAGAACACCTAAAAGAGATTTTTAGAGCAAACCAGGCAGTTAATTTTTTAACTACATAATGCAATTATAATATTTTATTGGTCGCTAATGGTAGGTTTTGTCTATTTTTTTGTAGTAATAGTCCAATCGAGAATTTTTTTAATGTTATTTTCGTCTGCGTAGTATTGAAAATATATTTGTTCTTATATTTAAAGAGATAACTAGATAAAATTTTCGTTTGTAGATTCAATACAGCTAAAGCACTTTTACTTTATTTTTAAGATACTAAGAGCTTACATGAAATGAAACTTAGTGCCCCAAATTTAAGTTTTCAAATTATACTAAATTATTTTTAGCTTGAAAAGAAATTAAGGCATATTGAAGTCTTCGCATTTTAAATATCAAGATATTGCCGAGGTAAATAATGCTTTTATTGGAAAATAAGGTTTTGTATAAATAAAGAACTGGCTACACGCTTTTGCGAATGTTTCCATTTATTTAATAGAATATTACTAATATTTAAAATCAGTTTTTATTTTGGCTTCGTAATAAAAAAATCCTTTTCTTTATCGAAACCAGAGACCAAGTTTTGTCGTTTTCTTTTGTGAGTGACAAATTTGTTCACTTATTTAGAGTGGCTTTTTTGCCATTTACCATTCTTGTTAAACCTTTTTAAAGGTTTTTAATAGTAGCTGTTTAAAGTAGATCACTAGCAACTCTAGCACGGTGTTCCTACTGCTCTGGTATCAATAGTTGCGAAACGAATTTTGCCACGACAAGTTTTATGCCAAATTTGTTCGTCACAGTTTTATACGTGCTTTGATTTTTAGTTGTCAGACTGTCACTAATTTTTGTTGATTGTAAATATTACACGTTTAACGTTTTTCCGTGTTCTGTCCGTTAGTGGTCCTTCCAAAAATAAATTACTTTCAGAAAATTTCTGATTGTCTTTGAATCATATATACCATATCTTTATTCGTGCTGCGCGCCTTTCATCGTTCCCGAAAGTCTTTTAAATCAAGCGATTAATTTGAGCAGCAAATATTCCAGCTTTACACAACTAGGCTAGTAAAGTCGTTCTCATTTATGCATGCGCACTACAGCCTTCTCTCATCAACTGCCTGTTTATATCGCGGCCGCGCAAACTGTTTTTATTATATTAACGTGAGCTTATTATCTTCGTGACAAATCGCGTATGATGATTCAAATCAGACAGCAAACTAATATCTGTAGAAATCAAAATTGTATCTATTATTTTTAACAAAAAACTTGTAAGGATATCAACTGTTGTTGGCAGTTGCAGGGCATCCAACTGCATGCTACATTCTAGTTAGGCAAGTAATCCACTACAATGCAAGTTAAGTATTTCAGTATGTATTTAGATAAGGGATTAATATGGTTCACGTACATATGGAAAAAAGGAAAACGACTAGATAGTAAATTTTAAAAATTTTTGGGTTCCAGGAAGAGTTTAAATTTTATGAACCATCTAACGTAGTGTTAATTTTAATTAGATTATCATAAGTGTAATGTGAGCAGAGCTAAAGCCATGTTATTTCACAATTAAACAAAAAATTCGTGGATAAAAAGCAGTTAATTTAAAACGAAATACAAAAAGAATAATGTTTCAAATATTACCTTAATTTGAACAGTATTAACGGTGATGGTAAAGCTCTAACGCTCCAGATAGGAACACGGCCTGCAAACTGAGATGTTAAGGCTCTCATATGTTCGACTTCACTGCCCGGTCGTCGCGCACCATCTCTAATGCGAGGCGATGTGGCAAGCATCGCGCCTTAGACGACCGCCATTATTACACCTCTTGCTCGAGCGGGTACAGGTACTCAATTGTTTTTAGTGACTGAGTAGGCCATCCTCCAGGCATCAGAGAGCTTCGGGAATGGAACCCGGGTGTGTCTGCATCGCAGTCCGCGCCTTAAACGCTTAGACCACCCTGGCAATCAATTTGAAAGTATTACTCATCAATAATACAGAGTCAAAGTAATAGTAAATAAATTATTGGAGGAATATTTTGAGATTTAATATTTTCTTTTTCTATATTTATCTATTAGTAAAGTAATCATCTTTTGCTGTTTGCAGTATAGATCGGTGGATTTCTAGGCTTAGAATATGTTAAATATTTTTTTTAATGATAAAAAGCCTAGAAGGCTTAGAATATTTTAAATGAAATCTATATGTATTTAGCCTAAGATTGTATTGAACCCACTGTACTGCTATCAATTCCAACTTTTATTTTTTGCAATATTCCTCCGATCAATTATTGCATTAAAAACTAATTTTTCTAGTCATCCCTATTGTTCTTATTAGGATTCAATTTGATCATCTTTGTAATTTTTTTTTAAATTGGTTAATGTATTAATTATAATGCGGATCTCTAGTAGAGTCTCAAATTTGCTAATCCGTCTTAATGATAATCCAGCAGAGGCCTAAAGACGATTGAATAGAGTTCCAATCTAAACTTAAGTATTTTACGTCATTTTAAACTATTCTACATATAAATTCAAGAATAAAATTGACAGGAATTTTCTAATTTTACTTGGAGTTTTTAGAAAAAAAAACTTTAAATTGATATTAGTAACTAAGTCTTGTATATTTTTAATACATTAAGGCACATATCTGTATTTGTCATTTTATTAAATAAATTAAGATATAACATAGCAACAAACTAGAAATACAGAAAAGAGCGCATTTTTAACGTATAAAAGCACTAAAACTTCTAATGTAGGTCCCACATCAGCCAGAACATTCAGTTTTTAATGAGCTGCTATGAAACTTTTTACGACCTTCTCAATTTTTGGACCTTACTGAAATAGATAAACGGATCACAAAGAAGGAGGGAATGGCTAAATATGTGGATTCTACATCAGTTATTGTTTTTCTTAGAAAGTTGCTTTATTATAAGACAACAAAATCTTAACTTATTTGAAACTCTGCATTAGTCATCAACGGCTGTTAAACCATTTTATTGTAAAGATATTTTCTCAGAATTCTTTTGCAGTTTTGCTTTCGCTAATTCAGCGTACCAAACATAAAAATTTTCTTTTATATTAAACTCTTTTATTTCTTTATTTTTGATTCGTTAATTTTATTTTTTTACAGCTACCACTGATTACACTGGCTAACAATAATTTTGGTTCTTAAAGCAAATATGTGACCTAGAAGCATGTTTTACGTTAAATTCAGAACAGATCGGTAGATCTTTTCAAAAATTCGGTATTGAATATTAGGTGTTTTGTGAGTAGGGACAGGTTCCACAGTCTGTTTACAACTTGCCACCCTGTTCAGTGTAACTCTAGTTTTATCCCATAAATTAGTCTGCAGTGTATTATTTAACAAATGTTAATAGTTCGAAGCAACTACATAATAATACTGAGCAATTTTTGGCTTTCTTGCAGTAATGTGAACTGTGTATTGTGTGTATTTCAGTGTCTGTTGTGCAGTTATGTTCATAGTGTACATTCAAACTGTGTACATTCTACTCTGTGGTGATAAAAAAGCCTAGAAGGCTTAGAATATTTTAAATGAAATCTATATGTATTTAGCCTAAGAAAGTGGCGAGTTTACGGCGAAATATCAAAGGAGGTGGACTACCTCCCGCATAAAAACAGCTGTATTTTGGGTGCGCTGTTTGTGATCAAGACAGGAAATGGGCCGTGTTTCATATGCAAACAGGCTGCGCCAATGGCTTAGAGGTCCTCGTTCATCTATATCTTTTGTTGTACCAACAATTTGAAGAATAAGTAAAAGAATTATTTGTTTTGTATTACCAAAATAGCAAATTTCTTTGCAATAAACTAGAAATCAATCATTTATCCCAAATTACCTTCTGCTATGTAGCCTGTGACACATGGTCCAGTTTTTCCTGTTTTTGTTCTTCCTGAATCATATTTTTTAGAACATGATGACAAACAGGAAGAAGGAGAGGTACATTTGAAGACGAAGATAATGATTTCAATCCCTGTAACGTCAACGAACCTCATATTATCTCACAAGAGCAGTTAAACGACCTGGTTAGAGACCTTAATCTATCTAAAAGTCAAGATGAGCTCCTGGGATCACGATTACAGCAATGTAATGTACTGGACAAGGAGGCAAGGGTCAGCAACATCATATAAATGAAAGAGAGCCAAATATAGTAGTGTAGAGCAAGTATACTAAAATAAGTACTTCACATTTGATAGGTGATAAATTTGCGGATTTCTCAAAAACTATATAAGATAAGGAAAAACTAAAGGTTTACCTGAATTTAAATGCAATTTTCCGTTAGAATCACTTCCTTTCATTAATGAACCGGGAAAAAGGTCAAAATTGTTGAGCTGTGTTATAGTATGAAAATGTAAATTAAACCAGTTTGTAAGACGCACTGTAAAAGAAGTCCTTTAGATTTTTTTTTAGTCAGTTAGTCAACGAAACCTCCATTTGGTTATAACCTGCACCATAAATACCGACCCTTTATTATACATATTAAAAACTTACAAGGGTACATTATTTTTTAACATATTTGCCAAGTAAAATGAAGCAATTGTTATAACATCTTACAAGGTTTGAAATTATTTCTACAAAAAAACTCTTCCGTCTAAAAATGAAGCCACCTTGTAACATTAACTTGAAACGCAGTGTAATACAACACAAGCCACTGTTTCATGTAATCGTTTTGTCAATTTCCTGTACAAGTTTATCGCTAACTACAGATGGGCGACCGCTTCTTGTCTCATCCTGCACTTCAATGCGTCCATCTATAAACATGCGACACCTTCATTCACGTTTTGTCGGTAAACATTACACAATTCGCGGTTAATTGCGACTACCAAAAGTTTTTTGCTCGCAGAAATCGCGTTGCTACATGAAATTTACATTTGGCAAGATTTTTATAGTATATAGGGTTCATTTTCAATTGATCTAGCGGACCAGTAAATTAGATGAGAAAATGGAAGGGCTAAAGATTTATAAGTGGTACTTTTTTGTGATTTTTCCAGAAAGGTAGAACAAGATTTTGTGTTGCATGTTTCTTGGCATGTGAAAAAGTATCGTCATCTGACTGAAAGTAAATATAACAGCAAAAAGCCGAAAGTGAATTAGCTACACAGTCCTAGAATCATCACATACTTAAGTTTGGATAAAGGGTGAGTGAATGATAAACTCAGCTCCAAAATCTGTAGGGGTGCTTCGATTTTTAAATTTATCTTTAGTTCTTATGCTGTGTAATATTAAAATATATATTTATTTTGCTTAATGCTTCATTACAGTTACAACAGCTTGAACATACTAAATGCTTACATGTAGTGTTCTAAATTTAATTATACTGTTTTCCTTAAAAATATGGTTTTTGCAAATGCTGCCATTCACTGAATATTTTTTAATACAATATTACTAGTAATTAAAAATCAGTTCTGGTTTTAGCTTAATAAAAAATAAATCAAAGAGCATTCTACGGCCATTCAAAATCCATAATTTTTATTAGAACATTTTATTAAATTTGATATTTCTTTTATTAAATTCATAATTTAAGTTTTGTTGTATTTTCTGTTGAGAAATAAAAGATGAAAGGAAGTTGAAGCTTCAAAGCTTATTGTAATTTTAACTTATTTAGCGAAAAGGTCTCTATTGAACTATTAGACTTTTTATCACGTCTCCTCTAGTTATAGCCCCATGCGAGTTTATATTGACCTAAATTTTGAGTTTAATGGTAGTAGTCTAAATTATGCCATTAGCAATCATAATAGTAGTCGCGAAACAAATTTTGTCACGATACATTTTATGTCAAGATTTTCTGTTAAATTTTACACTATTTAGTTTTTGCGACTTCCAACTCATATTTTAGTTATCAGACTTTGTTCTAATCGTTGCTAGTCTTTCAGAATGTAGATGACTTTTAACAAATCTCCAAATTTATTACAAAACAGTGATCATAGTTAAATTTCAATTAGAAATTTTTTCTTATTTGTCAATCAAATAAAAGTTAATTCAAATTGAACTTTAGGATGTTCTTCCTAAATAAAATACATTGGAACAATTCTAGTTTTATTGTTATTAATCTAATGTATCGACTTTCCAGTTGCGTATGAAATATGATGTCGACCAAATGCCTCCCATGATTTCTGTTTTTTTAGTGAAGTTTTTCATAATGCTTTCCTATAAATTAAACTACATTTCATCAGTTGCACGCCTGATATCCTTTTTTATTTTTAGAAACCAAGCAGGCCTGTTGAAATTAAACAATTTCCTTAAAATAACTCCGAAGAAAAAAGCTTAATGGGATCAGATTGCAAGATTGCGGTAGCCAATTGTTACCATGCCTTTGCAAGATAGCGAGGGTCAGAAATTTGGTTTGAAGTTAAGTGAATGTTTCATGTGTCATATGGCTCGTAGCCCCATATTGTTATTTATGTTCAAATAGTTGGTTTCATTAAAAAGAAAATTGCTAACATCTCCCGATAGCCTATACTATTAACAATAGCAGCATTGGCAGCTTCGTCCTCAAAAAATTTACCAATGATTTCTCCAGCCCACATTACACTCCAACTAGTTTATTTTTGTAGATGCATTAATTTTTCGTAATAGCACATGGATTTTCGGTTTGATATGTTTAATGTACAAATTATTTTCAAGTCCATTAAATTTTATACGCCTATAAACAAAGATCCTTTGTTAAAATGCGTTGCGCATTGCCGTATGAAAGATTCAATTGCTGTAAACGGCAACGAATTGATATGCTTGGTTGATTATGCACACTATTATTAATTTGAGCAGTATTTATTTTACCTAAACTAATGTTACGTTAATAGCAAACTCTTGCTTTGTACTACTTGTTTCAATCTTTTGTTTTAGATCACAAATTGCTCGCTCAGCTGGCACATTATTGTGACCTAACAATGGTCAAAGTTTCCTTCACATAATCATAACTGATCGCTTGATTTTATAATAAACTAGAATGATATTGTTGTGTGGCTGCACAATATGCGACACCATGATGACTTTGCTATATGTTTGGATACTAAGTGTACAAATAAAAACTTCCAACTTTTACAGAAGACAAAAGGTGTACAATTTAAATTGATTTACTCTATACGAGAAAAGTTATATTCTTATTCAGATTATTCAAAACTATATAAAAATCTAAAGAAGCCTGGAATGAATATAACTTAAACAATATGTTCTTAGTATAGCAATCCCTTAGCTAGCAATCATATATGATAACAACACTTTCTTGTATACCCGTGTCGTCACATTTTTTTTCAAATACAAAACACAAAATAAATTAAGGGTCACATGAGAATATTAAACTATTTGACAATAATAAGAAAAATACATTAGTATCTGGAAAGAATAAAATATTTAACAATAAATTTATATAATAAATCGCAATTATTTCATTTGACAATTTTAAGTAAGAGTAGAATAGGGTTAGGTAAGCCAAGGTCTAAATTTTGGGCCAAATACTTGTTCAACTAAACAGTAGCATGGAGTTTGATACCTTGAAATTAGCTACAAATAATAAAAATAATAGGTAATTTTATTTAGGTAGGTATTTTTTTGTTGAATAAGATGCATTATACGAGATCTGTCATAAAAATAATAAGCCGATGTTAATAAAACCAAAATAGCTTGTACGGTCACGATATAACGAAGCGAAAGATTAAAGTACAATGTAAAGCGCATGCGTGAACAAGAACAAATTTACTGGTTTGGCCAGTTGAGAATATATATGAACACTTGTAGCTTATGATGAATATAGTTTTTGAAACGACTAAGCGAGTAAAGCAGCATACGCTTTGTACAAAAGTGGAACATTTGTCCAAAGAAACAATCAGACAATTTGTAAAGCGTTCACTAATGATGCAAAGAAAGCAAAATGCTACAAATGATTCACTTAACTTCAAACCAAATTTCTGGCCCTCATTATCCTGCAAAGGCGTGATAACAATTGGCTACCGCAATCTTGCAATCTAATCCCATTAAGCTTTTTTCTTCGGAGTTCTTTTAAAGAAATTGTTTAATGTTAACAGGCCTGCTTGGTTTCTAAAAATAAAAAAGGATATCAGACGTGTAACTGCTGAAATGTAGTTTAATTTATAGGAAAGCATTATGAAAAACTTCACCAAAAAAAAGTCGCTTGTCAGAGAAATCATGTAGGGCATTTAGTAGACATCATATTTCATACGTAACTGGAAAGTCGACATATTAGATTAATAACAATAAAACTGAAATTATTCCAATGCATTTTATTTAGTTCAATTTGGATTAACTTTTATTTGATTGACAAATAAGAAAAAATTTCTAGTTGAAATTTAACTATGATCACTGTTTTGTAATAAATTAGTGTTGAAATTTGAAAGCAAATATAATCAGCTTTCCAACGAATTTCCAACGCAATGATTGCCGTTGTTTATACATCACCTTTCTTTTTAGTTTAGTGCCCATAGACATGTAACATGTTATTTGATTTATATCGATAATAGTCAGGTTTTTGTTTTTCCCCGCCATTAATGTGGCTTTGATGCATATTTGCTACCAATGTGACATGTAAAGTCGTGTATGACAGTTAATTTCAATAATTACACTGGAAGCGCGCCCGGAGCCAGGCGGCCGTCCGTGGCACATAAAAATCAACGATAATCGATGCAATCTCGAAAGTAAGTTATCGCTCTTAACGCATTCCCGGTAATTTCCGACTATAAAGATGTTCTTTTGAGTGCGGTTTCTCATATCAGGCCGCAATATCTCATAGCGACATGTGTTCCTGAAAGGCCCGATGCGAAACGCCGATTCATCGGAGAAAATGCGCCAAAGCTCTCAGCATTACGAGCTATATCTGCTAAATTATAGGTCTGCCCTGAAGCGCGGCAACCCTTGCCGCGCAATAGCCGGATAGTGGGAAAGGACGATTCATTAGCCGGAGGACCGCCGCCCGCTGCGCCCTCGCTCGCCGAAAAATCGCTGCAGCCGAAAGCAGCGCTGCAAAGTGGCTCTCGTAGGCGAGCGGCTTCGCTTTAACTCGCCGAGTTGTGCCAGAAATTAATAACAATACGCTGAGTAAATACCGAGATGAAAGCAAACGAAGTGTAGCGCAGCCAGAGCGAGCAGTTTTCATCATCTGTGGATGTAATTTAACATTCCGTAATAAAACACACATCTCGAACAAAGCTGTTGTCTGCCTGCCTGTCTTATTTCACTTGGCTGGATGCTGTTTGGAAATTAACGGCGCTTTTCCTAATTGCTAATTTACTAAACATATAACTACCAGGGCGAATTTCTCCAGGCTGCAGGCGAATTACAAACTACTTTATCAGGCATCTGAAGGTTTGGGCTTCATAAAAATGGTAATAAACCTCCCACGGCTTCCACGTTTGGAGTCTGCTTTATGTTTCTTTTGATATTACGGAAGTTGTTAATTGCTGTAGAAAAGGAGCTGGCCCTCTCTTTTGTGCAATACTGCCGTAAACTATTGAGTTACATTCCAATTACATCTCAAAAATTAATATAAAAAATAAATAAGAGCCTACTAAAAAAGGAAAAGATTTTCTATTAAGAATGATATGATTTTTAAATAAAATGTCAACCATACTTTAAGTAGTATAACTGTCATTTGTGTTTAGTACACTCTGACAATTCGTCATGGCTAAAAACGTTTTGTTATTGTCAAAAAAATATATGAAAATAAATATTCTTTTGTTAACACCCAACGGGGTTTTTGCGAAAGCTATGGTCCACATAATTGCACTTCTATACTTGCTATTTGTCGGCTCGTTGAATTATTTAGAAGGGATTCTACCGTTCATGGTGCGAAAATACCAACACATCTTCAAAATGTAAGATATATGCGAACATTGCTGCTGTAAGAAATAGGATTGCAGAAGCTCCACATTTATCGATTCCTTGTGCTCAAGAATTAGGGCTTAGAAGAACGACAACTTGGCGTATTTTGCGAAAATATTTGGGTTTACATCTGTATATAATTGTATTGGCCCAAGAACTACGACAGTTCAACTTGAAACAGGTTACAATTTTGGACAAAAAATTATCTTCTCAGATGAAACTCATTTCTGGTTAAGCGAATATATTAACAAACAAATTGTTGTTTTTGGTGTGAAAACAATCCATTAGAGATTCACGAGAAGTCCTTGCATCTATAAAAAGTTAGTGCGTGGTGTGGTTTATGGCATGGTGGCATTATTGGACCATTTATTTTCCAAAACGAAGTAGCAATTACAGTGACTGATAAATGGTACGGATTAATGTTAACATTTTTGTGGTTTTAGTTGAAGTTTATTTGAAGGACATGCGGGTTAAACAAGACAATGCCATATGTCACTATTGATGTATTGCAAAAAAAGTTTAGTAAAGGGATAATTTCAAGAAATGCAACTGTTAGTTGGCCTCCAAGAAGTTGTGATTTAACTCCCTTAAATTACTTTTTCTGTGATTATTTGAAATCTATAGTCTATGCACAATACAAATTACGAACCCTTGATGCATTAAGATTAAACATCTAACTCTATTCGTAACATTAGACCCAAGTTATTGCACAAAGTCATCAAAAATAATAAATATCAATATAATAACATATTAAAAATTACAACACCGAAGACTTGAAGCATAGCTATAAAAGAACAAGAAATTTATAACATAATACAAGAAAAAAGTATTAACATTATGGAGTTAACAGAAACAAAAAAGAAACTAAAAGAAACATCCGATATAAATAAAAATCTTATTGCATTAAGCACTAATAATAAGCAAGAAATGAAAAACGCTCCACAAAATATAAATATATAAATGGAAAACTCTTAACAAGTAAATTGAAACAATGGAAGACTGACTATCAAAAAACTCTATGCCCCAGAAGAATAAAAATAAACAGAAACTCAAAAATTTACAAAACCCTATAGAAAACCATCAACAATAAACGGGATATTTGGATCCTAGAGTGAGGAATATCTCTATTCAAAACATGGTTAGTCAATATGAGCAACAAGCAGTAAATAACAGTGGAACATAAAACAACTTTAAAATACCAAATACGTTCTTTTAAAAAATTGACGTCATATATATATGATCAACAAAATGTTTTAAAAGTTTTATTGATTATGTGAGTAAATCATAAACTATACTTTTTAGTTACAGATACACATACAAAATAGCTATTCTGGACCACGAATGAAAACTAAAACAATAAATAAAAACAAAATTATATAACAAGCATATAAAACATTTCTTTTACATGACGGAAAAAAAGCAAAAGGAAATATAGGCTAAGATTGAAGAGCTATAAAAGCAGTTATGCACAAAGCAGTAATAGAAACTTTACGAGAGAGAAATAACAACTATAAAAGAAAGATTTTAAGATATAGAATAACAAATAACAACAATTAGTTGCTAACCAATGCAGAGTATACTAGCAATACTTAACATCAATGACGGAATACTATCACAAGAAGCAAAGTGCAGAAGCTAAAAGAGTATAAAAGAATTGTATCGCAACAGCTAGGAGAACTATATTACCAGTATAGAAGATGATTTGCACGGTAAGCGAGGGTTTATAAAATTATGAAGCACCTCAACTAAGAGGAGAAGATGCTGTAATATAAACTGAATAGAAACGAAAAAATAAGAACACAATTATAAGTAACTGTGATATAATCCCGAAGCAGAAAAGGACATCGCTAAAAATGATGATGAAATAGACTGGCAATATTAAAATTAAACATTAGATAATATAACTATGTAAGAAGTAATGTCAAGAAACACAAACTAATTACACTAACACAGAGTATAAAGGTATGCTTGTGAAATTTAGATTACTACATCTTTTCAATATGTGCTAGAAACGAATTAGAATTCCTCAAGAATGGATTATAGTTTTTAAAATGTTGTCAATTTATTAAATGCGGGATACATACTATATTCAAAAATTGTAACAACCAAAACATAAAAATTGCAGATGTGATTCTGGAAGAAGAGCACAATTGTATTCGAAAATGATGATCTTGCATTAACTCAGTCCTTACTTTGAAGTTGATTATAGAGAAACGTAAAGAATGAAACTTAGAAACACATATAGCATTTATTGAATTTATTAAGGCCTTTGTCAATGACAAGGTCAAAAACTATGGCCCAATTCTAACAAAAAATGGATTTTTTTGTAATCTAATAAAAGAAATAAAAAATATTTATGAAAACTCTAAAATTAGTAAAGCAGGTAATGATGACAACAGATGTTTTGGTATACATAAATCAAAACATAAGATAAGGTTGAAAACTTTATGTTTTTAAACATTGGCTTTTTCTTTGTTCGTATATTACGCATTATCATATATTATCCTAAAAAATAGTAAAAAATAAGATCTATACTAAACACATCACAAAACTTACTAAAACCATCCGACTGCCGTTGTGTATCACCAGATTTCTTGAAGAGAAAGGCAAAACCTTCGTTTCCAGCTCTAGCATTTGATACTAAACAATTTTTTATATTGCAAAAAAAATCTTCTAGAATTTTAAAATTATATGATCTCACAAAAAACTATAAAAAAACGTTGTCTTGTCATGCCATAGTTAGTGTATTCGGTTGTCCAACCCACAACTAGCTAAATAACTCCCAAAATGTTTTAGTTTTTCATAGAGCAAGTCCAATACTAATTTTAAATCCCTACCATTTCCTGGAAATACCCAAAACTTTTTCTATACGCAAAGATGATGTCATTTTTGCACAGCTCTAACTCTCTGCGTGGGAACTGAGAGGTTAAAGCTCTCATATGTCTGTCTTCTCTGCCGGGTCGTCGCGCGCCATCTCTGGTGCGGGGCGATGTGGCAAGTCTTAGACGACCGCAATTGTTGCCCCTTGTTCGAGTGAACGCAGGTACTCGATTATTTTTAGTGACTGGGTAGGCCACCCACCAGGTACCAGCTAGGCCACCGTCAAGGTCTGGCATGCTGGGTTGCTCTATAAAATTAAGGAGTTCCTTCCATCCAACTACTTCAGCTTGCTAAAATCCTACCTCAGGGATACAGAATTTAGAAATAGAGAGGTGTCTCAAAACGACCCAATAAAATCAGGAGTCCCATAAGGGAGCCGACATTCCTACTAGCAGAGATACTGCCACTGGAACCTTTGCGGGCGGTACTGTTATTCTTGCCACACACAAAGATCCAATTAGAGCCTTTCAAACATTACAAAACCACCCACATCAGCTGTAAAACTGGCTCCACCAGTGGAAGATTAAAATCAATGAAAACAAATCTCAGCACGTCACCTTTACATCGAGACATGAACAATGCCCACTGATGTACATAAACAACACAGAAATACCTAAAGCTTCCTGTGCGAAATATTTAGGATTCCGCTTGAATTTTAGACTTACTTGGAGAACCAAAGGATTATTTTAGCTGGTGGCAAATACTCCAAATTTTCTATGGAAAATAAACTTGTTGTGAATAAGACTATCATCGCACTAATATGGAGATATGTCATAGAACTGCGGGGCTGTGCTAGCAAATCCAGTGTAGATATAATTCAACAATGTCAGTCCAAAATACTTCGATTGCTGGTCAGTGCATCTTGGTACGTGACAAACCAAACGATACATGAAGATCTACGAGTACCATATGTCAAGGATACGTTGTCCTAGCTAGCAGTATAAAGCACTAAAACAGAATCGCAAATCACACAAATCCTCTACTCCAACCACTACTTAAAGTATCTATGCGAAGAAGATTAAAGCCAGCAGATCTACTAGGTGACTGAAGATCCCCTTACTGGAGTGGGGTCTAAAAACACCATTTTTAGAGTACTTTAGCTCGTAAGACAACACATTAGCCTACAGAATTTATTGTAATTCTGATTGCTAATAAGGAGAAAAAAAAGAAAAAAACATCAATTTCTTTTAAATTCTGAACCTTCCCGGTATTTGCTATTTCTTTAAACTTCTTCTTTTCTTTTCATTAAAAATTTGTCATCAGATTTTTAGTTGGTAGTTGTTTTTTAGGTACCTTAAGTAAAAGAAGTATTAATTTCATTAATTCCCATTGCTTTTTTTCGTAGTAGAAATTTGCTTAATACAAAATTATACCTTTTTGTCACATTGCAATTTATTTTTTGTTTTCGGTACGTCAAGCAAATTATTTATTTCTTTTATTTGCGTACTAAAATTGAAATTTTATTTCACGCCAAAACTTAAAAGTAGGGAACTGTACAAGGTAAGAAATACATTAATATTGGAGCAGCCCAATTTGCTCTGCGCACTTTTTTCAAAAGTTGTTCATTTATTTGTGTGCCAGTTTGCTTTTGAGAACATTGAATTTGCAACAAGCAAAGTTTTTGCAAGTACGAATGATTAAATTCAAATTAAGGTATGAAACTCCTGACAACTGTTACTAAGGAAATTGAAATTAGAAGAATTTTAGGCTTACATTTTTAAATCCGTCTCGTTAGTTTGTTGTGTCAACAGTTATGACATGTATAATTACGGTCAAATCTTACAAGCAGACGCCTGTTTATGTTATTGCAACTAAGCTAACTACGAAGCTTGCTTTCGTAGTAATACACGTATTATGCAGAATTTAGTGCTAGTTTACCTACTTGCTATCAAACTATTTGTAAACATGATGAGAATATCCCGTTAGCAGTTAGATTAACGTTTCGCTGCTATAGTCATGCAACAGTTAGGTTGATGGTATCGCATAAACGAGCTCTGTAATTAGCAGCTGGCATGTTTTGATTTTGTTCTAAAAACAAGGCGGAAATCAGAAAATAAAAGATTGTACCAATTATTGCAAGATTATTAATGCAATTAATGAAATTTATACGATAGATCTTACAATTTTTAAAGAAAATGTTAGAAATGTTGGTCGAATATAATGCTCTTATTTGCAGCTGTATTCCATAACTATCAAAGTCTATGTTCACAAAATGCTGAAATTAAAAACAAAGCAACTAACAAGTTATTTACAATAATTTAGTTGTATGAGGCATATAAATAGCAGGAAAGCTAGTGAGATAAATAGATGAAAAAACAGGAGATAACTGAAAAGTTAGAGTTAGAAAAAATCACATAATGCCAAAGAAGACAGGTGCAAAAAACCTTAAAAAAACATTAATGCAGATAATCTATCTTTAATATATAGATTTTTTATTATGGTAATAATTTATTGGCAATCAGAACAGTTTACATTAAATTTATTCTATGAGCTAATAGTAGGACTTGTATTGACATGTAATGGTGTTTTGCTCTTTTATTACAATATATAGTTTGACAAAAGAATTATGGATAACATATACGTATGTACATTAATTTAAGCTATTAAAGTTATAATTAACCTATTTTACAATAATTAATGAGATGGTGCTGCTAAATCACACGGACAGTTTTTTTTAGTCGTTTAGATTGTCTAGCTTCTAATAGTGGTTGGACGTTGACATTTGGATGAGATATCAGTTTGTTTTGATGTTTGGTTGCCATTTTCTCTTTGACCTCTGTTACGAAGGATATGTTTAGGTCTGTATTAATTGTCTGGTTGGATACGAACTAGGGGGTGTTAACGATAGCACGATTGAAAGCGTTGGATAATGTTGAAGTTTGATTTGCATGAGCATATCCACAGCTCTACACCATAGGTCCACACCGGTTTTATAATTGCATTGTAAATGAGGACTTTGTTTTCAATAGATAATTGTGTTTTCCTGCCTAATAGCCGATACATTTTCTTGACTTTCAAATCCATTTCTTTCCTTTTGTTAATTATGTGTCTTCCAAGTTAGTCTGGAATCTAGGTGCATCCCTAGATATTTGGTTTCTGTGATTTGTGGTACCAATGAGTTATTGATCTGGGGGCATTGTTGACGTCTTGATGTGAATGTTACGTTTACTGGCTTTGTCTTATTTACTATAATTTTCCATTTTTTAGCCAATCTTCAAACAAGTAGATATATCTCTGGAGCAATTGGCTGGCTACCACAGGGTCGTTTTCAGTTGCCAATCTGGCCGTGTCATCTGCGACGATTCCAATTAATGTATCTTCCATATTGGGTACATCAGCGATGTACAGTATATATAGCATGGGACCTAGCACGCTTTCCTGAGGAATATCTGAATTGATACTGCAGGGATTTGACGTTACATTAACATGACAAACATGGAAACTACGCTTTGTCAGGTAGGATCGCAGGAGCAGGAACTGTTTGTGGGAAAGAACTGTTTTGACTTTAAATAAAAGTCCTCTGTGCCACACCTTGTCGAACGCTTGAACAATATCAAGAAATAGTGCTGAACAATATTTTTTTCTTCAAAAAAATGTTTAATTTGTCTATTATGCGGTGACACTATTGAACGGTCGAATGTTCATGGCGAAATCCAAATTGATGGCTAGGTATCCAATTTTCTTCTTCATGTTCTGTACGTATTCGTTAGAGGAGAAGTTCCAGGTTTCAGCAATAATACAAATCCTGCCATTTTAAACTTCTTGGGCCAGTAGGACCGCATTAAATATTGTAGTAATTAGAATTAACTCTTTTTTGGGAAGTTCTTTCAGTATTTGTCCTGCTATTTTATCAGCTCCAGGTGCTTTATTTTTTGTTAACATATTTCTTTTTTTTTTGACTTTATGCGGCGGAACACGTGAAATTGGAAGGCTAAGCTGTACTGCTCAGTCAAGGTTGTCCTTAATTTCTGTATTTGTGTCTGTAGAGTGCGGAGTAAAATTTTTTTTAAAACTATGTGCAAAAGTGTCTTCATCAGATCTGGCCTATTCCCTTGTTTTAGTTCGAATTAGAGGGATTGTAGTTTGCAGTTTTTAAATTCTTTAGTTGCTCACCAAATTGTATAGTCATTTTTGGATAGCGTAGAGATATATGCATTAGATTTATCATTTTGGAATTCCTTTAACTTAGGATTTAAGTTGTTTGTTAATCTGTTGTATTTGCTTCTATCCGTTGCGCTACGTGTTCTTTACCAAGTAGACCTTGCTTTCCCTTTTTCTGCTATTAATTTCTTGATTTCAATGGTCTATAGAGAACTGCAAAAGAAATACCAACCTGTAAGATTTCCACCACATACAGGAATCATCAGAAAAACTGCAGCTCCAACCTTAAATTAAAGTCAATTTCCATCACTCTCTAATCAAATTCCTTCATATAATTCTCCCATTAACAAACAGTATAGTCAAGTTCTTAAATCCACCCAAATCATACACAAACATCAAATGAATCAATTCTCCTAAATTTCCTAGATGAGTTCAAAAATCTATTCTACCAGCTAATTCAGCAAAATAACACTATCCTAATATCCTAAATATAAACAAAATAGCATCATAATGGCGGAATTTCTAAGAATAGCTGTATGGAACTCCAATGGGCTCCAACAATATAGAGACGAAATTCAAATTTTCTTCAAAATAAATTGTATTAATATAATACTTGTCTCAGAATCTCACTACACAACAAGGACACGTGCCAAAATCCCAACATATTTAATTTATCATACAGCGCATTCCGATAGAACAGCCCACTGTTCAGAATTTAAAAGAAATGGATGTTTTTTTCTTTTTTTTCTCCCTTGTTAGCAATCAGAATTACAATAAATTCTGTAGGCTAATGTGTTGTCTTACGAGCTAAAGTACTCTAAAAATGGCGTTTTTAGACCCCACTTTAGTAAGGGGATCTTCAGTCACCTAGTAGATCTGCTGGCTTTAATCTTCTTCGCATAGATACTTTAAGTAGTGGTTGGAGTAGAGGATTTGTGTGATTTGCGATTCTGTTTTAGTGCTTTATACTGCTAGCTAGGACAACGTCCTTGACATATGGTACGCGTAGATCTTCATGTATCGTTTGGTTTGTCACGTACCAAGGTGCACTGACCAGCAATCGAAGTATTTTGGACTGACATTATTGAATTATATCTACACTGGATTTGCTAGCACAGCCCGCAGTTCTATGCCATATCTCCATATTGGTGCGATGATAGTCCTATACACAACAAGTTTATTTTCCATAGAAAATTTGGAGTGTTTGCCACCAGCTAAAATAATCCTTTGGTTCTCCAAGTAAGTCTAAAATTCAAGCGGAATCCTAAATATTTCGCACTAGGAAGCTTCAGGTATTTCTGTGTTGTTTATGTATATCAGTGGGCATTGTTCATGTCTCGATGTAAAGGTGACGTGCTGAGATTTGTTTTCATTGATTTTAATCTTCCACTGGTGGAGCCAGTTTTACAGCTGATGTAGGTGGTTTTGTAATGTTTGAAAGGCTCTAATTGGATCTTTGTGTGTGGCAAGAATAACAGTACCGCCCGCAAAGGTTCCAGTGACAGTATCTCTGCTAGTAGGGATGTCGGCAGTGTAAAGTACGTACGTGATCGATCGGGCCTAACACGCTCCCTTATGGGACTCCTGATTTTATTGGGTCGTTTTGAGACACCTCTCTATTTACTTTGCTTCTAAATTCTGTATCCCTGAGGTAGGATTTTAGCAAGCTGAAGTACTTGGATGGAAGGAACTCCTTAATTTTATAGAGCAACCCAGCATGCCAGACCTTGAGGGTGGCCTAGCTGATACCTGGTGGGTGGCCTACCCAGTCACTAAAAATAATTGAGTACCTGCGTTCACTCGAACAAGGGACAATAATTGCGGTCGTCTAAGACGCGGTGCTTGCCACATCGCCCTGCACCAGAGATGGTGCGCGACGACCCGGCAGAGAAGGCAGACATGTAAGAGCTTTAACCTCTCAGTTCCCACTCAGAGAGTTAGAGCTGTGCAAAAATGACATCATCTTTGCGTATAGAAAAAGTTTTAGGTATTTCCAGGAAATGGTAGGAATTTAAAATTAGTATTGGCTTGCTCTATAAAAACTAAATCATTTTGGGAGTTATTTAGCTAGTTGTGGGTTGGACAACCGAGTACACTAACTATGGCATGACAAAACAACGTTTACATAAACAACACTGATCCATCTGCCACCATGTAGGAGATGGCTTATTTTATCATTAAAGTGTATACTCCAATGTGGTTTTACATTAAATTTACCAACCATTAAGGATGCCTCCATTAACCTATGACGTACTTTTTTGTTCTCTTGGCACCTCAGTGATAATCTAAAGGTCACCGTTGATGGTTCCATTTAGCGAAATGGTTACGCTACACACCCGGAGAATTTGTTGGTAGCCATGCTCGCAGACGGACAGAAACATATTTAAGAGTTAGGTGTGCTAAGAATTTTTTTTGCGATGTGACGATTAAAGGAGCCAATCCTATAAGTGCACAAGTTTAAGATAACAGCAATCAACGCCAATGACTTCATTGACTGGTAACATTGTGAAGTGACAGAGTCACCTCTTGCATCTCATCCACATGCTACATCTAGGCGGTTGAGACATGTGCTAAAGTTGTTGCGGAGGTTTTCGGATATGTACATGGGACTAGAGCTGGAGATAAAGTAATCAGAGCAACAATTTTAAACAAATCGATTGTGCTTACTTTTAAAACTAAGTTTTAATTTCGGGCTCGAGGTAAAAAATAAGAGCACTATGATAGTAACAACACAGTGCCCAAAGGTAAAGCGGTTGGGAAGAGGTGGAACTCGCTATGCAACCACCTCCTCGTGGTGAGTTCTGGGTGGTTCATTGAACCAGCGAAGAGTTGCATTTTTATAAAGTAAGTTTTGCAACAGTGCCGTTAATTTAAAAAAGTTAGATTTATTGAAAATTCTTATTTGTGTCATACCATTGCAAAATTGCACAATTTTAAGGTTCTTGTGGGGAATGAAAATGAAATAAAAAAATTTTGAAGCAATTTACAACTGATATATTAATTGATGCACAACTTTTAAAGAGCAGTGCATTTTCATCCGACAATTTTTCAAAAATATTGTGGTTTTTTGCTTCACCCCACTTTGGATACGTGTACAACAAAAAGGACGTTATCTTTTCGATATTATTTGCATTTTATCAAATTACTTTCAGCTTTACTAGTAGTTTTCTTTACATTTATTTTGCTGTAAATTGATATTACCTTTATTCATTCATAGAAGTTTGAATTCTTCTATAAATAAATATACGTTTTTTTAACTGGTAATACAGTATAATTTTTCGTAGTTGATAATAAATTTTTCTTTAATAGTTTGAATACTGTTAACCAAATAGAAGATAAAATGTTGTTAAGACAAAAGAGAGACATTATTGGGATGTGAGTTTATAAAACATACATCCAACATCGTTAAACATAATTTAATTACCGTTGGATAAGCGTCTTCAAGCAGTTCTGCCGTGGTTTGATTTAAATCAATCACATTTTAATAGAAGTTGAAACAAATTTGCCTAATATACGAACCAAAATTTAAAAATATTCTTTTCCTAAATCTGACATTCATTTGGTTATTTACTTCATGTTCCCTAAATGCATAAATACAGTTCACCAGATTTTGTTCCAGAAATTTTTCCCTACTTCGGTCACCTGACAGATTGTGGCTTGTATTTTCAAAATGAAAGGTTAATAAAAATTTATTGAAATTAATAGAAAGAAATGGTTGCAATGCTCAATAAATCTCAGACAAGCTTAGAGAACCATTTGGGTCATCTCGGTTTTTGGGTACTACATGGATTAATCGAAGCCAATTTGGCCACCGATATATTCATCTTTATGTTTAGTGTAAAACCGCAAAAAAATAACTTAATCTTGAAGAATATAGTGACAAACGATGAAATTGGGTCGACTACGATAACATATGAGGAAGGTTCAAGTTCTCCAAATTTTTATCTAAAAAAGGGCTTACATAAGAAAGTTGAAACTTCTGTTACTTCTCAACGTAATCTCCGTCTAGATTTAAACACACATTTTTCACAACGTCGCCGCCATGACTGCTGAGGACACTTCTTTAGGGGTATGGAAAATCGCTAATGCAACAACGGCATTAATGAAAAATGAATGACCACGGAAAGTGTCCTTTATGGTCAGAAAAAGCCACCACTCATAAGGGCATAATATCTTAACATGTCCTGAGGGATTTCCATTCCACAGATCCTACAGAAATGCCAAGTTTAGAGGCGTTATTTCATACACCTAATCGACGGTCTCCCATAACAACTTGCTCCACTCGCACAATAATGGTTTTGGCCCGGCTGGTTCGTGTCGGAGACTACTTCAATTCATTGTCACGCAACTTTCGATATTCTTTAAACTTTCGCACATTTTTAAAATCAAAAACACCTTCACCGCATGTCTCGCTCAATTGAGAATAAATTTGATGGGCGTTTCTCTATGCAAAAAAAACCGGATGATTTACACTAAACGTCTGCGTTTGAAGTATACAAAACAACACTCACTGCAATGGCGGTAATCAGATATATGTGCATCGTATGGTGCTGCCATTTATATCACGAATTTAGAAATATTTTTCTGTCCAACACCAGTAAGGGTATATAGGATAGCAGAGAAAGAAAGAAAGAAAGAAAGAAAGAAAGAAATATTTTCCGCGTCCTTTATACTTAACAGCATCTTTCTACTTAGTCTCACTGCTGAGAAAAAACTTAAAGATTTTAGAACTAGAACGTACCTCATAAAACGTAAAAAACTATAGAGGTACTGCAGCTCAAAAGCGAACGATATTTTAAGAGTATAATCTACTATGTACTATTGCTGAAATACAAATTAAAAACGTTTAAAGTCAATGACAATGAATATAAGCAGTCGTCTTATGTAACGATTATAATAGTATGTAAACTTTGACACCTGAAATGTGCGCCATAAGATGCCGTATATGTATAAGTCATATGTATAAGCTTATGTAAATGTATAAGAAATTTAGTTTTTCTCAAATAACTTTAATACTTATCATAATAATATCGTACATAAATTCAAGCTTATAAGGGTCACTAATCACTATCAAACTATATTATTAGTTTTTATTTCTGACCTTTCCAGACTTTCACCTCTTCCTTTGAATTTTCCGCTATATGGTACTGCCGCGATAGGTCGTTGCTGACGTTCGTGAAAACCATATGCTTTTGGGAAACGGTGACAATCTCAAAATGGACGAGTTGATGTGAACAAGTGCGGAATAAAACAGAAGAGCAGCAGTTATTGAAAGTCTTCGCACAGGCCGTTCGGCGAGTGAAATAATTCGGTTCCTCGAGTAGCATATAACTGTATACGATATTGTTGCGAAATATAATGCTTCCGAAAAGTCTGGGGAAGGTTTCACTAACTCGTGAAAGAGTCAGTCGTAGATCCTGGCAGTCGTAAAAAGGGCTTAAGCGTTGATTGACATTAAGGACAGTGGCGTCATTGTTGAGTCAGTGAGCGAACTATAAGCCAGATTGTAGAGAAGAATTTATATTATAAGTCGCATAAGTCTCTGTGGCTGCTACATCAAAGTAAATTTCTCTGCAACTTGCTAGTGTGCCGTTGAAAAATGAAGCGACGGGACGAATCAGATTCTTTTCTGGTAAAAAATTTTTGAAGGTTGACGCCTAGATTAACTGGAGAAATGGCTTGCTTACGACCGATTATTGTTACAAATAACTTTCTGGCCAGTATTCACATACTAGATGTCGTGTCGTTCTTTTAGAAGGAGAAAACTGTCACAAAAAGGTGTATGCACGTGTTCTGACAAATGTCGTAAAACCGTGGTTGGAAACTATAGCCGCAAAGAGGTAATATGTATCAGCAGGATGGTGCACCGGCACATACGAGCCATCTAGTACATAAAATGGTTGTTGAGTAACGTGGACGTGTTCTGGTTTAAAGAATTCTGGGCCCTCAATAGTCTTGATTTGAACTTTAGTCCAAAGATGGAGGTCATTGCTGCCGAGGGAGTCATATCGAGTAGTTTCACTCAGGGTAACTCACACAACTGACATGAAAAAGAAATTTTTGTAATTTGAATGTTTTGCCTAACAAAATTTTATTTAAAGAAATGTTTAAATTGCTTGTTGTTAATTAAATTTGGCACTAGCAGTTAATGCATTCAGATTCAAAACAGCGCTTCGGCAAGCATCCCCGCATAACCTTATTGATCGTCCCACGCCGGGCCGCTCTTAAAAATAACGAAATTGCGATGCTTGTTCCCTTCACGCGATGTGGGCACGGCAAATAAAGGACCGCGGGATAAACGAGGCGGTGTCAAATCTGGTTTATTCGGTAATTAGCGGTTAATGAGCGCGTACGGCATGTGCTAATATAAAATAAAACGGGCCCGGACGATATTGTACACGGAAAAAGAATTTAATGAGGCGCTTATATTTTTTAATTAATTGGGTGCTCAGCGGTGCTATCAGCCGTGTGATTTTATGCGAGGCCCTTAAACGTCGGCGCAGATAAGCGCCCGGGCTGCCCGTCCTCGCGCCGACATTAAGACGGGATCATTAGGCGATGACTGCATACATCAAAAGCGGCGCTTCCCGTCAGCGTTGTTCTCTTTATTCGCGCCCGTTCGACCATCGCCTTGGCGATGCTCGCGTCAATTAAAAAAATGTTAGCAGCGACGACGGCTCCATTATTCCGGCTTGGTGGTCTTCACGGCGCGCTTTGTTCGCTTGCTTAAAAAGTCCGGCTGTTATTATGGAGGTGTGACGGACGAACTGGTGGAAAATTGCGGAGGCCGCTCTAAACAAACAAAGGGTAATCGTGATCGTGAAATGTTTATGGTACGCAACAGCGTAATGCACCTTAAGGGAGCAATAACAATGATGGCGTTTGTCACCTTCCTGAATAATGAAGCAACTCATTCATAACGCCCATAAAACGTTAACTGACATTGTTCACGTTGCCATAGAAGGTAATTAAACTTCCCTTTAAACAGCCGTTAGGGTTGTTAAGAGAACGTTGTCGTCTTTCAATTATTTCTAGTATTTAAGTTAACTGACAAAAATACACACAGCCAAAAATTACTGTTTTTGGTACACCTTTATATTTAATGGTAGCTATTCTTCTGGACGAACCCCTAACTATTGTCCGATACTCCTCAGGAGTAATAGCGTTCTCTTTTTTTCGTAGAACTTTTTAGGCGTTCTTTTTATTTCACGATATGCTTCATTATTTTTCGCTTTAGTGTACCCTGTAAACACTCATTGGTGTTTAGATCTGGTGATTGGACTGACCGGTCTAAGCTACATTTGACTGCTTTGTAGTAGAATGCGTTGTTTTTCTGAAATTTGATGTTGCCTAGCTTGTCATCAAAAATCTTTATAAAGATATTGTTCAGCATTTACGCGTCTCTCACAAACAACCATTTCTTCTTCGCACACTGACCAAGGCTATCTTCACCCTTTTGTAAGTAACATAAGAAATGTTGAACAAGTGTCAAAGAAGTTATTTTATTTGACATGTGTGTACATATAAACAAACATATCGTTATAATTTTAACGTTGAAAATACTAGTAAAATGCTTATTAAGTTTATCTCACTGTTAAACTCCTCTGACCACAAAACATGTGTTCGATATGCCTCTGTTAAATATTAATGTTATCAGCCCAATATAAAGAACCTTTTTTGTTCTTTGTCGAAAGCAATGACTTCTTTCTGACCTTGCAGCCTTTTAGTCTTTGCTTTTCTAAGTAGCCTTCTCGCGGTTCTAAAACTGAGAAGCCGCCTGCCAATTTCTGTAGACGGCGTGAAAGCAAATTTCAAAATATTTTTTGTTTTATAAATAATTTTGAAATGAATTTTGGTTTTCGCGTTCAAAAGTTACTCTCTTCGATTTATATGTGTGCTTAATACATTTTTACATTGAACGGTTCAACGAGAACACTTAAAATAATTCGTGATTTCAATCTGACTTGCCCTGTTCGTATAAAAAAAATTTCTTTATTTTAGTTATTTTTATTGTATAATTATCGATACTTCAAATTTGATTTAGGTATCGGCAATAATAAGACATGTTTCCACTAAAAGTAATTTTTGTTATTTAAAATATTTGACTAGGGCTGAGCTATAGGCTACTGGTGGAGTCACAGGTGGCCTCTAGAAATGAAGGTTAGCTGCGAATATATTGATAAGCAGTACTTGACCAAAAATCGGCGTTCTTAGTGAAAAAGCTTTCCTCAAGAAATTCTATAGTGTTCAATGAAAGTAACGTGTTAAGGCGAATATCACCGCCAATAAATAAGCATACCCAAGTCCCCTGGGAGAGGGTAGTGGTTTCTCAGTATCTATTGAAGGTGGAGAGCAAGTAGCTGGTGCACTTAAAATAGAAGAAAGGCAGAGACGTCGCTGCAGATCATCAAGCACAATAAAGCTACAGCGCAAGATAGAAGGCATCGAGGAACCACTACCTTTTAAAACAAATTAGTATCCTCTAGTCTAATCAATATGCGCAGAAATAATATGAATATGGTCTTGACTCTCTGGCTCACCTCAAATGGTAGAAGGATGCTAAGAATCACCTCGAAGAAAATCAACATATGTTTCAGGAAAATTAACCAATACAATTAAAGAAATAAAACCATTGAATATTCAAATTTCGGGAATAAGTGAAATGAGATGGCCACATGCACGATAATGTGGGCCTGACAATTATGTTGTATACCATTCTGAAAACAACCAACGAAATGAAACCGACGTCGATCTGATAATAGTAACATAAATAGATAAATCAGTTAAAAAATTTACTCTCTGACAGGGCAGCAATACTACAATTATTGACAACACCAGTAAATATAAATATAATACCATATTATGTACAGAGCCAAAAGGGCCTTCAAGGCATGTTACGGGGAACTATTATTATTATTATTATTATTATGTACCGACCACCAAAGCAAAAGTGGAATGATTTTACGAAGAAATAAACCAAACACTAAGTAACAAAAAAATACGACATTAATATAGTAATGGCACATTTCAACTCAAAAGTAGGTCAAGGTAAATGACTAAATATAGTTGAAAAATACTGTCTTTGGAACACAAAATGAACGATGACAGAATGATACAATTTTGTTAAGAATAACTATTCTTAAATACTGTTTTCGAAATTACCACCTCGACGCCTTTACACTTGAAAATCTCTGAAATAGTGTAGATAATATGGTTAGAAATCAAATTGATTTTAATTTAACTAAAATTTATACCGATGTTGATATGAGATCGGATCCAGTATTTGCAAAATTCCAATTACATCTAAAAAATAGTAATAGACAAAAAAGTAAAAAAATGGAATACCAGAAAACTACGAAACAAAGTAATCAGACAGAAAGTACAATAGAACTCCAAATATCCAAAACATACCACCAGAAAACGAAAACATTGAAATAATTGGTTACAACTAAAAGAAATAATTGCGCGGGGGAGCCTGTAACCTTCAGAGAGCGCGTCTCCAGGTGACAGATCGGGGAATCTCCTCCAGATATGGAGGTTAAGGTGAAAATAAAATACGCCCCGTGGACCAACAGACTGAAATGAAGGTAGTAGTTCATTGACATAACAAACAAATGCTGAATGTGGGGTTACGTTTGTATGTATGGCGTACAAGGTCTTAGCAAGTTAGATCACCACTAAGGCAGGCGTAAATCCGCTCTCGTGGATGTGGATACGATACCGATACGGCTCTAGGACCAAAAATGGAAGGCAGGCGTGTAAATAGCCGCCTCGTGGTGCGGTGTGGAAACGTACGGCGAGAAGGTCAGCCGATAAGGCCAAATCGTCTCTTAAACGGCCGTCGCGTTAGATGGGGGCTACCGATATCAACCAATGAATGAATCGCTCACCTGAATCGGCTGGCTTCGGCTTCGTCGGCGATTCAAGGTGACCACCTTGCGTTGCGGATCTGGTATCTGCAGGATGTTGAGACACGAATTGGCCGAGCTGCGATGCGTGAATATTTGCGGTGTTGAATATGAATGTATGCGAGGATGCGAATATGAATTTATGCGGATTAAGACGACCGAACTGCGCGGCGCAGAAGACTGGAAAAGCCCATGCCGTATGTAGTCGATGCAAAACGTAGCTGATATCAAAGGCTCGCATGCCGCCGCGTATAAACGTTAGGGCGAAAAGGCTGCACATCACCACTAACTCGCCAACCCGCAGGGCTAGCGTGGTGGTTTAAAGCCAACATTCTCCATATAAACATGAAGCCGAAGAATAAAACGAATTTACCCCTGGTGGATAGGACCTACAATCCGCAATCCCACATTGCGACAGCAGCTGCCTCAAGAAAGATTAGAAGAATTGGAATGTTAGTTGACACGAATCAAATGGGATGTAATTGATATTTCAGACGCGAGAGGAGAAAAATTATGTAAGATACAGAAAAGACATACACTCTTATATAGAGGAAAACATGATGAAAGTAACACGGAAGGACTAATAGCAAATAAAGGTACAATGCCATTTATTACCGAGATGAAGTTCATAATAGATAGAGTCCCGTATGCTATTATTAAAATAAGTAAGACCACCTTCATAAAGTTAGTACAGTATTATGCTGCTACTAGTAACTATAAATAAGAAGATATAAAGAGTTCTATGAGGACCTAAAAAAAGCTGGAGAGGAAAAAGAACGCAATACACATTCATACTAGGTGACTTCAATGCTAAGATGGGTGTATAAAGACTGATGACTCAGAGGAGTTTGTAGGGAATACGGATTAGGGGAAAGAAATAGAGAAGGAAAAAGATTAATAGAGTTTATGGAAGAAAAACAGCTATATTGCCTGAATACACCTTTTACAAAGAAACAAAAACGAAAATAGAGATGGGTAAGCCCAGATGGACAAACTAAAAAATAAATAGATTACAAACTAACAAACAATAAAAATGTAGTAACAGATGTAGATACTATGAATAGTTTTTATACCGGAAGTGTCCATAGGCTGGTTAGAACTAATATCTATATAAAACGGAAACTCTAAAGAAAAGGAATAATGGAAACACAAATAAAACAAAAAGAAAATATGACAAAATTAAAAATTATAAAGCAGAAGGCGAATAAAGTAAAATTAAATAAAGATGAATAAATAAATGTATCAAAAAATAATAATGGTAATAGAAAAAACATCTAGAGACGGCGGGTGGTAAAATAAAAAAAAAGATAAACTAAAAGAAGGGATAAAGAAAATGATGGAGATAAAAGGAAAACTCGACGAAATGTTAGCATTCATACGACTTTTATATATATTACGTGCTCGCAAAGATGCCCATCTTTCAATTTGCCAAATGTTTTCTAAACAAAGCGCTAAAATTTATCGTTGCATTACGAGTGAATCTCGTTTTAAATGTTTGATGAACTGCATCAGATTTGATGACAAAATTCATAGAAAAATTATGCGAGTTATTCATTACTGAAAGTTACACGCCTTATGAATATTGCACTATTGATGAGCAATTGCTTGGATTTAGAGGGCATTGCGCGTTTCGTGTATATACACAATCCAAACGCGACAAATGTGGAATGAAAATTATTTTTCTAAATGATAGCAGAACTTTTTACATAGTGAGTGCGATTTATTGGATTGCAAAAGGAAATAGAAGTTCCTATTTAATCAAAATCCTACCAGATTCAATGCATGAAACTTTTCGTAATATCACAATGAATAATTGGTTTACATCTATCTAGTTGGCAAGATGGTATGCTAAAAAATCACAAAATAACCATTGTGGGCACTGTTCGATACAACAAAAGAGAAATTCCGCAATCGTTTCTGCTAAACAGAAGGAAATATATTTCATCTTTACAAATGTTTATGTGAACTGGGGATGCTAAGATATACATGATATATTGTCTATTCAGTAGCCTAATAATATAGAACCACCACCTAGATTGGCCAAAAGCACTAGATGTTATTTCTGTCTTAGTTCAAGTAACAGAAAAGAAAAACTGTATACCATGACCATCGCTTATATATCTGCAATTTATGTTACAATTGGCTATATATAGTTTATAATAATGTTAAATGAATTTTAATAAATTTTTGTTTCAAAATAATTGTCCTTTTCTGGGTGGAAAGTATGCATTAATGTGTGTATACTTTATGTATTCTATCTATCGTTGCACTAATCTTTCATCGATTGGAATAAACAACGTTGGGAAACCACGGAACCCTAGAGATTTCGCAGTGAAGTACCTGAGAGTTTATCTAGATGCAAGACTAAACTGGAGACATTACCCAAACAGAAAACTTAACAAATGCCATATTAGACTCACCATATTGTATCAACTGATCAACGGTAAGATACCAACTCAGATCCAAATGCTCATTGTTAATTTATGATTGTTCTCCAACCTACACTACCGTATACATGTCGCATCTAAAACGTTACTGAAGAAACTACAAACTTTGCAGAATAAAGTGCTAAGTGTTGCAATTAACAACCCCTGATTTGTATAAATTCAACAAATATACCAAGAGTTAAGTTCATTTCATAACAGGCTATTTGCAAAAATTAATTGGTAACTTCTTTAACAAATATGTGGTGTGTACAACAAATGGAACGAAACTAAATTTTGGTTTAAAGAGCTTATACAAAAGACTGAAGTGTAAGCTTCTCCATGATTTTGTTTAATATAAATTAGCCCTAACAAAATTTTAACTATAATGTTGTTAGTTAGAAGCGTTAATATACTCACTTAATTCTCTTTACAAATAGATATTACTTCTTAGTCATAAGTTTGCATATTATACCCTAGTACATTATGGTTGTAGAGCCAGCTATTTTAAATTAAAAATTCTATTTTCTCGACTTTATTAATTTATTACTTTATTTCGATTGCTAAATTTAAATTAAATTTTAATTTGATATTTTAAAAATGGGGACAAAAAAAATATATTTTAGTAATACTTTATTAATTAGCAATACTGACTACATAATTTTCCCAAGTGAATGTGAGTTATCAGTTAATGTCAACGCTATCTTGTCAGAGCTACAAGTGTTTCCTTGTTTGGAACAACGTTGTCTCGATAGTTCAAAACGCCGATAAAATTATCCTTAAATAATCTATCGAATGGTTCTCAAGCCTAAACGGTCTGTCACCTAAGTGTGTCGCTTAGGTGAATCGCCTTGATGTCAAAGTTTAGTTTTGTAGCCACAACTAATAAAATTGTGTTTCCTAAATGTCTCCTCGTTCGACCAAATAGTTAAAGATGCTTATAATATAAATTTATTAATATTCTTTGACAATTCAACAATGTTATTTGATTTAGAGCACAAATGTTTATTAATCCAGTGGATTTTAACTCGACAAACTAGAATCGCCCAGTGCGTCTGGAAACTCTCGAAACCAACCAACCAATCATTAAATCAACTAAATGACATTTTTTATAATGCTATCATAGTTTTTTATTATTTTTTACACGCATCTTTACACTACATTACATACATTGTAAATTTTTTGAATTTTTTCATTTCTGTTACGTCATATTTTTAATTTATTTTTAACTGTTGACTGTAATTAAATGTTTTCACCACTTTAAGTATTTACGAGGAATAATGTGTCTTTTTGTGAAGTATTATGCTACACAAGGCTTTCAGCGTTACAATCTGAATCTTTGTTAATTTGTTTTTGCAAGTACCTTTGAAGCCTTTTATATTTATTATGTATTTTATTATTAGTTATATTAAATTTACATTTTTCCAAAAAAATTAATGCTGCTTATAGCATGTATCCTATAACAAATTTAAATACATTCACTTTTAGTTTGAGTTTTGTTCTTTTGATATGCCTTTTTAAAAAGCTGCTTTTAAGTTATATCCTCGCAGCATCTGTTTTTCGTAGTGCGTATAAAGCGAGCTGTGAATACTCATATGTATTTTATGTATTTCAATTTTATAATGCCCCAGGCACGCATTCCTCGCGAAGTTTTAAAAGCGAGAGTCGAGATACGCGAGCTGTTTCAATTGAATTGAATGGAAAATTCAGTGGGAGGGACAAAAAAGATGTCAACGAATTTTAGTGGTAATTCAAGTTTTTATAAGTCTGAATAGAATATATGCTTTTATTCAGATATTGCAAACGAGTGCGCTATTTCTAAATGGAAAAGCGACAAGTAGTTCGGAGTCGTATTCTCTCCGATTTTAAAAATGATAAAACGCGAAAGCGCACAAAGCAGGATTAAAGTATATAATTTTGAAAAAATTGAAGGTCTAATTGAAATGCAATATTTTGGAGATTGCCAATGCAAAAACTAAAGAATCCTACAAGATAACAAGTGAGGATATTTAAGAACTTTTACTGCCATTCTTTAAGAAAAGTCAAGTGAGCAAATGACTGCATTTAAACGATTTAGATTTGCTGCTGGTCCTATTATAATTTTAAAAATTCTCCCAGTTCTTTAAAACAAGTCTTGGGCGTATTTTATTTAGAGAATAAATCCACAATCGAAGCCGTTTACCACTTAAGTAATAACGCAAGCAAGGTAAACTGCTTTAATTTGTGTAAAAGCATTTTATTGTTGAGCTTATTTGGAGTGAGCATTAGCAAGAAAACTGCTTTCTTAACAGTCTAGAATATTTTAACTTAAATTTAAAGAATATCGATGGGAAGTACAAAATAGTCTTAGAAGAAAGAGACTAATGATTATTAAATGAATGAATATATGTATTTATAAAGTTTACATATTCAAGACTATGGTATTTGCCTCATGTGCCCTTGTCACGTGGGAATTAGGCATCGGTGAGGGAGCACATGTACTGTGTGATAGAAAAGCAGAGCATTTGTATCAAATTTTGTGCTAAGCGTAAGAAAGCTTTTGGAAACTATACAACTAGTAAAGTATGAATATAGGTGTGATTAAAACAATTCAGAGATGGGAAATGCATTAAAACAACGGGACATAAAACATTTTTATGCAACTACAATCTGGAAAATAGGGTTAGTCGTTCCAATGAGTATTAACATGGAATTTGTGAGATTACAAGTTCCTTACTTTGGGGAGGGGAAGCTAATACTATGCACAATGTTACTTGTATATTGTACTATGCTAAGGGTTGCCCGCCAAAAAATATAAATTAAAAAATCTTACGATACTAACGTCCAATATTTTAATGTTTATACATCATATATTATTTTATGAATAAAACAACCGTTGTTTACTACTGCGGTTATTGCTTTTAGAAATATTACTTAAAATTTTGTTTTGGGGCTTTCCACTAATTTTTCATTAGGAACTATTATACATCCAGCGAATACATATAGTAATAAATCATCATGACACACCCTTCAACCGTCTCTGAAACGCAGAAAGATGTGTGCCGAAGCTACATAAGATTTATAATGTAGCATTTATAACAATATTTTACGTTTACCTAACAAGTTAGCCTCAGAACTAACACACGAGTGCCTAAAAATAGATTAGTGTGTACCTGACTACTGAAATACCTGCACTTTTTAAACTGGCCAATAGCGGACAGTTATTTAAAATAAGTGGGAATTTTTGACAGTTATATTACTATATGTATTTGCTGAACGCATTATAGTGGGTGTACATTTTATTACAGATATTCCTCTTAATTGTATGTGAACCATTTTTTGTGTTGCGCGGCACTATGTGTGGATAATCGACTGAAACTCGTCGTTAGAAGAAAACTTCTTACTACACACTACCTTTTCATTGCATCAAACAGAGCGTAATTGCTGGGTGCAAGATCCGGAAAATATGGGGCGTGAGGCAGCATGGTGTATTGATCTTTAGTAATTCGCACACTAAAAACAACAGCCAATCCATTAATAGACTTTACCCTTCCCCTCTCGTAAGCAATTCTGACCATGCTTTCTAGATCTACGGCTTCCAATCTTTTGCCATTCTCTATAGACTCGTGTTTCTCTTCGGACGTATCGTACCAAAGTGATATGCTATGATCAAACACTCTAAGAACGTCTCTGACTTCTGTACAGTTATAGTTATTAGTGTACCTCTACTCGAGAAAATACGCGGAATAATATACGGGACAATATGTGGCTTGAGGCTATTTGATACAAGTCTGCTGCTACTGCCTTTCTCAGTACAGTTTTTTCCGGCTTTAAACTACGATTTCCGGTGTCACACAATTCTATGACTTGGTGCTGCATTTTCATAGACGGTTACTGTTCTCGTATATTTGAAGTAGACACTTTCTCTTTCGAAATAAACCATTCAGTCCAAATGCTATCTACGATTGTCTGGTTTTCAATCACAATTGCAAACGCCAGCTAGCTTCATCCATGTGCATTGGAAGAGCATTTTAATTTTTAATACAACCAAATTTTTGAAGGAAAGTAACAATCATTTTTGAACGTCCTAAATAAAATTTATTTTTCAGCATTATTATAAAGGGTAGACCAAACTGAACGTCAAGTTTAATATTCGCACATTTTATTGTTTTGGGGCCAACAACTCTAACGTTTGAGGAGACGGCACAAAAACTCTGTCGAAATAGTTGATTAAATAAATCAACCACCCAAAGACTGATTACAAAATTGAACGAAACTGGATGAAAAACCTCATATCAGTATAGAGTAAAATCCCACAAGAATATTTCCGTAGTTAGTCGCAGTATCACTACAAATTCAACTGCATCAATTGGATATTTCGAAGTTTCGTGAAGGGAATATTCACTAAAGATCTACACCTTTATGTGTACAAAACACAACTGATGCATCACTCTAAACTGACTGACTATTTTTACCATAGACAATTTGTCTTGGCTTTGACAACATTGTAAATTGAATTTCTAGTTTAGCCAAGAAATATCTGATATATAAGGTCTACCCTCAAGAATTAAATCCGATGGTTTATCGATAGAATAAATTTTATTTTTAGTTAATGAATAGACGATACGAGAACATATCGCTTTATAACATATTCTAAGACAGAGGTCACCAAGTGGCGGACCGTCCACCGGCCTGTTTTGTGCGGATCTTAAAAAACAGCCAAAATCATATGCATCTGAAAATCAAAGCAAAGATAATTAAAACATAATTATAGGCAAGCGCCTTTACCATAATTTTATTTTTTACTCATCTTCATCTCGGCCGCTTGCGTTATCAAAAAGATAAAACGAACGAACAGTCGAACGACGGTACGGCGACATATGCGGGTGCTTTGTTTGTTGTTACGATGGATCCGAAGAAAAGAATAGTAATAACTAAAAATAGACAGTTTGTACCGGAATGGACAAATTTATATTGCTTTACGTTGTCAAATTGTGTTGGAGCAATAGCTGAGTGTTTGATTTGTCAACAAACGGTGAATATAAAATGGCATTGTCAGACAAAACTCCAATATTTTTTTAAAAAGTACTCAGTTGGCGATAATCTTCATAAATAGAAAATCAAAAGTTGCTACTAATATTTTCAGTCGTTCACTGAGTCAGCAAGATAAATGTAGTGCAGTTTCTTTGCTTGTTCTTTAGACTCTTGTTAAGCTAATGAAACCATTTACAGATGCAGACAGTTAAAAAATAATATTGAGACTATTTGGCATATTGCAACATCTGCTTCTACTAATATAAGAAATACATGCATTTTGGTGGAAGCAAGTCATTGTGATCTAAAACTTTAGTTATTGATTGCAGACTATTAAGTCTTGGCCATTGATGCAACGTCACAGTTGATTATTTTTATATGTTACTTGGACAAAACCAAAGAAAACTTTGTCGAGAAATGTTGACTATTGTGTCGTTGTCTAACAGAACTAGTGAAAAAGGTATGTTTGATATGGTAATGCAGTAGTTTTAAAAAGACCGATTGGACTTAAAAAACTTAGCAGTAACCATAGATGATGCGCCAGTGATCATAGGAAGCAGGAAAGAATTAGTTTAGCGATTAAGCATCAAAAATGTAATAAAAATTTGATTTGCTAGCACTGGCATCATTCAGCAAGCGATGCTTTGCTGCAAACCAAATCCCAATCGCGAGAGTACTATGCAAGTAGTAATCAAAAAAGTGAATTAACTATGTTCCAAACCATCACTGGAGCATCATAAATTGAAATCATTTCTTGGCGAAATGAATGCCTAATACGAGGATTTACTACTGCACAACAATATAAGATGGCCACCAATAAGCATAGGCTGCATTTTATAAAGGTGTCTGGCAGTTTTATAAGGTTTGAAGATAATTTTTCCAAATAGTGATCGGGTTTCTTCAAAAGCTTTATTTAACTTTCTAAGCGAAACAGAAAATGTTGTTATCATCGCTTTTTGAACAGACAATTATGTTTAAAGGAAGGTAACGCTTTATATGGAAACTTCTGTCAGGAGTAAAAAGTTTTTTTTTTTTGAAAAATCAGCCTCTTGTATAATGATATGGATAATAAATGTTTGTACTTTTCTAATTTGAAAATAGTGAGCAACGAGATAGATGTCGATCAATACAATAAAAAAAATCTGGTATGAACATCACATGACTTTCCTTATCCTATTATTATATATTATACCAGGTTCATCGTCTCGGCCCTGCGATGCTCTCGTCCCGGAACTTGTCATTTAAAAAAAAGGACGAGGCGCGAATCCAACACTCGAAAGCTGATTAAAATAAATAATTGGTTCGTACTTAAAATTTTGCTACGTCACTGAAGGTAACCGTGCGAGCTCGGTCGCACAGCCTTCCCCATTATCGCCTGCGTGCTCCCTCCTAGCGGCCTAGCGGCTATAACTTATTTATTTGACCTCGGATCAAAAAATTTCATTATAATTTTTTGTTCGTCTCGGTCTGATCTATCCCGAAACATTTTATGAACACCCGGTATATTAAAAATTCTGAGTTTCAATTTTTTTTGGAGTTCCTATTTTACCAACTTTTATTTTAAATTCATGTTTATCTCATGATAAAAAATCATTTTTATTCTCATGAATTTTTTGTATCTTCAACCGTATAGATTCGCGACCGCTTTGCGACCGATTTTGCGACCTTGCGACCAAACGACTCTGCCTATTTTTACCAAAAGCTTCGCACTGCGTCCCCTACCTAGAAGTAACTTGCATACCAAATTTCAATTCTTTAGCTCTGACGGTTCTCGAGATATCCTGTTTACTGACAGACCGACAGACAGACACACACACACACGAACCAATGGCTCAAATCAACTTTTTTGGTGTCCTGAGGCTATAATTCGTTCAGAAATGTGAAAAACTGAGTAGGTCAAATTTCCGCCGATTACATTACTTTCCTTATTATAGCATAAGGAAAGTAAAAATACAATACCATAAAAGGTCTTGAATCAGAATTTCAGAATAAATTTACTCACTTTAAAAACATTGAAATGTTGAAAGAAGTAGTGAAAAGGTGCTTTACAGATAGAAATGATCAAAGGTAAACATACAAAAGTGTCTTGCCAAGAAAATTTCTAGTGATGGTAATCCCCATTTAGATCTATTTTAAAATCAATAAAAATTATGTACCTGTTTACTGTATTATAAAATGACAAGAAGAGGTTAAACCGACGTGTAAAAATGACTTCATTTTTATACGACTAGTTTTCTAACAAAAAACAGTTTTATAATATAATCACTTATAGCAACAACAATAAAGAAAGCAGTCGTTACCATAGAATTTAATTTTGAATGTGTGAGTATACTGCATAGCGCAAACTTCGCTGCCATTGAAAAGTTTTCGGTACAGCTGAAATAAAAACGGAATTGTCGCATAAAATTGTCGATAAAACTTAATTGTTTAGAAGACAATAGCCATTAACGTGCAATATGGCCCCAGTAAAATGTAATAGTTTTGTCATTCAACGTCTTGATTTCCAATTAGAATAAATTTATGTTTGGCGAAGGTTTAAACGGCCGTAAACCGGCAGCAACATAGGTTTAAGCTGCTATACGATTATTTCGTGCTCCAGTTTAATGCCGCTGTTCCCGCAACCTGCCACAATAAACATAATTTCATCAGGTGATCGTTTCTCGGAAGTTCGCCTTATGGCTAATACTAAAACTCACGCACGCAGGCACCCACAATATAATAACAAAAATACTGCCCCAGGCTACATTTTTGATGGCCATCTGCGTTTATGGGGCATTTAGAAGCTTAATTGCAAAAACTAATAATGGCGAGCGGATGCTGCAAGCTTAGCGGGCTAATCCAATCAGCGACGTATCTAAACTAAGCCGAATCGTTATCCTTAAACGTAAACCATCCTACGATTAATTTTACACATCAAACAATAGTAATCGTGACGTGAAGAGGAATAGTTATTAGTAAGCTAATACGGCGTGTAATTATGGAGTTGCTTAGCTGCATTTAAAGAGCAAATTGAACGTCCCACATTGAGAGAGGAATGGCTGAAAGCAAAACCTTTTCTGTATTTTAGTAATTACATATGCAAAGAGTTCTTTTGTAAATTCTTACGTTACTATAGCTATTAAAATTAAAAATTTTGACTTTAAATTTAACATTTATTTTATTGCCCTCGAAGTGTTTTTGCAACAAATTTTCGGTTACAAAACTCGGTTATGCAGTAAAAATTGTGTTCTATGTATCATTTATGTACATATTCTATCCCGCATTATAAAGCACACTACATTAAAGTCTAATTTTTCAAATTAAACAATAACATTTTATCGTGCATATTGATTTATATAGCTCACGTAGTGCTTTTAAAAAGATTAATGTTTTTATAAAATTAAGTGAGTATTACATGTTTCTTGATATTACAAGGTTTGGCCGGAAAGTTCGTGCTTAAGGTTAAAAATGACATTTTTTACTTTTATTTTGTGTTTGTGTAATTACTGTATTTTAAGCACTTTACAGGATAAGTGAACTTTGGCTTTCAATATGACATTATTGGGAAAAAAGTCTTGCTATAACGTGCTGCTGAGGCAATCTGCCACGCCGGAGACGTGAGAACAGTTGCTTAACAAACAGTGACCAAATGATTTAAATGTTTCAACAAAGGTGATCTTGGAGACAAAACTCATTCTAGTCGGCTATCAAAGTTGAACAACGAAGATTTGTTGACAGCATTGGAAGATGAACCTTCATTAAGCAGTCGTGATCTAGCACCGGTTATTGGAGTCTCGTACTATGAAATTTTGTTTAACCATTTGCCTATTTTGACTTTTTTACAAAAATCCCCGGTAGGATCTATGCAAACTCACCGAATCACAGACCAATCAGCAAGTTTTAATCTGCCTTTATTGCTAAACTAAGGAGAAGTTTGATGAGATAGACAGCATCGAAGTTCTTCACCATTAAGCCTACAGTCCAGATGCTGCTCCATTAGATTACGATCTCTTCTGATTAACAAAGCACTTCTTGTGTGATCGCAGATTTAAGTATTTTAATGAAGTTGAAAAAGCGTGTTAATAATTATTTGATTTGAAAAGTCCAGAATGGTACTTCGATTAAATTCGCCAAATTGCGGAACGGTTGTAGAGGATGATGGTCTTTACAGTTGTTATTACTTTTAAATAAATTTATGCAAATTAATGCATAAAGTATATATTTTTTATATTGACTACGAATTTTTTATCCAGCAGTATACTCTCACAAGTTTAAAAGAAAAAGTAATATAAGCACTTTCTCCAACGCAAAACGGTACCATTTTATCATTTACTTACATTTTAGAGAGATGTATTATGCACGTAGAAAATCCGATTACGGAAATCTTTTTATTAAATATCCGATCTGAAAAAAAAACGGTTTTGCTTAAAATGCATCAATTTAACTCACTCGCAAGTAAAAAATTAAGAAAATCTAGAAAACATATATAGCTCTGCGGATCATGCTGTAATCCAACTCAATATACTCTATCTTTAGCAGAAAGTCAACATTGGTGGTGGTGGTAAGGCTCTAACGCTTCGCGTGAGAGTGTACCTGCAAAGTGAGAAGGTTGAGGCTTTCATCTGTTCGCTCTGTCTTTTCGGTCGTCGCGCACCATCTCTGATGCAAAGCGATGTGGCAAGCACACAGACTTAGACAATCGCCATTATTACCCCTTGTTAGAAGTGAATGCAGGTACTAAATTATTTTCACTGAATAAGTAGGCTACCCGTCGGGCACCAGTGAGCTCCGAGAATGGAACGACCACGTATTAGAAAGTCAACGTTTACTAAATAATATTTTATCCCTTTCTTAAAATTCGGTCCAGATTAGTGATCTTGTAATGCGTTTATTTTTGAACAAAAAAAAAAAATAAAGCAAAAATCTCTTGAAGGATTACTTAGAGAAGAAAATCAACGACAAAATGTCAGAATTAGAGAAATATCGCAATTTGTAGGTGACTTTGCTGCTAAACTTACTGCAGTTTTGAAAGAATATTTTTAAATAAACTCCATACGTGTACTTCAACAATAAAAGGTAGTGTTTTTAATTTCAGTTAACGAGTCAAAGTATAAATTAGTGTTTCAGATATGCAGCCATTAACATTTTGCGCTTAAAAATATGCTTTCAGCTCCATGATTTACATTTGCACTTATAGGAGGTTATACTAAAAGTAACTAGAGCACTAAACTGTAATAATAAAATTATGTAATCTCCTACAGATTGCTAAATAAGCTTCTTATGGGTTTGTAGAAGAACAGTAAGCAAATCATGGGATCTGAAACCAAATATGGAGTAGTACCAACGTTATATTTATGTACCCTTATCCTCTGTTGGGATAAAACTAGAAACAGAATGGTGTATGACAAATTGAATAAACTAAAAAGAAACAAACTACGTAAGAATAATTAAGGAGATGCCATCTACTTCTACAGTCTCGATAGAAACAATGCTAATTTTCCCTTACTTCATTTAGTAGTGGAGTTCCAAGCATTAGCAGCAGTGTACCATATACACTCGAAAGAGGCGACAAAGAACAAAAACGAAAGTTGATCCAAATACAAAGATTTGTAGTATGCAGATGGCTCAAAAACAGAATACATCTGTGAAGCAGGCATGTTTGAGGTAAGGGAGAGAATGAAATTAGTGTAAACCTAACCTCGATCTTCTATACTAAAACTACTATGTATGCAACAATTATGCAAAGAAGACTTTTACAAATGAATAAATCTTTATCTTAACAGACCACCAAGTGACGTTAATAATTTAGAAAGTACAAACCTATACTCCAAACATAATTAATTGTACAATAACTTTGATAACGCTGGCTGAACGCAATAGAATTGTTTAAAACTGGTTCCAGAATACCAAGGTTATGAAGGTAACGAAAGAGCTGACCAGTTTGCAATCAGCTTTGCAGCAAAGGTTAATAGGTCCCGAACCTACATACCGGATTCTAATCTAATTGAAAAACCGTTAATAACGTCCTGGTCCAGTAAGAGAAGAAATGAAAAGAAACTAAGGAATATAATAGGATTATTAACAAAACGTTGTAGTCTTTGAAAGCATTTTAACATAAGGCTTATTAAAAATTATCCAACTTGCAGGCTGTGCAAAGAAAAAGAGGCAGCACTACACGTTCTATGTGAACGTCCCCACTCTAGTGGGCCCAGAGATTTAATCACTTTGGGGCTCAATATGTGCTGCATACGCAATTGGAACTGATTTAAACAATTCAGCATATAAAGGTCAGATACTGCTAAACATTGATTCCTCTAATGCTTTGAATTTCATCAATAAGACCTAAATTATTTATTGGATCTACAGTAAATTTCCATTGCTATTTTAGCAATTTACTACAAATCGCCTCCTGATTTATTTTTTTGACGACAACGCTGTTTATACAAGACCGAACGCTAAGAAGGTTCATTTATTGCTGGCGTCACATTTTAGTATATATCTTTGAAGTAAGAAATACCGGGTTTAATACTTCAATTAAAGACGTTTATTCAAAACCTTAAACTCCATCAGATAGCAAATCTATCTTGTATTTGATTTAATCGACACATACGTTTGCACGAAGTCAATACAAAAAGAAAATTTAGAAATGTTAAAAATGTCTATATTTAAAAATGCCATGTAATCCCCTTTGTAGTCTAAAATCGACAATTTAAATTGTAGAATAGTTAACAACACAACTGACCTGATATTCTCTTAAAAACTACCTGTTCTTTCACGTTTTATTCAAGAGGTCCATCGTCCGTCACCTTAAATCCTGTCTTCAATATTTACTGAACGATAAAATAAATATTCAAGAATGGAAACAAGTTACTCTACTGTTCTCCAGAGGCAGATTTAAAATAATAATTTTACCTGATATTTATTTTTGACATTTCTAAGTGAATAATCAGATTAGGACGAAATTTTTTCAATAGTCGTAAGTGTTTTTGTAGATCTATTTCTTTAATTTTAGTTTTTATAAAACAAATAATAAAATGAACGTTATTTTTTGTCTTTCTGTCTGCAAGATCTACTAGTTTTATTATCATAATTTGACATCTACTAATTGTTTTAAGGAAAACCTTTAGATTCTTGTATTTCTTTGTGGGTGTTGCACAAAACCTGTTCGTTAACAATTCTCTTTTAAGTCTTTTGGTCCACAGCTCTTGTTTATAGCTCTCCGATGCACTTCTCCTCTAGGCCTTTTTCGACAGCCGCTAACCGTTTGTTCTTGAAGGCTTTTCTCCTCTATTAGCCTTTTTTGTATATGGTCTAGTCACCTTATTCTTTACTCCTTTACAATTTCCAAATAGTTCACTGCATAGATACACCACCTCCTCGTTTTTTTTTCTCCTAGCGTTCCCGCCAAATATGCTTTGTACCTCTGTTCACTTTTGTTGTATGATCATGTCCCACATAAATAGGTAACTGTAGGTCTTAACATTGTCTTATATATTCTCAACATTATGTGATATCACTTTTAATGATATTATATTATTCACTCTCTCTAACATAATTTTACCCCCCTTCTCTAATTTTTGTGTTCATGCTTTCGCTGTCCTGTTGGTCTTTTTTGCTATCACTATGAACCTAGTTTTGTCACATTAAAGTGCAGTTTTCTTCTTTTGGATTGGTATTCTACCATCCGTTGTCATATTTTCTAGATATTATACTGATCTCGCAATCAGAGTTAGATCGTCGGCATATGCAAGACAACGTTGATTATCGTATCTTTTGTTGTAACGTCGCTATCTTCTATTATCTTTTTCAGGGTCAGTTTATTAGAATGAGTGATATTAGATTACCCTGTCTCACTCCTCTCTTCAACATTTTCTCATTGCATTTGACTTTAGTTTTAGTATGTTCCAATGCTATTTTTATTAGCCATACGAACTTTGGCGTTATTTGTAAGCTTTTTATATCTTTGCCGAAGGGCACGTATATGGTCCTGTTATGGTTGTAACTGGTGGTGATTATATGTTTGATGGAGAAAATGTGGTCTATAACTTGTCCATTCCGCCGGAACTCACTTTCCTAGGATGTCATACGCTAGTTTTTGCAATCGGTCTTTAATGATGTGGCTATTTTGTTTACTGTGCCTATTAGTGCCATTCGCTTGTAGTTGCTAAATACCGCCTTGCCCCTTTTCTTGACAATAGATATTAGTGCAGTTTGTTTCTCTTCTTGTGGATTAGAAAATTACTTTTGTGATACATCCTTTACTCTATAATTAATACATTTTCTATGTACGTTGTTATCACCTCGCGCCTTTTTGTTTTTTATTTTTGTATTACTTTTATAATTTTCTCTTTTGTTGGTGTCCCAATTGTATTTATTAATTTTTCTTTGTTACTACCCGTCCTTCTGTTTCTTTACATTTTTTTTGTTATTTAGTGATTGTTAAAATATTCTTTCTATTGTTGCATTACTAATTTGATTTCCCTTATTAATTTCTTCTTTATGTGTAACGTAATTTGCTATTATCTCGCTTTTTGTTCTCTTTATCTCCCGATCAAAGTTTCTTATTTATTGATTAACGTATTTTGTTCTAATTATTTAATTTCCTTTTTATTCATTTTCTCTTTGTCAGCTTGTAGGCCTCTTGGATTTTCTTTTCTGTTATACAACATTTTTATTTTAATTAATTTTTTCTGCCTTAGCTCGTTTTTGCTCAACAACTGTTGTGATTTTTCGTTTTTTTTCTGTTTATTCATATTTTTATCTAAATTTATATGACTAAAATGTGACCGGACTAATTTTTACTTTTCCATATAAATCACCCCATATTCCTTTGTGTATATTCTTCTAAAAGTTTGATCTCACATTCCTTAGTTATTTTAATACTGTAAAACTGATAAACCGAACACCCTTATCGTTAGCATTACCATGTTTACTGTGACTGCCAAAGATGAAAAGTAAATCTGTTGCCTTCCAACTATTTATTACATTGTTATCCTCCATCATTAACTTAAAATTCAAAATTAGTAGTTGGCCATATAGTTTTTATAAACCTTTGTAAAACTTGCCTTCCCCTGTTTTTCCTGTCACAGCTTGTATATTTACTATAGGATGTTATGATTTTTAGTTTTGATTCTCATGTCATACATTTTCGCTCTGATACTGATTCAGATCTAATTGTCTTGTTCCTTATTTCTTCGTTAACTAAAAAAAAAACAAACTTTTTTTAGCATTTTGTTTCACATGTCCTACTTTTGAGATTATATATTTTTTGTTTTTGGTAGGGCTAGTCCATCTATTCTACATCTTTCCCCTTTTAATGTGAATTTTAAATTTTCTTTTATTCATGTCTATATTTGTGGTCTGGTCGTATCGTTGTGTGTTTTTGTATTTGTTGTCTGCTACTTTTTTTAATAAAATTTTATCTCCCCTTGCTACTTCATTTTATCAGTCCTTCTACTTCTGCAAGCAAATATTATTTTACACAATACATTTTTGGTAGGTTACTTGAATTTTCTTATTTTGTCTTTTTAATTTATTTGTCTTTTTTGTAACTTCTTTTGTATTTTTTATTCTGTTATTGTTAAGTCATTGTCGACATATATTTTACGGCTTTTAAACTTTTGATAGGGTAGCAAATATTTATACCACAAATTCTAAATTTAATTAATGAAATTCTGAAATAATTTCTTGTATTTAAAATGGTGAAAACATCTAATTGCTGTAAGCAATTATTAAGGTAGTTTTCAAAGCAGGTGTGCTTTCAAAATTTTTAAGTAATAATTAAATATAACTTCTTTTAAAATACAATTACGTCAACCAACTAAATAAGAACCACAAGTATGTTTAAATACAAATTGTTAAATAAAAAACAGTTAAAAAACTTCTGTTAATTTTAGATATTAATAATTAAGAAAACTAATGGCTATAATTCGATTAACTTTTTACTATACGACTAAAACATTTTTAGAACAAAATTAAAATGGTAAATTATGGCTTAATTTTTATTTTAGGATTATTTTTTTGTATGAAATTTAAAACAAAGGGCTTAGTAATGGGTTTTTATGGCATTATATACGTAATATAATACCCCTTTCAGCTAAAAATGTGATATGTATTTTAAAAAATATCAAGATTAACATGCAACTAAAACATTATAATGAAATACTTCTGCTCGTAACATAATAATCAAATAAGGGGTAAGTACTTGATTATGTTTGAGTATATTTCTGTCAAAAATATTAATAAGAAAAATATTGTACTTTGTAGAAGAAAAGTGACTCACAAAGAGACATATGCAATCAATAAAATGTATTGTTAATTTATTACAACTAAATAAAGCAAAAAGTTAATGCATAATGGAATATTGAATATTTTTAAAAACTAGCACGCATACTACTAAATAAAATTGATAAACTAAAGCAATATGTTCAATATTAACATGATATTGCAGATTTGTATGGAATTATGTTGACCGAAGGAGGAAATTCCTTTATGATCCGTTATATCAATAATGAATTATCTATTGTGTTCACAAAAATCACTGAAAGAGACTGGTTTTATATAAATTTTAATTTATTTATACAAGTAAAATTGTAAATACACAACACAAATTCCGAGAAGAATTAGTATTTCCTGACAGAGGCAACAAATATTATTCGCATTCTTTGACATAAAAATTCAGTCATATTACACAAATAACATTAATTAAGCTTCAATAATCTCCGGTTTATTGAGACAAACTAGTCTTAAACGGAGAAAGACTCTAATAGCATCAAGTTGCCTGACCTTGGCGGCCAATTAAGAGATGCATTTTTAAAATAACTTCAAGATTCAACTTCAAGCTACATAAAACAGCAATTTTGGCAAAATTGTTAAAATAATATTTCAAATGCACTAAATATATGTAACTCAACCAATATAGAAGAAAAAAAACATCAAATGTTAATGCTAACAAGCACCAACCCCAATAACACATTTTTTATACAAAGAAAAATCAAGCAGCAACAGCACAAAAGTTAGAATACAGAAAATTTTGCTTATTAACAATTTATTTAAGTGGGAGTATTCTGGCAAAAGATAATTTTTTTGGAGAAATCAGTTATAATTTGTTCTAAAATCTAATTAGCAAATTAACAGACTTTAATTTTTCCAACAGTTTCCGATTCAAATAGCAACAATGACGAAAACACAACACGAAGCTTTAGAAGGTGACCGTACTAAAAGCAAAAAAAGAAGTAGGGAACTAAAAAGAGACTTCTTGCGCCGCCTAAACACCTAAAATAATAATAAATATCTTTAATTCTTGTAATAGGTTGTCTAAAAATTTTCCGGAAGTTAGGCTGTTTGATATAATTTATGCAACAAATTAAAATCCAACAACGAAGTAACCAGCAGTCGAAGTACTTCCTCTTAACATCAATCAGTTCCTGCTACTTGTTGGTCAAAAAATCGATTCCACGGGCATAGAAATCTTGGACCTTTTGGAAACTTTTTATTATCGGTGAGATCATGAGAAATCTATTTTGATTTCTTCCAGGTCTTGCCAAGCTCGTTGGAAATTTCCTGCGGAGAGCAATTAATCTCATCGGCAATCAAACGACATGTTATAGACGGCTCTTTCGTAATTGCATTAAGAACGGCTTTACGGTCAATTTCTTTCCGACGTCTAGCTTTTTTCTTGTGCGTGAAATCTTCATTTCCGGCTTTAACTTTATTGAAACGCTTATAAAGTGCCTATTTCTCAACTGTTGCTTCATTTCAGGCCTTATTGATCCGACGAACAGTTTCAGCAGCATTTGAACCCAAACGATACTTGCGCAACATCAGCAATCTTTTTTGTTACCGGATAAGCTCCATCGTAAAACAAGTACATAAATATTATATATCAAAATGCGCGGGAATCTTTCAAGTAGTACCAAAAACCTACAATAATATTGCAAAAAATTACATCAAAAAGAAAAGGTAACAGTAATCTAAACGTCAATTTGTAACTTCTTGAACAACCATTTTATTGGCACAGAACTCAACCTTGAGAAATTTATTTGTACTGTATAATAGTGAGCTTCGAGTGTGCAAAACATTTTTTAATACACTGCGAAGAAACAAGATATTAGAAAAAATATTCGTAATCATATAAACAGTTCCTTATCTGTCGAATGTCATTATAGTGTAGAAATATCCGTCAAAATACATGTAGCAAATAAACTTATTATTAATAAAGTACTCGGTATATACTGAAGATTGCAAATAAAGAAAAATTCACGAGTTTTTATTTTTTTATTCAAATTGTCAACAAATGCTACCTGTGATCAATGTGACGCATTTATAACAATGATAAAAAATCGCACTACAGAAAGTAATCAAGAGTTGTTGGTGAACTATGAAGTGCACTTGGCAAAAGCAAAATTTAGATGATATGGTAACGTTTAGTGTTCAAGAACAAAGTGTAATCATCAATTTTCTCCTCTTGCGTGGTGAAACGCCTATCGAATTTTATCGCCAATTGAGTAAGACAAGCGGTGAAGGGTTTATGGATGTTAAAAATTTGCGTCGTGAATGCGAAAGTTTAAAGAAGGTTGAGAGTTGCGAACCAGCCGGACCGAAACTATGATTACGCGAGTGGAGCAAGTTGTTATAGAAGACCGTCAACTAGGTGTGCGTGATATCGCCTCTAAACTTGGCACTTCTGTAGAATCTGTGGAGCTCATTTTGCGTGATGACCTGAAAATGCAGAGAACTTCTTCAAGGTGGGTCCCACAAATGCTGACTGACGAACACAAGGCTGCACGGGTGGCGATGTCTCAAGACTTGTTGACGAGTGATGCTACTATGAATTTCCAACCATGAAGGACACTCTCCGTCGCCGCTCATTCTCCAATCAAGCCGTTGTCGCATCAGCGATTTTTCTGACATCAAAACACATTAAAGAAGTGTTCCCCGAAGCCATAGAACCATGTCGACGACGTTGTAAAAAATGTGTACGTCTAAACGGATATTTGTTTTACAAAATAACAGAAGTGTCAACTTTCTTGGATTCTTTTTTAGAAAAGTGTTTAAAGATCTTTTTGAAAAATATGCAACAGTAGTCAAGGCTTTAAGCGATTATTATTAGCATGCAGGTTTGAAACACCTTGCCTTCATTTACTTACTAATGGGATTTAAGTAATATGTAATTGAACATTAACTGAGAATTTTTATAGTTCTTCTGCACGCTTCTAGCAATATTAAATTCCATAATCTTTCTTCTTCTTCATTATATTTAGCTTGCTCTCTTTTATCCACCTAAATACCTCTTCAATATTTTCCCCTTTTTTTCCAGTTTCATCTTTCCCATATTCACTTTTCTGTCTTCTCCTATTATACCTCCTTTTCCCATCCTTCTTCATTCTGCTCTCTAATTTCTCCTCTCCTCCTCTTTCTTTTCTTATTTTTTTATTTTTATTTATTATTACGTTAAATGCCCTTTATTCTTTTTTGTAAAAATTAATTTTTTTCCTTTAGGGTTCGACATTCTTGGGCTATCTTTTATAATATCACCATATTAAAAAAAAACTTCATAAATAGCATCCAGCAAGTCATTTTGTATCTTGTTAAATTCCCTGTACAATTATCTGTCGTATCGTTTACACATCTGCTTTCTAATATTTCACCTTATTTATTCCTTTCCGAGAATATATTTAGTTTTGACTATTAGAGTGACTATGAAAAACGAAAGAATAATTCAATTTTCAATCCAATGGTATGATTTTATGGTGGGGTTTTTAATTTTGATGCTATTAAAAATTTTTTTTACCTTATGTTTGCTACATTAACAACCAATCGATAGATATAAATAGAAGGTACGTTTCATTCCCTGTATAATGACGTGCCGTGTGCCTTAAATTTCCTGATTTTAATATTTTACTATTGCTGTACCCTCTGACAGATTAAATCTGAAATAGATGAAATGATAACAAATATATTGTTCTATTTTCTATCCAATGGTACGCCGCGCGCTTGGTTTCTATGATTTTACGATTCGGGAGCTACTTCGTACCCATATTATTGGTACAAGATTCTTCTGATCGCCGAACGCAAAAATGAAAAGATCGTTCTATTTCGCATCCATTGATGAGCCGCATGCCTAGTGTTTTCTTTTCCTCATCATATGAAATCAATTTGGAAATTCGAAAATGTAATACTCCTAATGTATTAAGGCTCCGTATATAATTCCGCAATCTGAATTTTTTCGTCGATTTTTTTACGATTCATTTCGTTTAGACGTCCAGCTTCATGTTTGTGCGTGAAATCTTCATTTGCGGCTTTAAATTCACACTCATAAACTGCCAATTTCTCTTTACTCCAGGCATCATTAATCCGGCGAATAGTTTCAGTTTCCAAACGATACTTCTGCAACATTAGCAATCGTTTTTGCTCGTGCGTAAGCTCCATCCTAAAACAAATATATGTGTTAAGCGTTATATATTAAAATGTGGAGGAGATCACAGATTTTGAAATGGTACCAAAAACATGCAATAATATTGCAAAAATTTATATCAAGGAAACTAAATTCCGGAAAATTTTTAGACAACCTATTAGAAAAGGCAACAGTAACGTAAAGCGTCAGTTCACAGCTTTAATGCGTATTTAAAAGTGATGTTGATTCAAGAGCAATCATTTGATTGGCACAGATATATGCTTCGAGGAAAATTCAACCTTAAGGTATTTATTTGAAGTGTATTCAAATATGCAAAACTATTTTTAATTGACTGCAAAACTGCTTCGACCAAAAATGTTGAAGAAAGCTCAATACTTCTTGATCAGAGAAGAAGAAAACCGCAAGAAGATATTAAAAATATATTTGTAATCCCAGTCACCGAATTCATTACATCAGAGAAATTTCCGCCGAAAAACATTTAGTAAATAAACTTATTATTAAATAAATGTACTTGATGTACATTGAAAATTGCATACAAAAGAAATGGAAATACTATGAAGTGAAAAGGTCGGGACACGAGGTGCTTGTGAGATTTTCCCTTGTATTTTGGAATGACTACTGAATAACATAATACGTGACACTGAAGAACTGACTATCTAGTCAGATAATTGTGGAGGACAAAAGAAAAATTTTACTGTTGTGACAAGCTACTTTTGGTTGCTAAGAATACTTTCTTTATTAAAAATAGTCAACCATAATTTCCTTCGTACAGGGCACGCCCACATGGAGGTAGACGGAGTTTACACGATGATTGAGCGTAAAAAAAGAGTTTATGTAAATTTCAAGAAACTTTGGATTGAAGATCAAAAATTTAGTTTTGTTTTAAAAGGGAAATTTACCTCTGATTGACGAAAAAAGAATACAGAGCAAAAAATACGACTTTCAAGTTGGTGAAATTGAGAAATTAAGAAACTTTAAAATGGTTGACAGGAGACGAGCAGCAAACTAGCCTGAAATCATTCCCTAGACAAAACCCACCCGAAGAACTATAAGTAGTGTTAAGTTTCGAGATTTACTGGTACTTCTAAAATGGTCATCAGAGTGTTTCCATCATTGTTTTAAAAGTATCCTTCACTCCCCAGGAGGAGAGCACTTTCCATTGGTCGAGTGAGAAAATATATTTATTTAAATAAATTTTCAATTATATATTTTTCTGTTCAGTGACGTTGTTTAACAATTATAACAACAAATAAATGATTCTTAACGTTTATTTACTAATATTTTGTAATTATTGTGTTTTCAATTATTTTTTGATAATTGCAAAACAATCACAACTCCTTAAACAGAAAATGTTACTGTGAAGTACGAGGTGCGTTCAAGTTTTCTCGTCAGTGAGAATAAATAGAAAGATGTGGTTAATTTTAAAAGATGCAAGAAATACTTCTGAATTTGTAATATAAACGGCAGCATCATACAAGGTACACAGGTCGAATTATCGCCATTGCAGTGAGTGTTGATTTGTGTACTTCAAATTGCAACCTTTACTGTTTAAGGACAACCTGCAATTACCCATTTTTCCTCTTGCATAGTGAAACGCCTATCGAAATTTATCGCCAAAGGCGTTATGGAAGTTAAAAATGTATGTGCATAGGAAGGAAAGTTTAAAGGCGAAGAATTGTATGACAATGAACCGAAGCAGCCTCGACCACGAACCAGGTGGACCAAAACCATGATTGCGCGAGTGGAGCAAGTTGTTATGGAAGACCGTCGATTAGGTGTGCGCAATATCGCCTCTAAACTTGGCATTTTGCACGATGACCTAAAAATGCGGAAGGTTTCTTCAAGGTCCCACAAATTCTGACCGACGAACACTGGTTTCAACTTCCTTGGGTAATCACTTTTTCGGCATAAAGATGGTGACATTAGAACTTGGACACACCTCGTAAACTGTCGCAACTGCTCCCTATTCGATGAAATTCTAACAACGTAGGTCATCGATACTAAATATAAAAATTAAAAAATAAATATAACTGTAATTTTCAAAACGTGTAAAATGGAGTTACGACACTTCACCTCTGGGTTACAGAATTGCAATGCTTTAAAATTATATGGCACTTTTGTGAAACTTGCACTATACAAAAGTTGCGAATCCATCCAAACAACGTTCTTAAGAAGGTCTTGTCAAGCCTTTTTGTATTAACCTTGTATTTTTCCTTTTATCACATTTATACCAAAAAATACGACCCCGATTGCTTTATAATTAGCTGTTTTCTCGCCGAGCTTTGTTTCGTCATGGGCGCGTTTCGGTACATCAGTCCGCAGCCCGAATTTTTTCGTCCGGCCGTACAGGTGCGTGGCAGACAGGCCATACCAGTTCCAGCGAGCCCATTTCACGAAGAGTGTTGAATACGGTCTCGGGTGACCGCTACAAGAATGAGCGCTTCGAACGATTTGTTTACGATAACTATTAATTCGAATAACGACGCGTTTGTCTCACATATTATTGCCCGGGTCGCTGAAAGTGGTACTAACAAATGTATTCGGCCTGTTAGAGCTGTGCACAACAGCTCGCCCTCGGCCTGTCCGGCGAAATACGGCGTGCCGCCTATCTACGTCCATCTGGAGCTTAGATAATGGTAGATCAAATTTCCGATGCTTTATTGATCGGCGTGAATCTGTTTTGCCTTTAATTGGGCGGGTGATTTAAAGGTATCCGATAATGTTTTATTTTATTGGTTGGGTTCGTCACTACTCATCCTGTTCGATTTTTTCTTCTAGTGGGCTAGTCTTTCATTTTCTAACATTTTTATTAGCTTTACAATTAAAAAAATGTTTAAGGATAATAATACTGTTAATAATATGGTTCATTTATTATCTAATCCGTAACATTATAACGGGGAAGACTATTAGATTCAATCCTGTTTTGTGCCACACCTGCACTGAACAAATGTAACATATGACAAACATTTCTTCAGATGTAGATTCAGCGTTGTTCGTAGGTGTGTAGTGAATTCTTCATACGTCTGTTATTTTCTATTAGTTAATTGTTATCTTTTAAGAATTGTTTGTATTTAAAATGTATTTATAAATCTTAATTTTAGAGGTTAAAACATTTTTTTTATTGGATTAATGCAAATTTACAATCTACTTAATAAAGTAATAAGTAAATAGGTTGAAAGAAGTTCACTTGAGTCAGGGGCCATCCATTGACGGCTCTCTGGATTCACCTAGCTAGGTCTTCTGGTCATGTTCTGTTAAGTCTTCTATTTTCCAATGGTTGTCTGAACAGTTCACTGATTAGCTCGTTGCTGTGGGTTATGCTTCGATTTTTGTGTTTAACAGAGTAAGCACTGATGACGTCGTGTATAAACGGTATTTTGAGGTCGTCGTGTATGGTGTTGTTGGAGACATACCAAGGTGCATTTAGTAACATTCTGAGGGTTTTAGATTGAAAGGTGTGTAAAATTTTTGTATTAGATGGTTTGCTGTAGCCCCATAATTCGACACCATATGTCCAAATAGGCCTAAGAATGGTTTTGTATATTAGGAGTTTGTTCTGTAGTGAGAGCTGAGATCTATGATTTAGTAACCAATACATGTTCCTCACTTTTAAATCTAATTGACGTCTTTTTGCCTTAATGTATGTCCTCCAAGTTAGTTTTGCGTCAAGGTGAAGGCCGAGGTATTTAACTTCTTCTTTGACAGGAATGGGAGTGTTATTGAAGGTAAGAGGAGGACATTCTGCTCTTCGTGTTGTGAACGTGACTTGACACGATTTATCAACGTTTAGATTAATTTTCCAGTGCGTAAGCCAAATTTGGAGTTCGTATCGGATCGAGATCTGTAGAAAGGATGGCTGTATCATCAGCGAACGTTGATAGTAGTGTATCCTCGCTGGCTGGTATATCAGCGGTAAACAGTAAGTACAAGAAAGGCCCCAGAACACTTCCTTGGGGCACACCAGAGTTGATAGTCTGGTAGTCAGATAATGAGTCTTCGAATTTAACTTGGAAGTAACGGTTGGACATGTATGACTTAAGGATGAGGAACAATTGATTTGGTAAGTGTTGTTTAAGTTTGAAAAGTAAGCCTGCATGCCACACCCTGTCAAACGCCTGTTTTACGTCTACAAATGCTGATGTACACATTTGTTTTGCTTCTAAGCTTTCTTTGATTTTATTAACGATTCTATGGCGCTGTTGGATAGTGGAGTGATTGGGTCTGAAGCCGAATTTGTGGTTAGGGATTAAGGCATCTATATGTGTTACGTTTGCAATTCTGGTGAGGATAAGTTTTTTGAAAATTTTGGGCATTACAGGAAGGAGGCTTATTGGCCTATAGGAAGTGGCATCAGTTGGAGGTTTTTCTGGCTTCAGTATCATGATTATTATTGCATACTTCCATAGTATCGGATAGTAGCACAGGCGTAGTATGCTATTATATATGGTTGTGAGTAATACAATAGATTTTCTAGGGCAGTTTTTCATTACTTCACCTGTGATGAGATCATATCCAGGAGCTTTATGAGGATTTAAGAGACTTATTTCTTTTTTGACTTCTGCAGGTGAAATAGGCTTGGGTGGAAGAGACATCTGACAGGGGGCGTTTAAGAATGTTTGTATTTCGACATCATCTTCATCATCGCTGAGGATATCAGGAGCGGAAAATACATTAGCAAAGTGTTCTGCGAATCTGTTGGATTTTTCAATATTCGTCCGCGCCCAGCTCCCATCAGCTTTTCGTAGAGGTGGAATAGATACTATGGGTCTTTTGAATTTCTTTGTCGCGTTCCACAGGGCGTGATCATCAGTAGATAGATTGACGATGTAGTATTCGAAGGATTCGTTTTTTGCGTCTTGGATAGCATTGTGGAGATTGTGCGTTATTCGATTTAAATAAGTTTTGTCAAGTGGATTCCTGGTAGTCTGCCATCTGCGCCGAGCTCTGCGCTTTGCGATAACCAATTCTCTAATATGAAGCGGAATGTTCTGATTGTTGCGGGTAAGACCATGGGGTTCTGGAGTAGAGGTCCAGAAAACGCTTTGTATTAAAGTAGTTAGGTACTGCACAGATTCATCTATGTCCTCCTTATCTTTTAAGCGGATATTTAGTGATATATTATCGTTGATATATTGACGGAATAGGTTCCAATCAGTCTTTTTGGTAGACAGTCTCTGTTGTGGCTTTTTGCATATAATACTGGTGCTTAGAGTTATGATTACAGGGCTGTGGTCAGAGTGCAGATCTAAATTGGATTCAATATCACTGTGTAGGTCTGAGATTCCCTTAGTTATGGCAAAGTCTAACAGGTCGGGGATTTTATTTCGATCGGTCGGCCAATAAGTTGGCTCTCCAGTCGACAAATAGTTGAAATTATTTAGTTCTAATACTCTCAATAATGCCTTTAGGAGTAATCAGTCTAGATCCCCAGGCTGTATTTTTAGCATTCCAGTCTCCGGCAACTAAAAAGTGTGAGCCGAGTCGTTGGAAGAACTCGAGGTATACATCGTTAACAATAAATTAACTCAATAATGGCCCCTGCACTTAGAATTGCAGAATGGAACGCAAATGGCTTATCAAACCATATTCAGGAACTTACGCTATTTCTTAACATAAATAACATTGATATCCTCCTAATCGCTGAAAGTCATTCAACACAAAGGACAACTCTTAAAATACCATACTATTCCATTTACTATGCTAACCATCCTGATGATGCGGCTCACGCAGGGTCGCAATCATAATCAGATCTTCAATAAAACATCACGTACTTCAACCATACATAACACACAAAATTCAAAGTGCCATCATAAAAGTAGATACTTTATCCCGACCTATTACAATTGCTTCAATATATTGTCCACCACGTTATTCTATAACATGCGATGTTAAAACAAAATGAATTAGAATAATTATAGCTTCCTCAACGATTTTTTTTAAAGCTCCTCTAATACCCCGAGTGGGAGCACGGCCTGCGAAATGAGAAGTTAAGGCTCTTATGTGTTCGCTCACTGTACCCGGTCGTCGCGCACCATCTCTGTTGCGGGGCGACGTGGCAAGCACCGCGCCTTAGAAAACCGCCATTATTATCCCCTATTTGAAGTGAACGCAGGTACACAATTATTTTAGTGACCGAGTAGGCCACCCGCCAGGAATCAGAAAGCTCTGAGAATGGAGCCCGGGTCTGTCTGCACAGCAGTCCGCACCTCGACCATTGGACCACGCTGGCATTTCAACGATTATTAATTATAGTATTAGAATTACTTTATTTACTTGTTCATCAACTCAATTAGCTGATTAAAAATGGAGCAAATATTGCGTTTTCACATAGTTCTCACCCAAATTCTGACACTTGTGGCATCGCACTAACTTTTGTATTTATCATTAAAGAATACTATTGCTAGTTGTTAACTAGTCTCTTGTATTTGAATTTAAAGTTAAATCCAAGCATCAATTTGTCAAAAAGTTTATTTTTCTTTTCTTGGTTAACTTGGACTTTGGAATCAGTTGCCAAAATCCAATTCGAAAGAAAATTTAGAAAAATTTATGTAAAAATTTTAAAATTCTACATACACTACAGCTCTGGAAACTTGACTGTAAGTTTGTATGAAGAGAGATAAATTTTTATTTACCCACCACTCAATTAATTTGTTACTGTATTTGTATGAAAAATTAGAAGTTTTTTTACATAAGTTAGATTTGCATTACTCTTGTAACCTTAAACGTTTATGACATTTCTAAAGCTATCGAGAATAATAATAGAATTGTTCTGTTATTTTGTTTGCAGACACATTGCTATCTATAAGTTTAGTAAAGTTTATTAATATTATATTTAATCTGACAATAGCTGTAATTTTTTTAATTCTTTCATGTTTTTATTCTTTATAAAACATGTTTTTAACTTTTATTAATATTTTTATTTTAGTAACAATATTTTATTTCATCTCTTTTTCATTTCTAAGTGCTTCTTTCTGATACTTTTATACCCTCTTAATGTTTTTTTTATTAATGTAATAATTTGATTCTCTTCGGTCTTCAGATTTCTTTTTTTATCAATCTCTTCTTTATTTTCTAAATCCACTACACGATGTATTCATTTTCAACGAAAAATATTTATTAATAATTTTGAAGGTCAGCTTCTTGTGATTTTTTACTTCCATATTCATGGTGCCTTTTTTATATATTATTTGAACTTTTTAAACCAGATTTTCATTACATTTTTATTATTTTTGCCTTACAACAATGATTTATAACTGCATAGTAGAACGGTTTTGATGTGGTAATACGTAATAAAAATGTTATTAAGTCAACCCCTTCATTAGTTTCAAAAAAATTAGTTTGTCTAGTTTTATTTTTTTGTCTCCCACGCTAGCACTACGTCCGCAACGGGTCTATTGTTTCTACTAACCCTAGTCCCAAATCGCCAAATACATTCATGACCTTTACGTCAGACCGTTCCTTCAAGATTAGTTGATTACAACGATACCCCGATTTTACTTCTCTCATCAAAATACTATCCAAGTAGTAAAAGTGTTGTTTAAATTTTTTTGGTACTTTATGTAGCATTTGTGCATTTTTTCCATGTGTATTTATTTATTGCTTTTTAACTATGATAAGTAGTTGTTGCTTTGTTATGTAGTGTAAGCATTAAATACATTATCCGCAAGCATTTCGTTTGCGAGTTATGAATATTACTTTTATCGAGCTTTTTTAATATTTATTTTAAATTAGTTTAATTTGATGTGGCTCATTACTGCTGCAGTTTTTACTTCTTACCGTGAAAAGTTCTAACGTTAACATTTTTTTCTATAATCAACCTGCCGGTTTTTCGTTTTATTGTTTGCATGTCGTTTAATTTGTTGGCTTCATTTTATCTTGATTAATTTAATTTATTTATAACATTTCAAATTGCGGTATTGTTGGATGAGCAATATGTTCAAGCTTCGGTTTTAGAATTCCATGTTCTCTTCAATTTTGTTTCTAAGTTATTTTAATCTCTAGCAAAGTAAGCTTATGCCAACATTAGTAGTAATGTGAGTTCCCAGAGTGGTTCTAACATTTTATTCTTTCTCCAAGTATTATCATTGTAACTTTCGTTGCCAAGAAAACTAGACGTAGAGTCCATTTTTATGTGGGATCCCACAATTAAACTTTTACTTTGACATAGAGCTGCTGAAATTTGTCTTACAATGGTTTGAGAATCCTCTTCAATTTCTCTCTGTAATCCTTTTGCTAGATATTTTCTATAAATATCTCTATTAATTTTTCTGTTTACATACCTTTCGTTTTTTTTGGAAAAAGGAAACCCGCGTAGAATTGCTTTATGACACCGATAGCGATGTAATCTTCTGCTGCTGCAGATTGTGGCAGACAATATTTTAACAATAAATATCAAAATAAATATCCATGGTACAAAGTCTTAAAACATCTTCGTAAGACATCCTGTGTATAGATTAACAATGTTAGTATCGTAGCGATAAAATCGTGTTTTTACCCTCAAATTGAACTGTGTTATAATGCACTGGGTGATCTTTAGATTCATTTGAAGAAAATTACAAGTAGCTGCTACTGAAGTTTCAAACCAACTTTAGAAATTTAAGTTGCAAGTAATCACTGTATTTTAAGTCTAATGAGCAAATATAATAGTTACACACGACAACTACCTTAACGTAATAGAATTGCAAAATTATAATGCGGACTCTGATCTTGATCTTGGATCGTGATTTGGAAAAAGGTCCTACTACGTGAAGAAGGTAGCCGATGAGAACCTCGTCAGTTAGGAGACAGTTTGCGCGTACAAGTTGACAGAAGTATAAGAGATCAGAAACAAAATGTAATTACAGTTTTGCCATTATTTACGTAAGTTGGCCTAAGTGACCCTAGCGAAATAGTGTGTGCTGGGTGTATGACGCAACCGCTTTCCAGTGTTGATGTAATATATTTTAACCGTATTAGAGGCGGATGTAAAGGTAGACTCAAGTTTGGCCGTAAAAATACCCAAAATCATGCCGGATCTAAATAGCATTATCGCAGTAGCCAAAAACGACGTCAATTTAGAGCAACTGGCGCAAAAGCTCATTTGCGCCACTCGGAACCGTAACAGCAAATCAATCAGCGAGTTTTGCTGGTATTGCTATATTCTAGGAGAAACTGATCAAATACTGTCCGTCATATAGTACAAACAGACTAGGAAACAAGAAGAATTATCATCGAAAGCGGGATTTAATGGCGGTCTGAATCCCGCTGTGTCTACTTCACAGATAAGGCTATAAAATCATACTCTTAAATAGATAAGGGTGTTAATTTGAGTATAGTATTGCAACAGATTAAACGGATACGTGCATATACGAATTTTTCTCGGACAACACCACTGGACTATTTTATGGACTATTAGTTGATGCGTGAAATAAGCACAACAAACATGACTAACAAATTTATCTACGATTGTTGTGCCGACAAACAATAACATATCAATAAAAACTGTGAGCGTATTTCAGTAGTTAATTTGATGCAGGAACGTTTCGCTCATGCGGCAAACATTTGGACAATATTATCTTTAAAACTAATTGACGACTAAATGGAGAATCTCGTGATGGTGCAATAAAGCATTGAACATAATCTGTGTTGTTCTTTTTATTACTGTTTTGAGAAGAGAAGATTATTCTGGATCCAGTACTTCTACTCCTTCTTCTTTATATACTCTTTGTAGAAGAGTGTATGCGATCATGACACGAGAGATGGTAGCTTTGAATAACTGAGTAGATGTTTGCCCGTACTAGTCCCTCAAGTTCTTCGGAAATCTGTATTTAAGTTGTCTCATAATACGACCAAAATATTGTAATTTGGTTATTTGAATTTTTTCAGTGCATTCTAGTTCTTTCTGCATCTTTTCTAGTACTTTTTTATTGCTAACAATCATGGAATACGAAGTATCTTTCTATAGGTACACATTTCAAAAACTTTAATCCTTTTTTTGTTGATTTTGTTAAGGTCCATGTTTCGATTACATAAAACAATGCAGAATAAACATTGCATATCAGTAGCCTAATTTGCATTTTTAAATAAATCTTATGTCAGCATAAGGTTGTTCTCATTTTCATAAATGCTGTCCGGACCATTTCTATCTGTACTTTAACCTCTTGTAAGCTTTCACATTGGTCATTAACCCACTCTCCTATGTAGAGATACCTTGATACATTTTCTAATATCTGGTTATTATGACGTAATATTATTTGAGTCGTTGTAGGATTCTACTGATTTTTATTTTTTAGTATTTATAAAAAAAAACCAAATTTATCACTAATGATGGAATCTAGGTTCAACATTTCTTGTAAGCCTTCTGCTGATTCCGATAGTAACACTATGTTATCTGCGTATTTTACTGAAGTTATACTTTCTCAATTCATACGTATTTCATTGGCGTAGCTTCTGACAGAAAGTCTACATATTTCCTCTGGATAAAGATTAAAAAACAGAGCAGACAATGAACACCTTTGTCTCACCTCGAGTCTAATATCTATCTATGTAGTACTAAGTCTATCTACTCGTATATTTGACTTGTGGTTCAGTTTAGATTATCTAATTGGTTAGCAGTTAGTATTTCTAGAAGTTTGATGTGTTTGACTTTATCAAAAACCTTCTGATAATTAATAAAAAGTAGGTAAACATTTTTATTTACGTTGCGGCACCTTTTCTATAATATCAGTATAAAGAATAAGGGTTAACGTCTACCTAATCTATCACAAAAACCAAACTGATATTCTGTGATGTATAATTTTCAAGCTTATCGTACGAAAATCTTTGCTCTGCTTAGGTTTATTTATTTTCGGTAGCTTAACATATACAACGTGTAACCATGTTTCTGGGATTATGCCATTTTTATAGATTTTTAATCCTCTACAAAAAATACTTTTTAATTTCAAGGCTAATCTATATATTATAACAACAGTAGAGATTAGAATCCTCAAACCCTCCAGTGTTAGTAATCCAAATCCACAAACCACGTTACTGCATGCGGTGGAAATTGTTAAAATTTAGCTGATCGGTTTCAACATAATACTTTAGGAGTAAGATTACTGACATTATTTTACCTGTAATATATTAATTTATTCGCTGACCTAAGTGTAACTTTGACGGTAATATCCACACGACTTTTTTGTTTGAGGGTGTTGTTGCAGAGAGCATTTGAATAAGTGCGACAATTTGAATAAAAAATGTTTAGAGAATTATATCAATTATTAGATATTTGACATATCTGCACACAGTATAATACATACCATCAATTACAAGAAAATTAAATGATTGAGAGATTACACTGACAACTAAAAGTTGCAAGTTCTTGTTTCGACGGTCCTTTACGTTTCTCATGCTTTGTTTGCTGTCGTGTTGCTGTTATGGTACATCTACTTGTTTCTTTAAAAGCTTTTTTCAAATCTTTATTTGTCTTGTTACGTCTCTTTTCCTTCTATGGTATTCTTCTTTACTTTTATGACTCTTTATTTTAAACCATCTTATATACAATAAACCTATATTTTTCTTCAAACAGGGCATTTAGTTTTCGTTCCACCTGGTAAGAGTTCTTGATATTTTTTTATATTTAGTTTTTTTACTTACGGGTTCTTTTACTTTCTCGTGAATGTAATCTTTTATGTCACTGTACATTTTGATTATATTACTTTTGTGAGTCTGAAAGAGGTTACCTGCCAGTTTACGTCGATAATATAAAAGTAAAGACGCTTAGCGCCGCTACAGTACGCGCTTACTAATGATAATATTATATTTATGTCGTAAGTTCTAGGTCTTACAAAATTCTAGTGCACCTACAGATATATAAGTACATCTCTGCGTATTTATCTATACCTATATCATTACCTAATTATATATATATTAACCACGCGGTGATGACTGATGAATTTTTGAGTGACATTAAAAACTTCTGACATAAGATAGTGGAAGCTTATCAGTCTGTCGATGTGGGTTGTGTAGGTAGTTGTCAGGCTGAGCATAACAACTTGAACAAATTTTAATTATATGGGAAAGTGACATAATCTCAAAATATTATAATAGTCGTACTTACGGTGATGCCTACTGGCAAGTGGCTGGAAGACAGATCGTACTTAAGCTCTGTTTGGAGGTATCGCAATCCATATCTACAATAAACTTTTTCCCAACAATTGAAAAAATTCTTTGTATCACCAATATGTAAGTTGTTACAAATAATTTACTTCTTTATCTTCAATAATGACATTAAAATAGCAATTTTCCATTTTAACAACTTAACATTATTAAAACTATGCGAATTATTCAAACCATAACTAAGTTAGTTTGCGTTAAATAAAAAAAAAATAAGACTTATAAACATTTCTAGATTAGCAATCAACAATACACGTAGTTAAAAATATAGCAATTACTAACCGAATTTGCAAATATTAATAAGACTTTAAGTTTGTAATTAAAAGTGTTATTAATAAAACAATATGGAGACGTCATGTGATAAAGATACATCTACTGAAGATGTACACTAAATTAATAAAACAAATTTTAATAGAAAATTTGACAGCAATATGTACCATTACATTATTTTGAACAAAAATTGATTTGTAAGTCACTCTAGCACCAATCAAATCAAAACAAATTAAAAGTAACCTACCAATTGGCATTCTAAGGAACTAGCCATTTCATAATATCAAATGTAAATAGAGAACAGCTAATAGACAAGACAAACGAATGTTTTGTATTATCACCAAAAATACATATAAGAAACAACGGTAAATATAAAATTTTACAACAACTCAAAGTGATCTAATTGCAAATCCTTCAAAGAAACAAGAATTACAGTGTAAAATAGAAATAAACCAAAAAATAATTAAAAGAGACTAAGGCGATTAGGAAGGACCTGAAATTGGACAGAATTGTAAAAAACTGGTAGAAAGTTATCAAAGCACCTTAATACTTTTGATCGTGAACAGCCGAATAAAATAAGGCAACCCTTCAAACCCAATAATAAAAAAGAGTAGGAGAATCAGCAAGTAAGATAAACAATGGTAAAATATTTTCTTTTCTTTCGCCCTTTTCTTGTATCCTTTTGGGTGTCAGATTTGGTTAGGTTCTTTTTATCCATCTACTCATTTCTCCAATGCTTCCTCTTCTATTATTTAGCTCCTTTTCCACATTTACTATTTATTGTAACCATGTTTTTCTTCATTTCTTGTGCTTTTTGCTCTATAAACCCTGCTGGTAAATGTGTTTGAATTCATCTTAATCATGTGGCCCAACCAGTTTAGCTGTCTTATTTGTATTTTGATCATTATTGGTTCTTGTTTAGTCATTTTTGTGATTGTGTTGTTAATAATCCTATCCCAGATTTCATCTACATTCCATCGATATTTTCTAAGTGTTCTTCTGTAATGTTTAGTTTTCGCTTGCGTATAATGGTGTTGGGATGGATATGGCATTATAGATTCTTAATTTTGTTTGCAGAGTAAAATTTGATTTTCTCGCCCTTTGTTATAAGGATTCTTAGGTATTAGGATTGTTATTTCTTCAAGTGTCGTGCACTTACACTTTATTTTTGTTTTATCTAGTTATTATTTATCATCACTATTTTACTTTTCTTTGCAGTTGTAACTATTTTCAGCAATTCAGTTTCCTCCGCCCACGTGTCCATTTGTTTCTGTACTTTGTTTTTGAGTCCACTATTAGCACAATGTCGTCTGCTATATTAGTGTGCCAATTTTTCTCGGCTCTAGACTTTGATATCTTATTGTTGCGAAAATATACTTACCTTGGACAACAATCGATGAAAACTGGGACCACTCACTGGAAATAAAGTGTAGAATTGAAAAGGCCAGAGAGCGTTCGTAAAATGCAAACTATTCAAGTGCCATGAATTATCTTTACCATTAAATTAAGACTACTGAGATGTTATGTCTTCAGTATATTGCTTATGGAGCAGAAGTGGACTCAGACATCAAGACGAAATATAGAGTGCCTTCTAGATGTGGTTGTACGCAGAATCCTCCGTATATCTTACAGGCATGTAACCACCACGTGCTGAGAAAATGAAACAAAAGAACTCCTCACAACAATAAAAGTTCGTACTGGAGTATCTAGGGCACATCATGCAACAATCAGAGATATGGGCTCCTGCAACTGGTCCTCAGGTAAGATCGAAGGAAGAAGCATCGGCAGAAGACGCATATCGTGGTTGAAAACCTGCAAGTATGGTTCAATACAACAAACTGAACTGTTTCGTGCTGTTGATAAAGTCCTATTGCATCATGGTTTCAACATCGAAACGGATCGGAACTTCGAAGAAGATTGTTGCTTGAAGTTTTTTTGTTCTTTCTCTATTATTTTTAATTAGTTAGTTCATTGTTATTATAAATAGGAGAGGTTTGAGATCCCTGCTTAATTTCATTCTTCTAGACAAACATTTCTCTCACCTTATTGCAAGTGCTCCATACTATTTGTTTGAGTGATATTAGTTTCTTTTAGGCACATCCTGCTTTATATCTTTTATGTTTTTCTTAGATTCTTTTATTTTCTCTGCTTATATTTCGGTCCCCGTTTTTATATTTTGCTAAATTTGTTTTTGTAATCTTCTTTTTTCTTTATAATGTTATTAATGTTTCCTTGCAGTTCATTTTCTTTATCTTTTACTCCCATAATTTTTTTCATTTTTCTCCTTTTATTGCCTTATTCTAGCATAGAAATTTTTATTAGTTATGTAACTTTCTTGCAAATCCTTTTTACAATTCTATGTTTCTTTTGTTGCATTCTTGACAACTGTTATTACTTGTTGTTTTGTTTTACTATAATCCTCCTTATCTTGTTCATTTCTAGTTGTGAGATATTTTTTCCTTTTTTCTATTTCCTCCTGTATTTCCACGTTCTATTATCTGGTTCTTTTGTACTTAATATTGTCTCATTTAATTCCACAAACTTTTTGCTTCTTTCTTTATGTAGCCTATATTTTTTCTAGTAACTAGCCTTCTCTCGGCTCCTCAAACCTTTTCAACTTTTTATCAATTTCCCATTTGCATTTTTCTAGAATATCTTTTCTCTTAAATTTATTTATGTTTATATTTTAGTATTTTTTTATTCCTTTATTCTTGTTGTTTTATTCTTTATTATTGCCATCACAATCCCGTGCTATGTTGATAATTTTGGTTCTTTTTCTGTTCTTATTTTTTCCAGATTTATTGTATGTGCTATTATAGTCAATTAAGCTGCTTTCGTTCCTTTATTCGGTTATGAAAGTATACTCTTTTTTTTATTGTACAATAAATTAGCAATCAGAATATGTATTCTATAGGCTAATGTGCTAACATAGGATCTTAAATATGAAAATCCTTATCGGTCATGATGAGACCTCTACCATCGAAGAGTTCTCGTCGTTTTCATCGGATGTCGTTTGGCCAGAGACGTTTTAGCCTTCTGTTGTCTTGAGGATATAGAAGTGGGCGTATAAGAGGGTTGCTGTGTGTTGTAAGTCTGGTATGATGGTTGTTGCTTCTTTGCTGGATAACTTCAGTGATGTATGGGATGCGGAGGTCATTATGCATTGTATTATTAGACATATACCATGGAGCGTTAGTGAGTTCACGCAGGATTTTGGATTGGGATCTTTGGGCAATGGAAATATTTGATTTGCTGGCACAGCCCCACAATTCAATGCCGTATGTCCATATGGGTAGTAATATTACTTTATATAGTAAAATTTTTCCTCGAGTGGTAGATGCGATTTTCTTCCAAGCAGCCAGTGTAACTCCTTGAACCTCAGATCTATTTGTTTCCTCTTTCTGGTTATGTGTTCTTTCCAATTCATTTTTCGTCAAGATGTAGTCCTAGATAACGCACTGAAGAAGATTGTGTAATGGGAGCATTGTTGAAGGTGACCGAAGGACATCTACCTTTTCTCAGTGTAAAGGTTACTTGGGTTGATTTTGATGCATTAATTCTTATTTTCCATTTGTTGACCCAGTTTCCAATTAGGTTTAGATGGTCTTGCAGGTAAGAAGCTGCGATTATGGGATTTTCGTGACTAGCCAGAATAGCTGTGTCATCAGCAAACGTACCGATTAAGGTATTTGTTGTGGTTGGGAGATCTGCTGTATATAATGAGTATAGCAGGGGGGCTAAAACGCTGCCTTGTGGTACTCCAGCTTTAATATCGTATGAGTCAGAGAATTCACCATTTACTTTAGCTCTAAATTGACGGTCTTTTAAATAGGATTTAAGTAGGTAGAAGAGAGAGGAAGAAGGAGCTTGATTTTATAAAGAAGGCCATCATGCCAAACTTTGTCGAAGGCTTGGCTATGTCCAAAAAGCCGATGTACAATATTCTTTATTTTCCAGGGATGTGTTAATTTTGTGAACTACTCGATGACATTGCTGGATCGTTGAGTGCTGTAACCGGAATCCGAATTGGTGGTCAGGGATAACATCTAAAATGAGTTCATTCTGCTGCGGATTAGTTTTTCCAGTAGTTTGGAGATAGCTGATAACAAGCTTATTGGTCTGTAGGAAGATACATGATTTGGGTTTTGCCAGGCTTGGGGATCATAATTATTTCAGCAACTTTTAGTTGTTTGGGCCAATACTGTAGTCTTAAAACCGCATTGAATATATATGTGAGCATTACAATACCTTTCTTGGGGAGTTCTTTCAACATTTTTGGTGTAATCAGGTCAGGACCTGGAGCTTTTCTAATATTTGATTGAGTTATTACATCTATGATTTCTTTAGGAATGATTGGTTTTATAGGTTCTGCGGGAGGAGGATTGTTGTTCAGAAAATCGGAAACTTCTTGATTTGGTGTGTTATCGTGAGGAGTAAATACTTCTGCTAGATATTGGGCGAATAGGTCGGCTTTTTCCTTGTTGCTTCTTGCCCATGGTCCGGGTGGGATCTTGCTTGCGAACTGGGGGGTTTGCGTGAACTGGTTTGAGAGCTGCTTTAACTGGTCTCCAGATGGAATTATCATAACGATTCAAGTTTAATATGTAGTTTCTAAACGATACATGTTGAGATTCCTTTATTTGGCGTTTGAGTTTCCTTGTTATTTGGTTATAAGCTGTTTTGTCGGTTGGGGAATGGCTACGGTGCCATTTTGCTTTGGCTTTTCTTTTTTCTGCTATTAGTTTTTTAATTTCTAACGGGATATTAATGTTACTAACATGAATTTTCGAGGGCGGCGTTGCCTGGTGAGCGGCTTGTAATAATATTGTGGTTATTTAAGGCATCCTCTACTTCATTGGGTTCTTTTAGTCTTATTTTTAGATTGATGCTTTCTTTGATTTTATTCCTGTAGTCTTCCCAATCAGTTTTTGAATTATATATCTTAGGTGGCTTTTTAACATTTATTATAGTTGTGCTGACTGTTGCTATTACTGGTGAGTGATCGGAAGATAAATCTAAGTTGGGGACAATGTCCAAATAGGAGTTTGAAATGCCATTAGTGACGAAAAAGTCCAGGAGGTCTGGAATTTTCCCGGGATCAGTCGGCCAGTAAGTTGGACTGCCTGTTGATAAGAAATTGTATTTCGCTTCGTGTACGACCTTGGCTAATTCTCTTCCTTTCGTGGTAGTAGTTCGTGATCCCCATAGGGTATTTTTACTGTTGTAGTCGCCACCAGCGAGAAACTTAGTGCCAAGCGTTTTAAAGAATTTTTCATAATATTCTTTTTTAAGTTGGTGGCGAGGGGAACAATATATAGCACTTATGGTTATGTCAAATGGTAGAGTTTTAACTTTTATCGAAGTGGCTTGTAAGTAATCTTTTGCATATTCAGGTAGTACATAATGTTCGATGGTGTATTTTATTAATATTGCAGATCCTGCGTGGGCTGTGTTGTCTGGGTGGTTAGTGTGGTAGAATTTGTATCCGGGAATCTTAAAGTATGACATGTTGGTAAGGTGGGATTCGCTGATTAAAAGAATGTCAATTAGGTTGTAGTGAAGGAAGGTTTTTATTTCTTCTTTATGTTGTAAGATACCATTGGCGTTCCAAAGTGCTATTCGAAGGAACTTGGCCATTACTTTTGTCCAATTAACATGGTTAGCATGTTTAGTACCATGCTATTCTGATGTAAAAGCTGGTTAAACATGTTTTGAATTCTTCTAAGAACTTATTTAACAGTTCGCTGATGTTATCTTCTGTATTAACATTCTGTGATTGTGGTGTGTAATTAGTATTATTGTTGGCTGTTTTAGTGTAGTTGTAGTTTTGAAGTGGGTTGTTAACAATAGGTGCAGGTGTTTGTTGATTAAGATTTGATAATGTTGGAGTAATATGAGGATTAATATTGTTGTTTGAGACAGGGTTTCTTTTGTATAAACGATGGTAATATTCACAACCTCTGTAATTCGCAGGGTGTGGACCTCCACATAAAGCGCATGTAGCTGGGGTGTCCCTAGTTTTTTTGCAACTGGCGGTACTGTGCGTATTGCCACATTTTACACATTTAAAGGGTCTGTTACAGTATTTCTTGGAGTGTCCATATAATTGACATCGTGTGCATTGTATTACGTTGTTTTGTTTTCTTGGAGGTTCGACTTGTACAACGCAATGACATAACGTACGGATATCGTAGACTCTTTTATTATTGTCTGCTGGTTCTAGGTCCACAAAGAACATATTCAGCGGTGTTTTGTCCTTTCTGCTTAGCACATTGATGATATTCCTTACCTTATGCCCCTGGGATTCGAGATCATCTATTATATCTTGAGTGTCCATGGAATGATGTAAGTATTTTATTACCACTCGAAGAGCTCTTTCCTCTTTAGGTTGGTAAGTATGGTGAATGATATTGTTTTCTTTCATGTACTTAGATAGTTTCCTGAAGGTGTCAGGGTGTTACAATTTATTTTACTGTATCATTGGACATACTTCTAGAGGAGAACTGCTCCTCTTCAATTATTTCATTTAATTTTTTTATCATTTCTGGGAAGTTGGCAACTCCGTATACGAAAATGGGAGGAGGTCTAGGGATGATAACTGCGGTTTGGTTGTCGGTGCTTTCTGGGTTAGGATTTAAGGCACTAAATTTATTAGATAATTGTATGTTAGTCGGTGTTATTCCTTTGTTTGTGAATGTTTTCTTTCTTGACACTTTTAATTACTTGCCATGAATTTTCGTTTGATGAATTTGCAATTTCTTCATCGCTGGTTGATATCATTCTTTTGTTGTTAATTTGCTGTGGGTGATCATAAATGAATTGTTGTGGGGCGTGCTGTGATTGTAGAAAATATTGAGATTGTTGAGGGTTTAGATTTTGCATGTAAGGTTGTAGTAATTGCTGTTGGTTAGGTGGGAATGTATAAGGCTGTGATAGGAACGTTTGTGACATTTGCGTATTCGTAGCTGGCTGGTGTTGCATAATATTTATTGATGTCATTGGGTTTTTAAAGGTGAAACAGTTGTTATTACTGAGTTAAACGTTGAAATTAAATTAATAAATACAAAAATTTGCCTGACCTTAAGCAAGGCTACGGCTGCGGCTCCGCCGTTGTGATAATTCAGGTATAGCTCGGCTCGCACGTTCGGTCTGGTTGAAGGCACTAGCAAGAATGAAAAGTATAATTATCTTTAATTTTCTGATCTTATATATCGTCTATTAAGAGTTGATTTATTTGACAAAATTTTATCACCTTACCATTTTTTAGGCGTAAACTGATATTTTAATTCATTCAACCTGCTCTGTTAGTTTAAACAAATTTATAATACTGTAGTTTCTTTCAAGCTCCACAAAGCTTACTTTATTTATTCTTTTATATTTAGATATTATCGACCGGCTAAAATTAGCTTGCTACCCCCATGCAACTTCAAGTCAGCTAGCAATAAGGAGATCCAAACTTGTGATCACCACGGATTATGATAGCAGTTGGGAAGCTGCAGTTGTGCCATAAATTTGCTCCCAAAACGCCTAGATTAAACGGGACTATAGTTGTTGGTGTGTGCAGAACTATGCAGCGCCGCTGAAGTATTACCGGAAGTTAATTTATCGGAAGCTCCCGCATAACGTGGAATTTCGAACGAAACAAATTAATTTCGGCGAAGTCGCGCCGGCTCCCGCGGCTCACGAGTTATTTCTGCGCGCCGCGAGCGGCCAAGCGTGTCCTTTCGGGACTTCTCAATAGGATCATTGGAGTGTACATTGTGAAACTGTAAAACACACCTACCCGGGACGGCCAGCGCTTTACATGAGCCGACCAGAACTTAGCCAATTAGCCTCATCAAGCTCGTGTCTAAGATCGGCCCTCCACGTCTATTTATTGCCCTAAGATCGCTGCCGATTAAAACGCCGCCATTGTTTATTGCCCTGCGCCGCGCGCTCGGTACCTTCACGAACGTGTTCATCAATCCTTAGTTTATAGACACTCATTGTTTTATCACGGTTTCCAGGCGGCGAACGAGGAGTGTGCGACGGAAATTCAAATCGAGGTTGTTCACCATCGATAAAACGACGGACGATTTGTATTCGATTTAAATCGTTAATTCTTGGATGTTTAATATTCATATGTAAATGATACCCTTCGTTTTTGCCTAATTTTTTCAACGCATTGGTATTCTTGGCGTGGTAAAACTATAATTTATTTTGGAATATTTTTGTTCGTCATTCAAATTACTTTCTTATTTCTTAGTGGGATACTGCATTCAACTTTTTGTATTTTGGTAAAATTATTTTTATATTTAATTGAATGTCGTGTAAGCTGGTTTCTTATATAGCAAAACAATAACAAAAATAGTTTTTTATCATTTCTCTTTTAATATGTATGTTAAATCTTCGCTTGCGATTTTTGGGTTGAACTGAGTAGCCTTAAGATAATTGCCGGTACCAAGCTCGAGTAAAGGAGGAGGGTCGTGGCATTGAGGTAAGCAACTTAACACACAGAAAAAGTCGTACTACAACAGTAATCACTTTGGGAATTCTGGGGAGAGGGAAAAAATTACAACCACATAGAAATAAGCAACCCAAGAATTTTCAAATAAAGAAAGGAAGAGAAAAATATCCATTAGAACACAGAATATTTTGGGCATAAGAATAGAACAAAACTATAAACAAATATATTCACACTATGCATACTAGAAGAAATACTACGTAAGTATTACCTTTAATGGAGCAGGGAGCCTATACAAAAATAGATTATGTAACAAAATAAACATAAACAAAGACGGAACAAGAAAAAAGTCATTTCTGAAGGAGCTCTAGAAATACTAAGAGCTGAAAATGGAAGAAAAAGACATCTAGAACAATTTTCCAATGATTTAAAGGACTTAATCAGCAGAATAAGTGACTGTCTACTCTAACACTCCAATCGAAAAAAGTAATTTACATTGTAGAAAAGAAGTAAAACATAAAATAAAGAGTGAGAAGAATGAACATTAAGACAAATTATGTGTAGATATAGGCAATAGATTAGCATATAATAGATTATCCTCAGCTTGGAATACAATAAAAAGAATAACAAATAGTAAGAACACAAAAGTTATAATACAGACAATATCATTGGAAAAGAAACAGAACGCTACTCCAAACATACTATAAACATTTAGAAAAAGATATTTAAAAGGTTAAAAGGAAAAAAAATAAATATATTTATATATATACATATATTATATATATATATATATATATATATTTATTTATTTATTTATTTATTTATAAACACCTTTAAGCTTACAATCTGTCCGATGGACAATAAGTAATTAATATGTAGAGAGTGACAGATTACATTAATGACATGCAGGAGATAACCTCCAGCGAAGTTACTCCTTTAAATATATCTTAAGTAAGACAATATGACAACAGACAGTAGGTGTCTGTAGATATGCTAATCCTAATGACCTATTAGGTCATTTGGTTTGAATCTTTTAAGCCTACGCACTTCACCAATAGCGTTTGTGAATAAATCACGAGCGAGCACATTAGGGTGGACTTTAGTTCTGGCACTGTATGTTTCACTAAACCGTTTGAATTCGTCTTTAATCAATGACACTTGTAAATCGTTTGCAATTGTTGTATTGGGAACATACCAGGGGGCATCAACTATTGTTCGTAAGATTTTATTCTGAAACCGTTGTAAGATTGCCAGATTAGAGTTACTTGCACAACCCCGTACCTCCAGATAGGTTTGAGGATTACCTTGTAGAGTAACAATTTATTGTCCATGGTTAACTGCGACCTTCTACCGATCAGCCAATACATTTGTCTAAATTTCAGGCCAAGTTGCTTTCGTTTCGTGAAAATATGTTTTTTCCACACTAGGCGTCTGTCCAAATGCATACCTAAATATTTTGTGTCGTCTGCCTGGTTCAACTGATGACCGTTTAGCACTACCGAAGGACTATGTAGAGTGTATGTCACGTGTACTGATTTATGTTCATTAGCTTGGATTTTCCAGTTAGTGAGCCAAGTTTGTATGAGGTTTAAGTGGTCCTGGAGATGTTGGGATGCGATTGTTGGGTCGGAGTGTACTGCTAGTACTGCGGTATCGTCCGCATGGGTAGCAACTACAGTACCGTTACTCGTTGGAAGGCCAGCCGTATATATGGACAGGTCCCAAGACACTACCCTGTGGCACGCCTGACTGGATTGGGAATAGTTCACTGTGTTCGTCTTGATACTTTACGGAAAAGTGTCTGTGGGTTAGGTATAATTGTAGTACAATCACAAAGCTAGATGGGAGACATGCTTTGAGTTTGTACATAAGACCTTCGTGCCAGACTTTGTGAAAAGCCTGGCTAATATCTAGAAATGTAGAAGAGCAGTACATTTGAGCTTCAAATGTAGTGTTTATTATATTGACAAACCTATGTATTTGCTCAATAGTACCGTGGTGACTTCTAAACCCGAAGTGGTGATCAGGAATAAGGCTGTTTTCATCTAAAATTGGTTTTAATCGTTTTAAGAAGAGTTTTTCGAAAACTTTTGAAATGACTGGCAATAAGCTTATTTGGCGATAGGACGCCGGTTCTTTGGGATTCTTGCCAGGTTTTGGCAACATTATGATTTGTGCCACTTTCCATGTAGTGGGGAAGTAACCAAGTCTCAATACTGCGTTGAATATTTGCTGTATGGCTTTGTACGCTTAAGTTGTGAGTTCTTGTAGTACCTTTCCAGTAATCAAGTCAAAGCCCGGAGCTTTGCTGGGGTTTGTGTGCCTGAATGTATCTTGGATTTCAGAAACTGAAATTTTATCTATTGGGAGATCCAGATGATAAGGTGCAGTAAGAAATTCTCTAACTGTAATTTCATTCTCTACTGCATCTATTTCATGCGGATTAAACACAGTGGCTAAATGGCTAGCAAATGTTGCGGCTTTTTCTTTGGCACTTCTAGCCCATTGATTATTTGGATCTAAGAGCGGTGGGGTGGATGTTTTTGGCCTTTTCAGATTTTTGGTTGTTTTCCAGAGCGAGTAATCTGTAGCTTATGTAGGTGTTAGATTACTGAGGTATTCGCTAATAGCTTCATTTTTAATTTGTAGTAATACATTTTTCAGGTCCTGCGTTCCTGTATTTTCCTAATTTTCTTCTTTTACGAATTTTTTCTTTTACTATAATTGGGATTTTTTCTTTAACAGTAGAATGATGTTGATCTGGTGTAGCAGTCCAAGCCGCTTTTTGTATTGAGGTGGTGAGATCGATTACTGTTAAGTTCAGGTCTTCTGGTGTTTTCAGTGGTATATTTAAAGTAAACAGAGTGTCTAAAGTTGTTTTGAATATTTCCCAGTTCGTTTGCTTGCTGTGTAATGTGGGTTGTTTCTGTTTTTCTAGAATGTGTGAGTGAAGCGTTATTATGAATGGTGAGTGATCGTATGAGAGATCAAAGCATGCCTCTGTCTTGAGTTTCTTTAAATCAAGTTCTTTTACTACCCCAAAGTCTATTAAATCTTAAACTTTATTCTTATCAGTAGGCCAATAGGTTGGCTCTCCGGTGGATATTGCAGTGAGGTTATGACTTCGGAGGGTTTCATATAGTTGTCTGCCTTTCGGTAGAGTTAATCTTGAATCACAGTGTTGATGTTTGGTATTCTAGTCACCTGCAGAAATGATTTTTTTCCCAGAGTTTTGAAATAATCTTCGAAGCCTTGCTGTTTGTTGTTATACTTTGGTGGGCAATATATCGCTGATATTTTTATCGTTCCTACTAATTTTCTATAGCTAAAGTAGTCGCTTGTAGATTTTATTTGCAGTAGTGTTGTAGTTCGTGATGCTTGATTCCTTCTCGGATGAGGACTGCTGTTCCCCCATGTGCAGTTCCGTCAGGATGCTTGGTATCATATATGTGATACCATGGGATTTTTAAGTAACTTTGATGAGTAAAATGTGTTTCGGATATTAACATGATATCTAGCTTATGTAATTGTAGGAATAGTTTAACTTCTTGTTCGTGCAGGCATAGGCCGTTGGAGTTCCATACACCTATTTTAAGTAACTGAGCCATTAAGACATTTTATTTACGAGCGTGGAAATAAGATTCATTATGGTGTTCATTTGTTTGATGTCTTTCATCATATTTTTCAGTTCAACTATGTCACTTTTGGGGTAGTCTGCACGATTGGGTCTGATTGAGTTGGATTAGCTGGTTACGTTAGATTGAACAAAGCGTGTATTGAAAACTCGAGGTTGTCCTGCTTGATTTCTCAACTGCGGGTAGAGTTTTTGCTGTAACTGTTTATGGAGAATGCATCCTCTATAGTTTGCCGGGTGATTTTCATTGCAGTTGACACATTTAACTTCACTACTCTTAATTTTTCTGGGACAATCTGATGTTAAGTGGGTACCTATGCATTTAGCGTGGATTTTTGCTACAACAAATTTTTAGTGTGACCGTATTGTTGACATCTCATGCATTGCGGTATATATTTTTTAACATGTGGTGCTTCAAATGTCACACTAGTATTCATTAATAATTTCACTTTGTAGGTATCATTGTTATTACTTTGTTGTTTGAGATCTACAAAAAACATAGGCAGCCTGATATTCGTTCTTTGTCGTTTAACGTTCCACATATTTGTTACTTGATGTCCCAAAGCCTCTATGCTTTGCTTTATTTCAGCAACGTCAGTTGAGTAGTGTACGTTTTTTAATACTACTCTAAAGCTTTTCTCATTTTTAGGCTTATAGGTGTGATATTGGGTATTTTAACCTGCTCTCTACTTAGTGCTTTATAGTGATATTTGTCCTTGGCTACTTTGTCTAGTTGGGTGACCAAAGGTTTTATATTTTCTACTCCTGCAATAAAAATTGGAGGCGGCTTTGGGCCCATTTTGCGTTGATTACTATCTGTGTTTGTTTCCATTTCTCTGTCCTCGCCAAGCGTAGCGAATCGATTTTCGCTTAATCAGTAGGTATTTGAATCGGTTTGACTTGAGTGAGCATCATTCTCTTCTACACATCTCGACCTTTTTGATCTTTTGACAGTTTGCCATTCATTAATTGCAGGAAAGTCTTGTGTAGAGTAGTATGTGGATTGGGTTGAATCTTGTACAGGGAGTTGCTGACTGTAGCTAGATGCGGCTGATACTGTGGTTGTTGTGGCGGTAAAAGTTGTGAATAAAACATGTTAGGTGTTGGTATGAATTGCGTATAGTGTTGAATTTGTTTGCCCGTAGGGCATGTTGTTATAATAAGGGTTGTTGGCCATTAGGCCTCACCCTGTACATTAGAATATTAAATATTAGTTAAAGTTGGTAAATAAATAAATACACCTGACCTTAAGGCTTCGGCTCGGGCGCGGCGATATCGCAAGTAAATTTGGCCCACACACGTCCACTACGTTTCAATGCTCGGACCGAACTAAATTATATATAAAGTACTTACAAAGGTCGAAATAATGAAGGTCCTGGCTCACAAAATATAAGTATAGAATTGCTTAAATATATATAAATATAAAGAGGAAAGACATGTAGACAATATTTAAAAAAAATATAATAAAAAACGAAAAACCCAAGGGGTAAGAGAGAAGCAAATAAATATGATAAAAAAGCTATACATAAATAACAAAGCTAGAATAAAAATTGAAAAGATAATTAGCCTAGACATTATAACAACAAAAATTTTGAAACAGGGATATGGGCTATCAACTTACTTTTTAATATATACATAGAACAAGCTTTGGAAATATGTTACAAAAGACCTGAAATAGGAAAGAAGGCACTACACTCTTTCCTGTTCGCGGATAACAAAGTCTTTTTTGGCTAAAATCAAGATAACATAGAGTATATGCTTCTAAAAATAAAAAGGCATTCAAAAAATGGAGCTTTAAAATAAACTTTCAAAAATTAGAATATATGAGTTTTGGAAAACATAATCTATCAACGGTGAAGAAATTAAACACTGTGCCGGTTTTTAATATTTGGGCACAAACATCAGCTCAATGCGCACTTGCAAACAAGATGAGGAAAGTGGCCATGATATCTTTACACAAAATATTAAGCCATGAAGACCAAAATCAAAGAACAGAGCTACACATTTTTTACAGTATTGTTCATTTTCACGAAGCAGAAATGTAAACTTGGACCATTAAAGGTAAAATACAGACAGTAGAACTCAACTTTATGAAAAGATGCCTAAGGTAATGAGAAAAGTCAGAATGATAATGGAAGACATTTGGAGAAGGATGGTAATTGAACAATCAATTACTAACACCTTCGAAAATATGACACTGCAATGTGACCAAAGAAAGTTGCCGAATAGTCTCCGTACGGCAGAAAAAAGAGGAAGGCCAGTCTTAGGATGGGAGAACTATATAATATCGATAATGGCGGCAAAAGGATTTAGAGAAAGCAATTGAGAAAATAAAGATTTTTAGAGACAAAAAGCAGCAAACCGAAAACAGTAAAAGTTGAAAGAAGAAAAAGAAGAAGATCCTATATCGCTCTACATCATTCTTATTATTCAGTCTTAAGGGTAGTTCTATCATTTTTCCAAACTATCTACATTTGGGAGAGGCGGGATGGTTTGATAATGTGTAAACAGTCTTCCCAACTTAGTTTCTATCTTTTACTATTCTGTTTTATTTTAACGCACTCTTAATTCTTTCTTTTTCTTTTATTTGATAGACTAAATTTTATTTGCCCATATTAACCTGAGTCGGCCTCTTCATCTTCTTACCACTCCTGGCTTCCAGAAAGTATTTATGCGTGCCCATCTGTTATTATCTTGTCTAGCTACATGTCCCACCCATTCTATACTGAATCGTCTTTACCTTCTAATAATGATGTTTATTTAAATTCTGTGATTCGGCTTTATACGTTAGGGTTGGTGACACACATACATTGAACATTTTTCCTTTCCTATTCATGTTTCATCATCATCATCATCATTAGCTTTCTTCTACCCATTTACGGATATAAGCCTCTCCCATATTTCTCCATTTAGTGCGATCCTGTGCTAATCTGTTCCATGTTAGTCCCGCTTGCATTTTTATGTCATCCGTCCACCTCTTGAAGGGTCTTCCTCTGTTTCTATGTTCTCCCCATGGTCTCCATTGCATTATTTTCTTGCACCATCCCTCTTGTTTTCTTATGATACGTCTATTCATGTTTACTTTATTTTTAAAAATAATTTTTAATAACCAATATTTATTTCAAGCCAAACTGATTTATTTATTGTATTTTTTCTTTATTTTCCTCTGTACATAATAAAGTTTTCTTTCTTCAAGCTGAATTCCTTTCGCTTCTAATAAAAATCTTGTTTTGTACAATTTATTTTTAACTCTGCTTTTTCACCTTCTTCTAAAAGTTCCTGAAGCAGGACTTTAAAAAATGATTTATTTTTTGCAAATAAGACTGTCCTTTACAAATTTTAGGTTGAAAGGTTTTTCCCCGACACTTGCACTACTTTTTTTCCAGGGCAGTTTTTGACAGATTTTTCTAGCACATATTCAAACATGCTGCAAGATAGTGGAATTCTCTTCTTTTTATCCAAATGTATTTCTCTTCTCCTTTCATCTTAATTCTTGTTTTATTTTAATTATAAATTTTTACTATTAGTTCTACATATTTGTACGAGACCTCCTGATGTCTTAAGACATTTATCATTATTGACTGGTCGACGTTGTCAGAAGGACAGTGGATAAATAAGATATCGATAAACTGGAGAATGAGTGCTTAGAATCCTATAGACAGTCAGAATTACGAACAAAGAGGTTTTACATAGCATGAATTGTAATCGAGGCATTTAAGTACTACTTGGTAACTTAATATAATATAAGGTAGTCGACAGGCAGTTCAACATTTACTAAAGACAGCAGAAAAGAGGAAAATGTCTGCTAATTTTTTTACTAACTTCTATTTAAGAACAGTCACGTCAAGAAGAAGAATCGGGTCCACCAATGCAAAGTACTTTAAAAATTTGAAAATAATCTATACGCGTTACCCATAAACCTCCTGCAATATCAGCAATAACAAGATGCAAATAACCAATCCACTGAATTTGTCTTATAGGTTTATTAATCAAAACCACTTTCTATTTAATTAAATAAGCTTTCTAGTGTGCATCATAAAAAACATTTGATGTATATCAAATTTCTTGTGGCATCAATTACTCAGTGTTTTAATTAGAGCCAATTATCATGTAACATAAATAAATGAAATATGTAGGCTGTATGATATTTATTGATAATTAGCATTCTACGTGTGCTAGGTGCGATCTGACTTTTACAAAAAAATGGAATTAACTTGTGTACATTTTACGACATTCGTCGTAGATTATCTTAACAGTACATCAATCAACTTAGTTCGTCTTTTGGTGATGAAGCTCCACAAAGAGCCACTGTATATCGTTGGTTCAATTAATTTAATCGTGGTCGTAGTTCTTTGGAGGATTAATTTAAAGAAGGCCATTCAAAATCGCTGTGGTGTCAACAAACAGCGATGCCGTGCGCGAACTGATAAAAAAGATCGTTATGTGACTTATCGTGAAATTCAGCCATCTTTGGGCATTAGTATGTCTAGCACATATTCGATATTGCATGAACATTTAACTGTGAAAAAGTTGTGTTGTATTGAATCCCGCATAAGTCAACTATTGCTCAAAAACAGGTTGATTGGTCGAAAGAAATTTTCAAGAAATACGTCGTAATACTTGAAAACATTGTGACAGATGATAACTCTTACAGTTATGCGCATGATCCAGAGAGTAAACAGCAGTCGACTGTATAGGTCTTCTAAGATGAGCCAAACCCAACACAATCGTTCGCATTTGAAACACTTTTAAGCAAATAGTCGCCTGTTTCTTTAGAAAAACTGTACATGTTGCAACCACGATTCTAAAAGATCGTAAACGGCCAATTCTGAACGGTATACAACTATTTGTTTGACAGAAGTCTTCGGAGAAATAAGAAAAACCAACATACAACGCTGGATTATTCTCCATGACGGCAACTGTTTTTTTGAGCACTTAAACTATCAAATTAATGGGTTCTCCACTGTACATTCTTAACTTGGTCCCTAACGGTTTCTTGTTGTTCCTACACATGAAGAACAAATTGCGTAGACAACGATTTTGGTGGTTGATGCGTTCAAATCACATATTTTGACGTTTCTAACATTAAAGATTTGTTTTGTTAGTTTTTTTCAATAAATATCGTGCAGCCCACTTAATCACAAGATTGAATAAGTAATATACAAGATGAGTTGAGTATTGTGTCTAAACTTCTACTTTAATTTTTATATTCAAATAAAATCATTCTTTTCAGAATTGTCATTCTTTTTCAACTTTAAACTGCAATCAACATCTTATTTTTTTATCAAATAAGGCTCTAACGCCCCGTGTGGGGCACGACCTGTGAAACGAGAGGTTAAGGCTCGCATATGTTCGCCACTGTGCCTGGTCGTCCCGCACAGTGTTTGAAGCAGCCCGATGCGACAAGCACTGCGTCTTAGACGATTACCCGTCCTTCGAGCTGAACGCAGAGATACTCAATTATTGTTTGCTTCGGGAATGAGCTTGGTTCCGTCTCTCAACCGCGACACCTCACATACGTACAAAATTATAAATAATATACTGACTTTAAGAGCATCTTTTTCATTTTAGCCACTTAAAAGGGTTGACTGTGCTTCATAAAACTTTCTATTGTCAAACTTGCGTTAGGCTGAATGTGTGAATTATATCGGTAGTGCTTCGCGTATTCTCTCTGTGAGCATTAAATGTTAAACCATCCCCAAACCTTAAAGGAACCATCGGGCCATAAAATGGCCGTCACCTAATTAAGTTTTCCGAAATAGCTGGAGCACATCCGGGTGTTTAGATTAGCATCCGCTTTTTATCCCCCTTTCATTAATTTAACCGTTTTAGCGCTTCGCTGCATTTGCATATATAATTCCTGAAAACAAAGTTCCGACATAAGGCAGAGCAGCTCGGAGATAATGAAACATGCGTCACGTTACCATGTGCGCAACCGTGGGCGTAATTTCAGGGCACCGTTTCGCATTAAAAACGTAGTCGCTTATTTAGCCGGACGGCAAATAAATTGCTTGTTATTCCTTAGTTCCCTTATTAATTTACTGCATTATCCTGCAGTGCCGTTACGTGCGTGCACTCGAGCGCATGCTGCAGGACGGCGCGGCCCGCAGACCGTTAGCTAATTTCGGCCGTCGCGGGCGCATTTTGCCGAAAAGCCCGTGCGCGCCTGGCCATCATCTGATATTAGTATTATATATAAGGCACCGAAAAGGAGGTATAATTATGGACGCCCACGTTCGCCTTCAATAACTTTTTCAATGCCGGGACAATACGCCGGCCGAAAAGTTCGAAAGGTGGTCGATAAGGCCAGCAATAATGGATTTATAAATACATAGCTTCGGTCGCTTAATACCTATAATCAAACGTTTCGTTGTAATGCTGCCCGTGTGTGTTTAAGGATGTGGCGATTTTCCCGAAACGCAACTATGTTGCACCGATTGTTCGCGTCCGTTAAGATTCTTCAGCAGGAGCTAACGCTGTATTTATCTTAAAGGTTAATAAAAGTATTATAATAGTTTTTAGCAAATCTTCGAATATGATTGATAATAAATAGGATGTTGATATTTGCAACCACCAAGCATCTGCTATCTCGCGAAGAATTTTGGATTGGAATTGTTGGATTGTTTAAAAACTCTAAATTGAACAGTGGATTGGATACTGCTGCTGGTCCTAAGTTTGAAAAAAAGGTGGACAATTGGTGAGTTAGACCAGTAATCTAAGAAAAATAAGCAATGCTTATGGAACCCAAAAACCCGGCAAAAAAGCACTATGAATACGATTAAAACAAACACTATAAACATTAATTATGGATTACGTAGAAACCCAAACTGCAGCAATGGTAATTATCCAGCAAGAAAATGGACGGAGACAAAAGATAAATAAGTTAACGTCAAGATGCAAATCAAAAAGACAATGGAGAGCAAACAATACAAAAGTATCGAGAATTTGTGATGAAAATAAAAAAAAAATAAAATAAAATAAACATATTTGCGTTGACAGAAAGAAAATAGAAAAGATCAGACACAAGACAATACAATTCATACATTCTGATCTACATCGGGGTTAATAAAGGAGAAGGAAATAAAGAAGAAGTTCCAATGTTGATATATAAAAAATATCTAAACAACATTAAGAATTAAATATTAAAAAAATTAAATATGTGTCGTCAAGAATACTAAAAATTACCCTAGAAATCTAAAGAGAGAAGACATTTATAGTTATGGCATATGAATCTGAGAAAGTAAAGCCTAATCAAGGAAGGAAAGCCTTATTTGGGGAATTAAGCCAAGAAATATCACGTGTAACAGAAAATAAAAAAGTGATCTTAATGGGAAATCTAAACGACCCAGCGAAAAGTCAAATAGTAAATGGGATAAAATAAATATTTAATAAAGACGTACTAAACCAAATGGTGAATTGGTAATGCAGATTACAATTTAAAGATATGTAACACATACTTTGACCTCCCAGCTAAATATAAGTATACTTGTTACAAACACAACAGGGTTAAAATACGTAATCGATTACAAAAATAGAATAAAGCAATAAAACCAGAACAAATATTAACCATAAGAAGCTTAAATTCAGCGGAAATAAGCAGTGGATACAGATTACAAAATACAAATACTAAAAAACAAATTAAGGAGGGAAAACTAAGAAAACGACTAAGAAAAACAGAAGACATCAACAAAACAATCTTAAATCTATATTAACATAGCAGCAACATTACAAATAACAACATATTAATAACAGGCGGTGAGGCTTGGTATAAGTTAAAAACAAATATATTAAAGAGTGTAAAAGAGGCACTGAAAAAAAAACAAAAACTAGTAAGGAAGGAAATGGAAAAACATCATGGTCTATAAGAGAAATCAAAAAGTTAAGTGAAGAAAAAAGAAAATCATTCATAGACTACAATACTAACAGAACGCCAAAAAACTACAATAAATATTAGGCGATAATAAATAAAGTCAACAGCAACATTAGAAAAATTGAGGCATATTATTGGAAATTTTTTTAAAGAAATTGGAAAGTGACTGTTGTAGCACTCACAAGCAGATATGGAGAGTTATAAGGAGTAGTAAGATATGAACGAATATGTGGTAATAAATAATGTTGACTGTATGAATGAACTTCTTTAAAAAATTATATAAAAAATCAGACACGACACAGATACAAAACGAAGAACAAAAGATAATAACTATAAATAAGGAACAAGATATAAGTTTAGAAGAAATGAAATTACAAATAAAGAAATTAAAGAACAGAAAATCTCTAGGACACAACGAAATCTACAATGAACTTCTACTGTATGATTATGAGGCTCTTAAAAATGAACTATTTCAACCCCTACAAAAGATATTTCACGAACAGCAGACACCTAAAACATGACAAAATATTTAAAAAAACTTGGAAGGCAATAACATACAATAAAGTAGTTTGGGCTGTTAAGTCCTTTCAACCTTAAATGTCCTAGACCTGATGAAATATTGTCAACAGCTATTCGCTTAATGTCTTTCTGTTAAAAAGCACTCGAAAAGGTAATCATCATCATCATCATCATCATTAGCCATCTTCGATCCATTTCTGAACATAGGCCTCTTTCATGTTTCTTCAGTGTTCACGATTTTGAGCCTCTCAATATTCAGACAGCCGTTTTCTTAAGGTCGTCGGTCCAGCATTGGGGTCGTCCTCATTTCTTCTTCTAGGTATGGTCTCCATTTTAATAAAGTGTTAGACCATTTCCTTTCACCTTAGCAACATGTCCTGCGTAACCCCACTTCAGTTCTGTCACTGCCTCCACAACATCTTTAACTTTCGTGATGCTTCAAATCCATGTATTCCTTCTACGATATTTTAGGGATATTCCTAACATCTGACGATCCATTGCTCTTTGCGTCACTTTCAATTGGCTCATTGACTGTTTGGTGAGGGTCCATGTTTGTGCTCCGTAGATCAACACCGGTAATAGTTGATCTACGGTGTTGATCTACGAAAAGGTAATAGACAGGTATATATATGGTGGGGTTCTAAAAAACAATTTTCTTCATCACCAATATGCCTACCAAACAGGGAAATTATGTGCAAACTGTACTATATAATTTTGTCAGAAGTGACGTTAAAAGCAAGGAAACTGCTCTGGCAGCTTTCCTAATGTGTTGAATTTTAGCTTTGAATTAATAACTGCTGCTACCCCAAGATATGGTGTTAATGACATCTTAAACAATTGGATAAATACTATGTTAAAGAACCGTCAAATACAAGCCGATTTGGGGGTACTTCTCAAAGTATGTGCTACTAGAGTGAAACTTGGTGGTAAATGATCTCTTAATACTCAATGTTGAAGGGTACTGCGACTAAGGTTATGCAGATGATATTAGTTATCCTAATCAGGTATAGAGACCCGAACTTTAATGGGGAACTGATGCAAAGCACATGGTGCAAAAAAGAAAACTTTAAGGTAGACCCTAGCAAGACATCACTAATACCCTTCACCTAAAGAAGAGAATTAAGACAATTTTGTAACTTTTAAAAAGTTAAGTACCTAGAAGGCACTCTAGATGCAAAACTGAACTGAAATACACATATGGACAAAATTACAAACAAAGCAATAATACGTACAAAAACATGGGGATTAAAACCGAAAATGATTCTATAGTACTACATCATGGTTGTCGAGCTCATGATAACGTACTGCACTTTGGTGTGGTGGTCAAATTAGAACAAAGGACAGTAGTCACAAAACTAACTAGGATACAAAGTCTAGCATACTGGTGCATCTGTAAAGTTATGACATATATGAAAGCTCTTCTAAGTTTAATCCCCTTGGATATACATCTAAAGGGAATATATAATAAAATCTACTAAAACTAGCATATGCACAACGACAGTTTTGTTTTGACTAGACTCCCCTGAATATTTTTTTGACAAACCGTTTACTATGTGTATGATCTATTAGGCTATCTTACCTAATGAGTAGACTGATCTGGTACATAGGCATTTTCCACATGGATTACGGTATCGAGGCTGATATACACAGACTAGAAGTAAAAATAAGTTTATCATTAGATACAACACCTCAGTCTTTCAAGCTAAAATTTTTGTAAACAATGTAACTCATAGAGGAATATGATATGCGCATCATTATTCTGATAGTTAGCCAAGCAACCTTAAAGCGCTGAAATCACCTCATAAAAGCTCACAATTGACAAAGAAATGTTTATTTCATTTGGTAATTCTACCTGAAAAGAATAAGGTTTAACTCATATGGGTTCCAGGCCACACTGGTGTGGTAAGTAACGAAAAAGCAGCTGTGCCTGCTAAAACTATTTATAGAAACAGAACATGTATTTGGTGTTCAATAGCGGCACAGACGAAAAAACAATATGCTTCTCACCAGACTACTATTTAAGGGCAGAGATTGGGAAATGTCATAAAAACGAGGAAACAGCCTTACATATAATCTTCAATTGTTCAAGACTGTACCGCAGAAGACAGAAAATCTTTGGAGAAAATATCCGTAGATTAACAAGAACACACTAGAATGTAGTAAAGAATTTATAGCGATATCCAGAAGAAACAAAACTTTCCTTGATGACTTAAGAGGGCCACAAAACCACAAAGGTAAAGTGCTGAATCGGACTCGCAACTTAGTTACCAACACCTTTAATAAAGAAAAAACTTTATATGTACAGATTGACTTGATCATTGTCTAGTAGAGTAGAAACGTAAATGAAATTATTGAGACTTTGTTTGAATGTGCTTGGTCCACATAAGGCATTGATCTAGGTGTAAGCAAATACTTTTGAAGGGTCTAAAACGTTATTTATAACGACTGGTAGACACGTTTCTTCTCACGGTAGAAATTACTTGTACTGATGTAATTGATTCCAATGTTCTATTTATGGAACCATTCAATTAATTTAAGTGATGTATATTTTGAGATGCGATAATGAAATCATGGGTGGAATCATGATGCTAGTATCATCAGCAAAAGTGGAAGAACACTACTTTGGTTTTCCGGTAGAGCAGCAGTGAATATTAAATAAAGGAAAGGAGCAAAGGAACTTCTTTGTTTAACGCCGTATTGGGTATTTTACAATATTATATATGGAACTTAAAAACCAACAAGGATCAGAAAGAATAGGGAACTTAACGATTGAAACAGAAAGTGGAGGAGAAGTAGTCTTTGAAGAAGTGGAAGAATATATGTATCTTGGGGTGCTGATAGATAGCAGGTGCGATGAAGAAACAGAAATTAATCTAAGAATTGCTAAAAGTAATAGAAGCGTAGGAGGTCTGAACACTTTGCTCAGATCCAAGAACATTTCACGTAAAACAAAGATACGGTTATACAAAAGCATAACCAAATCGACACTAACGTACGGCTGTGAGACATGGACCCTGACAGAGAAAAATCGGCAGAAAATAGAAAGGTGGGAGAGGAAAGTCTTACGAAAGGTGGGAAAAAAGTGGAAGATGTATGGGCGAGACGAACGAATACAGAAGTGTGTGAGCTGTACAAATAAGCCCCCATAATACAAGTAATAAAGGCTAGAAGACTACGGTGGCTGAGGCACATGGAAAGGTTGAACAATAACAGAATTCTAAAGCGCATTGCTTGGAAAATACCTGGCGGGAATAGAAGAAAAGGTCGGCCGAGGAAAACGTGGTGAGAAGCTGTTTGAGAACACCTGAAAGAAAAAGGTGTTAGAGAATGGAAAGAGATTGCAAAAGACAGGAAGAGGTGGAAGATTTCATTTTCAACGCTATATATATATAATATATATAAGGGACTAGCTAAATTTAATCCTGGAAAACTAATATATCAATTGTTATCAAAAAACGGAAAGGCTTCCCTCCATTGGACAATTTTGTGTCTGTAGGATTGTTAAGTGGTTTTTACCTGCTACCTAAAGAAAAAATTGTTACCAGTTTGTAGTTTGTTTAGTGAAATTGTTACTCCCCCTTCTGCCTTTTCGTCATCCTGGTATGGCACAGATAATGTCAGAGCAACAAAACTTATTTATTTATTTAATCTTAAATCTTTTTACGTTGCGATATAAGGCTGCTGAGTTGACTTGTTTTCCTTGAAAGGTAGTTTTCTACATGTTTTATGCCAGTTTTCTTCCTTATCTTCCACTAAACTTCTGTCACCTCATCGTTCAGCTTTTTCTTGATTTACCTTTCCTTGAAATTTTTATTTGGTACACTTTATGTCGTTTTTCCATTATCCATTCTATGTATATGTCTCAACCAACTCTACTGTTTCTCTTCCACTATTGTTTTTATTAATTAGTTTTTAAAACCTCTCTCAAGAATTTGTTTTGTATTTTGTTTTTTAAATCTTATTAGTTCTTCTTAGAAATGTTACCTCTGTACTTTTTAGTTTGCTCTCATGTTCTTTCGTCTTTGCTTACAAATCATTACCATAGATCAAAACAGCCACCACCACTTTCATGAACAACTTTGTCTTTTATTTTTCGCGTTAAACAATCTCCAAGTAATTTTCCGCACTTTCTTGTAGTTTTAGATTTTATTTACCATTGCTGCTTACGCATACTCTAAAATATTTACAGAAATCTACTTGTAATTTCTTCCCTTCTCCTATAGTATCGAATGTCTTTGGTTTTCTGTTTAAAATCATAGGATTCAAGTTCTCTTGTGTTGACTTTTATGTCTTTTTTTTCTTTAGCTATGCGTTTTATATCTGCAGTAATGCTCAAAATCAATTTCATCGTTTTTACAGACTTAACCTATTCGGTTGAAAATTTCCAAGTATTTCGGCGTGGATTTCACTATTATTGGGATAAGGTTTCTCAAATTCCGGTCAATTAGACAAAAAAATTTAGCCAATTTTTAAAATCGATGTTTATTTATTATTATCATTAAAATAGATATTTTCATTTAATGTAATTTTCTGTTATTTTCTGCCATTTGTATCGTTTCACGTGTAGTTTCTTCCTAGTTATTGTTTATTTCAGGGTAATGGCTGATATTCGTAAGCATTAACAGATGAGAGGAAGGTCATCCAACAGGGCCATCTTCAAGGATTGTCTCAGCAGCGCCTTGCAGATCAGTTTAGTGTTTAGAAACGTATTGTTAGAAGTTACCAAAAAGGATTAATAATTTTGGAGTGGTCTTTGTCAAACTGTTCGATTGACCCAAAAACCCTCTCGACAGAAATATCCTAATGATGTCGCCGTACTGCAGTCGACATAGTTCGCGAGGTGAATGAGTTCAACAGTTCCGATATTTTTCCCCAGATTGTCAAACATCATCTGAGTGATGCTGGACTACATGGATGCCCTCCAGTCTTCAAGCTACTAATCAGAGGGAAGAACCGCATTAAACTTGCCCGTAGTCATCTGGACACTGGAACACGTCAGTGGACGACGTACCTTGGTCAAATGAAAGTCAGTTCATGTTGTTTGGTAGCGATGACAAAATATTTGGCAATTTTCACTGTAAAGTACTGTGGATACCATTCAGCGTGAAAGAGTCAGTCCCTTGCACAAGATAGACAGAAAAATGTATGCCTTGACTTTTGCTATTGTTCCCGCACTCCTTTACATTCGTTTTTGTAATTAAAGGCACTGTTATTTTCTATTTCCTATTTCCATTCTTTTTTTTTACTTTGTTTCTCAAATTAAATAATTATTCCTTGTCTGTTTCTTATATACTTGCTATAAGCAAGTTATTCCATCTATTCTAATAATAAAATTAACGTTTGTTAGTCTTCTTTACGTCATAGTTGATTAATAAGATTATATTTTTTTTTTATCTGCACTCTTTTATTAAGTACCACAAAAAATGGAAATAAACATAATACAAGTCAGTATATGTAATATAATTTTAAATATGAAAGCATATGCGTGCGTGCTTGTCTTAAAACGTTTCCATAATAATTATATACTTAGCAATACCGTTTTTACACCTGCAATTAAATTTGTGTGAAACAGTAAATAAAGAATGCACGTGCTAAAAATGTTATAAATAATAAATTTTAAATGTTAAAAATGTTTATGTATTTTATTTTTCAATATTAAATATGGAGTACATAATATTGGTTAATATTAAAATTATCAATCTCTTGACTACAGCTTATGAGATTATAAATGTGGGTTTTAAATAAAAATAGGTACGTGGCATAAAACATGGAATTTTGTAAATCAAACTATTCAAAATTGTCGGCTCAAATTTAAAAAAACGGTAGGATTGAAAGCTTATAATGTCATAAAGGTAGCTTTATCGCAATGGAGTTACACCAACTATTGCAGTTAAAAACAGAAGACCAACAAAAAATTATATTTGTTCACAAAAGGTTGCAGAAAAAGTTTTCAGTTCTCAGAATGGCCAGATATGAGCTAAAATATTTGAAGAATGTTACAAAGTCATTAATAATTTAAAAGTATTTTTGAATCTTATAGAAATAGAGCAAACAATGTGGCCGGAGTATCAGAAAACCGTTCAAGGGTGTCAGCAACACTTTATTGGTATTAAAATTAACTAATTTATTAAATAGCTTTTACCGATATAACTTACAGATGAATTTTCTGCTGCAACGCCAAATTTGCATTAAAACCTCACCCGCTACATTTTTCTCCTTTCTTAGCACTACTGCAATGCAATTTGATTTTAATAATCCTGCGGCACTTATGCGCCGCACGCTACCTTGCTCGTTTTCTGCAAAGGCTGAGATTATGATAATCGCAATATTGAGTGCCATGTCCGCAGTGCAAGCGCGATGATAAATCCCGAAGCCGGGCGGCTATTTGTATCTGCAGGATGCAAACAGCTACCGGCTAATTTGAAATTCAAAATTACGCGGAGCAGGAAAAGGCAGATTAAAAGCGGTCCGCGCTGACAGCGCGACGCGCTCGCGCGGAGATCGGGAATACATTAGGTTTGTTTGGAAAGCGCTGCGAGATAATAGGGGAAATTTGTAATTTTACGACGTCTGCGGTAGCCGAAAGTTTACGGCCGGGCAATTTTGAAATAATGGAAAATTGGACACTGCTGGCAATTTGCGAAACGGCTCGCGTTATCTGGCTCAATATCTGAACTTTATTATCCTTAGAGGAGCCGGGATTACTGTAATTTTAAAAATTAGAAAATTGCCGGCTCGGATCGCCGGCTCATAAAAGTTTACAATGTAACTTACTTTCTCCGAAAAGGCTGCTTACCGCAGCTATAAGGGGATTGGCTCGAGGCCTACTTGGATAAATATTTTGCGAATTTTAACTCTCTGCTGGCTTTCCCAGTTGCGATAGGATAAAATTAGAAACTTAACCAACCAAATTTCTTTACAATAAGGTATATTAAATTGACAAATAACGGTAAAGATATACATTTTATTTATATGCAGGGTGGCTAAAAAATCATAAAATTCATTGAATTACAGTATTAAAGGATAATTTTTTTGTATTAAAATTTTGTGCACAGATTACTTACGTTGTGAGCTGAAGCAGAGTCTTGCTGGAACACGTATTCCGACCCAGCAGCCAGTTCCTCAATCCAGGTCTCCCCTACGTTGGTATAGATGTTGGTAGTCACTTTTAGACCTTCTTATCCTAAGCCCCGACACAAAAGCAAGAAACTTTGTACGTATGACGGTAAGCACTTCAAAGGCATGTTCTTGCCGTAGGTCAAGCTAAAGTGTCGTACTTAATGTCATTTGGCAATGCTTGGGCTTCTAACTTTATGTCCATCTTGTTTTTTTTTTGGTTAATAGTTGGCAATTCCTTAATATAAAGGACTTGTAATGTAGATCCTGGTGTACCACTACTGACCGTCAGATCTCGCTAAGTCATTTTCTATTGCCAAATCAGTTGTACTCCGCTCATGGTCTTGATCGATCTGTTCTTTTAATTTGTTGGAGAATTTACCACTTCTCTTTCATCAGATAGCTTGCTGTAAGTTGTCCTCTCAGCAGTTACATTTTTTTGATGGTAAGATTCCCTGTACCTCTTCATCATCCCCAGTGTTTCAATATTCCATCTCTAGACATACACCTACCCAAGCTGTCACCATGCTATTGGATCCTCCATAGCTTCCATCTATTGTGTTTCTGCGCTCTTATTGATGTCGTCTCTCTATTTGGTTTCGGATTTCTCGTTTCCTTCTTCCTGCCCTTCGTCCGCGCTCTGTAATCTTTTTGCTCCAACTATCCTCTTCTCGCCGCATAAGATACCCATTGCCATATCAAGGTTACAATACGTGGCACTCCTAACACCGATCTTTCTATTCTTCTTTGCGTAACTTTCACGTTTTGTAAGACCATGTTTCTAAGGCACATCTGAGTCTAAAGATGTTGCGGATATGTTGTTGTTTTCAACACATTACTTAGATTGCCATAACCAGTCCAAGCTAACTGTGTCCTCCTTGCTCTGCTGCCTGTGTTTTTGTCCTAAGTATATGAATTTGTTAGCAACTTCCATTAGGTCATTGTCGAAACGAATAAGTGCTGCATTATCATTGTTTGCCATAATTTTTATTTTTGTAATGCTTATTTTTAGTCCGACTCTTCTTGTTACTTCTTGCAGATCTTTAATCATCGTCGTTAAATCTTATGTTATTTGCCAATAAAACAATATCGTCAGCGAATCGTAAGTTAGACAGCTATTCTCCATTGATATTAATCTTAATTTATTCCAGTTCAAACATTTAAAGACATCTTCTAATCTATTGGTAAAGAACTTTACGGAGATAGTATCGCCTTGTCTAATTTTCCCTCTTACTTTTATCGGGTTTGTTTTTTCGAATATCTGGAATGTCACTGTTGGATTTTCGTATATTTATTTTTTGGTTAAATTTATATACTTATAATCGATCCTGCATTTCTTTAATGTATTTATCATCGTCCAAGTTTCTACCGTGTCAAACACCTTTTCAAAATCAATGAAGGCTGGGTAGAAGCGTTGATTATACTTGTGCGCTTTTTTCATAGCTTTTAATACGATGGGTGTGTGGTCTGAGGCGCTATATTCCCCATTAAAACCTGCCAGTTCTGAGGTTTGAAATTCGTCTAGACCATGGATGTCAAACTGAAAGGCTAAGATGGGTAAAAATAAAAAGGTTTAAGTTTAGGTAGGCCGCAAAGAAAACTTCAATATTTATAAAAACATAGGTTTATTACGAAAAGTACAAAAATAAAAAGGGGCAAGGACAATTTTAATGTTTTCCTCCAGACACTTGGCATCTCTTCTCTGCTACTAACTTTCCTAGTTTGGGGTAAATAGTTCTTGCAGTGATTACATTCAAAACTGACTCAAAGTGAGCGTCGTTAATTTTGGATCTGACAGGAGACTTATTTTCTTTTATAAGTGTAAATAACCGATAAATACTTTCAAACGTGGAAATGATTCCGCAGGCAAATCTTCGTGTGTTTTCAAGCCTGATTGGTTAATATCTGTAAAATTCAGGCACGTTAACTTCAATGAATTTTTCCTTCAAATCTGAATTGCACTGATTCTCATTCACCTCCATTTGCATATAATTAGGTACTAATTCCAAATTTATTGAAAAAAAAACAAAGAAAACAAGAGAAATTTGTCTTCCAAAGAATCAAAATCTGTAAGCCTTGCTTCAAATTCAGTTCTGAGCCTTAACATTATTTCTGCTTATTTTTGATATGATGAAGTTTTACCTAAACTTGATTTGCTCATGTTTCATGTCGAAAAGTGCGTTAAATTTTAATTTTTTAACTAGCTTACATTTGAATGCTTTAACTTTGACTTACATGTTCGTAATGATCTGATCTTTTCATTGCACCATTAAATTTAAATCTTATAACTGTTTTGTTATATCAGTCAAAAAGATAAATCTTACCATGTTGAACCAGAAAATAAGCTTGTGTCTTGATTTTCGGTTAATAAGAACTGACATATTTCTTCTTTCAAATTCCAAAATTGTTTAGGAAGTTTGGAACAGGATAATCAACGTACCTCGGTTTAGTAAGACAGATCGGAATATTTGCATTTTAATTCACTTAAGGAAGCAGAGAATTGTCGCTGATTTAAGCTTCGAGATCTTATAAAATTGATAACTTTTTTGACATATGACAACACATTTTCCATGTTTATTATCTTTGAGCATAGTACTATTTGATGTATAATTCAAACCGTATGATGAATGCTGAATCCTTCATAAATTTTGCTTTTTTTATAGTAATACCACGAAGTCCTTATTTTTTTCGGGTCACTGAAGAAACGCTACTTAATTTCCTCTTTACTTTTTATAGTTTTATTACTATCCCGTCCAGGCCTAAAGCTGTATTATTTTTCATTTGCTTCAGTGAACTGTTTCATTTCAGGTTTATTAATTGTGGATATGTTCTCTGTATAGTGTCTGGTTAATGATGCTCGTTTTTAGTTTGGGTTACTTGTTGGTTCTTGAGTCTTCGGCGAATATAGGTCCTAGTAAAGTTTTTCAGTATATCCTAGGATCTCTTTGCAATTTCACAGTGCGTTCCCTTTGCTATCTATTATATTTACTATTTCTTTTTTCCTTCTTTAATCTCCTCCTGAATATTTTTGGTCCTTTGTTTTTTTCATTGTTTTAAGTGAGCTCTTTGCAGTTCCTTTTATGTTATTGATGATGTAATTATAAAGATCTTTAACATTTATGGTTTCACTAATCGGGTTGCTTCAAAATGTCTTATGTAGTAAATTTCTGTAGGTATCCTCTTTGTTTCACACCTCTTTATAGTCTAGTCTAACTCCTCTTTTAATTAATTTTCTTCTCTATAGTTTTATATGTATTTCTACTTGTCTTCTTACCGTTCTATGGTCGCTGATGTTTATTAGGTTGAGGACGGATACATCTTGTATAATGTTCTTACAGTGCGAGGTGATAAAACCGATTTTGTTTTTTGTGCTCTCATTAAAGCTTTTCGACGTCCATTTCCGGTATTTTTTTTAGAAAAAATGTATTAATTGCATTTAATTGATACACTTTAAAGGAGTTCGCTAACGCTTACCATCTGTCATTACGTATTCCTAGTCTATGCATACCCACGGATGTCTCTTCTTTTTGGTATTTTTTAATTTTGGCATTAAAGTCACCGATTAGAAGTGTATAGTAGGTTCTGTTTTTATTCAGTGCCTTCTCTATGCCTTCATAGAATTTTTCATCTCTTCATCATTGTGTTTAGATGTTGGTGCGTACGCTTGTATAATTTTTACATCATATCTATTAATTGTTTTAATAGTTACGTATATAACTTTTGATGATATTTCCCCCGTTAAACAAATCTATACGTATAAAAGAAAAATCCCTCACTGATTCATCAACCACCGAGCCTAAAACCTTGAAACTTTAGGGTTTTATTCTCTGTATGACGTAGGATCGTAAGGGTCCAAAGTTTTGGGGTTTTAAAAACAGCTCGATTTAAAAACGGAAACTTGACAGGAATAATCTTTAGCCAAATTGAAAGGACCCGTGTTTTGGAAATTTTTGATCCGACCCCACAAGGGCTAAACTGAGTTAACTAAGTTAAGCTTCTATTTCTGTCATTTCGGACATCTGTCAAGCCTTATAATTTTTGATCTGTGATAGATAGAGAAATAACGTTTTCAGTATTCAACTAAGGGCCATAAGTCAAGTCCAGGCGCCAAAAATCAGTCTGATCTTTCCCTGTAATCCTGGGTAGGAGGCCCTTACAGGGTACTATCAGCCGGGCTAGCTAAATCCTGGTTTTTAGCAAGGTTGTTACTCCTTCCCCTCTTCCTTTATTTTAGATTGGGACAAGCAGTGGTAGTATAATGGACACTGTCGGAGTTACTTCTTGGCTACGTCGTGAAGATTTAAATTTTTGAATCTAAACCATTCAATTATTTCTGTTGGCGATTTTTTGGTACAAAGGATTCGAGTACAACAGCTCTGTAGTCATATTCTTGGCCCATTTTGTCGACTATCATAAGTTGTTAATTATATGAACTTGCTGTGTTACCTATTGGGAGATTGCGGATACCCATAGAGAGACCTTTCAGTAATCTTGCAATGAAGCCTAAAACAGATTAGTCTATATTATGCAGTAACTGATGTAAGCTTTATGTACGTATAAATATATTGCGGCTCTTGGGTATAAGCAGCGAATAGTTTTTATGCAACAAATGGATTACAATGACATGGTGTATCTGAAAGACAAAATAAACTAAAAATATCGTGAATTGGGTGTTGTACTATAATGGAAGGCAAACGTGTTTAACCAGAATATTGGGAAAATTAAGTCGTTTCATAAAAAATGATATTGTTCGACAGCTATTGCAAGAAAAATTTATTTTTCTAATTAGGTTGTGAGCATCTTGTAGTACACTGTTTCCTAATTGTGTTATAGTTTCTTTAACGGCTTACTCTATTTTTTATAGTTGTAAATTTTATTTACGTATCTGGTCCTATTGTATTATTTAAGTATAGTTACATAATTATTAATGCGTATTATTTGAATTTACAACTAACTAATCTGGTCGCATTAACATAACAAATTTACAAGTTGTGTCTTATAATATTTTTTTCCATTCTTTCTGCTGTCTTAGTTATTCTTTAATTGAAATAGATACTTTCTGGCATCTTAAATTTAGTATAGAGCAAAAATCTATTATGTTAAGTATTAGGTTTTGAGATAGGCGTAGAAAAACTTTTCAGGTGCTATAAAGGGTTCAGTCTTTAACGAATCTAGGCTCGTTATTCTGTTAAGAGGTGTATGTATATTCTCAGACCCGTTGTTTTGTACTTTTGAATTAACTGTTTTGTAGCTGGAGACAAAAATCGCAACGCTGTTAATAGTGTACGCTATCGGAAGATGCTAATCAACATTTTTTTAAATAAAACCAACCACTTGAACCTGAAACACCCACTTTACTTCAAATCAAATTTCCTGGTCGTGTTATTTCGCAGAACGGGGACATTGATTGTCCACAACGGTCTGACATTATTTGAAGGAGAGGATTTATATCAACAAACCAGGACTAAAGGAGAACATCAGACATGTAATTGTTGACATTTGTTGTCACATTTATAGAAAACTTCACTGAAGGACATTATATTTCATACGTAACTGTTAAGCCTGTACTTTATACTGATAGCAATACAATTTATATTGTTTCAATATCTTTCGTTTTATCTAGGAAAACGTTCTAAAATCCAATTTGGTTCACCCTATATTATTAATAAAAGACTTGTATGACATAAACCTCAAACGGGAATGTTTAGCATCTAGCTATTATTGAGCTTTCTTTATATAATTTGTCTATTATCTAATGAAAGCAAATTTAGTTTAGTCTCCTCAGAGTGTTACACACCCCGATAGATCAATAAACTTATGTAAATGTTGGATGTATGCTAAATTATTAATTTTATTTTGTTTAAGAACATTTTTCCTCAATTTTTCGATTATAGCCTGCTTTTCCTGCAATTTTTCGTAAAGTGTCTACACATACTGCTTTTCTCTTTTGAATCTTCAAATTAATATCCTTCAACATAAATACGCCATTACCTGTAACTTTGTTATGTAAGGTAACTTGTCTAAAAGTTTTAAACTTAAATTTTTTCAAGCATCGTTACAAAATAGTGGTAGATTTGAGCCAAAGGAACAATAAAAACTCGAGCGATGTTAAGCCCGGGCTGTAGAGAGGTTTGAGCAGGATTGCCATGATGTGTTTCGCCGAAACTCTTTCACTAACAACAATATATAATTCTTTTCTTCGGAAATTTAAACACATTCACATAAAATGCAGTGTTGACCATCTATCTGGATGATACGAACTCTTTTCGAATAAAAAAATGGACATCGTTTTCATCTTCGATTTGCTTACGCTAGCCTTCTTTGATAGAGAGGATTCGGTAATGTGCCATTCAGAGCTTTGGTTTTTGTTTTCGGATCGTACTTAGAAATTCAGGTTTCATCGCCACTTATCACTTTGATAATGAATATTGGAGGTCGTGCTTTATCTGCTAGCAATCTAATGCGTAGGCTCCCCATTCTATAAAGGCTCAAAGGCAAATAAGCTGAGTAGGTATGTTTACCTGACATCCGCCAACAACTATTAGACCACAAATCTCCGCTACCCGATTCCTCTGCTTGAACCAATGAAATCGGTTTCATTACTTTCCGCTTAATAGTAATAAATTAGTGGTCATAAAACAGTCGTAATATATTATTGTAAAATTAACAAGTTGTTGTGGGTCTATGATATACACCATAGATAATTTATTATATGAGAATTAGACGATTGGACTTCCGATTATTAGTGCATATTTCAATACCGATCAGTAATGTTACAAATAAAATTTTGGCTATACATTTTAATTCAGAACAAGTATTATATTTACAGTTAAGGCTAGGTACTTATCTAAGATATTCCTATTGGTGCCCCTTAGTTCTTAAGATGAAACACAAATTTGGCCTGTTATGCACAAAATCACTATGCTCTGATTTAATACTTTGTCATTATACACTACACAAGGTCAGAAGGTTTAACACTTTTAAGTATTTTTTTCAGATCGGCTTTATCGGCTAGTTGCAGTATCTCGGTATTGACGTGGGCATGGAGTATTCCCTCGTGCTTTTTTACAAATTTCTACTCTGACAGTTGAAATCTTTAAATCCCTATGAAAGTGGTCATTCCAATAGCACGATAGAGTTTTAATAATACTTCGGAGCACTTTATTCTGAAAGAACTGAATCTTATTATGTTGCTCTTGGCTGCATATCCCCAGAGCTGAATTCCGTAGGATTACATTGGTTTTACGATGTGTTTGTATAAAAGTACCAACAGTTGTGATTTCCCCACAATCAATCATTACTTTTTTTCCTTTCTTTTCTTCTTTATGTGCTCTTTCCATCAAAGACCAGGTTTATTCCCAGCTATTTTGCTGTGTTGCATTGCAGGATGTTTGCATTATTTATTGTTATCGGGAATTATTCAATGTGTGCCAAATTTGCTCTCATTGATTCTTGTTCTTTGTCATTACCTATTGCCAAGATGGGTGACATTTTGAGTCTGTGGAATGTCGCTAGTATACAGCATAGTACAGTATACTATGCGTTCCAATACGCTGTCTTGGAGTATCCCTGAATTTATATCTCTTATGCTCGAGTATTTCTCTTTTTCCGATGTTCCGATGTATAAGATTTTACTATTTCAGCATATTACTTTAACACCATAGTCTTTAATTTGTACATTAGCCCCTCTTGCCAGACTTTGTCAAAAGCCTGGGCCGCGTCTAGAAATATAGCCGAGTAGTTGCAGTGCGCCTTTTTAATAACGTCTGTTATTGGATGTACCTGATCGATTTTCGACTTCGTGTTCCTGAAGCTAACTGATGGGGAGATATTGGTTTCTTACTTTTAGTAAATGGTTTTAGTCGCTCCAAGAGCAGTTTCTCAAATAATTTTGACATTATTTGGAGTAACGAAAAGGGGCTGCACAATGAAGCTTCTTTGGAAGGTTTACCCTGTTTGTGAATCATAATTACCTCGGCCATTTTCCAGACGTCCGGAACATATTTCAAGCAAAATGCTGAATTTATCAGGCAGGTAAGCTTTACCAATGTTTTTCTAGGCAGTTTCTTAAGTACTTCTCCGGTTATGAGATTATATCCTGAAGGCTTATTCAAAGTGATATTGTTCTAATTTCTTCCAAAACCTCTTTTAAAGTTGTCAGTTTATTTTCATTTCTTTGCCTTCACGTTGTGGCAGTTCTTACAAAAGTTGATCTTTGCTTGTCTGGAAGGTTTGTTCTAGGTGGAGAACTCTTACAATATACTGCTTTTATACCATATGATGATTGTCACTCTCGATTTGAGACGTTAATTGTTGCTTATTAATATCTCTCGTCATTTAATTTATAATTTAATACTACATATATTTTTTAAGATAGTGTAATAATTATTAGTTTAAAATTTTTGTTTATAAAAACGTTATTGCACTAGTTATAAGAAATTCTTTATCCAAAATATTCGGTTTCTTAATCAAGGAAGGAAGTTAACAACGTTCCTATTTTGTAACATTATATTAAAGTTATGTATGTATCATAGCCCTTTATAATATTTTAAAAAGTTTATCATAATTTAGTTGGGTATTAGTCTATATGGTGTTCAAATTACTATTATGCATTCATTTTAAAGTATAATTATTTTATATGGATATATGCCAAACAAATGGGAGGCCTGTTCCAAAAATATTAAACCAATGTTAATGCAGTGAAAACAGTTTGCGCAGTCACTATTAAACCTGGTAGCCAATGTAAATTTACTGTAATATGCATACTTAAAAAAGAAATTACATTTTTAAATAACAAAAAGCCTCAAGAATTGAGTTAGCTACACCTGATACTCAAACAACTTCTGATGAAGGAATTAATTATACTAGCGTATATATTTATTGCAATAATTATATTTAGGCATTGTCCAAAGGCACTAATATATCTTCAGGACTAATTTTAATACCAAAACTTGGAAATGATCTAAGGAATGTAACCTCGAATAAACTGATAAATTTACTATTAACTACATCAAAATTATTAAAACGGCCGTTTAGAACAGTCTATAACACAATAGCCCCATCGAACAACTAATGTTATGTAAGAATTTCTTGATTCTTGTTTCTCTTTGTCAGTCAGGACTTTGACAGGGTCTGGTACAAAGAATTAGAGTAAATGTTATCTTTCATGCTATTTATCACAAATGTAGTTTAAGAGTCATTACGATGTACTTGAAATTTTAGAAACCCTCTCCTACAACCACTTCCCCAAGAGTGGAGCAACACAAGATGAAAACGATTCTGGTCAATCAATATGTGGTTAGGTAGCAGGTATCTGATAATTGAAGATCTCATTAGGACGTTAAAGAATTTACTATTAAACACATTTTAAATCAACAAAATAGCTCAAAAAATATGCAATTTTTATTTCTGTTTAAATTTAAAAAAAATAATCCCGTCATAGCTTGATCGTCCTTTGACGAGATTGTTGTTTGGATAATTTATTATTATAAGCTTTTCTAGTATATAGCTTTATCTAGTATTGCACGAAATCAGGATATTCATGTAGGTAATACTCATTTATAGACCTTTGGTTTGATGTTACAGGAACACCGCTTCAAATCTCTTTAGAAAAATAGCACTCGTAATACAGTCTTCTAGCAAAAGTGAGTTGTAACTTACAAAGCGTATTTGAGTGCACTCAAAAGAAATATTTTGTTTACGAAGTACGATTATACAATCCCATCTGTCTAAAAAATTAACAGGGCGCTTTTGTGAGACTAACTGTACAAAAAGCATTTTCATTTTTTGAAAAATTGTGTTACAAATACGTTAGTTGGTTATATTTTCCTATTATTCTAAGTTTTTTCTCAAAGTAATTTTAGAATAGTTTTGGAATTTATATGTTCTTTTTCATCACTGACCTTAGTAGCATATTGGGGTGGCGGGTTAATATTTGATGTTTCCGATACTATGATTTCTATTTTTCCGGTTTCTGGTTGATTCTTTTATTTAGTTTAACACTTTGCTCTGCATTGTCTTATTTTAATGATATCATTTATCTAAGTTATTCTTAGCCTTCCTTTTTTTATTTTGTTTTATAACTTTTTTAAAAGTCTTTCCGTCTATACTATTTCAATTGCTTTCTTTTTATTTGTGTGAATCGATTATTGTTGTAAATTTGATCCGAGATCTTTGTTTTTATGTAACATACTTTTTTTTTATTTTCTATTTTTTTAGCGTTTCGATTTCAGTTCTGATTTATGGTTCTGTTAAACGGTTCATGTTTTACTAGAATACAACATTGTTGGAGTTGTTGACCTTATTTTTCTTGTTATTTCTCTTTTCCTATATAGATATAGGGCATAATACGCCATAGGTAAACAGGAAACAATGGAGAGACGGAGAGAGTATTTTGAAGAACTGCTGAACCCGACAGGAATAGAGAATGAAAAGGGTTAAGAAGAGGAAAGAAGAAAAGAGGATAAATTAAGGGAAATATACATTAAGAGTTCAGAAAATGAAGACGTTGAAAAAATAGAGTTGCAAAAAATGAGAGAAGCAGTACAAGGAATTAAAATTGGAAAACCAGCCGGACATGACCAAATTAAGGCAGAGATGATAAAATATATGGGTGAAGACGGAGAAATGTTATTACTAAAGATTTATAGTAAAGTCTGGAGGGAAAAAGCAATACCTAAAGAGTGGGAAATAGGAAAAATTCTCCCAATTCACAGAAAAGGACAGAGAACTAACTGTGACAACTACAGAGGAATTACCCTATTAAGCACACCCATGAAGATCTATGAACGTATACTGGAGAGAAAATTAAGAGGAAAAATCTAGAAGACATTATCACAGTCGCAAAGTGGTTTTAGAAGGGATTTAGTGTACAAGATCATATATTTACATTAAAACAGATAATATATAGATAAGTGAAGTACAATACAAAGATGCTGTTTGCGTTCACAGACCTGAACAAAGCACCTGACAGGGTAAATAGAAATATGGGATGGGAAAGTTTGGCCAAGAGAAATATCGATGATAACCTGTTAGTAGCGATTAATAGTCTATATAGGAACAACACCAATTATGTAATCAGCAGGAATAATAGGTCTAAAAGTTTCGATATGAAAGAAGGACTTAGACAAGGAGGAGTACTGAGCCCAGTGCTATTTACAGTATTCATGGACGACATTATAAAAGAATGTAATAAAAGTGTTGAAAAGCTAAAACTGGGATACAGAAATTTACAAGTAGTTGAGATAACAGAATGTGCGTTTGCAGATGACGTAGTAATCATGGCACCAAACGAAAGAGACCTACAAACGGACTTACAGATCTGGAACGAAACTTTAAAAGAACATGGCATGAAATTAAATACAAACAAGACTAAGGTGATGGTAATTTCAAAAGAACCTTGCACAATTAAAATACAAATAGAAGGTAAAGACATAGAGCAAGTACAATACTTCGAATATCTAGGAGTCACAATAGAAGAAACGGGGAGACTAGAATTAGATCTCATAAAGAGAGTAGAAAAGCCAACAATATATACTATGCAATAAAAGATAAATTTGTCAACAAAAAAGAAGTGACACAACAAACAAAAATTAATGTATACAAAACAATTTATATGCCTGTATTTACTTATGAATGCGAGACATGGGTTACATCAACGAGGATGAAAAGTAAAATACAAGCAGCAAAGATGAGGTATTTGAAGAGAGTGAAAGGAATAACATAAAAGATCGGATAAGGAATGATGTAGTGAGGGAGGAACTGGGAATCGAATCGGTATATCAGTTTGTAGAGAAGAGGCAACTCAGCTGGTGGGGACATCTATAACGTATGGGAGACAACAAACAGTTTAAGTGAGTATGGAATACAAAGGTCGTTAAAAAAAGGGACAAAGGAAGGCCAAGAAAAACGTGGGATGATGTAGTGGGAAAAATATTAGCCAAGAAAGAAAAATTGTGGCAAGAAGCGAGTGTAGTGGCGCAAAATAAAAAAGAGTGGAGTGAGTTTGTCCACCAAAATTAAAATTATTGTGGGCGAAAGTCATATAAAAGTTTAAGTTTATAGTTATAAGGAACGCGGCTTTATTTAAATAAATTTTATGATTAATTTTTGGTTTTGACATTTGTAAGTTATTTTATGAAATGTTATGTATTTACAATCAAAATTAATTTATATAGTTTGTAGATAATTGTAACCCTATACCAATTGGTAAATGGGTATATTGATAATATAAAAAAGTATTATTACATTATATTAAATTTAAAGTTCAGCTTGTATAATTTTTTTTTATATATTTTTCCTTTTTTCGGCGGAATTTATTGTGTATTCGTTTACTTGATTGCAAAATATAACAGTTCACGTACACAATCACTTTAATCTTAGTCGATTTAGTTTTGTTGGCATTTTACTGTGTTGTCTAACCCCTGCACGACAAGAAGATCTTGGCGCGTAAAGGAATAATAAATAATAAGGGATAATACCATAAGAAGCTTAGGCACGTCACAACAATAAAAGCATTTCATTAAAAAATGCAAACGAAATAAGGGATTATAATAAATCTCCGTCGCGCGAGTAATCGTCCGGATTATTTGGTATCCAGTAGAAGAGTTTGTTTGGTAAAAAATTCGAATAGATTCATCAGTGACAATATTTAAATCCAGATGAATAAAACATGCGCGTTCCTTTAACTCCATTAAAAAATCTCGCCGGTGCAGCGCGCGGCGCCCCAGCGCCTTATGCAAATCGCGATGCGCCGGCCCGTAATGAATTAAAATTTTCGCCGAAATGTAGGAGTATTAATTTCGCCAGCCCGCTCGACTTGGGCAATTTATTTTACTTTCAAATGTCCCGTACAATTAGGAAGCCGCGTTTCAGCAACTTCGGATCAAAGCAATCTGGGATTAAAATTTTTAATTGTCATTCATAAGGCGACCGCAATCAGTCACGGCGGGGACAAAAAGCTAATTCGTTTCTCCAGAAATTAGAAGTCATTTTTCAGCGCGGCTCATCTTTTATTCAAAGCGTTTGACGGGAAGATCCGCCGATGGCCGCGAGGACATACGTCGCGAGCGCCGGATCCTCCGGCGCGAATCAATTTTTAATCAAATATTTTATTTCAGATTTCAATTTCGATGTTTATTCGGTTAGACGAGTCTGACTGACTACGGCGAAACCTCATTACCATGTATAAATATTAAACGCTTTATTCGGAAACGTCAATTTCTCAATCAGCGGGTCGTTTGTCGTTTTCTTAAGCGTTTTCTGCGCGGCCATGTAATTGATACAGGTGTGCGCCCAGCGGGGATCTTTATCCATTACTATCACTAATTCAATTCTACCGTTTCCGACATCTGTTTTAAACTCGTTTAGTTTCATTTCATACCAAATCAAGTCGCTCGCGATTTGCATAATGTGTAACATTAATTTACCGCAACAACGCCTGTGCCGCATTTTTACCACACCTTGACGAAAGATTCCTTTTGTTATGGTTATGAGACATGTTCTTTGGTTCGGTAAGCGGCTTTGTTGCTTTGAACGATGCGATTGAATACAAAACGTACACATTTAGCGTTTGTCATGATTAGCTTGTATACAACTGGTGATAAAAGAATAAACAAATAACTATTAACTCTCTTCAAATTTATTGACGATTGTGAAGAGTAAAAATAAAACCTTATTTAATAAATTATTTACATATTGTTATACATTATGATTAGAGCTTGTAATATATGCAAAATGCATATTTTTGTTTGCAATTTTGATAGTTTTTTTTATAAATGCACATGCAAAATATTCTTTTGTATATTTAAGGAAACTCATGTTTAATTTATTTTATTTTGTTTGCAAAAATATTTAAAATCCCTGATTTACTTTTAGTAGATACTTATAGAGGTTAATTGAAATATCTTTATAATCGTTTCCAAGAAGGTTCACTCGATATCTATTTATTCTTCTTTTTATTGTTAAGGGATTGGTAGTACCTTAAGGTAAGCTCGGATTACTTTTCGACAAATATACATTCTAAAATGCAATTAAAGGCAATATCAAAATTCCGTACAAAAGAAACAAACGAAATTTTCCAAAGAATTGTGTAGTTTATTTGTAGGTTGCGAAATTTCCTGAACACACCAATGAACTAATGCAGCAGTTGTTTTAATATCACCTGCCTACAAACCTATTGCATTTTCTTAAAACTTACACCTAAAACAGGTTGTAGATAGTCAATGATATTTAAAAAAGCGTAAGTGTGGTTTTACATATGAAAGATATAGTCGTTCTAGTAAAATCAGAAAAGGAATCACGACTGCAAAAGAAATGTACTTTGATTTCTTGTCTAAATACTAACAGAGAAAAATAGAAATAAATTATCGAAAAAAAATTATTTACAACTTATTACGATTTAAAAATACGACGTTGTATAAATATATTATTAAATTATTAACAAAGTGGTAATAATTGTGCTACAGTTAAGAGTTAAACAATCACCACTTAGGTAGTTACTAATTATTTAATGTTGTTTAAAGTCAGACAAGACATCTGAAGTAATATATTTTTGCAGAAAGCAGAAATACATTATAATAATTAATATTATTATTAATATTTTATTTATTTGTAGCATATACAGGCCATGTAGGCCTTGAGCTATTACTTTACACTTTACTTACACATAAAATACATTTTCTATCTTAGCTTTGAACTTAACCCTTTTACATAACATATAATTAATAATTGACATCAGATAACCAAACATAAAAGTATTCTTAACTAGATATAATGTCTTACCATTTCCTTCGATTCGTTGCTAGGGTCCTCCAATTTCTGATCCTTTTTTCTGCAAGGTCATTTTCCACCGCCTGATTCCATCTTATTCTCGGTCTACCTTTCCCTCTTATACCCTCTGGTGCTCTCCAGGCCACATTCTTTACATTTCTGTCATTCTTCATTCTTACCAAATGCCTTAGCCATTATAGTCTTCTATTCTTCACAAAGTCTCCTACTGATTTTTCCCCGTACATATCATATAGTTCAATATTCGTTCTTCTTTCCCAGCCCATTATTATCTTTTTCCCCCCCAGTATCCTTCCTAGGATTTTTCTCTCCCAGGTTTCTATTTTTTGCTGGATCCTCTGGTTCATGGCCCATGTTTCGCATCCATAAGTTAGCGTTGGCCTTAATATTGACTTATAAATCCTAAATTTGTGTTTCTGAATAACCCTTTGCTCTTAATATTTTATACAGCCCTCCCGCGCATTTGTTTCCTTTGGCTATTCTTAGATCCACTTCCTTTTTTTCTTCAATTTTATTGGACACCAATACACCTAGATACATGTAGTTCTCTACGTCTTTAAAAGCTATAACCCCCACATTTCTCTTTGTTTTTGAGATTCCTAGATTTTTTGTATCTTTGTAACCTTTTTCGAACTTAAGCTCCATATATTTTGTCTTGTCCTTATTAAACTAAAGCCCCATTGTTTCAACAGAATCCATCAGTTGTTTTGTGACCTCTTCTAGTTCTTTTGTACTTCTAGCCAGTAGTACCACGTCATCAGCGTAAGCAACACACTGATGGCTTTTGTAAAACAGTGCCCATTTTCTATTTATTCCGCTCTTTCTAATTACCGCTTCTAGTGTTAGGTTAAACAGCACGCATGATAGAGGGTCTCCTTGTCTTAACCCTTTTTCTATTTTGAATTCTGCGCTAAGGTTTGTACCACTCTTGAGTGCTGCGCCTGTGTCTTTTAGTATCATCCTTATTAATCTAATTAATTCAGCCGGTACTTTTAGTTCTTCTAGCGCTTTCATTAACTGCTTCCTGTTTATATTATCATATGCGCCCTTGTAGTCAATGAATAGCATATGTGTTTCAACGTTATATTCGTAGCAGCCGTTCAGGATTTGCTTTAGCATAAAGATTTGGTCTGTTGTTTATCTGTTTTATCTAAAACTCCCTTGGTACTCCCCTAGCTCAGCTTCCGCGTATTCTTCCGATCTTCTCTTTATTATTGTGGCCAATACCTTATACGTGACATCTAAGAGTATTATTCCCCTGTAATTCTCGCAAACCCTCTTGTCACCCTTTTTGTAAATTGGCAGGATTATCGCCTTATTCCAGGACCTTGGCATTTTTTCTGCTTGCTATATCTTTATTATCATATCAAGAATATGTTCCGACGCATATCACCTCCGTACTTCAGGTTTTCCGCCGCTAATCCATTTTCACCCGGTGATTTATTATTTTTCATTTTCCCCAGTATTTCTTTTACTTCATCCATCCTAGGATTTTCTACTGCTACTCCATCATTATCAATCTCATCTTGCTCTTGGTTTTCCCTCGTACCTACATTTAAGGTTTCCTCAAAGTACTTCCTCCATCTTTCTAATATGTTTTCCTCGTCACCCACCAGATTTCCGTTCTCTTCCTTAATGTGTGGAGTTCTGCTTTGGTCCCTGAGCGTATGTCCTTTGCGTCCTTACAGAAATTTCTAATTTCTTTAGCTTGATATTTGTTTTCTATTTCTTTTACCTGGTTCTCCATATACCGTCTTTATTTTTGTCTTAACAACCCTTTCACTTTACTTCTCTGTCTAGCATAATTTTGGTAATTTTCCTCAGATGGTGTGTGTAACATCTTTTGTCTAAACTTTTCTTTATCTTCAGCTCCTGGTCACATTCCCCATCGAACCATTTTTTTCTTTTTTGGGTTTTGCCTTGTGATATTTCTTTGTGTTGCGTACCTTATTATGTTTTCTAAGTTCCTCTACTTCTCCTCTACGCCCTCTCTGTCTGCTACCTTTTTGCCTAACATGTATTCTATGTCCTTCTTATACTTTTTTGCCACCTCCTCGTCCTGCAGCATCCTTATTTCAGATTTACCCCTTATCCTTACTTTCCTTTTTGTTGCCTCTATTTTTTTCGACTCTATGCATCTAATTTGTACTCCAACCAGGAAATGGTTGGAGTCCACGTCCGCACCTCTATATGATCTCACTTTCTTTATCATTCTTTATCTATTTGGTTGGTCTCCTTGCTTTCCGGTATAATCCATGTCCCTTTGTGTATGTCCTTTCGTTGGAAATGTGTGCTCATTATATTCCGATTTTTCTCTATTGCCAGCGAAATCAGCCTTAGCCCATTATCATTACTAGTATCGTGCTTACTTTCCCCTCCTATTATCTTCCTGTAGATGTATTCTTTTCCAATCTTAGCATTTGCATCCCCTATTATCAATATTATGTTGTCCTTTGGAATCCTGTCTATTACTTCCTCCAATATATCGTAGTACATATCCTTTATCTGTTCCTCTTTTTCGTTCGTGGGGGCATGTATATTTATTACAGGGATAACTTCTTCTCTTGTCTTATGGTTAGGATGCAGTCTGTCCGATGTCTCTTCAAAACTCTTTACATCCTGCTTTCTATTTGAGCTTACCAGGAAGCCCACACCAAAAAACCCACTTTGACTCCCACTTCTAAACAGAGTGTAGTTATCTATGGTTTGCACACCGTTTCCTTTCCAGTGTGTTTCTTGTAATGCAACCACTTCCATTTCATATGTTTTAATTTCCCTTAATAAATTTTTCAATGCTCCCTCACCCTGGATACCCGTAAGGTTCCACGTCCCCACTTTTATTTTCTTTGATCCTATACTATTTTTATTGTCCAGTTTATTTGCGTTTATTTTGCTAGTTGTCGTTACCTTTGCGTTGTAGCCCTGTCCATTGCCAAGTCCGTCATTCTTTATTCTCCCCTTGTCTGCCGCTAGTAGTTTTTTTGTCTTGACGTTATCGTTATTTTTCTCATCTGTTCTATAAAAGCATTACCATGCGGCGACCTTTCATCCGCAGTTCTTTTGTTACTTCCTGAAGGAATTCCTTGCTCCTTGTATTTTCCTTGCCCCTTGCTGTTGGATTCCTTAGTTAACTCATTCCGTACATTTTTTACAACTAGCTTATTGTACCTTATCCACGCTCTATTTCCTTTTTCCCTTTCAGCTTTCATTGGTGGTATTAACAGCTTCCGTTCCTTACGTATTTTTTGTGGGTAGTCTTCATCAATCCATATATCAGATCCTTTTATTATTATTAATATTTATAATTAATGCTTCAATTGTTAGATATTTCAAAGAATCACACTATCGATTTCTAACATTTCACATAATATATTCTGACAAGAGATCTTTCTAATTTGCTTTTATAATATATGTAAAATGAAACCCTAATGTGAAGCTTTTGTAATCTTTAAAAATAGAATTAAAATTTTTTGTTGCTGTTTTTGTTTTAAAGCCACAAAAGCCCATTTCTACCCGCAAACGTGCAAAAACCTATTTCTATACTTGTTCTGTTTTAACGAATTTAAATTAAAGAATTAAATTATTACAAATTTAAATATTATTTAGACTTTCTGCTAGGTAAATGTGGCTTACTATCCTAGTTTAATTACACTTACACATTGCGGTATATACAAAAACACAGCGCATCCCAAAGATTAACGACCAATTTTACCGTAAATGCTAATTTACGAGTTTGGTCCATCAAAGTAATATATTTTTATATTAATCTTTATCAACTGAATCACATTTTGACTCCAAATGGCAAATTGTTGTAAACAAAAAATGGGGATGCAATGATAGCATCGGAAGACCGCAAAATCAATTTAAGTAAATTACATAATTTGCATATTGGTTAAAATCTATAAACCAATTTCATCGTTTAGATGATAACCAAGAAAAAGAAAAGAAAATCAAAATAAAGATCGAGAAGAAAGAGAACCCAAGCTATCGTATGTATCATGTGTGCGCTGGTGTGTTTATATGTTTGTATATCTGTACGTACATGTTGTTAAAGCCATCAAGCAGGCAATTTATCTGCTAAAACCACTAATACCAAATAAAGTAATTTCTAAAAATATTAAACAAGGATAAGGTAAAAATTTTGTTATCTTTGAAAAATATGCGGCAATAGTTGTCTTTAGCTGAAAAAAAAAACAGAATTATAACCTGTTCGTGTAAACAAGACTGAAATTTTAAAGTAGTTATCAAAAATGTACTTCTATTTGTTGACAAGCACAAATTAAAAGACGAGATAAAAAGCACCCGGGCACTTGATTACTAACATAATAATAATCAAACCGATATACTCAGTAGTGAATTTTAAACAGTCAAGAGTACAAGGTAAACTTCAACGCCCGTAATACAAAATACGCAGCCGTACCAAAAAAGTTTTTTAAAAAGCCCAATATTTGTGAGATGTGTCGGCAATCATTTAACTACTCAGTATTTACTAAACTAAAAAACTTTTTATGATAGATACGTAAATTGAAACATAAGCAAGCAATTTGTCACCACATCAATAATCAATAGAGATTGTTTAAGTTAACATTAATTATGTTCAAGTAGTACGTGAGAATAATTTACGATCTTGGCCAGAATTACTGCAAATCCAATATATAACGTAATCAAACAAAAAGCGAATTGCCTGAATTTACCTGAATGGTTTTCCATTGGTGGTAATGATAATAGTAAGGCTCTAAACGCCCCGCGTGAGACCACGGCTTGCGAACATAGAGCTTAAGGCTCTCATATGTTCGGTCGTCGCAAGCCATTTCTGATGTGGTGCGATGTGGCAAGCACCGCGTCTTAGACGAGCGCCGTTACTACCCCTCGCTCGAGCGAGCGCAGGTATTCAATTATTTTCAGTGACTGAATAGGTCACCCGCCGGGCATCAAAGACCTCCGGGAATAGAACCCGGTCCGTCCGCATCGCAGTCCGCGCCTCAACCGCTTAAACCAATCTGGCAATGGTTTTTCATTAATAAATAATAATAAATATCATACTAATATCCGACTCCTAATAAAAAATTTAAAATTCTCATTATGCGTAACATAACTTATGGACGATGGTGCTTAAAATAAAATGGCGAATATTAGCGGCATGCAGGTTTGAACACCATGTGGGTTCTCTCACCTACTTGCCTAACATAATTTAAGCGATAACTAATTGAATATTAACTAAAAGTTTTGGTAGCTCTGCTGTACCGTTTCGTCAAAGTTAAATTCCATACACTTTCTTCTTCTTCACTCACTCTCTGTTTGTCTACCTTTATCAATTTCTTCTATTTTTCCACTTCTATATCCACTTTTCCGATTTTCGCTACTATTTTCTTTCCTCTTTTTTGCTTTCTAATTTTGTCCTCCCTCCTCCCTCCTCTTTCCTCCCTTATCTTTCCATTTTTTATTCATTGATACATTATATGTACTTTTTTCTTATCTGAAAGCATTAATCTTTTTCCTTTGTGGTTAGACATTAATAAGCTATCTTTCATAACATCATCATGTGAAAAAAGAAAACTTTATAAGTGGCATCCAGCAAGCCATTTCATATCTCGTTAAATTTCCTCTCTCGGTTTGATTTCTCCTTTAGTGGGATATATTTAGTTTTAAGTGAATTAAAAACGAAAAAATGATTCAATTTTCAATCCAATGATATGTATTATGGAGGGATTTTTAGTTTTTATACCATTGACGAAGTCACCAATCGCTAAATATAGGTAGAAAGTACGTTTAATTCCTTATATAATGACGTGCCTTTAATTCCTTGATTTTAGTATCTTACTTTCATATTATCTATTCTCTTACGGAATAAATCAAGATAAACGAATTAAAAACAAATGTATTGTTCCATTTTCTATGCAGTGATATGTCGTACGCATGGTATCTCTGATTTTACAATTCGAGAGATTCTTCATCCTCTACTTTTGGTACGAACGCCTTATAATCGCCAAACACAGTAATGAAAAACTTCTATTTCGCATCCAATTACGTGACGCATGACTAGTTTCTTTGTATTTTAAAAATACACCCTCATTTTCCCATCACACCGAGTAAATTTTGAAATCCAAAAAGTGCAATCCTTATCATATATTTAAAAAAGGTTCGAATCCCAAAAGTAGATTTTCAATTTCATTCTTCCAATTTCATAAAAAATATTAATGAAGAGTATACATACTAACGTGCCAGCGTGGTCCTGTGGTTGAGGGACGGGCTGCGATGCTGACGGATCCGGGTTCAATTCCCGGTGCCTCTGATGCCTGGCGGGTGGTCTACTCAGTCACTAAAAATAATTGAGTACCTACGTTCACTTCGAGCAAGGGGTAATAATGGCGGTCGTCTTAGGCGCGGTGCTTGCCACATCGCCCCGCATCAGAGATGGTGCGCGACGACCGGGCAGAGAGAGCGAACGTATGAGAACTTTAATCTCTCAATTCGCAGGCCGTGCTCCCACGCGGGGCGTAGAGCCTTACCATTATTATACATTCTAACACTTAACGTCCAGCGAGCAACCATTTTTAAAATCTGAAACGTTTCATGCCGTTTTGTCCATTTCGAGGCCGAATTTTAGAAACTCCCACCTTAGTGTAGTTATAGGACATATACGCATCTTATTTACAAATTCAATAATTCTGCATCCAGTCTGGTTCCAGCCGTGTTGTTGATTCTGTTTGTCATTCAGGGCACTGGGATTTATGTATTAAGATTATACGCACAAGTATTTTCAACGAACTTAAAAAGTTCGTTACTGAATATATGAATATGTCTGTCGGTCTGTCTGGCGCTGTCACAAAATTATGGATTTTTTAAAATTTTAAAATGGATTCTTATAGGAAATTTTACGCTGATTTCAAAATCGAAATCAAAAAGTTTCTATCTCGAATAGTTTTCGAGATATTCGACTTCGAATTTCGGGAAAATTTTCGACATTACGATTTTAAATGTGATTCTTATAGGAAATTTTACGCTGAATTCGAAAATGAAGTCGAAAAAATTCTATGTCGAATAATTTTCCAGATATTCGATTTCGAATTTTCCCGAAATTCGAAATCGAAATCGAAAGGTTTTTTTAAGTTCGTTCTGGGATTGCTTACAGAGCAATCTCTTCGCCGGCCCCATGTTTTAATTTTGCATGAATTTTTAGAATGGCAATTAACTTATGCCAATTACCGCTATTTTGAAATACTAACAGGTGGATGGTGTCGACAATAAAAATTCCGACAGACTAAAACGTGGATAAGATGAAACATCGACAATAAAAATGCTGATTTTTATACATCCATAAATTTAACCTATAACCGTTCAGCATATAAATGGCAAATTATTTTATCTTTGCGATATGTGCAACAACAGTTTTGAGAAACCAAATTCACGCACGTCGCATAGCATAATGGCACAGGAGTGAATGAATCCTCAGGTTTTCGTATAGGTGGACAGCGACTGCAAAAACGAAATCGTACAAAAACTTAAGTAAAATAGATTTTGTTTAAATGAATGTAACACGGAAATGTGCCAAAACCTGTGTACGCTGGTATTTGTCAACTAAACTTTTTTTATTTTAGTTTTATATATATTTTTAATTTATATTAGTAAATCCTGAATTTCCTATCCTTAATTAACTAATAGTAAAGGTTACTTGACAAACACGCGGATATTTGTCAACTAACCTTTACTATTAGTAAATTAGGAGTAGTAAATTCAGGATTTACTAATAATAGGAGTATAAATAAGTTCTCAGCTTTAGATTTCACAGGACGCAAATCACCGTTTACATGTCACGTATTAGTCCGCTCTCCTGCGGTTTTAAAGCAATGACATTTGGTCTTTCGAAACATCATGCGATTTGGCGTTTGATGCACATAAACTCACTAATCAGCTGTGTTCACGATGGCAATCACAAAAGAGCATATTCGATTTTCTCTTCACTTCGCGTTTCATCTTAAGAAAAACGCTGCTGAAGCCACCGAAATAATTTGTGCTGCATATGGTGAGAGTGCTGTAAGTCATGCAACGTGCAAAAAGTGGTACCAAAGATTTCGCGGCGGAGATTTTAGTCTCGAAGATCAACCACGCGCTTGATGCCCTCAAACATTTGACACGGATGAGCTGCAGACATTGCTGAATCAAAACAATGCACAAACTGAAAAAGAGCTTGCAGAACAGCTTGGCGTCACTCAGCCAGCCATTTCCATACGTTTGTATGCAATGGGTAAGATACAAAAGGAAGGCAGATGGGTCCGCATAAACTGTCCGAAGACAACAAAAATCGACGGCGTTACACCGCACTCCATTTGCTTTCAAGGAACCGAAAAAAGGATTTTCTGCATAAAATTATTACGGGCGGTGAAAAATGGATCTTGTACGACAATCCCAAGCGCAAAAAATCATGGGTAGACCCTGGCAACCGTCGACATCGATTCCAAAGCCCAATATCCACGCCAAAAAGAATTTTCTCTGCATCTGGTGGGATTGGAAAGGTGTGCTGTACTATGAACTCTTGAAACCAGGTGAAACAGTTACGGCGGATCGCTACCAACAGCAACTCATCAATTTGAGCGACGCAATCGAAGAAAAGAGGCCATTTACTGGACAAGGAAGTCGCAAAGTCACCCTGCTCCATGATAATGCCCGACCACATGTTGCGAAGGCGACGCAAGAACACATCTTTGCGTTAGGGTGGGACCTTCTTCCACATGCGACGTATAGCCTAGACATGGCCCCTTCCGATTATCATTTATTCCGGTCGTTACAGCATCACTTGGTTGATACGCACTTCAAAATAGAAGAAGAAGTCCTAAAATACATCGATAACTTTATCGTCTCGAAGCTGGTGAGATTCTATCACCAGGGAATTCGCAATCTACCCAAAAGGTGGCAAAAGGTCATCGATGCTAACAAAGAATATTTTGATACTTAAGCTTTTTTTGTTTGTTTTTAAATAAAATTTTAATTTGGAGAAATAAGCTGAGAACTTATTTATACACCTATTATAAATTAAAAATATATGTAGAACTAAAATTAGTTATGGTTCAGCTAGACACAAATTGCTATATGCAAAAGTAACGAATACACTTAATGAATTTTATCTGCTAAAAAATTTGCCTGACAATAGGTCATAAGTTTTTTGGCTTTAGATAATTTGAACCTGTTAATGACTTCATTTTAGATCATAGATAAGAGTTGTCCTTGAAATTATTTACTATTTAGACAGTCACATATTAACAACATAATCGTTTTCTTGTGTACACATTTACCAGGCAAGAGCCAAACGTTTCATCTATGACTATATTTCAGTAATAATAGAAACGACAGCAGACAGCACCATCTTTGGTTTATCATCTGTAAAAATGTTAGCAGCCGATTTTCTTTAGTCTAGCAACAGTCATTTGAGTTGTTAGTGTCGCACCATTTTGCATATTGTTGAAAATCTAGTATCAACCGTAATTAAATTTACTACTAAAGAAAATTTTAGTGTAAATGATATCAGACAAAGTTTGGATGATATGTATGGTGAATTTACGTCTTTACAAACAATTTACGTGACAATTAAAGAGCTTTCGAAAGAAAATGTCGCACTTGTCGAGGTTGAGATGCTGCAAAGCGTTTAACAATAAAAGTATTATCAGTTAGGTTAGAGCTTTCTGATATAGTTGTGTGACGCATTTTCAGTAAGCATCTTTATGTATGTTTTGCTTCTAATTGCGCCGTCTCCTTACAAAGGCTGGCGACCCATATGGCTAATTTGGCAGTTTTGGAAACTGCTGCTCTGAATATGTCGATGGATTTGCAGTCAAGCCAGCGGCGGATATCTTTTAACCAGGAGTTTTTCGGTCTCTCTACTAACCTCTCCCCCCATGTTTTTCCTTTGATAATTAAGCGCAGTACTTCATATTTACTACTCCGTATGATATTCCCAAAGTATTGTATTCTTCATCCTTCAAAGTTAATAAGTACATAAGGTTAATACCAGATAAATACCCTGACTTTTGTTAGAGGTTCAAAAACAGCAACGTGTGGCCCGTTGTGAATCATTTTGAAACCTCTATCACAACAAAGAAGAAGTTTTTTAATCCACTGTTACAGGGGATGAAATTATTCTGTGCTATCACACCCTAACAAAAATAAAGTTATTATAATGGCAAAAACGGCGAAGGAAGGCAAAGCTGTCTCAATCGACGATAAAAATTATAGTAACGATATTTTTGGATACAAGAAGAATTTTCTCAATTGATTTTAGAAAAAAGAACATAGTACTAAACGAAGATTACTACATCAACTTTTGCATAAATTGCGTGATGTTATCAAAGGAAAGAGGAGTAACATGCTAAATCTAATTATTTCTTTTTTGCACCCTATACATAATATAGCAGATTACAGCTAAGGATACCCTACAGCACAAAACTAGCCTCAAATGACTCTATTTTCAGAACTAAAAAAGGCTTTGTGGAAGAAAATTTAATGATGATAAAAGCTCTACAGATTGTTCTGGAACGTTTTGCAGATAAAACTTCAGAGTATTTTTCCAAGTGGATTGAAATACTAATTTCAGGATATAATAGAGGCGTTGAAATACATAGACACGATATTTAAAGAAAATTTTATTTCTTCTTTCTGTCACGTGTAATATAGTCGGACTGACAACTTTTAACGCTTACCTTGTATGACCTTAGTAAGTTAGAAACTATACGTTACCATATTCGGAGAGCAGACGGAACTTATACAAAAATTTAGAATGTATAGTTTAAAAAATTGCAATTAACGCAATAGCAACAGAGTTTCTAAATATAAATATTCCTTGTGGCAAAGCTATTAAAGAGTAGCGAGTCTTTCACAACGTAGTGTTTTGATATGAGTTAAGCGTAGGATTCAAATCTTCCACTCTCTCATCTAATCTCATCTATTTTTCCTATACTTAGATATAACTTAAGGAACGTATGAGCTAATTTTGATTAAAATCTGGTAAAAAATATGGAATTACCAAAAAACTCGGTAATTTTGAAGCCAATTTCCTCTTACTTCTTTGATCAGACTTGTCCTGTAATAAACTTAGCTGAGGCATTGCCTCATGAAATGAGTGTGCTACATTTTTGTATTAAACGGAGAAAATTTACTGGTATTTTATCTGTTAGACATTTTTCTTTTTTCCGTTATTTTAATTTGATTTAGTGTCCATATTTTTATCGCAACTGATTTTATCATTTACAGTTCTTCGTGTAGATATATCTCATAATCAGTATTCTGCTATAATTATATTGTAAAAGGTGACTCAATAAGAACACTGATTTTAATAAGGCGAATAAATTATCTTATCACCATAAACGGCACATATTTTTCATCACTATAAAGGGTAAGTGTTGTGATTTAAGTGTTTTATCTTTAACTTAAAAGATAAGGTCTGATCACTCAACTAGCCAAGAGCTATTTGTTAAAAATACAACGAAGCCGCTGAAATAAAAATGCTGTTCGTCAGTAATGATTTTATTTGAAAAATCGTCGTCCGCTTGTTGCCTCTACAATTTATTTAATAAACTGTCGCTGTCCCAAAGAATCTATTGCTTTCATTTGGGTTAACTGAATTTTGTAGGGATTTTCTCAAAAATCCGCTGCGAAGAACGTCTATAATTCCCAACTGTTATGAATCGAGTAGAAGGTGAGTGAGAGACTGTTTTAATGTATTGCTCGAATTTATTGTTCTACAAATTCTTGTCTCATTAGGTGTGTTATCACGTCCGGGGATTTTATTAGGTTTCCGAACAACCTCTGCATAACAACTATCAATTTTTATAATAAGTTAGGGCAACTGAAACTTGTTCTGTTATATAGCGCTTTAAAACTAGGTTAAAAAAAATAGACATTAAAATTTATGAGATCAATTCCACTATCTCCACAACAAGCAAACGACATTTAATTCAATACACTGTTTTTTATTGGGACACCTAATTTTTCACATCTATTACTTAATTTTATTTTTTTAAATAAATTTTTATTTAGTTTTTATATTTGACGTTAGTCATAGCTAGGTTAATGTTTGGCGTTTTGTTTATACTTTAAGATAACACTGAATATGGCGCCAACTCTTTATTATGAGTTTGACAAGCACATTACCTTATCTGCTTCTACAATAGCAAGGTAAAAAATACCATGATAAAATTTGTTCTATAATTAAATTGTCTATTTTACCATGTTATAATAGGCTGATTGGAAAGTTGGAGAAGTCGGAAAGTGTACTAAATGACAATTTGTCAAGAACGAACACACCAGTCACCGTGACCACTCCCGAGACCATAGAACAATTTAGAGAACAAGAACCCACAACTTCTGTCTCTAAAAGCACAGCTTAGAGCGGTGTGAGTGTGGACTCTATGCACAGCGTTTCCTCTAAAGAATTGAATCTATTTTTTGTATAATTTTCAATTGTAAACTCCTACGGCAGAAGTCAGTATTGGCAGAATATTTACTCTTGCAAAAGTGATCATGGAAATGGTTTGGACTAAAAAGTTGGGCATAAAGCACGTCCGTTTTACAGATGAGGCCTATTGTCAACTAGCTGGTGATGTGATCAAACAAAATTACCGACATGGGAGTACAGACAAAACCCACATTTGACCGAAGTTTGTCGATTGCACCCAGAAAAAGTTAATGTGTGGTGTGCAATTCCACTATGGAATTGTTGGCCTACTGTTTCGTACAAAATATGCGAAGTTCTCCAGAAATTTATTCGATTTGTGAGAGACAAAACACAAGTAAATTAATACTGATTTCAGCAAGATGGAGGCGCCGCCCATCGGACTCAGGACATCTTTGATATCTTCAAATAAGTCTAGACGTTCCCCGTAAGTTAAAAGGTGGCCCCCAAATTTCCTCGATTTAAACCTAGGTGATTTCTTCCTATGGGGTTATTTTAAGTATAGTATTTATCGGAACAAGCCTCAGTCCATCGTCGAACGTTCTGGCCATTTCTGCGGACATCAGAAAATTCGGAAAAAGTGTAGAAATGACCATCTCTAGTGAAATCAGTTTTTTTTTTTTTAAAACATAATGCACTAAACTCCATTAATTTACCATCATAATAAAAAAGAATGCTAATTTTATCTTGAGTATTTGTTTCGTAATAACTTTTTTATCATTTGCGTCACATAATCAAGGCCTTGTATATTATTTCAATTATAGTATATTTGGTACGTTTTAGCATTTCATTATATTATAATGTTAAAACAAAGAGAAGAAAGATTAATCATAAATTATTGAGTTTTACAAGTAAATTTTACGTTTTCCTTATGTGTGTGTTTTTTATGTCTTATAATGAGTTGATGCAAAAGTTCCTGCGCCGGGCTACAACTTAACATTTTTGTTGCTTATTTTTTATGATTTTAGCACTATTCGATAGCTCACAATTTTACAAATATTACGATATATTATTCACTATAGACAGAACTTAAAAATTAATAAATTTACTTTGCTGCTCAATTTTCTTCATAAACTATCAAAATAAATCTCTACCGGAACAGTAGCAGAAAGTCTTCGAAGTCAATAAAAAATATCTTTATTATTAATTTTGTTTTTTGTTTGAACGCAGTTGATCCACAAAAATATTATATTACATGTATTTCATATTTTAGTTTTTATTTTTACTTTGCCATTATTTTATTGTTATGAAACGTTTCAAAACTGCAAATCTGTGAGGTTTACAAAATTTATAGACAAATTATATTATTTAAGTGAAGCAGCTTTATTTGTGCCATTTTCTTTAAAGTATATTTAGGTCTTTGCTTTTTATAATTTATTTACTGTTTATTCAGTGTTACTTTTTATTAACAATTTATTATATTTATATTATCATAAATTGTCTACAATAGTGTTTAGTGTATCAAACAGTATAAGGCGAAATGTTTAAAGATACTTTTTAATTGTTGCTTGTCTGCCTAAAACTTTATATTTTTCATTTATATTTAACAATGTCAGTGATAGATAATCTAGTTTGTAGAGAAAATGTAATCAGTTTGTTTAGTCTGATAGATATGCTCCAGCTAAACTTTTAAATACTGTTTATAGACCAAATAGCTTACATATATAAAATTGCAATTAAAAAATGGATTATTATTTACTTAAATTTAGTATAGAACAATAATGTTAACGTTATGTAAGTTTCTGTATTTGAAAATTAATTGCATCGTTATTTAACAAAAAGCTCTTTTAATATTTTTAGTCTTATTAAAATTTAAAAATGTAGAAAATTGTTAATATATTAGTAAAACATAAGCACAATTTTAAGCTAACTCAATGTTCATATCTATAACGGTAAATCAACTGTGGTAATACAGGTGTTCCATAGCATGTAATGCAGGCAATTAAACAACCTAGTCCTTATATCAACTAGCACTGATCTCCTCTATTACGGGATTCTATCGACCTAATGTTCCTAAGCACTATTAATTGGAGGTGTACTGAAAAATGCACGTCCTCTGTTTATTATTACCACATTTTGTTTATTCTACCTTATCAATATGATATTCTAAAACAGCAAAATTTTAATAGTATTATCACTCATAAATAAAATTAAAACTAGGCTACTTTAAAAAACGAATTAGTTTAGTGTAGCCTACGTAAACTAATTCCTTAATGTTTTGTTTAAAATAGGCTTCAAAAATCTTTATAACTGTAAGCTCTGCATTATGAAGAATGTTTGCAACTTCTACTTTGTTTTGCATACATTTTCTATAAAATGTATTCTTTTGGTTAGCCCTCTTAGAGTGCTTATATAAAGTTTGGGGTAAAGCGGTCAAACGAATATTAAGCAGTTTATCCCCTACGCCAGTAATGTGAAATTGATACTAGGAAGTTAGCATATTCGCTACCATTTCAATAAACATAAAGCAGTGGAGTGGGTAATAGCGTGCGCTTGTGATCGATTTTTTTTAAACAGGGGCTCTGTGATTACAACGCAGTGATTATTTCTCAGAATGCTAAAGCTCCTAACCGTAATAACGTAAGGCTGCAGATTTCAAATTTTTAGCAAACTACTTAAGGGTTAAAAAAGCGCGTGTTAATTTCGTAGAGTAAGAACTTCAGAGAACATCGAAGTTGTGAGAACAGCAGTCCAAACAAACTCATGTCAGAACTTTGCGACCATTCAATCAAAGTCTTCGCAGAATTTTACACAAATAGTTGTGGTTTAACAGCTAAAAGAATTCTTCTTCTTCAAGTGCATACCCTTCGGGAAAGAGTGTTTGCGATCATGATTCGGGATACTGCAATTCTAAACAGTTGTGATGATGTCAGTTTATACCAATCTCTTAGATTTCTCAGCCAAGATATACGTCTGCGACCTGGTGGGCGTCGGCCGTTAATCTTGCCTTGTAGTGCTAGTTGCAATAACCGATATTTAGTGTTTCTCATAATGTGGCCGAGGTACTGCAGTTTATTTGTTTTTATTTTCTCAATACATTCTGTTTCTTTTTGCATCCTTTTCAAAATTTCCTTGTTACTCACTCTGTGGATCCATGGGACTCTAAGCATTCTTCTGTATGTCCACATTTCAAAAGCCTCTACTCTTTTAAGGGCATCCTTCGTTAATGTCCACGTTTCAGCACCTCTGTGGATCCATGGAACTCTAAGCATTCTTCTGTATGTCCACATTTCAAAAGCCTCTACTCTTTTAAGGGCATCCTTCGTTAATGTCCACGTTTCAGCACCATAAAACAGCACAGAGTACACATAGCAGCGTAATAGTCTGATACGTATCTGTAGATGTATCTCGTGAGAGCATAATGTTGCTTTCATTTTCATAAATGCTGAGCGGGCCATTTCTATTCTCACCTTGATTTCTTGCAGACAATTACACTGATCGTTTATCCATGAGTCCAGGTAACGGTATTGAGATACGTTTTCAATTATTCTATTGTTATGCCGTAGTACTATTTGCGTTGCTTGAGGATTTCTGCTGATCACCATTGATTTTGTTTTTGTTGTGTTTATGGAGAGACCGAAATCTTGACTAATGACTGATATCTGGTCCAGCATTCTTTGCAATCATTAATACCGTATCATCGGCATATCTTATTGAGGTTATTCCTTGAGTCATGTAATTTTTCCAGATGTTCAATGTTTTCACATTTTATTTTCAACCAATTACTCTTTGCTTTTCTTATTTCTTTCTAAAAGAATACAGCAATGAATACAGACGATGGCAAAAGTAAGATACGTTTTATAAATATTATTATCTAGAATTTATTTATGCGTTTTAGAGAAAATATACACTAGTTTTACTTTATTGCTTATTAGCCATTGTTAGATATTTATTGGTTTGTTGGTTTAGTTTTAGATTTAATAACGATAACTGTTTTTTTTGGGCAAATCCTCCAGCTGGATTCCGATACTTATCAGGAGTGGTAACATTCCATTCTTCCTGTAGAACTTTTTTGAGGCGTTTTCCTAATGTTACGTTACACTTTCTTAATATTTTGGTATCGTGTGCCTCAGAGATTCTCAATAGAATTTAAATTTGCTGATTCGGCTGATCAGTCTACCAATTGTATTTCATTGCTTTGAAACCACTATGTTATTCGTTTTGTTGTGATCAAAATGCAACGGAACCGTTTCCAATATACCGTTTCTGTGTTTGTATGGCTTTTACAGGCAACCATTTTTCCTACGTAGTCTACCACAGATCATCATGTTGCCTCCTCCATGTTGGTTGTAGTCACTACATATTAGGAAAGATAACATTCACCCATTCGCCACCTTACGTAGGTAATACCAGGGATGTCAAACATCTGAAAAATTATAAAAATTAGATATTATTTTATGACACACGAGTAAACATGTAACAGAAGTATCATTGTAATTAAACGTTAAAAAAAATAGTAAAGTAACTCATTCAGTGTGACTCAAAGTTAGACTCGTCTGTTCACAGAATTTTCTTCTTTTAAATGTTGGTGTCCTGTAAACGAGGTTTTTGTTCTTCTCTGAGAGCCAACCTTTTTCCTGGCCTTACAGACTTATAGATTTGTTTTTCAAATCTTCTCATAGTCCTAGCTCTAAGATACCGAAAACTTTCTGTAAACATCATGTCAGCGAGATATAAAGCGGATTTTTTGCGATAGTTAAAGACTCTAAAATTAATTTTTGGTTTTCTTATTCAGAAATTACCCCTTTTCGCCTGTTTTATTCCAATTTACGTATGATCTAGAGACTTTAATACTTTTTTATATTACTTTTAATAGTCCTACAAGAATATTTAAGATTTTAACCTAACGGTAATCGAGACACGTACTTGGTATAAAAATAATTCCATTCCAATAAGATGGAGAGAACATTGCAAAGAATTACTGAAAGAAAATAATAAAAGAGAAAAGCATATAGAACCAAATAAATAAATAAGAAATAAAGAGAAAGAAGATACACTACCATTAACAGTTGAAATAATACAAAAAATAATACAAAAACCAATAAATAGTAAATAGTAAAAACCCGGGAAGAACTAAATAAGCAGAACTAATAAAATATGAGGAAACCCTGCTTATGCAAAACATCCACCAGATAAATCCAAAAAAAGTGGAAAACAGTACAGCTAGTACCTATATGTAAATAAGGAAAAGAAGATGACTGCCGAAAATATAGAGGAATTGCCTTAGTAGATGCGGTATATAAAATAATGACAAAAGCGGTAAAATTATCCTGAAAAATTCTGAAAGAGAGGTAGATTTATGGCTGAATAGCACAATTGAAGAAATAAGGAATTTCTAAAAATAACTAATTAATAGAATTTCAAAGAAACTTATGTTTACAAACCTAGAAAAATCTGATGTGAACATCACACGACTTTCTTTATCCTATTATTTGGATATTTCTGGCAAAAATTCTGGGCTTCAATTTTTTTCGGGTTCCTATTTTACCAACTTTTACTTTAAATTCATGTTTATCTCGTGACAACAAATCATTTTTATTCTCATGAATTTTTTGTATCTTCAACCGTTTAGATTCGCGAACGCTTTGCGACCGATTATGCGACCTTGCGACCAAACGGCTAGGCCGATTTTTACCAAAAGCTTCACACTGCGTCCACTACCTACAAGTAATTTGCACACCAAATTTCAAGTCTCTAGCTCTTACGGTTCTCGAGATATCCTGATTACTGACAGACCGACAGACACACACGCGCGCGCGCTCAAACACACGCACGCACGCACGCATAGAATAAGGAAAGTAAAAAACGCTAAAAAAGAGCCTGAGAAGAAAATGTCAGTCCCAGTTCGGAAAGATCTAGCAGAAAAAGGACCCAAGACTGGAAGAAAAAAGCATTAGATTTTACTTTAGGTTCTTCAAATTTATAAAAAAAATAAAATATTCCAAATACATGGCATTGATATAAATCTTATATTTTAACACATCTACTAAACGTGTATTTATAAAGAAAATAGAGACTATCGACATAATTAACCATGAACCTAACTCCTATCAATTACGTACACGCGTCAAAACAAAAACTAAGAATTGAATAAAAATTAATGAAACCAGAGCGTCACGTAGACAGCGCCTGCTTCGAAACACGGAAATAGCTGCTAATGCATGTTTAATGCAAGAAATTCCCGGCCAAAGCTGTTATTAAGCGCGGTTTGGAAAAAGCAGATAATTACTACCGCTTCTATATCAGTTAAAAATTAAATCCAAGACAGGCGGCAAAACCCCCTCGCCCGTTAAACGACACGCAACCCGACAGCCTCAAAAGCAACACCTTTTTCCAGCATCCGAATAAATTAGCGAAGCCTCATCCGAGGAGCAGCGTAATTGCAGGTCTGCGCCAAACAAAAACCCCGGCACGAACTGGGTCGCTCCGCAGCGAACAAGCGTGGCCGGCTGCCCAAATGTTAAAAATTAATAACGCAGCCGCCGACACCTAATCCCGGCGAGAGGGAATCGGATTCGGGATGCGCCCTACGTGACAATTTTGAAGCCGCCCGGCCTTTCTCTTAATGAAATCCAATCTACTTGGCCACTAAAGCTGCCACCATTCTTAAGGAGTAATGGGATATATCGATCCCCATCCCCGCCGCCCACAGGCTGCTGGGGCGGACGGGGCAGACACGCAGGATGCATCCCGAACTGTTGTCCTCGCTGTTCTATATCACACCATATTGAGAGTATTAGCGGATGTGTTCGAAGGATCTGCTCAATATTACCACTTGGCTCGGCTGGTTTGCGGCTGGAAAGGGTTGCTGCCCCCTCAATTAGTAGCAGATGGCAAAAGAAAATCGTTCTGGTGGGACAATATGATTTTGGGTAGTAACACTGGATAATTACAGAGGGGCGGGTTTAAAGAAAGCACTCTCAGATTGAATCTGAGAGGTGTAGAAGCAGCAGCTCCAAATTGTGTGTTGGATATTGCCTCTGTGTTACGACTGTTAATGTTGCTCTACTTTTATTAATCTTTGCTACCCTCGCAACTTCTAAATCTTATATTTGTTCATCCTCCTCTTTATTGACTGTTTGTGTAACAAAGTTTGCCGAGGTTATAAGCATGACATTGCTTAGTGAGTTATTTATGATGTACTAAATAGTAAAGCGGTAAAGCAATTTCAAAAGTGCAAGTAATTTACTTTTTATGATTCTAATATTGTAAGTTATTTCTTAAAGTTAAAAATTTCAGCTTACAAGTTAAAGTCATCTATATTAATATTAATCTACATTATACAATTTACGTTAAAGTTGTTATTTTTCGTAAAAAAAAACTTGCTGTTTGTATATTTATATTTGTATATTCTAATATTTAGCAAAATCAAATCAATTTATTTATATTCTCTCTCTATTGTCTGCTGGTGTTTTCCAAGCATATAATCTTCTTGAATGTTATTAGAAAAAGATATTGAAGATAAGAAAGTTATTTTTGATAGAAAACATAACCAGCTGTCTCCTCTAGTGTTCCTTACGTCAAACCCATTTTCTTTAATGTTACCTTTTTTAGTTAGAACGCCACCCGAAGGAAGTGGCAACGTCTTAGGAACTCTGCAGATAAACACCATCTAAATGTGCTGATCCGGCAGGTTAAAAACGAACTCGATCAGTTCAGAATAAACTCTTATAAACAGTATCTAGAATCGTTCGAACCTGGAGACACCAACATGTGGAAAGCCACCAAACGGATCCTAAAGCAACCCACGGTTACCCCCACACTAAAATACAATGGCCAAACAATATCGGAAGATAAGGACAAACCTAAAATATTCGCACAACATCTCGAAGCAACATTTACCACCGCATATTTTAACAATGATCCCAATCATATCAGACAGGTTGAAATGGAATCTCAAAATATTACACCCCAAGAACAAATGATAGATAACCCTATATCCCCAACAGAAATTAAAGAATGTATAAAAAAACTTAAAACCAAAAAAGCACCAGGAATCAACATGATCCCCAACATAATTCTGAAAAATCTACCGCAAAAAAGTATATGTCTACTAACAGCCATATTTAATTCCTGCTTAACATTGGGTTACTTCCCTACCGAATGGAAGCGTGCACTAATTCAAATGATTCCCAAATTAAATAAACCGCATGACAACCCTAACAACTACCGACTCATCAGCCTGCTGTCCATAATTTCTAAAGTTTTTGAAAGAACCATTCAAAGCCGATTAAACCAGTTTTTAGAAGATAATGCAGTCCTGCCCAAATTCCAATTTGGTTTTAGAAGCGCACATTCTACTGGCCATTAAATATTACGACTCACTGAGATAATTGAAAAGGGTTACAATAACAAAATGCACACGATAATGGAATTTGTAGATATGGCAAAAGTGTTTGATCGTGTATGGATAAACGGCTTATTATACAAAATGAAAAATTTGGCAATCCCTGTTTACCTATTAAACATAGTTAAATCATTTTTAACTGACAGAACGTTCCAGATAAGAATAAAAGGATATACCTCATCAATACGTAAAATCAATGCGGGAGTACCGCAGGGATCCGTACTGAGTCCCTTGTTATTCAATATTTTCATGCACGATGCTCCTACAACACCAAACTCAGACATCGCAATGTATGCCGACGATACAGCAATCATAACTCAAGACTACGACATTAACCTAGCCGAAAAAAATCTGCAACAAAGTCTGAATCATCTTAACTCATGGTTTAACAAATGGTTCATAAGAATTAATCCCAGCAAATGTGATGCCAAAATCGTTACCTTGCGTCACCCACAAGACCCACCTAACATCGTTATCAATAATGTACCTATCCCTTGGAATCCGAAAGATAGCGCGGTGAAATACCTAGGGGTCTTTCTCGACCGTAGATTAACATGGAGTTTCCACACCAATAAAAAACTGACTGAATCATACGCAAGACTGGCCATGCTCTATCCCATCATCAACAAGAAGTCAACATTGAAAATAAAATGTGGGGTTCTCATATACACGACCATCATTCGACCAATTTTTATATACGGATGCAGTGTCTGGTGCGCGACATCAAAAACTAATTTTAGCAAACTCCAAGTGTTACAAAATAAAATTATCCGTATAATAACAAATGCACAGTGGTACGCAAGAAACTCGCAGCTCCACCGAGAAACAGGAATCCTAACAGTGGAAGAATTCATAAAGAAAACAGCCCAAAAATTTTATGATAACATAAATCAATGCAGTGGTGCGATTCACTACAACTTGGGCTCTTAAAACTTACACACCAGACTTAAAAGGAAGTTACCTATTGATGTCCTAAATAGTGAGAATAACTAATTTAATTGTCAAAATCACAATGAACTACCTATTTTAGTGATATAAATGTTAAAAATCTTTTAACCTTGCCATGTAATAGCAAATGTAATGCTGATCTGACATAACCCCTATTAATAAAAAAAAAAGTTAGAACGGCAATTTTGATGTTGGGTTTTGGACTACCATAGCTACCATATCGCTCCTACACACGCTAGAATCTAAGCTTGCAAACTTTTATCAGTCATGTTGTGGCAGCCTCCAGCATTTGATTTACTCGATACCACCTATAACTAAAACGTTTTTCGATAAGAATGATATAACTTTGAAATGGAAATCTACCATGCTTAAAGGGTATGAACACTATAAACGTTAAAATTTTAGATGTTTCTTGGTCTATTGATAAAAAAATCGGCTTGATAGATTAACATCAAACTTTGTACACATCTTTAATAAAGTTAATATTACATAAAAAATATGTATATCTTTTTAATATCATATTGGCGCAATGGTCCGCCAAAAATGGTGCGTCTTGAAAAACGGTACGTCTCATAGCAAAAAACAAAAAAGATTCTTAAAATATATGTGAATGGCTATGGTTTGACGTAGGGGATTTTGAAAATATTAATTTGGAAGAAAATGGTAACCATTTGAAGAAAAGTCGAAATTTTTCTGAAATTTTTAATAGAAAATTGATTATAAAAATAAAGAGATGAAAAAAAAACGACTGTGTCGTGCCACAAAGACACGTTTTCTCTACAAAATACATTTTGAATCAAGTCGATCGAACAAAAATTGTCTCAGTTATACTGTCAACGATTTCGAGTAAACGGAATTTAAAGTTTTAGAAGAGGTAAATCAAATAAATTAATTTATTCAGCTGGTTTGCTATCCCTAGACTGTATAGCAGCTCTTGGTCGTCCATAGATTCTTGGAATGATTGCTGGGCATGCAACCTTTGCCTGACGATTTGCGTGATTAACGCGCTCTTCATCGATCTTTTGACGAAAGTCGAATTGATTTGGTCCGATGCAAATTCCTATTTCGCTTGGAACACTTAGAGTTTGAATTTTTACTTGCAACTTGAGATACATGTTTTTTGACGTATAAAGTATTGATTTATAAAAAAAATTGATTTTTTGAAAATTTTACAGTGGTCATACTCCTTAAAAAGTTATAACTGCCATTAGTAGTCATTTGTGTTTAGTATACTCTGACAATTAATCATAGTTAAATATGCGATTCAAAAATATTTGGTTACTGTCCAAAATTTATCTATGGTCCACGTAATCGCTCTTCTGTACTTGCTATTTGTCGAATCGTTGAAAAATTTGGAGAATGTATTTTACTCTTCACGATGCGAAAATACCAACAAGGTGTCGAAATGAAATAAATGTAGAGAACAATGTTGCTGTAAGAGATAGCGTTGCAGAGGATTCAAATTTAACGATTCCTCCTCGTGTTCAAGAATTAGGGCTTTCTACGAAAAGACTTGGTTTTACATCCGTATAAGATTGAGTTGACTCAAGAACTGAACCCAACAGATTATCGTAAGCGCCGCGAGCTTGCTGCTTGGGCTTTAGAGCAACATGAAATGGATCTCAAATGAAGCTTATTTCTGGTTTAGTGAATATGTTAACAACCTAAATTTTTGGAGTGAAAACAATCCTCAAGAGATGCGAAGGCTTTCGCGGACGGTGTTTTGATGCATCGTGTGGTTTTTTCTCGGGTTATAAGGCCGTGGTCGCAGTTCAGAAACTCTTGACGTTTCGTCCACAACTGTGGCGGACATCTTCAGAAGAAAATCTTCTAAACATTAAGTGTCTGTCCCGTGCGTTTCCGCTTTTATACTCGTGTGAGTGTGGTAGGGATGGTGTTGGGGGAGAGTTGTTGACGTCACCGGGATGGTAGATAACGTGATCGGGCTAGCTGCTGACGTCAATCGGGACGTTGCAGGTAATATTCTAGCATTCTCTTTCGCCGTATTGCAGTCTGTTTTTTGCCCCTTGAGAGCGATAAACCAAGACTTAGGTAGATTGAATCCGTCGTCCCTGTTAAAATTATTTTTATATTTATAAATCTCCACCGCCTCTCTGTATAATCTCGGGTAGTAATTCCAACAGTTGGATAAAACTTGTGTTTGTCCGAATTCTACCTCGTGGTCAGGATTTTCCAACGCATGATTTATCGGATTGATTAAGGTGTAGATGACGTTTATGTTCCTTTATCCTGGTAATAATCGTTCGGCCCGTAGTCCCAATGTAGACTTGCTCACATGAGCAAGGTATGCAGTATACTCCTGGTGTATCCTGTGGGTTTCTTGTATCTTTGGCTGGTCTAAACAAATCCCGTATCTTAGTGGTGGTAGTACAGATGGTTTCCACTTTGTGTTTATTGAGAAGTTTTATCCAACTGTAGGAATTACTACCCGAAATTATACAGAGAGGCGGTGGAGATTTATAAATATACAAATAATTGTAACTACCTAGGTCTTGGTTTATCGCTCTCAAGGGGCAAAAGACAGACTGCAATACGACGAAAGAGCGAGTGACGTCAGAGAATGCTAGAATATTACCTGTAACGTCCCGATTGACGTCAGCAGCTAGCCCAATCACGTTATCTACCATCCCGGTGACGTCAACTCCCCAACACCATCCCTACCACATGCGAGTATAAGGAAAATGCACGGGACAGTCACTTAATTTTTCTTCTGAAGATGTCCGCCACAGTTTTGGAAGAAACGTCAAGAGTTTCTGAACTCCGGCCACGGCCTTATAACCCGAGAATCAACCACACGATGCACCAATCCTCAAGAGATTCACGAGAAGCCCTTGCACCCGCAAAAGGCTACTTTATGATGTAGTTTATGGCATGGTGGCATTCTTTTTCCAAAACGAGATTGGAGATACAGTTACAGTGACCGTTGAGCGGTACCGATTTAACAGATTGTTTGGTTAAATTTATATGAAATTGATTTAGAGGACGTGTGGTCCCAATAAGACGGTGCCACATGTCTAACTGTTAACGCCACTTATGACGTATTGCAAGAAATATTTGGTTAAAAGATAAATTCAAGGAATGCAACTGTTAGTTGTCCTCCAAGAAGTTGTGAGTTTAACCCCTTTAGATTACATTTGAGTGGGTTATTTGAAATCTATAGTCTGCAAATAAACCACAAATCCTTGAGTTATTAATACTGAACATTGGAAGCTGCATTCATGACATTAGACCCGAGTTATTGTACAAAGTCATCGAAAATTGAGTTCATCTAATTTGGCCGTGTGTATGATGTCGAGGTGAATACTTAAATGATGTGTTATACAGAACATAATATAATATGACTATACTTCAAAATAATATAAAAAGTTTGGTTGCATCTGAAATAGTTTTTATTTTTAAATTTATATCGTTCTTATTAGAAATCATGTGACACCTAAATTGAGGAAGTGCAAAATAGAGTATTTTGTGGCTGCACTTGGCTAATAAGCGTAATTAAAAAGTGTCTAATATTTTAGAAAATTTGTAAGTTAGGTGGGTTATTATAATATCATGGTCTTCTTAATATAATAAATTTTATATTTTAGGGCTAGTACTTTTACCCAGAGCGTTTGTTTATGCTGATTTATGTAATTATAACTTTTTTAAATGTATACTTTTAGAATCCCTTAATAATTACAAGCGATTTTTATTAACTATAATTTCGTGGTAATTGCTACTAATTTGCTACCAGTGATAAGATGGAAATTTTCAGAGGGTGTGTGGACGGTCTTCGCGCTACGGAAAGACTTCAGAATAGCACGCAGCGGAGCAGCAACGGAAAGTGTTACCGAAAGTAAAGTAAACTAAGCTAATATAAAATAAATTTTGTTATAGATAAACAGAGTTGTAGAGCGCAATTCTATATTAGTAAATGCCATATGTCCTAGGTACTGTAAAGTAGAAACCTGTTTTGATCTCTTCTCTGACCATTCATCTATAATCGTCATAATGAGTACGTCGATCATTAGTAAACAAAAGAGACCTTCACTTTACAATAAACACACAAACTGGGAAGCATTCAAAGAGTATCTAACTAGTAATTTAGTTATTCAGGTATCTCTAAAGACAGAAGACAAAATAGACACGGTGGTTCAAAGATTAACGAACATCATACACCAAGCAGCCTATTACTCTACACCATCTAGTGGCGATAACTCCGTCATCATCGATAACTATCCACTACATATCAAAAATAAGCTTGCGGAAAAAGAAGTGCCAGAAATACTTGGTAACGAACTAAACATCCAGCAGATAAAAACAGATTAAATAGGTTAACACGGGAACTAAAACAAGCACTACAGGATTGGAGAAATGAAACATTCGATGATTATGTCAAAAACCTTTCCCCCTACGCACATGATGAGTACACTTTGTGGAAGGCCACTAGCAGATTCAAAAGCCCAAACTATCCTATTCCTCCATTGCGTAAAAACAACGGCTCGTGGGTAAGATCAGACGATAAAAAGGCCTAATTATTTGCAAATCATCTATCAACCATATTTCAACCTCATCCTATGGCTACTACAGCTGCAGAAGAAAGTGAAATACTAAATTACCTGCGGACTTCTTATCAACTAAGCCCACCTATTAAACCATTCTCGCCATCAAAAATAAAAAATGTGATCAAAAATCTAAAAAAATGGCAAAGCACCCGGATATGATCTCATTACCGCTAAAGTCGTGAAAGAACTACCCCACAAGGCTATAATGGCTCTCACTCAAATATGTAATGCAGTCATAAGGCTTCAATATTTTCCTATACAATGGAAGTTTGGTCAAATAATTCTTTTTCCTAAACCGGACAAACCTGCACATGAAACCATATCATACAGACCAATAACTCTATTACCTATTCTATCTAAAGCACTAGAGAAACTAATACTGAAAAGAATGCTACCTATAATTGAAAAACAAGGACTAATTCCCCAACATCAGTTCGGGTTCCGACAACAACATTCCACCACAGAACAGGTACATAGGGTGGTTGACGTTATAGAACAGGATTTCGAAGAACTACTCTGTAGGCGTTTTTCTAGATGTCAGTCAAGCATTTGATAGAGTTTGGCATCCCGGTCTACTCTAGAAAATTAAACAATCTCTGCCTCACCAATGTAACCATCTCATTAAATCCTACTTAAGTGAAAGATACTATCAAGTCAAACACGCAGAAAGCCCGTCTAACCTCCACATTATTGAAGCTGGTGTCCCCCAGGGCAGCGTCATGGGACTTGTGCTATATCTAATCTTCACAGCTGACCTTCCTCAAAAAGAACAAGTTGTTACTGCCACGTATGCGGATGATACTGCTCTATTAGTATCTGACACAAATTATGTGCAAGCATCGTCTATACTTCAAAGCTACCTCAACAATTTGCAAGAATGGCTAAACAAATGGCGCATAAAAATAAATGCGACAAAATCGACAGCCATAACATTTACGACCAAACACGGTATCACGCCTCCGCTCTACCTGAAAGGCGCTCAAATACCAACCAAGGACGAAGTGAGATATCTTGGCATACATTTGGATAAGCGGCTCACATGGAAAGTTCACATCACTAAGAAGAGAAATGAATTAATCTCAAAATTAAAAAAATGAACTGACTCCTAGGACGAAGATCTAAATTATCAATAAACAACAAAGTGTTAGTGTATAAAACAGTGATAATTCCAGTTTGGGTCTACGGGATTGAACTGTGGGGATGCTCAAAACACTCAAATATTGCAATCTTACAGAGATTTCAAAATAAAACTCTGCGCACTATAGCCAATGCAGAATGGTTCATCTCAAACCTTACCCTGCACAACGACCTAAAGATAGCATGGATTAGAGATGAAATCGATAGATATAAAACTGACTATGTTACCAGAATTCATTCTCACCCAAATGTGCTAGCACTCAACCTATTAGATAACACAAATGTAATTAGAAGATTAAATAGATGTAAGATTTTAGACTAAGATAACTAGCATTAAGCAGCATGCGGGGCCCGCCGCTGGGCGGTTTCCCCCTACATGTCATATATAGTCTTAGATCACATTTGCTTGTTAGCTCCTAGGCTAGTTGTAAATCGGCAATAATGTTAATAAAAAAAATAAATTAAAAAATTAGTAAATATCTGTATTAGTGTATAGGGTGTCCCAGATAGATGGTACTTGTGGGTTACACTTATTAACTTTCTACAGCAGAGCTTATAGTAGAAAGTTAATGAGATTATCATCCTGTCTGTCTTTCTGTGTGTCTGGAGGCACTATAATTTCCGTTCTATCCAACGGATTCACTTCAAACTTAGCATACACACATCTCAGGTCAGTACCTTTCACGGGATTGATTTTCAGCCAAATCGGTTAACGGCAACCGTAATGACCGTTACGATTTCGCACCGCTGTAAAAAGTTTCCTTTACTGTATTACACAGTTCTTGTTTCTTTAAAAATTAGAAAAAACTAATTAAACATCTACGGTACCATTTTTAGAAAGAAATCTATTGGCACAAATCTCATTCCAATATCCCTAACTGTTTTGAAGACACAAGCCATAAATAACTTAGTTTATGAATATTTTTAAAACTGTAAGAACATTTTTGACGCAGATTTTTACCAGAATTCCGAAACTGTTAAAATTATTTTTTTATCTCTAAAAAATTTTGATATGAGTCAAACTTGTATTTTTTAAATAGGAATCGTAGTTGACTATGCCTCAAAAAATATCCCTATTTTTTGAGCTTTACAAAAATATATAGCTTGTTACCTTTATTTTTAACATTGTGACATTTATAACCGTTTTATTAATATTCTTAAATACTTTATAAATTTTTCCCGTAGCAGGAAAAGGCCGCAAATTCATACTTAAATTTATATCCTATAAAGCGGAAACTAAATATTAAAATATTCACACGACTTGTAAATAACTCGAAAACCTTTGAATAATTTCCAAGGATAGAAAATTATAATAAGTAAATAACTTTTAAATGACTTTTCCGACTTTGGCCAATCGTCTCCTGCCAATTCGCAAACTGGCGATATAAAGAATGATACCTTTTTCTTACTTAACCATTGCCTATAATAAAAATAACTTCTTCCGTTCAAAATAATACTTTCACTTTCGCATACTATGAGCAGAATTATTCATATACTATATAAGAGATGATGTCCAATATTTACTTGTCATATAGAAATATCTTATTACCACACACCATCGGTCATGTAATACTTCTAAACCAACAAAAATTTTTCGACCTAGTGCATTTCTGGCCAAACTTTTATGTTTAATTCTATAAATAATAAAGCTGAGCATACAAAGGATCAGTATCTTTCATGGCTCTCCTTGGAGAGTAAGCAGATTCATGCCTAAGAGCTAAATTCTCTTGAGAATGGCATCCAAGAAAATGCCAAAGTATCGAGAATTATCTTAAAAACGATGCAGTTTAACCCGACAAACAAATTGTGAACGACAGAGGTTTTAAGGTTTGAAATCATAGAAAAACTATAGTAAAATTTTCTGGATGTCTTGATACGAAAGCTTTTAGTAGTAACAGATTAAAACATTGCAGATGGCGACAATAATTATACACTTTTTAAAATTTATTTATAACCAGTTCAGCAACCACATTACTACACATGGTTTGGGTAAAGAGAACACATTTTATATTATTGAATATGCACATAGTCAATTAGATGAGTAGTAGCTTAAGATAATTGATTATAATTAATATTAGATGAACTAAAAGAAACATTAATCGCTAAAAGCTGTTTAGGTCTTGTGAAATTCTCCGTTTCCATCTGGTATAAATTCTTCTTCGACATATGTTGTAGAGCACTGCTTCAGGATATTGATGTAATTTGAGCATAAATTTCCTGGTTAGCGTCTTAAGAAAATCCGATGTTCGTTCAATGCGTAGTTCGTTGTGCATCTGATTATTTCTGACAAACCATTGTCATTTAATATTATTCTCAGCACTTTTTTGAAACATTTGAATTTTGTTAAATTGTGTTTTTGGCGGGTTGCTCCAAATCGGACAGCAGTAGCTAAGCAGAGGTCGAAGAATAGATTTATAGATCAAGAGGGAAGATTCTACCTTTAATGGAGATTTTTTGTTTAAAGTTGGGTACAACATGGCTAAGGAGCATGACCTTGACTTAATACAATAGCCCCATTTTAATTTAAAATATAATTATAAATATCTTACTACTGAATCTTTCGGGTTCCATTGAATATTAGTTTAATTTATTTGCAATAGTGACGGATTCCTGATTCTTTAAAATATTTTACATTCGCACTTAGATGAATATATTTTAATACGCCATTTATTAAACCATTAACATAACCCATTTACTGTTTCCTACAAATCGTATATCGCTATTTGCAGATTTTCATGTTGGAAAGCGACAGCGGTATCATTAGCAAACATTGTCTAGATTCTGAGGTTTTGGAATATCATGTAATGGGTTGGCGAATAAGTTCGTTCGGTTTTATTTAAACAAAAAAACAATAATTTTTACAATAGATTAATCAATAATGTATTCTCCGTTACTGTTTTAAGACCTGTTCCCACTTCTCGACCAATTTGTTGATACCGTTCCGCCAAAAATCGCCCGATCTGGTGTCGAAGAAGTTGTTGAGCCAGTTTTTGAGGTCCTCTTCGTTGTTCAAGGTAACTCCCCTCATATGGTTCGACAGGGAGCAGAAAAGATGGTAATCTGTTGGCGCAAGGTCCGGAAAATACGGTGGATGCTGAAGACTTGTGCAACGTGGGGCCTGGCGTTATCGTGGAGCAGGATGACTTGGCCTTTTCAGTCGAATAGCTTCATTCACGCGGTGTAGCTGGGCAATGTAAAGCTCCTTGTTGACCGTGGCGTTCTTTTCGAGCATTTCCCAGTGCACCATGCCTTCCCAGTCCCACCATACGCAGATTATAGTCTTCTTTGGGTGGAGATCCTGCTTTACTCTCGGCTTCGGGGTTTCTCCTGGAGCCACCCACTCATTTCTTTGCTTCATATTGACATATAAGCACCATTTCTCATCTCCCGTGACGATTTGATACAAGAAACGTTGTTTGTGGCCACGTGTCGCTCGATGGCGGGCCAGATGTTGCGAAGCAATTTGAAGGCGATTTTCTTTGTTGTTTTCTGTAAGGTCGTGAGGTACCCAAGCTCCCAATTTTTCGGCAAATCCCATTGAATGAAGATGGTTGAGTATGGTCTGATGATCGCAGTTCATTTTTTCCGCCAATTCGCGACTTGCTTGGCGACCGTCCTCTTTCAAAAGTGCCTTGAGACGCTCTTCATCGAATTCTGAAGGTCTTCCACTACGGGGCGTATCATCCAGGTCAAAGTCGCCATTTTTGAACTTCGCAGACCATTTTTGTGCTGCACGCTCGCCTTTAACATCTTTTCGGTACACACTGCATATGTCCCGAGCGGCTTCGGCAGCTTTTTGTCCTCGATGAATGGCGAAGAAAAGCAGATGTCGAAAATGCTGATTTTTGCCTCCTGGATATTCCATTTCTGTGCCTGAAAAGTGATGAAAAATTAAATTATTCAAAAAAACAAATAACACAGTTTTGTAGAGCAGAAAAAGATCTTTCTAATAAATACTAACATTTTGCCAAACAAATCGTTGTAAAACAAAAGAATAAATAAAACCGAACGAACTTATTCGCCGACCTATTACATAAATGTTGAATAGTGTAAGAGCCTAGAATACTCCCTTGTGGGACTCACGCATTATATTTCTTACATTAGAGACCGTTAAGTCTTACTTAGTCTTTAGTCTTAGAATGATCGATTGTGAAGAAAATATGATATTATTTTAATTAAATATGTTGGAATATTAATCTGAAGAAGTTTGTGTAAAAGTATCGAAAGCCTGCTGAAGATCTAAAAAAGTGACTGTGGTATACTCTTTGGAATGATTTTCCTTCTTTGTAGCTTATATTAAGCCTAAAAGTTGATGTCTTGTAATATATTTTTCTTTAAATCCAAACTGAAGTGTGGGGATTCCTGTAAGCGTTTGTTAACGATTTTTTTAATTAATTTAGGTAACGTTGAAAACAAGCTTACGGAGTGATAATTTTTTGGTTTTGTTTGAGTTTTTCCTGGTTTGGAAAATAGCAGTACATGTGCGTGCTTCCATTTTGCCAAGCTATGTCATATTCTCAAAAAGGCATTGAAAATCGTTGGAAGGTAAACTAACGCTTTACGTGATAAGTTTTTTAGTATAATATTTGGGATTAAATCAGCACTGGGAGATTTTCGTATTTGTAGTTCGTTTAATTTAGTTTTTACGTTGTTAGGTCATGTCGGGTTTATTAGGTCTGAGTTTAGTGGCATAAAATTGTCAGAGAATTTTCAATTTTCTCTACAAATTATTGGTCAGCGCTTTGTGCAAAATTTAGGTTTTCTTCGATCTGTTCAGCTAGGATAATAGATTTTTCTTGATCCGTTATATATATTTGGTTATTTTTGTTAGTGGTGGAATAACTCTCTTTTGCTTGCCATAAGCTGTTGGATGTATTCCTGATATGTATTTATTCTGTGGTTGTCCAGTTGCCACTTAAGTTGACGATGCAGGAGATTTAGTAGAATTTTTAATTGTGGTTCCCGTGTGTTTTACCCTGCTCGGCAAATCCGGTTTTTATATTTTATTAAATTTAATATTGCTATTGGCGGATGTATGGGTTCTGAGGTTCGAGGTCTTTTTGGGACAACTGTGGCTTTGCAGACACAATACTTTATGTTATTAGTATAATTTTCGATCGGAATATAAATGTCTTCTGAATTATTAATTCTTGTTTGTACATTTAATTTTTGCTTAAGCTACTGTCAAAAAGTCCACCCATAAGTTTTGGAATAGTTGGGTAATATTAAGACTTCTGCGAAAAGATATTAGTACCGATAAACAATCAGAGTCCATTTCCGTTAAGACCTGGTGGTATATCGGTTTAGTGAGGATTATATCCAATATATCAGATTGCCTATTTTGATGGTAACAAAAGTACGTGTGTATTCGTTTGGAACTGCTATTTGTATCGCATGTATTGTAGAATAGACACGTAATCTTACTATTTGGGTTATTTACTCGACAACCCGATAGGGTACTTTTACTATTTAAATCTTTAGGAGTAGAGTACGCTTGTTATTGTCGAATATGCTAATAGGATTTTGCAAAGCTAACCTTCGTATTGGTTGTTTATACGCGGCTATTATTTTTAATTGTATAGCAATTGCAGTAGTTTGTATGCTCGTTAGAATTGGGTCAGATAATTGAAAGTGCGTAAATTTTTGTTTGACTATGATAGCAACACTCCAGGCTATTGCTACAGCTCTATCTTTTCCATAAATTAGATAGTCTGGTAATTTAAATGTTTTTTTTGGCTGCCGCCATTAGCTCAGTGGTCAAAATATTCGTTCCTTTGACATCGAGCCGGCGCAGGCGAGTTTGAGTCTCGCTCAACCCATGGATGTATGTGATTGTTCTATTATTTATAAAGTGCATGGTTAGGCACAACAAACCCTTGAAATTTCAGTGCCATTAGGTCCAAAAAAAATTAAATGTTTTGTTTTAGATTAAATGTGTTTTCGTTATGCAAGCTACATCTACATTATAGCTACACAAAAAGTTTATAAATTCGAAACCTTGTTTTTTCATTCCGCTGGTATTTCAGTTCGAAACTGTTATATTATTTATGGTATAAGATAATACTAGTAGACTAAATATTTTTTATATAAATTTACGTTCACTAGTTTTATGTTAAACCTGAAAGGAATGAGCTGAGATTCAGATAATTGTTCCTTGTATGTACATATGGAGATCAGCTGTTGCAGTGCCTATTTTTTTCTACACCAAAAAAATCAAAGAGCTGCTCTGACATCCACAGCGATAAATGCACATGCTTTATTGAAATCTGTTTTACAATAACTTTTTAAAGTATTCTACTCGAACTTAAATTTCACAACATACAATAGCCAATAATAAGTTTATAAACCTTTTTTCTACACGAGCCGCGTTTTTTGTACCTCGTAAATTCTCTAGAGAGAATTCTGCAGTAAAATATGTATCTTTAAGAATTAGATTTGCAACAGATATTATGAATTGCGGTTCTCTTGAATATTCTGAGAAGAGAATTGGCACTTGTGTAATTGCATTTAAACTGTTAAATTCTTTTTAAATAAAGACGTTGTAAATGAAACTGGCAAACTGCAAAAACATTGCAAATGTGCAAATCGGGACGTACAATTAACTGCACGCGTATCGATTCAGGTTGAGAGATGCTTATGGAAATATAGGAATAAAAAGATTTAAAAGGTCAAAATCATATCGTTGTAAACATTTTTATTTGAGAAGTGGTATCCTAGGAAAAAACTAATATTTGACCAAATGTAAGTTTTTAGAGGTCCATAATACATTTTTGGCTGTAATTTACTGAAATTCAACTGTAAATCTTAGCTTGGCAGTACCTTTTTGTGTATAAGCAACTATCACAGATTTATTGCACGGTCACTTAACACATCTCGTAGAATCTCTCACAAAATATGGTAGTATAAAAGAGCTTTAAAAGTTGTTTAATGCTTTGAGGGTACTTGTTTCAGTAAAAAAAAACATGAAAGAAATAAAGCATGTGGCGATACTAAACTTTGAATGTGGTTATTACAACCATTAAACTTCATTTGCAAGGTTGAAACGTAACAAATCTGTCCGTTTCGGTTACCTCTACATGCAAGTGAAAACAGCATCAAACTAGTTATGATATGAAGCTTTTACGGCGAACGAGCAGAACAGCGGCATTTTTAGCAAAACTGATACATGCATACGTGTGCGCACTGAAATGAGCACGCCATTCAATTAATGGTGTTACGTGCCTACTTGTAGCTTCCTACGGATGGCTGAAGTGAAGGTTCGTACCCTGACAGCAGTCGGTGCACAAGAGAAGGTTAATTGAAGCCAAACACAATTACAGTTTTTCCCGGCGCAGTTTTTAATCGCTTTGACATTAATTAGTTCCGAGCAATAAATAAAAGAGCGGCAATTTGCAAATCATTTTCGTTCTCCTTGTTTTTGTTTTGACAGCGAATTAATTTAAGAACTCCACGGCGGCGCAGTTACTTTAAATTCAGCTACGGTTAATTTATTCATTCGCAGGCGAGTATTTGTTTCTCGGGAGTTCATTATTAGAAGCTCATAAATTAATTCCGGCGATTAATTTATTAACGCAGCGGCCGCGAACCCCGGCCGCGGGCCTTATTTAGGCACTCTGGCAGGGCCGCTCTCCCTCGGCTTGCTCTTATTGCCGGACCGGCCCTTCTCACCAAAGACTGGAGCGAATGGATGCGGCAATTTGTTGCCGCTTCAGCGTTGCGCTTAATGGACGTTTACGAATTGATCGTTATGAAAAACTCGGCCGTTACCTGCTGTCCAGGCTTGTGGATGTTGCAGATGGTCTGAACGGATCTGTACTAATGCACATGACGCATGGTCTTCAGAAATACCTACAGTTTAAGTTATTCGAATTATTATTACCAAAAATTCGCTTTTTAGAGACGTCCAAGTTTGGACTATTGTCGATCACTGCAACTATTACTATAATACATATTCTAGTTGTTAGTCCTCTATTACAATATTTAAATAAATGGGGTATTTTAATTATTCCAACTATTCGAATACGAAAACCAACCCCATTAAAAAATTTATACCTGCTTTGGTACATAGAAAGTAAATTATAAATGTTTTGGTGTTTACCCCTTCTAAAGTTTAATGTTTGCCATTTATTTTATATATGCCATATATTTCCATCCTCAATATATAGCCACACCAGTATAGTTGTTTCTTTTCTATCTTCTTTGTAACCGGTTTTTGATCTATTATATGTTCGTTTCTCTCTCTCTGTTAAACTTGGTCTTTCCAGTTATTTTTCTAAAGTATTTCATTTTCGCGACAATTATTTTACTTTCATATTTTTCTTGCATAACCCATGTTTCAGATGCAAATGTCATTGTAGGTAAGACTATCGTGTTATAGACCCGTAGCTTCGTTTTTCTATCTATTTCCCGTTTCCCGAAGAGATTTTTATTTAATGCGTAGTAGATCTTTCTGCTTCTATTAGTTCTTTTGGTTATATCTAGGTCTAGTTTACCGTCGTCTGATTTTCTGCCTAAGTACTCATATGCATTTCTATTCTTCTTTCTTCTTCTCGTGCCTTATCGTTAATGATCATCATTTTACATTTATCCGTGTTAACCTCCATTCCCAGTTTACCTATCTCTTCAGACCATATTTTCGTTCGTAATCTGTTATATCCTATCATCGTTTGTTGTTGTATGGATTCCATTCGGGTGTTTCTTAATAACCTGTCCATCACGACTATGAACAGAAGGGGACTGGAGCTGTCTCTTTGTTTTATTCCTAGTTCCATTTTAAATATTGTTGATTCCTCTCCATTTATCTTGATCACTCCCTTTACGTCATTATATATACTCTTCATTACTCGTATCAACTTTTCTTGAACTTCTAACTGCTCGAGGCATCTCCATATTATCTTTCTGTGTATTATATCAAAAGCTGCTTTTATGTCTATGAAAATTACAAACAGTTCTTCTCCTTTTTTTTCTATCAAATTTGTTAGTACGTAGATATTGTCATTAATCTGTCTTCCCGTCCTGTAAGCCTCTTGTTCATCTACTAGTTTGCTATCAATTATTTTCCTTAATCTTTTTTCTATTACTTTTGCATATAATTTAAAACAGGTAGAGGATAGGCAGATGGCCCCGTAATTCTCACAAAGTTTGAAGTCTTCCTTCTTGTGTATCGGGATTATAATATTTTCTTGCCAATTCTTTGGGATTTCTTCTGTTTGCCTCATTGATTATTGTTAAAATCCATTCCTTTCCTTTGTCCCCCAAACACTTTATCATCTCTGTTTTTTATTACTTCTTCCAGTTCTTCTATTTCTATTTTCTTCACCGATTCTTCCCCTTCTTCTTCATCTGTTCTTTCATTGCTATCTGATTCGTTCTGTCTTTTTGCTTCATCCAGACTATTCTGATCTTCAAATTTGTTTGTGTAGTAGTCTGCCCAGATTTCTAATATGTCATGTAAAATTCGTTATCATTTATTTATTCATTCATTTATTGTTTACAAGACAATTTATCTGTTACATATGGTGATTGAAATTAAAGTTCAGAATGCTGTTCCTGAATAAAACACAAAATACTGGAGAGGACAAACTTACCAGTTACGTATGAAATATGATGTCGATCAAATATCCTCTACGCCTCCGCTAACATGCGACCATTCTTTTAGAGAAATTTTTTACAATGGTCTCATAAATGTGGCTCTATTGTATCAATTACATATCTGATATTCTTTTTTAGTCCTAGAATGATAACAGAGCTTTCCTTCAAATAACTCTAGAAGAGAAAATTTAATGAGATTAGATCGCCCCTGCTAGGTAACACAACCAAGAATTTGTAGTGGAGTGAGTGTTTCACTTGCTGTGTGACTCTATCTTGTTGGAACCACATGTCATTTAAGATTCATTGAAGAAAAAGTTTAGCATCTCCCGACAGATGAGAATAACAGTGTTGTCAACTTTATCCTCAAAAAATATGAATAAGTTATTACGCTTCACGTCAATCTCAAGGTTTTATAGGTCAGAGACGAAATTAGAAGATATGGAACCAACTAAGTAAACAGACTACAGAGTCATCCCCTAGTGTGTTAATGACAAATCTTCTAGAAGATGGAAATCCCACTCGACGTTTAAATAGACAAAAAACACTAGATCTTACTAATTCTTCTTCTTCTCGTTGTATCCTCTTATCAGAAGAATTGTGATCATCATGGCTATTATTCAGTATATTTTTGACGATGTTTTTTTACTTTGGTCGGTTCTGGGCCTCGTTGCTAATTTGTTGTATTGGCTTTCCTATTGCCGTTTTCACTAGCTATCTCTTCGGTGATCTTTATCATGGCCTGGTGACTTTAGGCGTCCTTTTACCACTAGTTTTTCAGGGCTGTTGTTGTTACGTCTTAATATATGGTAGTAGAATTTTAGGATTTGTCTGTACACTATATTAAAGAGGCGATTATTTATATTGAGTTCTTTCACATGGGTTCTCCTTGCTGTTCAGCGTTTCCAACACCAAATCTGAAAAGCGTCAATTCTTTTGCGTTCTTCTTCTTTTACTGCCCATGAATTGGCTCCATACAATAATATGGGGAAAATTAGAGTTTTTACCAATAATACTTATGTATTGCTTATTATTTGTCCGTTTTTCGCAGTTTTGTAACTTAGTCGTAGCGTTTTTCTTTATTTAGATTCGACTAATTATTTGCGCTGAGCAGTCTCCCATGTTATTGACAAGTATTCCCAAGTATATGCCTGTTATTGTTCGCTCTATCGACAATGAGTACTTTTGTTTTTGCTTTATTTAAGTTTAAACCATATTTTGCACTGTCGCGTTGTAATTTCAAAAGAAATTCCATTATCCCATCTTTTGTGGAAGCGAGAACAGCAGTGTCATCGGCATATCGGAGGTTGGTTATTGGTTCGTCGTTGTATTGAATCCTCCAATTGTGTTATGCATTACTTCTATCATATATGTTAAATAGTTGCAGAGACAGGATTGATCCACGTGGAACACACTTTTTTATGTAAATCCCTTTGACTTCTGATTGTCAATTTTTATTACACTGTATCCATTGTTATATGGCTCTTAAATTAGTGTGATACTCCCATTTTCTTAAGAATGTCCCATTTTACGTTATCAAAAGCCTCATGATAGTTTACAAAACTAACAAACAGGCTTAGGTTAAGGATGTGGCCTCTGGTACCTTGCCTTTTACAAATCCTGTCTGTTCTCTTGCGATCTGCTGTTTTGAATACGCTTTTAATCTTTCATTCACTATATGTAGTAGGATCTCACCTGATATACGGTATCACCGCAATTATTCTGTAGTTGTCACATTTGTCTTTTGGTTTTTTTTTGTGTATGTGTATAAAGAATGAGTTGCACCAATCTTTTAGCCAGATTCCCGCGTTTCATATGGCTTGGAATAGCATATATATTAAATAAACTCCCACGTCGCCTACAGCTTAAATCACTTTTACACTAATTTCATCGTTGGCAGTTGCTTTTTCAGTCTTTAGTGGTTTGATAGCCTCATCAATTTCTTCTTGCATGATGTAAGATTCTTTCTCCTCTATTCCTTGACTGCGGCTTCTTTTTAGGTGGCACGTAGTCGTTAAATAGTCTATCACAGTATTTCCTTCATTCATCTAGAATCTCTGTAACGTTAGTAATTTTTTCGTTTTGTTCGTTTAAAAGATTCCAGTTTTGCGGCTATTTTTTTTTAGTCAACATAGCGTTGCATAGTTCCTTGTAGTAATTATTTTTATTGATTCTGCTAGAGCGTTGAATGACTTTTTTTATCTACTAATACAGCTCTTGTTTCTGGGTCTTGTGTGTTCGTGTTTTTAAGTTTTTTTAAGTATATTTAATGACATCCATGGTTGTTTAAAATTAGTGGATCTTGGTGTTGTTTTGTTTCTATGGCTTTGATGATTCCATTTTTCAGTTTTTGCCACATTTTGTTTATATCTTCATTGTTTAGTTGTTCTTTTAATAATGTGTCGGTTAATGCAGTTGGAAATGCTGGAAGTGCCATTTACGATGTTTGCGTTATTTTCAGCAAAGTATACTATATTTTTACTGGTAATAGTAAAATGCCCGTTGTTACGCCAATGTGTTTCTAAGATTTCAACAATTTTGATATTTAGTCTCATCGTTTTCTTATCTACGATGTTTAGTTTGCCCGTTAATAACAAACCTTTTGTGTTCCATGTTACTATTTTTTTCTCATATACACAGTTTGTCTCATTATTGTATTGTTTTCAACTGAAATCCAAGGTAGGCTTCTAGTTCCTTCCTTGGATTGGTTGGGGTGGAAATGGTACGAACAAAAGAGGTGGGACTTGCTTCCCTCAGGAAATCAAGAACTCGCGTGGGCAAGGCGCGCTAGGGTCGTGTAGTACCCGCTACTCATTACTAATTAGCGGTTAGTAACTATAGGAGATCGCGCTGGGCGACATTCTCTTCTCATGTTATTATAGTACTACAAACTATCACATTTGCTTGTTAGTCTTAGGACTACTTGTAAACAAAGCAGTCAATAAAAAAATTATTACTCCAACTATAATGCACAGCAAACAATGCACTTGGATTTTCACTACTCCATATGCGACAATTTTGATGATTCACAAAGCTATCTGTAGAAAAATAAGCTTCAGCTCTCAATATGAGTTTTTCTTTGCAAAAATTAGCATCAACTGTTATGTACTGTAGAAGCTAATTTTTGGCAGACTTTACCATGCGTTTAGATACTAAGTGTACAAATGGAAACTTTCAACGTTCACATAACGCAAACTGCGCGCGATTCAAATCATAAAATTTATTTTGGATCATCTCGTGTAATTCTAATTTTATTTTATTTTAATTTTTCTTTAGCTTATAGAATATATACTTTCGACGATCTTAATAAATGTGTGAATTATTTTAGCATCTATGCGTTCTTGTCGATTTGCTATATTAGCAATTCAAATTTGACCTCTTACTGACAGTTATTGGTGAACATCGTTCTCTTTAAAGCTTGTTGAAAGCCTACTCCATACTATTGTGTGCTTTCCTTGTAATTTTATTTAATTTTTTTATTGGTTTGGTTTATGTCATATGTATTTTACATTTGCTTTATCCATTAAACATTTTTTGCAAGTTTACTTATTTACAATCATAATAATATCACACCATAAAAAATTGTATGCTTCTATTTGTTAGAGTAAGTAAGCCCATTTTAGTATTTTTTAAGTGTATTAGTCCTTCCCGCACCTTAAAGTTCATAGAAAAGGTTTTGGTATCGTAATTTAATTAGTAAGATTTTAAGATTATTTTGGTTAATCTAATTAACTCGTTTGTGTTTTATAGTTTTCTAAGTGTCTTGTACTATTATTTCTAACTGCTGAATTATATACCACCTTGAAACCAGTAACTGATATGTATAACTTCAATTTCTCTTCAATTTTTAGATGTAATTAGTTTCATTATCATTATCTTCATATAGTTTTTCTCCTTTTGCATGCAACTTGATTGTACATTTAGAATTTGTCATATCTTTGTAGACTGAAAAATAAAGGATAAAGCTGGCTTACATAAATTGTATCTCTTCATGATTATTTTTAAAAAACTATCATACATATATAAGTAAGTACTCTTATTCTCCGTCGTTTGCTGAATTTTCTATATCAACTTTATTCGCTGATACTCGGAACAAAAAAAAATTACCAAATCGTTCTCCACCAAAGAGTTTTTTCTACCCGAGCCTCTTTTTCTTAGAACCTTGCCTTCCATGATAAGGGACATCGCACTCTATCTTGCTTGCGCTATTTTATTGTTTATTGGTTTGAATACTGTAACTATACCTTCATTAGTAATATTTTTGCGGAATTATATATGCAGATGCATATTTTATATGGCTTTTGCTTGCAACAATAGCTAAATAATATAAAAATTAGTCTTCGAATACAAGTTGCGTGATAGCCCATGTCTCAATTAAGTCATAAAATTAATAAGGCTAAACGAATGTGTTTTTGCACGATATGTACTTCGAAGGAGGGAAATTAACTCCAAAGTGCTACTTTTGAACTGCAGGTTTTGGTATTTCGCATAAAAATATTTGTAAAACACTGTATATTTACTTATAATAAAATTTTAAAAAACGTGGGTAATCAAATAAGACCATTGAGAAACTATAAATGTTCTAAAAACTAGAATAGTTTTAGGAGATATATCTCGCTCATAATTTAAAAAATTACGCAAAATAATTCATAATGTTATGAATAACATATATAACATATACAGCAATTACTGTAAATTTAATATTATGTTTGTACAACAGGTCATTTTTCTACACACAGAACATAAAGAATCTAAAACAGTATCTAAATTAGCCATAAGAGTGTGCACGTGATTAGGGAGGACATCCGTATTCGAATACCAATATTCAGATTACTCAAATATTTATTTTATTTAAATATAGCTCTCTCTAATTTTAAATGAATTTTATGAAGCAAATGGTGATCAGAGAGTGAAAGATGTGGTTTCGTTAGACGCATATAGTAGGGAAGTTGTGTGTTGCTCTTTAGGAGCTAGCGTGTCACGGGCGAATAAAAAAAGTTTTGGTGTCGGAGTGTACATTTGGAATAATGACTGGTACGGCCGCACAACGTTTTTTACGGATTCCCCTTCACTTGCATCACAAGCCTCCATTTCTACCGAAAATTAATTTAGTTAAGGTAAGGAACTTTATAAGTACTTTGTAGTGAGAAAAGGAGGAGAAATACCTCAAAGTGCACGGGCGCCGGAATAGCGATAATATAAGAAGTTTCACTTTGCAGTTTCCGAGACGCAAACTTATACAGTCGTGCTGTAAGATAAATTTTTCACCAAGATTTTACAAAATCGACTGGAAACATCTTGTAAAGCAGTTGTTTCCTTTACCGACCAAGTGCATTTTAACTTGCCGGGAGCCTTTGTTATCAAAGTGATAGTAACCCTCAGGATATTTTTGAAAAACCTCTTCATAGTAAACGTGTCATTATTTGATGTGCGGTATGTAGGGCTGGACTCGGTCACTTTTTTTCGAGGAGGAAGTTTGATGTATTACTGTGATTTACAATCAACGCGTGGAAATGACTCAATAGTTCTTTACACCGAATTTAAGACATTTCAACTAAAAATCGTTTAATTCTAACAGAATGGAGTCACAGCCCACACAGCATGGGTTTTGTTCCAAGTTCTGCGTGAGATGTTCTGTGACTTCTTTCCACATTAAGCCAAACATTACTGGAGGTTCATCTAAGCCTCTAAGGCCCCAGAAGCCCCTCCAGGCTTCAAGATTTTAAGCTCTCTCATGCAATATGTCAGGAAATCTGTTCTATTTCTCACCACATTGGAAAAAGTACTGAAGGACTTCAGAGTACTATTTTAACAATGTATCGCAAATGTAATACATGGATTTACTGATATCTTCTTTGAGACATATTGAAACAAAACTTCTAGGTGGTTTTATCCTGTGAAATAGGTTCTGTATACAGCCTACAGTTTTTTATCTACTTAACCTGAAAAAGAAATAGGGAGTCGCATTCACAATTCATGACATTTATAAATTTATTTTTTGTACTATAATAATTGAAAAAATTTAATTGTTCTGCAATAACAAGATGATTATACAAAACTAACTAGTGCAAATCTTGCTACGTATCGAGATATCGCTCTTATGTACAAAACGAAACATGGAAATGCGACTACAAAGAAGTTTCGTTACGTTCAAACCTCAAACGCCTTTATGTTATTTACTACTACTGTAAGCTATAATACCAAATATTGTGCTGACGAGTTGCCGTTGCTTTTACTGTAAAATTGTTGCAACTGGAGTTTAAAAAATGGCATTCTTGTTGTATTTCCCTCTTTTATTAGTTTTATTCGAAATTTCTTTGACTTTGGATTCCTTTTCTATCGTTAGAATTACCTGTTGTAGAAGTTTTTTCACAGTGTGGTATTAGGATGCTATTTTTGGAAAAGTTGCCGGTTATCATTTAGAAATTAAAATAATACATATATTTATTTAGATATGTATAACTGGGGGGTAAGGGGTGGCGCCAACATCTAGACACCCAAATGCCAACCTCACCTACACGTGGTACCCCCTGTTAGATAACAGACGAGGCTCTGGCGACCCAGCATCGGGGGGTATAACCTGATACCAGTTGTCCCGAGGTAACGGGGCCCTTGTGGCTGGGCTAATCATCCGCACAAGGTAAACAGATTCAGAGAACAAACAATCGCCTCGGAGATATGTATAACTGTAATTTAAATATTGTACAAAATAAGGTGGCTGCAAATATAATCATGGCTTTAAAATGTTTCAAGAACTCAACAATTGTTTAAATCTTTAGAATCAATCTCAATCCTTCATAATTAGAAAATGTGATATAGAAGTCTATTACGAATAACTTTTAGCACGATATAATAGGTAGGTAAACAACTTTACATCTCACTTAAGCATTTTAAGTTTATACCTATTAACAACTTAAATAGTACTGTACCTTAGATATTTTGCTTTGTACTTCCTAAACAGTTTAACAAATAATAATTACCGGTTTTTTTGCAGCAATTCGTCTTTACAATATAACTGAATGATAAATGGCCAATTTATTTGTAAAGTACATTAGAGTTAAGCAACATAAGCTTTGTTTATAACATCGCAATTGATGAGTTGATACAAAAGTATTGGATATTGGCAAAAAATCAGAAAACATGTCTTAGAATGAGTATGCTATTTATACGTAATTACCGTACTCTGGGATCTTTAATAGTAGTCCATGTTTCTTGGTTGGGAGCAATGTATTGAATGCTTATAAATTTTTGAGTCAAAATCATATTTATATAAAAGTTGAGAATGTCTTCTGTATTATTTATTTTATTTTAAATATAAATCTATCTGATACGCTTGTTTACAATGTTAAGCTATTTTAACAATATAATGTGCTTGAAGATAAATTTGAGATTTTAAGTGAATTAAAGTTATCTTTAAAAACATATTGCTGTCAAAGCTGTACGTTTGCATTAGTTGTTGAGCAGTTTAATAAAATACAACTCATTTGTATTTATAGTTTCTTTACATAAAATAACTATTAATTTTCTTGGTCAACAATTACAAACATTTTGGACCAAATGGCATTTTAGGGCAAGGCACTGAGTATGCATGGATATTGTCGCTTACTATGTTAAGCATTTTCTTTTTTTAAATTTAAGTGAATAGAAATTAAGAACACGAAATTAAGGAAACAAGTAAAAGTTACATAAAGTTAATTTGTGTAAATTAAATTGACTTGCATCACTGCAGGATTGTTGCCTTAGTATTATGGTTATTTACGTTCTTTTAGGTTTCTAAATCATACTATGAGTTCTGTGATTTCTACAGTTTAAATTGTTTCTTGAAAAAATATAGGCTTTATTTAATGACTATGTAAGGCAACTAAAAGTATCTGTTTAATTATTTAATTAACAACAGCATCTATTCTTTATATTTATCACACTATGGACTGCTTTAATAAAGAGCCACCCTTCAGATGTAAAATAATAATTTACAATAAGATGCAAACTGAAATAGACATTGTTCCAAAAATAGTATTGACTGTTGTAGAGATAGCACAATTATTTTTTTATATACAAACATATATTTCTAATAAATTAATAAAACTTGTTTTCAGCTTTTTATGAATCGTTGTATTGTACTTTTTACAGACTCATTCACTGTTTTGTGAGCACTGCGTCATAAAAAGCTGTTGTTCTAACAACAAATGTAATGCTTTAAGTTATTAAAATTGTCGAAAGATTGCTTGTGACATCTTCTGAAGAAAAGAGTATTCCTGGTTCTAAGACCGTGTTGATGTAAATTGGACTACTAAAGTTGCCTCAACTCTCAAACGATTCTATGCGATTTGTGCGTCCACAGATGCGTTTCTATTGTCTATCTTAACTTTTAATGCTCCAGATAAGTCAGTGATACTCGCAAGAAACGACGTCGTCCATCAGAGGAAGTAGATAATCGATACCTTGTAATGGTCTATTATTGTTCAGCTAGTGCTACACATTATAATTATAAGCTTATTAATATGACGATTTTCCAAGTTGATTGTCTTGCGTACTACCCCAGACTCCGGTCTTTGAAAACGAGTACCTTCTTCGTCCCACTAGTTCATATTTGCGCCACAGTACTCTAATTCTTGGTTTGACTTCTCACAAGCGAACACTTCCTTTATGAAGAGCAACCATACAGACTCTTTCAAATTCTCTAACTTGTTGACAAAGAGGCACGTTCCAAATATAAATAGCTAAGAACTATTTTACACGTGACATAACTACTTTCCATCTAAGGAACGGCATAACCAAATCTCGAATGGGCGTAAACCTGTAGTTCTTCAACTTTAGTCATTACCTGATTATAATATGCTTAATTTAAATTAAGTAACTGAAAAACTAATTAGAAACGTTTGCATAATTTAAACATAAATTTCTGCAGAATTCGCAAAGAGCATTTTCAGAATTACCAAGAAGAATAACAGAACCTTCTATTCCTCATGCGACAATGCTTTGCATAGTTGTCACACAAATCAGATTGAGCCAAACGCTCTCCACCTTAACAAAGTTTTCTCGCTGCATTCCGCCTTTCAGCCGTCCGAAAGCTTTACGTTCGACTTTGAGTAACAGGAAGACAAGCGGCTGCGATATATCAAATAAAATATGTACCAACGGAATAGGCAGTTCGCGCGCGCTGTCGAAGGCTTCCTTGTTTCACGCGTCGCTTGTCAAAAGGTCAGCTCCAGAAGCAACATTTCTTGAAATAGTCCTAATTTAATTTTGCTCCACGCGAGTTCGCACTGACCCATGTTAAACTATGGGATGTGTGTCCTCGGGCGCGCGCCCGGCGCGCCGCGCCACCCATGCACGATTTGCTCTCCGTCGAAGTTGTTGAACTGTCAAGCAGGCGGATTTGTTCGGCAGTTATCGAACGCCTCGTTTTTTATTAATTTCCAGCGCGCTATTTGTCGACACCTGGCCGGGCATTCGGGCTCGGTGACAGAGCAACTCTGGAGAGGCTCGTTAGGCATTGCCGGGAACGTAAGTGCATTAAGCTGCAGGATCTCGGCGGTTGGGGCTCGGGGAGAAAATCCGGTTAAGTACAATAATAAAGCGAGCGATCGGGGAGCGAAATCCGTTTGGATATTTCCATATATTTATTTCCCCGTCTCGCATCGAATGCAATACGACATACTTTTATTGAATTTAAAATATATTGGAAAGGTATCTAGGAAATGAAATCGCTGAAATATCCCTAACGACCCATATTGAAGAGATATAAAAGGCTTTTCGTCATCGAGGCATGTTTTTCCAATAAAAATATGCATGTGTTTTTCTCCAGCGTCGCAGATAGCATCTAATCTGGCATGGCGTAACAGCTAGAACGAGTTTTAAATGTTACAGAGCCTCTTATAGCTTTTCCTTCAACAATCAATCAAACGGATCTCCGGTTTCGGTTGCCGGACTATTTAGGATCATCTGATAATTATTATGATCATGTTAAAATTACACGCTACCTTTATTCGAATGTGGTGCGCCTTATACAGACATTTTTCATTTAACAAAGGGGAAGCAATGGCCAGATAAAAAGTCAGAAGTCGGCGTCACGCAGAGTAAGTTATGGTAATCTAATCGCGACTGTATAGTTAAAATTGAGCACCTCGAATGGTAGACGTCTAATATCACAACCAGCATGCATCCTCGGTAATCCGAATATTCAATTAAGACTTATTCAAACAGCCAATCGGAAAGAATTTACAAACGGAATGGAAGAAATTAATATTTGGCCTCATTTGCATAGCCCCCGCCGCTTCCCGGAGCTACGTGTCGGGCGCTTAATTAATTTAGGCGGCACCTTCAAGTTCGCGTACGCATGTTTGCCCTCTCAGACGTGAAGCTGCGAGCAGCACCCCGACTGTATCAATGCGAACTTCTTGCCATAACTTTCTGGTTTATCTGCGACTCTGCTGATAATTAGGACTTTATCATCGACGCAGACAATTATACATCCTTTAGTGCGCCCGCCCTGCTGGCCCCGCCAGCGCCGCCATCCTCTTGGCAACAATCGCCCATTGTTTGGGTTTACATTAATTTGTGCCTCAATAAATCTTGATTACAAGGGTTCAAATTGTTCCATCCAAACATTATCAGTTGCTCCAATAATACAAATCCTACGGCAAACAGTAAATATTACACGGTCCTAATTGCGTGATGAAATCTGCACCGGAAACGGCAGCAGAAATATCAGAGCGGATAGCGCCATTAGTCTTAAGTGCAATTAATTACAAACAAAGGCTGCGCGGAGTGATAAATCGCCTTATTGAATTAAGTCCTTTTATCTCTGCAACTTGATAAACGGGAGCGGCTCGGCCAACTAGCCGCATAATTATTCATAATGGGGCGCTTTTTGTCCGGCCGCAGAAAAATGCAAGGAAACGCGGCTCCCTAATAAACCCCCCTAAGCACTAAAGCTATTTGATGAAAGGGTGATTACCACGTACTTGGCTGGCAATACTCCGACCCGAACTCGATGCTGAAAGTATAATTTTCTGAAAGCTCATAAATTTTTTACGACCCTTGATTCTAGAGTCGGAGGTCGCGGTTCATTTATGTAGGTCGGAACTCTGAGGATCTCGAGGTTTCGCCTTCCTCAATGACATGATTCAAATGTAAATGTGGCTGTTATGCCACGTTCTGAGAAGTTTTATCATATTTATTGTTATTTGATACCTAAAATGTACACCGATCTAACAAAATTACAAATTATTTTATATAGAAACCAAAATTTCAATTATTTTTTGTCTGAAATTTTTTGTTAAAAAGTAATTTAAAATATCCGCTGCAGTAACTAAACACAAAACTTTTAATGTGTTACAACTTTACAAATTATTGAAAATTAAAGAAACGCAGACAGTAATGGGGACAAGTATTTCAAGTTATCAGTTGTTTTATAATAACACAAAAAAGGACAAGATAGGTAATAGAAAATGTGCAAAATGATGATGTAAAGCAAATTACACACAGAAAGTGATTTAAACTATTCAACAAGAGAATCACAACTATGATCTGATATTTTTGGCGAAATATTCTTATGTCCGGTTGCATAAATGCATATTAAATCTAAACAGATGCTTAAATCACCAACGTGGTTGTTAGGTGTTAGATTAACCATTTTGTAACAGATCGATGGTAGTTAACGAAAGAATTGACATGCGAGATACTAGTGGCGTATTTCACGGTCCATTAATAGTTATTTCGGCTGCACAAAGAAGTTTTGGGTTGTAATAATCTGTTAAATGTCATTTGGCAAATTATTAAGTTAATCACTTTAAAACAATTTAAATTAGAGAAATAAAAAACAAAAAAATCCTTTGTAATGCCTTTAAGAGATTCTAATTAGACTTTATATCTATATCAACGTACTTTTCGCGAAACCTATGGTCTACTTAATCGCCCTTCTGTACTTGCTATTTTTCGAATCGTTGTAAAAATTGGAAGTAATTTTACTCTCAATGATGCGAAAATACCAACAAAACGTCAAAATGCAAAAAATATAGACAACATTGTTACTGTAAAAAATAGCGTTTCAGAGACTCCAAATTTATCGATTCCTCGTCGTGGTTGTAAAATAGGCCTTAGAAGAAAGACTACTTTGCATAGTTTACGAAAATATATGGGTTTACATCCGTAAAGAATTGTGTTAACTCAAGAACTGAAGTCACTAAAACATCGTAAGCCCCGAGACTTTACTGCCGGAGCTTTATAGCAACTTGGAACGGATCATAATTTTGAAAACAAATTATCTCTTCCGATGAAGTTTATTTCTGGTTAAGTGGATATGTTAACAAATAAAATTGTCATTTTTGGTGTAAAACAATCCACAAGAGATTCACGAGAAGCTCTTGCATCCGCAAAAGATCACTGTAGTTATGGCATTGTGGCATTATCGAACGATTGTTTTTTATATCGAGGTAGGAAATGGTGTTACAATGACTGGCGAGCGGTACCGCTTAATGTAAACAGATTATTTGTGACAAAATTTAGATGAAATTGATTTAGAGGGCATGTGGGTTAAACAAGAAAGGTTTTATGAAAGGAGAAGTTGTGATTTAGCTTCTTTATATTACTTTTTGTAGGGTTATTTAAAATCTGTAGTCTTTTTTTTATTAATAGGGGTTATGCTAGATCAGCATTACATTTGCTAATACATGGCAAGGCTATAAGATTTTTAACATTTATATCACTAAAATAGATAGTTCATTGTGGTTTTGACAATTAAATTAGTTATTTTCACTATTTAGGACATCAATAGGTAACTTCCTTTTAAGTCTGGTGTGTAAGTTTTCAGTGCCCAAGTTGTAGTGAATCGCACCACTGCATTGATTTATGTTATCATAAAATTTTTGGGATGTTTTCTTTATGAATTCTTCCACTGTTAGGATTCCTGTTTCTCGGTGGAGCTGCGAGTTTCTTGCGTACCACTGTGCATTTGTAATTATACGGATAATTTTATTTTGTAACACTTGGAGTTTGCTAAAATTAGATTTTGATGTCGCGCACCAGACACTGCACCCGTATATAAAAATTGGCGAATGATGGTCGTGTAGATGAGAACCCCACATTTTATTTTCAATATTGACTTCTTGTTGATGATGGGATAGAGCATGGCCAGTCTTGCGTATGATTCAGTCAGTTTTTTATTGGTGTGGAAACTCCATGTTTCTCGACTACGGTCGAGAAAGACCCCTAGGTATTTCACCGCGCTATCTTTCGGATTCCAAGGGATAGGTACATTATTGATAACGATGTTAGGTGGATCTTGTGGGTGACGCAAGGTAAAGATTTTGGCATCACATTTGCTGGGATTAATTCGTATAAACCATTTGTTAAACCATGAGTTAAGATGCTTCAGACTTTGTTGCAGATTTTTTGCGGCTAGGTTAATGTCGTAGTCTTGAGTTATGATTGCTGTATCGTCGGCATACATTGCGATGTCAGAGTTTGGTGTTGTAGGAGCATCGTGCATGAAAAGATTAAATAACAAGGGACTCAGTACGGATCCCTGCGGTACTCCCGCATTGATTTTACGTATTGATGAGGTATATCCTTTTATTCTTGTCTGGAACGTTCTGTCAGTTAAAAATGATTTAACTATGTTTAATAGGTAAACAGGGATTGCCAAATTTTTTATTTTGTATAATAAGCCGTTTATCCATACACGATCAAAGGCTTGTGCCATATCTACAAATGCCATTATCGTGTGCATTTTGTTTTCGTAACCCTTTTCAATTATCTCAGTGAGTCGTAAGATTTGAAGACCAGTATAGTGTGCGCTTCTAAAACCAAATTGGAATTTGGGCAGGACTGCATTATCTTCTAAAAACTGGTTTAATCGGCTTTGAATGGTTCGTTCAAAAACTTTAGAAATTGTGGACAGCAGGCTGATGGGTCGGTAGTTGTTAGGGTTGTCATGCGGTTTATTTAATTTGGGAATCATTTGAATTAGTGCACGCTTCCATTCGGTAGGGAAGTAACCCAATCTTAAGCAGGAATTAAATGTTAGTAAACATATACTTTTTTGCGGTAGATTTTTCAGAATTATGTTGGGGATCATGTCGATTCCTGGTGCTTTTTTGGTTTTAAGTTTTTTTATACATTCTTTAATTTCTGTTGGGGATATAGGGTTATCTAGCATTTGTTCTTGGGGTGTAATATTTTGAGATTCCATTTCAACCTGTCTGATATGATTGGGATCATTGTTAAAATATGCGGTGGTAAATGTTGCTTCGAGATGTTGTGCGAATATTTCAGGTTTGTCCTTATCTTCCGATATTGTTTGGCCATTGTATTTTAGTGTGGGGGTAACCGTGGGTTGCTTTAGGATCCGTTTGGTGGCTTTCCACATGTTGGCGTCTCCAGGTTCCAACGATTCTAGATACTGTTTATAAGAGTTTATTCTGAACTGATCGAGTTCGTTTTTAACCTGCCGGATCAGCACATTTAGATGGTGTTTATCTGCAGGGTTCCTAAGACGTTGCCACTTCCTTCGGGTGGAGTTTTTTTCTTTTATTAATTTTAAAATTCGGAGTGGGGGTGTTTGGTTATTGACAGGTTTGCGTGTTTGAGAGACTAGAGTAGATTGTTTGATAGTCTCATTTGTTGTTTCTTTGAAGAATTCAATGGTTCCATCAATTTCAGCTGTGGTAGATATGGTAAGAGGGCACTTGATTTGTTCGTCCATGATATTACGGAAAAGTTCCCAGTTAACTGGTCCGTTGATTATCCTTGGAATTTCCGGATAATAATAAGGAGTACAGTTAAGAGTGAATATTACCGGCAGATGATCAGAGTCAAGTTCAGTTATTACGGTTTAGTTTATTGGTAGTTGCAGGTTTTTATGTATTATTATATTTAGGATGTCCGGCAAGTGGTTTGTGCGGTAGGGGAAATAAGTGTAATCTCTAGGGGCTGAAATTTGTAAAGCCAGTTGGGACGCTAGTGTGTTCAGTTTTATTCCGTTGGGGTTGTTGGTCCTGCATCCCCAGATTGTGTAGTCTACGTAAACAAATCATGAACCCTTAATGCATTAAGATTTAACATTAAACAGTGTATTTGTTATATTAGACCTGAACTATTGCACATAGTCATTGAAAATTGGCTTCATAGAATTTTCTCGTATGCACAAATATGAGATGGACACTTAAATTATTAGCCATTTAAAGTATAATGAAATAGACTTTGCTTCAAAATAGTACAAAAGTTTGATTGTATCTGAAATAGTTTTTATTTTATTTAATTTTCAAATAAAATTGTTTTTATTGAAAGACTATTATCTCTTCAAGGAAAATGTAACTTTAAATTTTTTACTAATAACTAACTTTTACAGTAGAACCAAACTTGTACTGGTCGTTCTGAAACAAATTATATAAACTAATACTAAAAAGTAACCTTAACCTTACTCTATTAACTTAAAGCATAAAATTCATCATCTTAAAATGTTTGGTAATGTTACCCAGCGAGCAGCTTCGAATGGCAATTGATTTCATATTTGATTGCTATGTCATTTTTTTATTTTTTAACACTTTAGTCTGCTAAAACAAGGGTTATAAAATAGACAATCACAAATATGTGGATTATGTTAACAGTACAATACATTTTCGTCATATTTTCACTTTTGATTTTATATAATTATTGTAATTTGATGAAGAAATAATTTTTGTTGCTTACCGTAAGGCAAAATTTATTGGAAAATCTGTTTTAAAGCATTTTAGTCTTGAATTTATGTAAACAAATCCAGGATTCGTTCTGGTTGCATAATTTGCAATTCTTAAAATCTACTTCCTCCGAACCCTTGCATAAATGTAACTAAGTATTTCATTCCAGTCAAACAATCTGTTAGCCAATCGTAGATTAAATGGTTGTGCTAGATGTTTTGTGGAAAGTAATCAATTTTAGACGCTTAATTTTAATTCATTGCTAGAGACGATGGCGTTGGCGAGTGTTTTTGCAACTGGGCATCATAAATAAAGAAAATATAAAATGTTAAACAAAAACTTTCGATAAACTAGCGAAAGCTAATTAAGTGAAAAATGAACTTCTCCAAGCGGAGAAAGAAAATAAGGTAATTGAAGTTTCAGTAGATAGTAAAATAAAACGTAAAATAATGTATTAAAAGTTAGGTACAAACATGTCAAAATTTAAAAAGCTTTAATCGGACCTGGAGACGAAGTCAAATTTTTACAATGACATCATAGACAAAAGTTTGCAAGACTTTGAAATTGGCGTTTCTCTGTTTGCTCAATTTTTGTGCAAAATTTTGTAAACACCTTGCAAATAACTAATTATTAGGAATACGAATTTTTACATACCGAATTTTTAAAAATGATGGACGATGCGAGTGTAGAATGGCTAGCAAAATTTTTTAACATTATCTATACCACCGGAAAAATCCCTGAACCGTGGTTAAGATCAACATTTGTGACAATCCCCAAAAAACCAAATGATAAATATTGCGAAGATTACCGCACCATCAGCCTTATGAATCACCTCCTAAAATTATTTCTAAAAATTATACACCGCAGAATTTTTACAACGTGTGAAGCACAAATAAGTAGAGAACAGTTCGGATTCCGCAATGCCTTGGGAACTCGCGAAGCTATTTTTAGCCTACAAGTTCTATTTCAAAGAGCCAGAGATGTAAATCATGACATATATGCTTGCTTCATCGATTATCAAAAAGCCTTCGATAAAGTCCAACATAATAAACTAATAGACATACTTCAAGAAATAGGCCTTGATAATCGAGACATAAGAATAATAAGCAACCTTTATTAGAATCAAAAAGCAGCAGTGCAAACTGGCAACATGATATCAGAAGACATCAAGATAAAACGCGGTCTCAGGCCAGGATGCGTACTTTCTCCTCTTCTGTTCAACGTGTATTCGGAACACATCTTTCAGCAAGCTCTGGGCAGCATAGATGATGGAATCAGAGTCAACGGAGAAATATTAAATAATTTTAGATATGCGGATGACACGATAGTGTTTACAAACGACATCACCAGTCTCCAATGAATTATGAACAGAATTACAGAAGTTAGCAAGCGGTTCGGACTGACCCTAAATACCAAAAGACCAAATATATGATAATTACAAAAATCACATTGTTGACACCGGATTAACGATTGACAACAACAGGATCGAACGTGTGCGAAAATATACTTACCTTGGGACAACAATCGATGAAAACTGGGACCACTCACTGGAAATAAAGTGTAGAATTGAAAAGGCGAGAGCAGCGTTCGTAAAAATGGCCAAACTATTCAAGTGCCATGAATTATCTTTACCCATTAAATTAAGACTACTGAGATGTTATGTCTTCAGGGTATTGCTGTTTGGAGCAGAGACGTGGACACTGACAGAGGCATCAAGACGAAAAATAGAGGCCTTCGAGATGTGGTTGTACCGCAGAATCCTCCGTATATCTTGGACAGAGCATGTAACCAACCACACCGTGCTGAGGAAAATGGGGAAACAAGAAACAGAACTCCTCACAACAATAAAAGTTCGCAAGCTGGAGTATCTAGGGCACATCATGCGCAACAATCAGAGATATGGGCTCCTACAATTGGTCCTCCAGGGTAAGATCGAAGGAAAAAGAAGCATCGGCAGAAGACGCATATCGTGGCTGAAAAACCTGCGAGTATGGTTCAATACAACAACAACTGGACTGTTTCGTGCCGCTGTTGATAAAGTCCGTATTGCCATCATGGTTTCCAACATCCGAAACGGATCGGAACTTTAAGAAGAAGAAGGAATACAAATTATGTTGTATTAATCTTAAAAAGAGAATAAGCACAAAGCAACAATAACATTTACTATAGAATCTGACCACATCATTATTAGGTTCTAGAATTTTATAAGCACCAGTTACCTTAAAGAAGAAAAGATGCAAGCTGTGATTGATTTGATGAGTAAATAAACAATTCTAATAAAGAGGCTGTCATGTATTAATTGGATTAAAAATTTTATCGTTGAAGTTAAAACCAATAAAGCTGAGGATGTGATAATTGAAATGATTATTAAGATATATAACAGAAATAAACTTGTTCATTAATATCTTAAAAAGCTTTACCAATGGCAAAAGAGTGTATAATCTTAACTTGTTAGCAACTCCTAAAAAATAATTAAACTAAACTTGGCATATGTTCAGTAATTGTAAGTTGCATAGAAAATTTTGCAATTTAAAACCGAATTAGATAAAATGATCATTTACTTTGGAGACTAATAAATATCTGTCTCTTAGAAAAGTTTCTTACAGAAGTGCGAAATACCGCATAAGTATTGGTAGGGCAACTCACATTAATTTACCACTACGTCAAACGTTAATAATAAAAATAAAATCTGTTGGATCACACTATTTACGTCAATATGATTTTTAAAAAGTGGCTATTAAACACTTGATTTCTGTAGTAAACATAATGAGAATATCTTTAGTACTAAAAACAACTTATAGCTGTTTATTTTCCTGCTTTTTAGAATATAAAGTGCACCAGCCAATTTTAAACTCTTAATCATGCTGACATTTATAGAAACTGAAGACAACAAACCCATAAAAGAAAAAGTTGAAAAGAAGCTATGCTGACTTACTGAAGATAAGAAGTTTTTTAGGAAATATAAAGCTGCTGATTAAGTTCAATTATGTAACTATTAAAAAAGTATGTATTATTGACTTATCTTTGGAAAGATCTAATTACATCCAGCTAAGGAGTTGCTCGGGGTTGTGGAACTATTGGCTGTTATTTAAATATTTATAATATTATGTTAACTTCAACTGGTTATAATTTTAGATGATAGAAAGATGTTTTTACATCAATGTGAAGAAAGGAGTGGTAAAAATGAGACTGCAGTCTACTTTAACAAGACCTTAATGTGTTGAGTAACAAGTAAAATAAAACAAAAATTTTTTGCATAAAAGAGGCGTCTTTTACGTAATGACAATTTGTTTTTGTAGTAACACTGTGCTTAGGAGTAGTACTGATACGCAAGATCTTATAGACGTTGAAGTCTTAAAGTCCCTTTGGCATATTTTGGAAAATTCTATGTTAAATTTTATATATTAGGTGCATGTTCCATTAACCACATAGTTCAACAGAAAATCTTTGTTGTTCAAAATTTAACTGGAATTTAATTGGGATTTGTTACACTTGCAGTTATTTATGATAAAATATTTTACAGTTTTATTATATTCTTCGCCAATCTAATATTTGACTTTTATAGTTCTTCTACAATACTAAATTCACATTTATATTAGAAATTTTCACATTTAAAATCAAAAAAGGTTAAACGTTATGAGTATTAGTAGTTAACACATTATAGTATCAGAAAAGAAATAGTCAGATACAAAATTTAAACCAGAAATTTTATTACTAGGATATTAATTTAGATATTTAATCTGTAATTAATGTTTCGTTAAACCTTCTTTATCGCCATACAATTCTATTAACCTTCGGACAGGGTATCAGTTAAATCGTTTACGGGTTTCTGGATTATTTTCTACAATTCGTCTGTTAGTCGCTTTGTTGCTAAGCTTTTATGGCTTTTGGCTGTTTTAGATAATGCGATAGACTGATCTAGCTATGGAAAAACTTAAACTTGTTATCTGTTTTTCCACGAAGCAATTATACGCGCTTGATGAAGTGCGTCATTATTCATAAAAACTGTTTTTTAACAACAATGTTATTATTGAAAACAGGATGAAGCCCCTTACTCAGAAGTTCAATGTGTTTAGTGGCATTTACGATGCCATCACACAAAATTAAATACCATTATGCTAACTTCATCACATTTTACAACCTTATAATATGCATTTAATATGCGTCTAATGGTATTCCTGGTTTTATCTGACATCTATGTAAATTTGGCTACTGTTTTTAGGGGTGTTTTTAAGAACACCAAGCTGTTTTGGTAAATCGTATTATATTTATCTACAACGCAAGTAATACTGAAAAATTCAAACTTTAAAATTTCCAAACTCGCCAGCAGTTCCAATTTCACAATATTTATAATTGTAATTAAAATTTCTATGTGTTTGATTCGTTTAACAAAACTTTTGAACAGTCGCAAACAACAAATTATTTGGAATTGGTGCAAAATATGTTTGTCACTTTTACAAATGTAGATAATAATAACATTTTGTTCTTACTCAAAGATTTTTAAATGCACTTTGCTATTTTAGTAAATTTCAATTTGATGAGAACGTATTGAGATAGACATACAACGGTAAACTAGTGTTAGAGCCGTCACTGAAGTTGTTCTGAAAACCTTTGCACAGAATAATCCATTATTAATAGTAGCTTATTTGGATTGTTAATTTAATTTTAGGAAAATTCATGTTTACCTTTAAGAAGATACCTCCTTATTAATATTATTAGTTTTTAATTTAAAAATACCATTTATAAACGTAATTTGTAAAAAAAATTAAATTTGGGGTGTATTTCTACAACTCTGGTTAAAATTGTTGAAAATTATATGGTAATTACTATCGAAGTATTTTGGAATATTAAGGTAATGTCTTTCTTGGCTTTGGCTTCCGAGTTAAAAGCAACGGTAAACAATAAATGCTTTTTAGCCACCATACAAACGCTTTTGGTGATTGAGAACTATAGTCTCCTTCTTTTTAATTAACGGGTTAAACTAGTCATCTGTCAAACATGCTTTATAGTATCGTATGACCATGTGGTTAGAACTAAGCTAGTAGCCTACATAAAAAGTAGTAGTAGAAAAGTATGATATTTTTTGATATATTACACTCTTAGTTATGCTGTTTTAAAGGACCTGTTTCTCAAAATTTTTAAAATTTTTGTTGCTACTTCTTTGCCATTAACATTACCTTTTTATTTTAATATTATAAATCTGTAATTACCTCTTTAAATTGATTTAAATCGTTCCCGCAAAATACTTCTTGAAGCTTGAGTATGTTTTAGAAACATAAGAATGTAACCAAATGATATCCCTTAACAAACTTTAACATATGTCTAACTTTTGCAACTCCCCAAATAGCACAAACTATATCTGGTGTTTCTGAAAGATTATTCTGTTAGTAAGAATATATTTTTCTTGTATATATAGAGGAAAAACGTGTGAGCACCCCACAGGTAAGGTTGCACTATTGGAGAATTATTTTAACAAATCCACAAACCTCATTGTATTACTAGTAAACAATAAAATTTTATTTGTTAATTTATTTTGTGTTAGTAGGATTAATACCAAAAAATATAGTTAGCTGTAAATTGTTGCATTTCATAAGCCTTCAGATTTAAAGTAGTTTACTAGAACACGACTCTTTTTCTGATACTTCATGTGTACGCTGTTGGAGAACATATTGCAGGCTATTATCAGACCAATCATATCGTATTAACGCCATTATCTTTTATATTTTATAGAAAAAATAATAATACAAGTGGGCAGAAGCTAACATGGGTTTGGAAATTGTTGAATTAAGAAATAATTAAATAACCATAACGATGGCAAGCAAACACATTGGTGTACCATTACACTACTCTAGGTAATTAAACTAGAAATTGGTGGATGGGTTGATAATTGAAAATTCTGTACAGACAATAGAAAGATATATTAAAAGACTCTTGTTCTACAGCAAGCGCTAGAATTATGCAATTATATGAAAAACTTGTAGTTATAAAAACAACCATATTCTATCAAATTTTAAAAATTAGTATACTGATATAGTAGCAGATTAGAAATGTAAACGTAGATTTAATAAAAAAAACTGCAGATTAAGATTTAAATTTTCGATAACTAGAATTTACTAGCGCGTAGCACTAGTTTGGATGATTTAATAAAATAGACAGATTTTTTTAAGGAAACAGAAAAACTAAAAGTATTTCTTTAACTCGTCCCTACTTTTTTATTATAATAAAAATAATGTGCTTTTTATGCAAAATAATATTTTGAAATCGTTATCAGCGACAGTAAAATCAATGAAAACAAAGAAAAAAATGTATCCGGGTTAAATATCATCAATATATTAAGTAATTAATTTATTACTTTACTTTATATGCTATATTAAGCAAATACACTTATTTAGGGTGCTCTAAAACGGGACATTTGTAAATATCAACAAAATAGTTTGACAAGGAAAGATTGTTTTTGATAGTGGATAAAAGCTTTTATCAAAGTTAGTTTCCGTAACAATAATCCAATAAATATTCAAACCAGAAGCGCCTAACTAATGTTATTGATAAAAAACACCAGGTTTATAATTTAGTCATTACATAAAACTACTTACAACTGAAAGGGTGAAGATAGCTAAATGCCAGACGAAAAACAATAAAATGATAAATAACCCCCGAGTGGTAACCGATACCTCGGCTAGGCAGAGCTCCAGGGGATAAGGAGAAGGGGCAATTCTGCTTGGAGTTATTCAAACGCAGTTTCAAAAAAGTCCAGTACTAAAAAAACTGAGAGAAGGCGACCCAAGCAAAGGGAAAGGATTATGAATATAGAAACGTGAAATACACAAGACCTATCAAATAAGATTCAAGAAGTTTTTACTGTAATTACGTACATGAATATGGACATAATAGCCCTAACAGAAACCAAAAAGAAAGGCGCAATAAATAGGAAATAGGTAGTACATACACATATGGAGTGGAGTCCCTAAAGATTAAATAGGAAAAAGATTGTTTCCATAAACGAGAGTATTATAAAGGTAAACCTTGATAGTTATAAATATAGAATAACGGTTGTAGCCATATATACACTAGATGAAGATGATAATTGCAATAATATAGACGAGTTCTACTCTACGTTAGACGAACTACTCTGCGAAATAGGAAACACTAGGCAGGAATATTTAAACATCAAAATTAGTCAAGATGAGGATAGTGAAATAGCTTTGGAGAAAAGGTGAAAAACAACAATGGAGAAGGATTAATAAAAATATATGTTAACAATACAATTTAAAGATCAACAACGGATCTACAAGCACAGGGAGATACACATGTATACTTGGTATGAAGCAGCTAGAAATAAAAATTCAATAACAGACTATATAATAATTCGGCATCACTTATTAGTTAAAGCCAAAATAGTGTTTTCGCACAAAGAAAGACAAGATGCTGCATGTAACACGCGAAATACCAAAGAATAAACTAAGGAACTAAAATACAAAGCTTAGAACATCCTAATATATTATGTTTATATCAAAACAAATTAAATAATTACCTAAACAAAAACTCTGAAGGCACAAATACTGAGATATATGAACATACTAAAAAATAAACCCAAAAAGCTGCGATGGATGCTCTAGAAGAAGAAATTAGAAAAACTAAAGCTAAGCACTATTGGATAAACGAAGATATTAAAGAGACCTATACATAACATGGCTTAATACGCTGACGATCGAGAAAAATATAAGGCGCAGCAAAATAGAGTGAGAAACCTAATAAGAAAGAGAAAACAAGAAATCTGAGAGAAGAAATGTAAAAAAGTGGAAATGCAGATAGGTGAAAGAAGAATATCAGAGCATACAAATTTACAAGAAATGTGAGACCAGAGCACAGGGAAAAGAGCAGACTATTTCATGTAGAGATAAAGAGATATTTTCAGGCGTTGCTAACAGAAGACAGAATTGAGTATCACACAGCGCACGTGCAAACGAATTTTCTAAGGACGGAATGACATATTAAAATAAAGGAAAAACAAGTAAGGAAACGTATTAAAGAAATAAAAAGTGGTAAAGCAGCAAGACCGTGAGGCATACCACGAGAATTAGTTAAAGCAGGAGCAATAAAGCTATACAAAATAATTACTAAATTAATAAATAAAGCAGTAAATGATAAAGATATACCCGAGGAATGGAAAATTTTTTATATAACACCGCTTCAAAAGAAATCAAGGCGAAAACTATCGTGCAAATGCAGTAACTAATGCCTTTGGTAAAATATTTGGCAAAGAAGTAAAAAAACTAATAGAACAGCAATACATCAAAAAAGTCGAAGAACAATGTAGATTCCGGGCCGGAAGGCCCTGCGTAAACAACTTTTCATTTTATTAGTACAGAAAAAGCTAAAATCTAGAAGTAGCAAAAGCATCCGATAATGTACCCCAAGCAAAGCTATGGGAAGCGTTGAAAAACAGCGACATTAATAAAAAATTGGTTAGGGCCGTGCAAAACATATGTAAAGATCAAAAAGCAAAAGTAAAGCTAAGGGCGGACCACAGCATTTCAAATAATAAAAGGGCTGAGACATGGCTGCCGTATTTCTCCAACATTATTTAAAATATATATCGATAAAGTACTAGAGAGAGGGAGAACAAAATGTAAAGGAATGGGAATACTGATAGAAGAAAACTTTACACTTTACACTTTACACGTTATAATTTGCGGACGACTAAGTTATCGTAGTGCAGGGCGAAGAATGTATGGTAAGAGAAGCTGAATAAGAATATACAATAGGTCTTACATTTTTTCTGTTAGTACATCTCCTCCTTGTTTTATGCCTCGATCATTTGGATTGTTAATTTAATTTCAGGAAAATTCATGTTTAACTTTAAGAAGATATCTCCTTATTAATATTATTAGTTTTTAATTTAAAAATACCATTTATAAACGTAATTTGTAAAAAAAATTAAAGTTGAGATATATTTCTACAACTCTGGTTAAAATTGTTGAAAATTATATGGTAATTACTATCGAAGTATTTTGGAAAATTAAGTTAATGTCTTGGTCTTGGGTTTGGCTTCTGAGTCAAAAGCAACGGTAAACAATAAATGCTTTAGCCACCATACAAACGCTTTTGGTGATTGTGAACTATATTTTCCTTCTTTTTAATTAACGGGTCAAACTAGTCATCTATCAAAATTTTCTTATCAAACTTATCTATCAAACTTTATAGTACCGTATGACCATGTGGTTAGAACTAAGCTAGTAGCCTATATAAAAAGTAGTAGTAGAAAAGTATAATATTTTTTGATTTATTACACTTTTAGTTATGCTATTTATAGGGCCAGTTTCTCAAAATTTTTAAAATTTTTGTTACTACTTTTATTTGCCATTAACATTACCTTTTCATTTTATTATTATAAAAAATAAGAATGTATAAAACGATTGTAAGACCATCAGTAACGTATGCAAGCGAATTATGGGCATTAACAAAATATATGGAGGTGAAACTGGAAATATGGGAGAGAAGAGTCTTAAGAAAAATTCTGGCGGGAGTAAGAACAGGGGACGGAGAGTGGAGGCGAAGAACAAATAAGGGGTTACAAGATGAGTATGATGACATATCAATAATAGCGTCCGTAAGAGCTCAAAGAGTACGATGGTTATGCCATGTTAGCCGGATGCCCGAAAACAGGCATGCGAGAAGGATTTTAGAACGAGCGACAGGGGGGAAAAAGAAAAAAGGGCGACCCAAAAAGAGATGGTTGGATGCAGTAGTAAATGACGTGAGAAGAGTGGAGATAGAAGATTGGAGAAGTATAGCGAGAGACAGAGTGAAGTGGAGGAGAATAGTTAGTATATATATATATTAAATAATGTTGGAAAAATACAGCAACCTTGTCTCAGCCCTTTTGGTATTTGAAATGCTGTGGTCCGCCCTTAGCTTTACTTTTGCTTTTTGATCTTTACATAGGTTTTGCACGGCCCTAACCAATTTTTTATTAATGTCGCTGTTTTTCAACACTTCCATCGCTTTGCTTGGGGTACATTATCGGATGCTTTTGCTACTTCTAGGTTTTAGCTTTTTCTGTACTAATAAAATGAAAAAATTGTCTACGCAGGACCTTCCGGCCCGTAATCTACATTGTTCTTCGACTTTTTTTATGTATTGCTGTTCTATTAGTTTTTTTTACTTCTTTGCCAAATATTTTACCAAAGGCATTAGTTACTGCATTTGCACGATAGTTTTCGCCTTGATTTCTTTTCCCTTTTTTATGAAGTGGTCTTATATAAAAAAATTTCCATTCCTCGGGTATATCTTTATCATTTACTATATATATCGATAAAGTACTAGAGAGAGGGAGAACAAAATGTAAAGGAATGGGAATACCGATAGAAGAAAACTTTACACTTTACACTTTATACGTTATAATTTGCGAACGACTAGGTTATCGTAGTGCAGAGCGAAGAATATATGGTAAGAGAAGCTGAATAAGAATATACAATAGGGTCTTACATTTTTTTCTGTTAGTACATCTCCTCCTTGTTTTATGCTCTCGATCATAATTCCCTCTTCTCTAGCTGTCTTATTGCTTTTCATTTTCCATAAAGTATTCTTTATCTTACTTAGTATGATTTTCGTGAGGTCTTCTGATTCTGGGTTCGTTATACTCTTTTATTTTATTTGGTTTATGGAGTGATATATTTTGATTACTATATAATTTGCTGTAGAATTCTTCAACAATCTGAAGAAACTCTTCTTTGTTGCTGGTTATTATTCTTCTTTTATTTTTCAGTTTTAGGATTTCTTGTCTACTATTGCTCACTTCTTTTTAATACTTTTAAACTTTTGTTTTCTTCTATTATGCGCCTAGTTTGTTTATTATTGTAGGTTATTATATAGTTCTTTAATTTTTTGTGATCTCCTTGTTGATTTCTCTTATATCTGAGATGCTGGTAGATTTTTGGTTTAGTAGTTGCCTTCTGTTTTTTAGTAGTTTTTGTATGTGCACTAAGTTTACTTTCTGTTTTGGACATTATCCCTTTGTAGTTTATTTATAGCATTAGTTATTGTTTTATTTAATTTATCTATATTTGTGTTTATATTGAGGGTTCAATCTTTTTTAAGTTATTTTCCACTCTCTCTTGGTATTCTAGTATATTTAGCGGGTTTTTCTATATTGATGTAGGCTTGCGTTGTATCATTTCATACCTTTCCTGTCCTATATTGGATATTTACTATGGCTTTAACCAGAAGATGTTCACTTCCTGTAGAGAATTGGTTAAGCACAATTTTTTGTCGGTTCTTATAAAATCTATTACGTTCTTGGTTTTTCCATCTGAGCTCTGCCACGTCCATTTCCTATCCGGTTTCTTAAGGAAAACGCTGTTTATTATAAATGGGTTGTTTTCCAGTAAGAAGTTCAACTGTGTTTTACCTCGTGACTTTCTCATGCCATAGCCGAAGCTTCCCAATGCTGTTTTCGCTGCATCTGTCTTAAAACCACTTTAGCATTAAAATCTCCACCTATTACAGTATAATGCGTATAGGTGCCTTCTAGTGCAGTTTTTATCTCGTTAATGCTGTATCTTGTGTTAATTTTCAGAATTAAGTAAGCAACTTGTGTTGATATGCTTTTTACATTTTCAGATTTGACGTTTTTGCAGTTTTGCAATTCAAGTGAAATTTGGCAATTAAAACGCCATGCTTGTCCGACGGGTTGTTGAGTGGATAGGGTGAGAGGAGGATAATTTAATTTTGTACCCCCTTCAAAATATAAAAAAATTGATATTAAAAAACAAAAAAATTTTGCACTTCCCAACGCGTTCCGATTCCTAATTAAAAGATTTTTCGTTTTTATTTTAGTTTGTGTATTTTTAAAATGTTTCAAAACATTTAATTAATAAAAGTATCTACTTCAAGGAATTGCGGTCGGCTTATGTAGGTACCTAACAGTCTATTAGACTAAACCTTGTTATTATTTCACAAAAAAGTGTTATGGTTTCCATTTGGCATCACGCAACCGACAAGTTCGCAGCAATTAGATAATAAAACGATAGGCGTTAAATTTTTGTGGCCCACGAAAGCATAATTACAATCAATTATAATTCCCGCAACGCGTCTTAACGTAACGGTTAAGCCAGATGGCGTTTTTTTTTTTTTATTATTCCGCTTAGGCCACGGCGTACCGTCCGCTAGCCTTCGGGTCATAGGTGGTAAATAAAACGTGTAAAACAAGACGCAGCGCGGCTCATTTACATTGTTTATTACATTCTTCGGCCATACAACATCAAATTACTCACGTGTAACTAACAAATATAAACAATGATTTATGTCTTAAAAAACGGACGCCAGCTACCTACATGATTACGGGAATGTGCATGCAGGTATTTTCGCCCAGTCGCCCGGGTGCCAGTTTTCGGTACCGGGCCGGACAGAGAGGAAGAGCTCGTCGGGGCACGGGCGGCGAGCGCGATCGCGGGTGATTATTTTGATTCGATAATTTTTGATGGATGTGCGGCCCGGTGGGAGTCACACGGCACCGCGCTTATCAATCAGTGCTTTTTGTTTTGGGGCCGCGAAGTCATGTTTATGCAAGCTGCCAGGCGATCCGCGCGTTATTTTTCATCCGGCCGTGATCTACCACCAAATGGCGTCCGGCGCGCGAAAGCTCCTCGGCCACACAACAGCCGCCGTCGGCCCGAAATTGGGTATCGAACCCCATCGATAGCGGTCGAATTCCATACGGATCGCTCCTCGGGACGAAATTATTATGTGGTGGCTCGGCTGTATCGCACGCGAGGATGAGAATGAAATTCGGCCGTAATTACGAGGGAATGAATAGTTCAGCGATCTATCCGGTGTTATTACGGCTTATTGTAGCCCTTATGATTGAGGGCCGTTGATACCTTATAATTAAGGCTAAATGTATTCAAACGTTTTATACAGTACCTTCTGGCTACTATGAGCGTAATTATAGTGATGGCTCCTAGGCGAGGTCCGCTCGCTCGTAAACTCTCCTCGGACATGTACACCTCGCAGTGTACTTCTAATTACAATGCGCGTTGTTGCAGGCGAAGATCGCCAATCCGAGGCTTCTTTTATGGTCTGTTTACTGGCTACGGAGCACGGCTTCCATAAATAAATAATTTACGTTTCAGTTTTTGCAGCCACCAGGAGCTTCCGAAGCTAAAATTGTTTACGTCTTGATGAACTCGCCGCGCTCCTTTCTTTGCTGTAGGTCTATAACCGTCTCTGTAAACTTTGTCGTTTAGCGGCTTCCGTAATTTATGGCAATGGACGGCAAAATTAATAAAGTTTAACTAGCGTTTCCGAATATAACTATTTAAGTAGTTATAAAGTTAAGTATAAGTTACGTCTTTATAACGGTTACTTTAGTTTAGATTTTAGTTATTTTTCTAAATAAATTAAATCCTATTTTTTGTTCGCAAATTAACTATAAAACTTTTTGGGATTTGTATATTTCAGATAGTTTTAGTCTGTGGAACTTCTATTCTCAAACCTTTCTATATTCGATTATTGTAAAATTTGTTAAATATTGTTAATTTTTTGCTATTATTTATTCTGCTGTAAAAAGATTTTCTGTTTAATAAGTTTAACATTACTTATTTATATATTAGTTACTTTCGATAGAAACGTAACATATATAAACCAGCAACAAAAAATAAAAATGCAAATACTGCACAACTCGGCAGAAAGATATAACTGAAGATTTGTTGGTCAAAAAAAATTAAAAGTAGAAATAGCAACAAACATTAGATAATCCACAAATTTAAATAGTGTGTTCTGTTTTTTCTTCAAATTAATTTTATTATAAGGTGACTAAATTATTATTATTTTTTTATTTGAAAGTAACTTGTGTTTGTGTGTTAAGTGACATTTATATGTTCATATTTTAGTAAGTTTAACAGAGCCCACTATAAATACTACAATAATTCTTGTAGTTTTCCAGAAGCAACTTACTATTTTTTGTTTAAAAACCACTGTTTAGGGAAAAATAGATGTATAAAGATTAAGACATAAACTATGAGGAGGGTTAAAAATATCAATTTATAAAGTGGCCTAATTGCTACGATGCCCACAACAAAGTTAACGTTTACTGCGATTCATTACGATAAATAATTTAGACGTACTGAATATAGGAAATAAACCTACCTTCATTAATATACGAGGAAAGGAGATTACAGATATAACAATAGGTACTATGTCTGCGGATAACAGGTAGAAGATAGATCTGCTTCAGGGCACCTGCCCACGCAAGCCTCAACTTTTTTCCATCTCCTAACACCGGCAAAAAGTCGTGTCCCAACCTTAATCATATCCATAATCTACATACTGTTATCCTCCATACACCCTGTCCACTCGCTAACCCGCCCGGGAAGCGTGGCGTTTAGTTGCCAAATCCCCTTGAATTGCAAAACTGCAAATTCAAAGAAGGCCTACGTCCTTTAGTGGACTCCAATAGCTCTGTGATAATGATGATGACTATGTCTGCTAGTAGCTTTGTCAGAAATTGGCATGTATCTGAAAAGATAAGTTGAAATATTAGCACTACACAAGGAACCCATCGTAACCCTCAAAAGATAAACCGAGTTTACCAAGTAGACCTAGAACATAATCTTAGAGGGGCGAATAAAACAATTAAAAACAGTATAGAGCTGGAGATTGCAGCAGAACAATGGGAGGGTGCTCTGGCCTTAGCGTGTGAAGACAACTGTCCTCATTTTTTTTATTACCCCACTTTTCTTACAATATGTCCCTAGAGGGCAATAAGTAATCTATATGTACCATAAAATAAGGTAAACTTCCAATGAAGCAACCCTTAACAAATATCTCTTAGGATGTGATAACATACATTTGCACAAATCGAACACAAAGGTAATCCTAAACAAATCTGTCTGTTAGAGATTTTGGCTTGAAACGCTTCAATCGCGGCACTTCATCCGTGTGCACAAACGTTTCTCGCAAGAACATGCGCATGAACTTGAGTTCTGGCACTATAACTTTCACTGAATCTTTTAATTTCTTCTTTAATAGTGGGAACTTTCAGGTCTTTCGCGATTTGAACGTTAGGAACATACCATGGAGCGACAGCTATTTGTCTTAACATTTTGTTTTGAAAATGTTGTAAGATTTCTATGTTGGAATTACTTGCCGTTCCCCAAAGTTGTATTCCGTAGGTCCACACTGGTTTGTTTTCCATAGTTAATTGATCTGCCAATAAGCCAATGCATTTGCCGTAGTTTTAGGCCGAGTTGTTTCCTCCAGGTTAGGCATCTATCTGTATGTATCCCAAGGTATTTGATGTTTTCTATTTGTATAAGTTGTTGACCTTTGAGAATGACTGGAAGGCAGGTGCCCCTGTTTAAAGTAAATGTTACATGTACTAATTTTGATGCAGCTGATTTTATCTTTCAATTGTCTAACCAGAGTTCCAAATCAATTAGATGTTCCTGCAGGTGTTGTGACGCTATTTCTGGTTTTACATGTGTAGCAAGTATTGCTGTATTGTCTGCATAAGTAGCAACTATAGTTCTATTGGATGTAAGCATGTCCGCTGTGTATAATGTATAGAGGATAGGTCCAAGTATGCTTCCTTGGGACACTCACAATTGGTAGAAGTTCCAAATGTTCTTCCTGATATTTAACAAAGAAGTGTCTGCCCGAGAGGTAGCACTTCAATAAGATGACAAACCTGCATGGTAGACATTGTTTGAGCGTGCATATTAATCCATCATGCCAGACCTTATCAAAGGCCTGGCTGATATCCAGAAAAGTAGCTGAACAATATTTTTTATTTTTAAAGGCTCTATTAATCATACTGACTAACCGCTGCACTGGTTCAGTAGTTCCATGTTGGCTTCTGAAGCCGAACTGATGATCCGGTATAAGTTTTTTGTCTTCTATAATTGGTTTTAGTCATTTGAAAAGGATTTTTTTAAAAAATTTTGATATAATAGGCAGTAAGCTTATTGGCCGATAGGATGATGTTTCATTTGGATTTTTCCGGGTTTTAATATCATAATAATTTGGGCTCCTTTCTCTAAGAGTTCTTGTAGAACTTTCCCAGTGATCAATACAAACCCTGGAGCTTTTTTTGGATTTACTTGCCGTAAGATTGTGTCCTTGACTTCTGAAAGGCTGACGTTTTTTATTGGAGGATCCATTTGGTACGGAGCTGTGAGTATTTTCGTAACTTCTTCCTCATGCTCTGGAGAGGGTATGTCGTATGGCTGAAACACTTTTGCGAAATGATTCGCAAAAGCTGTCGCCTTCTCTTTATCGCTTTTAGCCCATTTATTATTTTGATCCCTGACTGGTAGGACATACACTTGAGGTCTTTTCAGGTTTCTTATAGCTTTCCACAAGGAATATTCTGTTGCTTCGGATGGAGATAGGTTGCTCAATATTCTTGAATGGATTGATTTTTTACCTGCCCTAGTAGTTGCTTTAGGTCCTTTGCAGCCCTATTATAAATTTTCCTGTTTTTCTCCGTTCTTGTCGTCTGTCATATTTTACGAAGCCTTCTCTTTTCTTGTATTTTTCTTTGAATATTGTAGGGCATTGTTCTTTGAGAGTGTACCGGCTAGAATCTGGTGTTGCTTCCCAGGCTGCATTTTGAATCGTTTTAGTAAGGTCGATAACTGCAGTGTCAATGTCTTCAGGGTTTTTCAGTTCTATTTTATCATCTAGCAATGTTCTAAATAGTTCCCAATTTGTGTTTTGACTATACAATGATGGTTGTTTTTGTTTTTCCAGTGTGCGTGACTTGAGTGTGATAATTACTGCTGAATGGTCATTTGCAAGTTCTAGACAAGATTCTATTTTACACGGCTTGGCATTGATACCTTTAATAATACCAAAGTCTAGAACGTCCGGGGTTTTCCTCATGTCAGTTGGCCAATATGTAGGCTCGCCTGTAGATACCGTTCCTAGGTTTCAGTTCTTTGTCGCGGTATATAGTTGTCTGCCTTTAGGTGTTGTTACTCTTGAGCCCCAATGGGAATGTTTATCGTTCCAGTCTCCTACGCTGATGAATTTGCTTCCTAGTGTTTTAAGGTAGTTTTCATAGTCTGTTTGTTTGTTGTTATGTTTTGGTGAACAATAATCTGCAGATATATTTAGAATTCCTGTAAGAGTTTCAAGAGTTACTGTTGTCGCTTGTAAATATTCCATGTTATATCCTTCTGATTCATGATGTTTGATATTTTCTCGTATTATGATGGCAGCTTCACCGTATGCGGTACCATCTGGATCTCTAGTATTGTATATGCGATAGTTTGGTATTTTTAGATGACTTTTTTGAGTGAAGTGCGTTTCTAACACTAACATCAGATCGATATTGTTATTTTGCAGGAAATATTTGACTTCTTGCAAGTGAAGGCACAAGCCGCTGGAGTTCCAAGTAGCAATTTTTATTAATTGAGCCATTATGACATTTTAGTTACTAATATTAATAACGGCAAACATCGTGCTACATCATACAAACACTTTGGGGTCTATGACATTCTCCTTCTTCTAACGGGTCAGATGCCACCTGTTCACATGAACGTAATTACTACAGAAATTATTGAAACAGGCTTATAGCCTATATAAATAGAAGAAGAAGAATATTAAAGGTTTAGCATAGTACTCATTTGGTTGTCCTCAATTGAGAAGGGATTCCAACAGAAAACCTTGCTTGAATAAGAAAACAGACAAGAAAGTGTTTCAGCGCAGCAAATAATTTAGAAAAATGGCATAATTATAAAAAGGCCATAACTTTTGAGTATCTTATATGGAGGAAACATGCTGCTCTGAAAAGTGTTAATTTGAAAACGTTATTCGTCTTTCTCGCACAAACGCGCGCACTCCGTTTTACTCATATAAGCTATACGTACATGTTATACGTTGCATTTAAAATGAATCAGTATCAAAGAAAAAAATTTTAAATAATTTTTTCGTTAGATTTTATTTTTTTTAATAATATTGTAATAATTAATATACAAAACGAGCAGCAGCGACCACGCGACAACCGCTGACTGCATGCGCGCGACGGTAAGAGAGAAAGAGACGTGCGAAAAAAGATAGATAGAGTTTTCGTTTGGATTAAGTATACTATACGGCGAGTATATGATCTGTTACTTTCGTATAAAATCCTCAAAAGCCCTAACTGAATACAACAAAGCTTTAAGAAAATTTAAGAGATATACACTGTGAAGAAGTGGAAACCACTCAAGAAGGCGCCGGACATTACAAAATAATCTCAAATAATTCTCAGAGGCCAATAACTACTCTAAAAACGGAAACAGGAAATACACTAATAGTTGAAAGGAAACAATGAGATAATTACTCAGGGTACAGTTTCTAGGATCCCATATATATTATTGAGTGAATAGCAAAATTTAGAACTACAACCCAGGAATTGGGCATCTAGGGAGAATTGGCAGAACAAAAATAAGGTGATAGACGTAGACAATGCTATTCCTTATTTATTTTTAAATTTTAAATAATTGCCCCTATTTTCTTTTGACTTGGAGCTATTTTGTAAAAATTTGGTATTCTATCCTCTGGATTATTTTTCCTCCACGTAATATTTTAGGTACTTTATCGTCTTTCTAATTACCATTTAAAACCTTTTTTATATAATTTACCCACCTTTTCATTTTTTAAAGTTTCCAAATAACGGGTTTTCTTTTTCTCTTGGATATTTTTCAGTTTTGTCCCTCCTAATAAAAATTTGTTATTTTCTTATATAAAAAAATCATTGTCTGCATGATCTTCATGTTCCGTGCACTCATCAAGACACAGTTTATTTGATTTATTGCAGTGACGTCTAGATACCCTCAGGTATCTGCTTATTCTAGAAATGTGTCAACGTGATTTTTAGGTTTCCTTCGCCCGAAAGTTCGATTAACCTCAACCCATACTCATTAATGTATTTACGTTTACTATAGTGTCTTATTGCCGGTTTCTCTTTATCTGCGATAACAATAAACTCTCCAAACGCTATTTTAATGTTATAGTTAGCCAATTTTTATACTGTTTTTAGATATTTTCATAACTTTTGCAATTTTATTTACTCTTTTTAGTTTAAGCTACATAACTTATCCGCTATCGGTTGGAATTTAATTTTTGCACATTGAATCCTAACTTAAAGTTTCATTTATCCCTTTCGTTTTTAAGAGCTATGCAGTCTTTTAATATATATTTTTAAAAATAGGTAGCAGGTAGACGCACTCCGTAATCCCGACGGAGTCAAGTCTACTTCAGGGATGCGCCCCTGCCTTATGCGAGCCATGACTAACGCTCATTCTTAAATACTAGGAGAAATCATGTCCTAACCTGCAATCCCAACAAACACATAAATACACCAACTCCCTTCCCACCCTTTACCTTTCCTATCCAACTCGCCAACACGCCTGGTAAGCGTGGCGTTTTAATGCCAAACACCCTCTAAATGGAAATGCCAATTTAAGAACAAAAATACTCCAGGTGGGTAGGGCTCCTAGTCCACAATCTCACACTGATCCAAAGTCAGTCAGTCCCATGGATTCTGGACGAGACAAAAACTTGGCAAGTCATCGAAAGAACACAAGAGGAGGCCTATGTCCAGCAGTGGGCAAGAGAGGTTAGGTGATAATTTTTAAAAATATTTTTTAAGACGCCATCTTTAAAAATGCCCTTCACATTTCGCGTACAAGAAATTCTAGTATTCCTTTTTTAGTCAGTTTTGAAAGGTCCGCCATTTCTTATAACTTCTAGTTTTTTGTGATATGTTGTTTCTTTATCAAACTATTGATTTTTGCCTCCCAATTTCTCATCATGGTCTTTCTTTTCGTTTTTCTTCTCGTTTATTTTTCTAATTATTTTGGAATACAACTTTCTTTTTCTGTTAGACTACGGTCTACTAAAGATTTAGTTTGTTTTAATTTTGGTTGTTTTTTTATTATTTTGATTTTTCATTGAACTTGTTTATTTATTATAAAGAAAGGGTTAGTTTTGGTTTTTACTTCTTTGGCTTTATCTATTTTTGTATTGATATCACTGGTTAACAATGATTTTGGTTCTCAAAAGCAAATAGCTGACCTAGAAGCATTTTTCTTGTTGACTTTAGAAATGCAGTCGGTATTTTGGTAGCACGTATAGATTAGCAGATATTTTTAAAAAATCGATATTGAACATTAGGTGTTTTGTAGGTAGGGACAGGTTTCTCAATCTGTTTATAAGTTGTTACCCTGTTCAGTGTAACTTTAGTTTTACTCCATAAAGTTGTCAGCAGTGTATTATTTAACAAATGTTGTATTGGCTTTCTTGTAGTAATGTAAACTATGATTGTCGTTCATAGTGTACGTTCAAACTGATATTCTACTCTATGGTGCATGTATAATAAATCCATGAATAAACAGATAATCTAGAAACATGTCGCGTAAATGTACAAATGCCCTAGAGAACTTCTGTTACATATGTGGCGAGTTCACTGTGAACCATCAAAGAAGGTGCATTACCTTTCATATAAAAACAGCTTATTACCTGTGTTTGTGGTCGAGACAAGAAATGGGCAACCTCATATTTGCTGTGTTTCATGTGCAAACAGGTTGCGCCAATGGCTTAAAGTTTTCGTTCATCCATGCCTTTTGCTGTACCAATGATTTGGAGGGAACACTAAGATCATTTATAAGGATTCTTATTTTTGTAGCATTAAAATAATAGGCTTCTCTCCAAAGAACGAGAAATCAATGGTTTATCCTAATTTTCTTCTGGTATGCGACATATCGTACATGGTTCAGGTCATCTGTTCCTGTTCCCCCAAAATTATGTGTAAACGCAATAAAGAAAAACAAGGAGAAGGGGTACATTGTAAAGACGAAGATAATGATTTCAATCCCTGTAACGTCAATGAACACCACATGATCTTGCAAGAGAAGTGAAACGACCTGGTTAGAGATCTTAATCTATTCAATGGAATGTACTGGACAAGGCGACAAAAGTTAGCATATTTCGATATTATGAAGAAGAAAATACCAGCAACAACATACAAATAAAAAAGCCAAGAAATGCATGCAGTAAGAAAACTATATTAAAATAAATACTTTACTTTTTCCATGACTGTGTATTTAGTGTTTGGCCAACAAATCTTCCACGTTCTTTCATACTACCTTATCTGCAATTTTAGACTTTGTTTTTAATATACATACTCGTTTAGCCAATTTCTTATTATTGTTTCTTAACAGTTGAATTTCTTGTTCATATCATTCTAGTTTTTCTTCTTTTATTTGCCACCCATTTAAGGCTTTTTAAGTTCTTCATCAATTTTTGTACATCCGTAGGATTTTTTATTTATCCTTAATAGGTGTCGTTATCGTATTTCTGCTTTTTCTTTAAAGTTTTGTTTTCCTGATTAACCGTTCTTAGCATTTCGTTTAAATTTGTTCTCGTCCGCTGTGGAATCAACGCTATTATATTGGTCTCATTCAATCAGCGTAGCAGTGCTATATATGTGCAAGACCACAAATGTATGAAGAGGATCTTGCAATAAGAATGATATGATTTTTAAATAAAATGTTAATCATGCTTAAAATGTTAGAACTACCACTAGTTACCATTTGTATTCAGTAAGACTCTGACAATTCATCATGGTAAAATACATGCTTCGACGTGCTCTTCGCAAAACTTTTTGTCTACATAATCGCCCTTCTGTGCTTGCAGCAGTTGAAAAATTTGAAAGGAATTTTACTCTTCACGATGCGAAAATATCAACAAGAGGTCAAAATGTAACCAATGTAAAGAACATTGTTGCTGTAAAATATAGCGTTACAGAGGCTCCAAATTTATTAATTTCTCGCCGTGCTTAGAAGAACGACAACTTAGCGTATTTTGCGAAAATATTTGGTTTACACCCCTATAAGCGTGTGATGGCTCAAGAACCAAAGCCATAAGACCATCGTAAACGCCGTGACTTTGCTACTTTAGCTTTAGAGCAACGTGAAATAAATCATAATTTTGGGCAAAAAATTATTTTTTCAAGTGAAACCCATTTTTAGATAAGTGGATATGTTAACAAAAAAATTGTCGCTTTTGGTGTGAAAAAAATTTATAAGAGATTTACGAGAAGCCCTTTCACCCGCAAAAGTTTATAGTATGGAGGCATCAACGGCTAAAAACATCTGGTGAACGATACCGATTGATATTAATAATTTTTTTTTGTAGTTAAATTTAGATGAAATTAATTTGGGGGACATGTGGTTCTAACAAGACGATGCCATATGTCACTATTGACGTAATGCAAGAAAAGTTTCGTGAAAGATAATTTCAAGAAATGCAACTGTCCGTTGCTTCCAAGAAGTTGTAATTTAACTTCTTTAGATTACTTTTTGTGGGGTTATTTGAAATCTGTAGTCTATGCAAACAAACCGCAAACTCTTAATGGATTAGAATTTAACATGTAACGCTGTATTCGTAACATTAGATCCGAGTTATTGCACAAAGAAATCTAAAATTGAATTTATCAAATTTGTTTGTGTGCACGAAGTCTATGCCTTAAAATAATATAAAAAGTTTGGTTATATCTAAAATAGTTTTTATTTTATTTAATTTTAAAATAATGTTGTTGTATGGAAAAACCTTTTATAATATATGAATTCAGAAATTTTCACTAATTCCTACTATTAAATTATTTGCTGCTTTTGCTTTTTGCAATAGTGGTTATAGCACTTGAAAGACGGAGTCTAAAATTTAGATGTATTTACAGGAACTCAAATTCACACGTCTGCCTACCGTGACCAACTGTGTTAAGAACATCTCTGTAAAAGAGAGAGAGAAACAGTTAAACAAATCTTTACACAACAATGTCATATACATAACTCATCAAATATTTGAAATTTATGTGAAACTACTTGCTACAAAGTATATATTTTTTATTTTAATATATTGTTTTTCATGTGATGTTTTTTTTAATAGAAACGTACACCGTATTTTATCTAAGTTAACTTATTGATTTATATATTTTTTGAACAAAAATACTCCTAATAATTATGACAAATCGCAACAACCACAGAACATAATTTTAGAGATTATAACGTATCTTAAATTATCCGTAATAATGTTATGTTATTTTGTAAATATATCTATAGAAAAAATAGAAAAAAAGAAGATTATATTAGTTGTAATGCACATTATTACTTTAAGTATACCAACAAAGTAAATCAAAGAAAGTGCTTTTAAATTTGTTTAGAAAAATATAGTAGCAATATCTCAAAATGAAGAAGCATTCATTTGAAAAACGTAATAGCACAAGCACAGCAGTATTGCAGAGCTAGCATACATGTGTGATCAAAGGTTGATTTTAGCAGAGACGCGTCAATTACTGTAACTCTATACCTTTAACCTCAATTGAAACAATACTTCATTTCAGTTTACGCCAAACCAAAGCTCTTCCTGGCGCAACTGTGTAAAGCGGCAGTTGCGAGCGAAGTACATTTCCAATTAGCCGTCTGATTTACATATGAGCTCCAAAGTAAACATCCAGAAGCTATTATTGCAATTATCCGCGAGGTTAAATTGGATACGTTGAAACTCGGAGAGCAGATAACATTAGCGCAACAACAGATCTGCAGGTGAAGTTGCATCACAACTTCAGTGCTGCAGAACTAGAACCGATGCTTCATCAGCAGAGACGCCAGAGTTTGAAGTGCTCCTTTCAAAATTAATATCAGCTAAATAGCAGCCTCATACTCCCCTTAATCACAGGATTATTTGTCGTTACAAATTTAAATCTTTTAGTGTCAATTAAATATGTGGTATTTTACTTTACTAAAGTTAAGAACGACATGCGTGCAAAGAATTGGTATAACAAAAGTAACTAAACAGTAGGTATCATTGGAAATACAGATTTTTATACAGGAGGCACTGAATTACTCCTTGATGTACGTCAGATATTAAACTACAGAGCGCCGAACACATGTTATTTATTTTCTTCTTTTCTCGTTTCCCTAATTTCCTCATTTATCATATTCTCTTTTTTCCTTATTTCTGATATTTTTTCTATTTTTTATTAAATATTTTCTAAAACTGTCTTTCCCTCTTCTCCGAATGCTTTTCTTACTTTAACTTTTCGATTGCTTGTTCTACTTTTTTTCGTTCTTTTAGATCGTGGAACCCTTACTTTTATTATCTACATTTTATTATCTTACATTTATGTAATGTACTTCCTGTGAATTTATAAACCTTTTCTATGTTTGGCTTTTTATTAACTGCTATTTAACTTCCTGTTTTCACTAACTTGATCTTTTAATATATTTATTTATTATTCTTCGTTACCCACAAATTTATTTTGCTTTATTACAATTAAAATACGTTTTTTAAACTTGTTCCATCTTCCTTCTAAAGACCAATCCTGTTAAAGTTTTTCATTTCTTTAGAAATTCGTTATATGTTTGTCTCTTATATTCCTTTCCACTTCTATATTTTTTAATCTGTATATCGCTATTTTTTGTATTCCTTTTCTATTTCCTCCATAGTCTAAATGAATTTTAAGATTGATACAAGTAATTTGTGCTATCAATTCTACGTCTATCGGCGTTTTTAGCTGTTTTATTCTTCTTTTCTACTGTATACATACACATTTCTTCTGTCTCTTGCCTCTAGAAACAATTTCTCTTAAAAAAATTATTTTTATGACAAAATCAATTATTTTTCTACCATTTTTGTATATATTTTCCTCCACGCTCTGGTCAAATATATTAATTATTTACTATTCTTTCATTACAATCTCCCATTGTTATAACTTTTTCTTGCTCTTCTCTTTTTTAGTTCCATCGGTTGGTCCATATTTTAAATAGATATTATTAATTTTTTTTTAATTTCATACTGACTAATATTATTCTTTTCATTAACATCTTTGTTTATAACCACTCTTATTAATTTTTTAACTCTTTCTAGTGGTTGTGGTCCTGACTAATATAAATAGTAGTTTTCAAGTAATTTTATGATTCAAACCCCCACGTTTCTACTTCACTTAATTTTGATATTGCTATTTTGTTTCTTCCTTTCCAGTTAGTGATATTATCTTGCACGTTGCTATTATTATAGTTTATATTTCGGGCTTAATTTTATCCTCCATATATTTCTTTAATGTGCTTTCTATTATATTGTTATATGTGTGTTGTACCACTCTTCTGTATTTATTATTATTTGTGCCATTTATCTTTTTAATGCGGTTATTTATTATATTTTTTAGTCTGTTTTCCATATATTTTTAATTTCTTGTTCATCGCCCGGTTTTAATTGATGTCCATATTTGTTTTCTTGATTTTTCTCTATCCATAAAATTCAGCAATGCTTTGCACACAGCCCATATTTTATAGCTTTTGATGTGTATTTTATTATAGTTATTTTTTACTACATCTAAACCTTCGCCTTCTTCTAATTGTTGCATCTTAAAACTTTCTCCATTTATTTTATTATGTTATTTTTGCTGTGTATATTCATTATCTTTTTTATTAATTAATGCACAGTTACCATCTGCTCTTTTATAGCAATAAACCAATTGGTTTACAGTTTATGACGTGAGTGAACAGTTGTCCACTAACAATACTCCGTAAATGAATGATTAATTACAAATATATATAATTGAAAATGTTTTTTATCGTTCCAGATCACTGGATGTATCTCAATGTCTTTTTAATTTTCTTTTCATTGCGACTAGAGTACTTAAGCGGCTGACCAAATCATTAAGGTGTCTTGGGAAGCGATGTAAGTAGCTAGTAGATAGTCGGTAAAATTTGTCATTTATGTAGGGTATATTCGAAACTTTGTGGAGAGTTTCGTTGCTATCGTACCGCGGAGCTTCATATATTATGATTATTATTTGGAGCAGGATGCTCTGAATTATTTTTATATTTAATTGTTTTGCAGAACTCCAAAGTTTGGTACCATATGCCCAAATTTGTTTTATTATACATTTGTACAACAGCAGTATGTTACACATGATAAGTTTGAATTTGCGTCTAATTAGCCAGTTAATTTGCTTTAACTTGAAGTTGATTTAATTTTTTTTCGCTATTATATGAGGCTTCCACGTTAATTGTTATTCCCAAATATTTGAATCTTTAGGGCAGTTTAATTGTCGCGTTGTAGAAGTGATTTGAACCGAATTTTCTTCATTTAATTCTATCCTCCAATTGTCAAGCCTATGTTGAAGAATATTGAGTTGACATTGAAAAAGCTTCTTAAGGGTTTTCACTTACGGCAATTACAGCAGTGTCGTCTGCGAAGGTAGCAAGCGTTGTATTATTTGATGTTGGGATATAGGCGGTAAACAAGAAGTATAAAAAAGGACCTAACACGCTATCTTGAGGGACGCCCGAGTTAATCGTATAATAATTGGACGTTTCGATATTAAATTTGGCTTAGAAATATCTGTTAGTAAGATAAGATTTTCGAAGAAGAAATAAGGAGTAGGTAGCGTAAGTTTTAGCTTGTATAATAAACCAGGATGCCATACACAATCAAAAGTCTATTTAATATCTAGGAAGACAGCTGTACATAGTTTTTTTTTCTTCGAAACTTTTGCTTATTTATTTACTCTCCTATTCTAATATTTTAAATATTTTTGTCATGATGGGTAGTAGACTTATCGGTCGATATAAAGATGCAACATTTATTAGTTTTCCGGGTTTGTGAATCATAATCACTTGGGCAAAATTTCCAAATTGCTGAGTAATAGGTTAGCCTGAGCATACTGTTGTATATAGTAATTAGCAAAACGAACGCTTTGTTTAGGAAGCTGTTTGAGTATTTCGATTGTTATTAAATCAAATCCGCGTGCTTTGTAGTTTTTGTATTTTGTAATTTCTTTTTTAACTATAGCTGGCGAAGGCTTTATTGATAAAGGCATAAGGCATGGAATATTAGGAAATTTTACTGTTGTTATCATTATCGTTGACACTTGGATGAAATAGACTAAAGATTTCAGATAAATGTTTTGCAAAGATTGATGCTTTTTCGAGGTTCATTGTACGTCAAATGCCGTCTTGCTTTCTAATTACAAGCATGTGGGTTGTTGGTCTTTTTAATTTTTAGTAGCGTTCTATCTAAAGTAACTTTCCTTTGATAAGTTGGTAATATAAGTTTTAAATGTAGCATTCCGTATTTCTTGAAGCAATTACTTATAGTTTCTCGCTAACATCAGATTTCTGCTTCTCTGCCATTTGCATCTTGCTCTTGTTTTTTCCGCTACAAGAGTATTATCTATTATTTTGTTGTCTTTTGATGTAAATGTAGTAGAATTAAGGATACTTCTCGAATTAACCATTTGAAGTAATGTGCAGCACTGTAATTTTTACAAGGCTAAGGTTTATATTTCTACAGTGTCGGTTCGAAAATAGTTCCAATTTGTTTTAAGTAACGTCAGTTTAAGAATTTCAGGTCTATTTATAATGTGACGGCTTAGGGTAGCATTAATGGGAGTGCGGTCTATGGATGCATTGAAAAGATATGCATTTCTGAGAATAAATTGAAGTAAACAGGTAAAAACAAAAATTAAATTACACCGTCCTCAGAAAGTAGAACAAACAAAAAGCATCTTACTATCGCTTTAGAAAAAAACATAATCTTATGTACATTTACAGTACATAAATATAAGCGACAAAAAATATGCAAATTAGAAAATACATAGAAGAATTTCAGTTAATTTAATGATAAACAAAATACGTCTCTCAATCATGGTATATTTAATTTCTAATTAGTTAATGCAAATAAATTAAACAATATTTAAAAATTAAATGAAGATTGAAATAAAAGTTATAAACGACTTTCAGTACTTGAAAATTACGTCTTTCACGTGATTAACGAGGCCAACAAGTACTATAGTAATATACCACAAAAAATAGCTGCTGTTCTATAATTTTTACAATCAGTTTGGCTTATTGCTGGTAAAACCAGTAACTGTAAAAAAATAATTATATTTAATCCTAGCAAAATAAATGATTGAACTTAGAGAAAGTGGCAAAATCTGTCTACAAAAAGATATACTTTAAGAAAGTATCGCTCTATTTTGCTCAAATTTTTTATTTTACAATGAGTTAGTGTCAAACAACCGAATTTAGAACATTTATTTAATTTAACTCAAGTAAATGTATCTACATACATAGCGTACTATAAAAGTTTTGCAATAATTTTTTAATTTCCATAAAGCAATACTTCCGTTTTTCTTCAAGGAAATTAAAACATTAATCACTTTACGTTATTATACAGTTTTCTCTGCTGGAAAAATTTGTTTTTGGTTTTAGTGGGCATACAAAAATAACTTCAGATGTCCTCATCTCTTACAATGCTGTTGACAGCGAGATGTTCGATTTTCATACTTGTCGAGCATCTTATGGATCCATTAAACATTTGGTGGCATCTGTCCATCGCTTAAGCTGTTGGTACTAACAAAGAACAAACATTTTTTTGAAAGTGATAGTGCAGATTAGTATGATTTTTTGATGCGGGAATATCTAAGCTCTTTTAAATGTTGGAGTCTAGCAATTTTTTAACAGTGATCTTTTCCTTTGCGACAAAAGAAAATAAATTGCCTTGACCTGATTAACATTTTCTGTCTGTAATTCCTAATATTACCTGAATATGGTTGCATAATGAAAACAACCAGCTTATACCGTAGGAAACTCAATCGATGTGTAAAATTGTTCCTTATTGATTTTTTGATTAAAATAACAATGCAAACTGATTTTTTAACCAAAGTTCAGCATTAATTAACACTAAGACGACTTCTTGCCAGCTACAGTACAAGATTTAAGCTTCAACTTGACACAACGTGAAATCATTGTTTGCATTGTAGAACTTTTCTAGTGATCTACGTAGAATTTAGCAAACAATATATATTACAAAAAGTTTAGCTTTAAAGGATAAAAATAATCTCCAAGAACTCAATAAGTCAGCATCTTTGTAAATCGGACATTTTGGAGGGTATTTGGAGGGTGTTCAAAGAATGTTTATTTGAAAATATAAGACAAATATAAAACAGGACTAAAACGCTCACCGAAAGTTAGATTACGTTCTTAAATTGAAATACTCTAGTGAGACTTTTTATTTGTTGATGTTATAAGTACATTTATTGGGAGTACAAATTAATTCGGTCCGTTTTTTGTTGTAAAAAGTATTTATTTCAAAACAATATAAATAATTATATATATATATATATATAAATTAATCGAAGTATTGTCTACTACATTTTTTCACCTTTCAGGCAATTTTCCAATTCCATTTCAAAAAAACATGGGGCCGGCGAAGAGATTGCTCTGTAAGCAATCCCAGAACGAACTTAAAAATTCGAAATCGAATATCTCGAAAATTATTCGACATAGAATTTTTTCGACTTCATTTTCGAATTTAGCGTAAAATTTCCTATAAGAATCCATTGTCAAATTTTAAAAAATCTCAAATTTTGTGACGGACCAACAGACCGACCGACCGACAGGCAGACATATAGAATTCAGTAACGAAGTTTTTAAGTTCGTTGAACATTTTGTCTTTTGAGGCAATCCACGTTTGGAGCCAATTTTCCATTTCTTCGAAAGAAGTGAATCGGCGACCTGCCAAATCGTGCTGCATCCGTTGGAGCAACCAGTAATAAGAAGGAGCAATACGGCGAGTGCGGTAAAATATCCCACTTGAGCATTTCTAAATAATTTTCACGACTTGTGCGACATGAAGCCGAGCGTTACCATGCAAAAGTATAACTTTGTCTTTCCTCGTTTTTCAACCTTTTTCGTTAAACGAATCAATTGTAGTTTATACCGATCGCCCATAATGGAATCACCAGGTTTTAGCAGCTAGTAATATACAACATCCCTTTGGTCTCACCAGATACACAACATGACTACAATCACCATCCTTGAAACATTGAAACCATTCCCGACATGATTTATCAGTTGAAGCATTGTCACCGTAAACTTCCACAAGCATTTTATGCGCTTCAGCTGCACTTTTCTTCCAATTAAAACAGAAAAGTAACACCTACCGCAAATGCTGCTTAGTTACCACAAATTGACATTTTTAATACAATAAAAAATAGCTGTTTTGTATTAAAGTCAAAGCAATATAACCTGCATATTATTCACAGATATATAACCTCTCTGAAACCACCGTGATCAGCTGCCACTATGAGACATTCATAACAGCCACAGAGAAAACAGAGCGAATTAGTTTGTACTCCCAATAATATTACATTTAAAAAACCCTACATTTTGTAATAATCAATAAAAATACTACCCTAGCAACTTAACTGTGACAATACTGATGTAAAACATAATGTCACACAACAGTTACACACTTATCTTACCTCAAAACAAGTAAATTTTCTCTTTTGACATAGGCATGATGAATTAGCTTAAGAGAAAACATTGTGTATAATATATTATAAATAGAAAGTGCAGCCTGTTTGAATCTGCACATAGGTGAAGACTCGTAGGCGAAGTGCAATTTGTAATTTGCATAAAAAATGAAGAACTAAACATTGCGGACCCAAGAGCAAGTTGATGTAAGATAGCATAGGTTTTAATTTAAGATAAAATTGCAAATATAGGAGACTAAGAGCAACTTGCTGCCTTAACTCGGGTGTTCCATAGTTTTCCCAAGTCCTGCGCTAATTGTAGGTATATATATATATATATATATATATATATACAGGGTGTTTTAAAACAACGCTTAAAAATTTATAGGGTATGTAGTACAGTTGAAAACATAGATCCGGAAATCAAATATTTTGCGAGATAACAGCGAATCTAATGCAACAATATAATAATTTGTTTTATTGGTTTTTACAATAAAAAATATAATTAAATAATCCTAAATATAACAGTTCAAAAAAATTAAATATGGAGGTCTTGAAGACCATGTAATGAAACTCTCTCGCCCTATTTATCTCCCAAGAAAAACGTCGTTCAGATATTCCTTAATAGCAAGATTTATCTTGCATAAATTAGGGACTTGGTCTTTGACTTAAAGGTAAATCTCCCAAGAGTTCAAGAAAAGTATTTTTTTTTAGAAATCGATGTATGCAGGAACATTCCTAATCAAATATTTAGACTGAAACGCTCTTGATGTTTGAATTCACTGGCTGCTTGAGGATTCTCGTCACATTCAACGTGATTATTGTAATAATTAAATATTCTGTCTTTAGTAAAACCGGCTTAATTAGTAAAAAAAAATTTAGCAACGTCGAAAAGTTTAGCAGCTTTCTTTAAATATCATTGATAAAATGTAATTTTCGTTTAATAATCCGAAGGAGTTAGGGCCTGAATAAGATAATTTACCAAACAAAATGTCAAACAAAATACCTGTATGAGGCTAAGTTCTTATAATATTTATTTATGTTGTTTAAACAACAGTATTATAATTTATTAGGAAAAATCCCGTATGCATTGCATAACCTTTGATATATGAAACCTTAAATATGAATTAAAAACGTTTAAAGTCAATAATTTTCGATTGTGACAGATATATATGAATACAAACAGTCGTCTTAAATATATGTAATGATAATGATTCTTCTACCTCTTTTACCTACGGACCTACGCATTTCAGAGCATATCAGAGCTTTTTAACTTGTTTTCGGCGGTACTACATGCCTTGTAAAGCCTTTTTTGTAACATTTTGTATGTATATAGCTTGCATAAATGTAATGGTTTTTTTAATATCTATTTTTGCTGTGGAAGCTGCTGCCTTATCTTCTTCCTGTTCCGCAGTAATATAAATGCAAAACAGAAACATCCCATTAAAAATTAAGGCACAGTCGTAACAACTAAGCCGGCACACCATAAAATAGCGACATAACGTCGGCGGGCAGAAACTAGTGCATAAAGGTACATACTCCTAATTACTCCTAAAACAGCTCCAATTATAAAGAGATTTGCTTCAAATTAAGCTTCATGCGCCGGTTCGAGCCAGCTAATCGCTAATTGCTGGCCCACGTAAACAAAAATGGCCGGATCTCGGACCGCCGCGCCCCATAGCACCACCTGCAGGAATTTCAAGAATATGGAAATCAGTTAATTAATATCGCCTAATTGCGGCACCGACGAATTAGTATAAACAGCAATTATTTTCGAAGCGACCACCAATGTCGGCTTATCTCGAGCGCCTGCACCTGTCGTTTCATAAGAAATTAATTAACCCTGGGATGTTTGGCCGCTTTTTCTTGGCTTTGCACGTTAGCTGGCCTAATAGCTTCTCCTCGAGCTTTCGGGCGCCATCGGGCGCGCGCTGCAGCGGCCTATCTGCTTCCCATAGCGGCCGTTTTGGCGGGCGTCGCCGCGGAGCGATCGCATTCCCGTTTGATTACAGATTATCAGCAACCAATTGCCCAGCTCGTGGATATTATAGCTCGGCAAAATAGTCCATTAAGGTTAACACCTCAAAGCAAACAGAGGCAGGGATCAGCCTAGGAGTTCTTACGAAAAACGGCCGGCCTGTTTTCTGTAACGTGAGAGAGGGCATTATCTCTAATTGGACAGGTGCTTCCTTTTCAAAATTCGTAATATCCTGCTATTAGCCCATTTTTGAAGGGTTATTATAAGGGCACTTAAGGTGCTCTAATTGATTTTATCATATGGTAGCACAAGTTCCAATTTACTTGCACAGTTTAACGAAACAATAAGCTAAGAAAATTGCCTAATTACTCAGGGGCCTATTTTATCTTGCAGTTTACTTAATCCTTTTTATTTCTTTTTCTTTGTTGATATTTATTGGAAAATACGACATTTTCCGTCCTCATGTAGAGTACGATTTGATAAGTATGTATGACGGAGCATTTGCTCTGGCACGTAAGATTTTTGACTAAAATCTGCGCAGCACGTTCATATTTAAGAAACTAGAGCATCTTTACAGTTCAATTCTGTACCTCCATATGGATTTAATAGTCATTTTGTACATTAAAACTTATTTTTGAGCGAAAAACGAGAGCTTCTACCCATCAGTTAGTATAATTTTTTGACTTTCAGATCTATTTCCTTTCATTTCTTTTCAATATGTGTTCTCCACGTAAGTCTACAGTACAAGTGCATTTTTGTGTATATTATATCCTTAGATTGTTATATTTTAGTGCCATTTACTAATATAGAGAGACACTATTGTCTTTGTCGAGTAAATTTAACTTGAATGGATTTAGATTCGTTTAATTTTATACGCAATTTTTCTAATTGGTTACAAATTAAGTTAATAATAATGACTAGCCGTTTCGTGGTTTTAGTGGCAAAAGAGGAGAGCAGTATCATCTACAAAGGTTTCTACTACAGTGTTTTCTGGTGCGAAAAAATTAACAGTGTACACTAGATAGAGAAAGGGCTTGGGAAGACTACCTTGTAGAATACCAATGTTTATTTCCTTAATTTTCAATGTCTTCTAAGAGGATTCTGAAAATAGGAGTCTTTAAAGTATAATTTGAGAAGTACGAAATACCAGAGAGGAAAAGATATTTTAGTTTTAAACAGTGGTCCTTAAAACCAAATTTTATCAAAAATTTTTTGATAAAACGACAAAAATATTTGTAGAGTAAAATGTCTTTGTTTGAATTCTTAAAAACGCACCTGTGTAATTTCCGCTGATAATTATTTTTTTAGTAATTTAGAAATCTCTCGGAATAAGCTGATAAGTCTTTAAGAAATCATTTTATACGATAGTTTTAATGCTATTGCGTTAAATAAAGGAATCAACAAGATAATACCTTTTCTCAGCGGTTCCTCTTTAGTGTCTTATAAGACCATAGGCGGGAGCTTTTCTAATACTCAAATATTGAGTTGGTTTTCTTAATTTTTAGTCTGAAAAGAGTTAAATCGATCATAACAACTATAAGAGTGCTATTAAAAATTTTTTACTTTTGAACTTGCTTTATTCGAATGAGGATTGAAAACTTCTATTAAATATATACAATCAAGTTTGATGTGTAAAAGTGACAACAGTATTTTGAGGAATCAACCAGTAGAAGTGAAACAATGTTTTTCTTCTCTAGGTGTGAATATACTTCTGAGTGGCCACTGCTTCCGAACCCAATATTTCGTCCTAGCTCTGAAGTCCCATTTACACTAAAAGCAAGAAAATTTGGTGTTGTCTGCTTGTTGGCCGAGGAACATTCCAATCAGCTCAAAATTCCCGCACGTAGACCATTCATAAAAGCTTATACTGCACACTTTTTAATTTCATTTTCGTTATTAGCTCTGTATTTATGTTTATTTATTCTTACACGTTTATTTCGTCCATTTAAAAATCATTTTCACACGCTGCAGACGTTGCCATATAACAATTCGTTAAAGAATTACCTTTTTTAATTTTCACATTTCTGTAATATGTGGAAAAACCTGACATGATTTGGAATTTTTGCATTATACTGTGGTATAGAATTTACTGCACCACATGTCCGCAAGGGATGACGGACAAACTAGCTGTGCACATATTTCAATCTTATGGCAGAGAGCAGCGAGAAAGTATGGCAGCTACACTCAGTAATTACACCATCGAGAAAAAACGCGCCGTAGTGCGTCTTGTATGTGGAAATCGTTATCAAATACAAAAGATATACAAGTAAATAGAGAGCTTTAAAGAGGGAGAACAAGTGTAACAAATGAAAGCTGACCTGGTCGACCGTCGACATAACGCACCGACCAACACACAGCGGCACAGTTGTCAAGTTTAGCTCGGATGGTGAGGTACAGACATGAGTTTGTGAGAAAACAAAAAGCTTCTCTTTTGAAAGGACAAAGAAGTTCATTAAACGACACTAGAAGTGTATTGTTGAGTATGTTAAAATATGATATGTGCATTTGTTCTCCATCAGTGAAAATAAAGTTTTTATACGGAAAGGAGGATGGGCAGATTGGGCCCCTAATCCAGATAAATCCTATGTCAATCGAAAGCCCTAAGTGTCCTGAGCAATATTGTTTACGGAACTAACCCAGTACGACCTCTCTAACAAAGATATAGGCCTTAAAACTTAGAAAAAATAAGCCATAACGCCGGTGCTGAGAGTCGTACAAAAATGATCTCGGTGTCTTCTCTAATAGGATTTATTGCAATCATAACCTAAAACGCTCTCAGCATTGATACATGCAGAAAGCTAATCACTCACCTAAAAGATGAAAAGATAATTCATCACATCTATTAACTAAAGCAAGAAAGATCTTACAGAATTGTCATAAGGAACCTTTACCATTCAATCCCAATTGATGATATACAAGCGGAACTGAAAGGGGTTGGTCAGAAAGTCTGCAATATATTAAATGTAAGACACAGAATAACTAAAGAACCTCTTTCAATGTTCTATGTCGATCTACAACCCAAAGGAAACAATCATAAAATCTTTGCACTAAAAGCCATCTGTGGTACGATAATAATAATTGAACTTCCTAGGAAGAAAAGTAAAATAATGCAGTGTAATAGATGCCAATACTAAGGACACACTAAAATATACTGCACTAAACCATTCAACTGCGTGAAATACGGTGGATCGCACAACACTTTCACATGAATTAAGACAAGAGATACCCCAGCAAAATGCGTACTCTGAGGTGGCGACTACCAGACCAACAATAAAGGCTGCAAAGCAAATCAAGATCTCTTAAAAAGTAAATCAAGCCACACATTCTGAAACCCGTTTCATCCTTAATACTCCTGAGACCACAAGCAACAAGTTTACATGAACACTCAGAATATGTCTTATGCGCAAGCAGCTTCTGGAACAATAGGCGTTGGTACAGAAAATTATTCACTCCCCATAATTACTCTTTTTTATCAGAATTCTAAACCATGTTTGCCCAGATGATATTCAGAACTTCATGATGCTAAACTTACTAACAAGTCTCATCAATAAACGTTAACAATAGCTAAGTATACAAGAATTGCAACCTGGAATACAAATAGCCTTGTTAATTATAAACTTGGATTAGTGGCATTTTTACAAACCAAAAAATCGGTATCATGCTTATTTCGGAGGCTCATTTTATTGACAAAACTAAAATTCAGATTCTTAACTATACCGTGTACAGCACCTCTTATCCTGATGGTACTGCAAGATCCGATATAGAAACAGCCGAAAAATTGTCTCACTATTTCTCAGAAGTTTTCTCGTCGTTCGACGAAATGCCAACTGTAAACTATAGAACATAGATAACTTCTTGGATATCAATTACCAGTTGTTACCGCCAATCAAGCTATTTACTCTTAATAAAGTCAGTAATGGTATTAAGGAATTAAATAACCTTAAAGCGCCAGGTTACAATTTGATAACAGCACAAATCTTAAAATTCCTTCCAAAAAAGCTGTCGTTCTTCTGATTTTCAACCGGATGTTCAGTCTGACTTACCTCCCCATACAATAGAAATAAGTATAGGTTTTAAAGATACTTAAACCGGGTAAACCAACAGAGTTAACTAGCAATTAACAATTCTCATATAGACCAATCGGCCTGTTGCCCCTTCCTGGAAAGCTTCTCCTAAGTAAACTACACGACAATGTAAACATGACCGCCCTGAAACCAAGTCATCAATTCGGATTTAGAGAACACCACTCCACAGTCAGCAAGCCCACAGAATCGTCAATTTGATAGCTATACGCTTCGAAAAAAAAATTTTGCACCGCAGTCTGCCTAGACGCCAAACAGGCTTTCGACAAGGTGTAGCATGTCGGGTTATTATATAAATGAAAGCAACGATTACCGAGCACGCATTATATTTTGATAAAATCATAGCTTACCAACCGCTTCTATACCGTAAAATACAACAATTAACTCTCTACACATCACCCAATAAAAGCAGGTGTACCACAGGGCAGCGTCCTTAGTTCCTTCCTGCACCCTCTCTACACATCTGATATCCCAGGAACAGAAAATACTTCTATAGCTACATAAGCTGACGATACCGTGATACACACATCAAGACGCAACTGAAGCTACACTACATCTATAAGCACACTTAAAGCAACTTACTAATTGGACCGACTTTTGGAGAATCAAGATAGGCGAAAATAAATCTTTATAAGTAACATTTAGAACTAAAAAAATCACGTCCTCCTATAACATTTAAAGGAACTCCACCTAGACAGGTGGTCGCCACATCTTAGAGCAAAATAGAAACAGATTGATCTAAAATTTAAGCAAATGTGTTAGTTGCTTGGATTTAAATCCAAGCTCTCAACTGAAAATAAAATCTCTAAAAAACAATCTTATGCCCATCTGGAGATATGGTATTTAACTGTGGGAATGAGCAAAAAACAAAAAACAAATATAAATATTATATAACGAGCACAAGGCAAAATTCTTCGAGCCCTGTAGATGCACCTTGGTTTGTAAGTAACCGAACCGTACTCGAGGACCTCATCATACTGTGACGGATGTAATAGAAATGTTAGCTTCAGATTACTTTGCAAAATTAATAAATCCTCTACCAACAAGAAGGCTGAGCAAACAATGGCCTATAGATTTGAACTGATGAGAAATTCAATTCAAGTCATCCCAGTAAACCCAAGGAAATCATCGCTTACATACCTCAACAGACAACATACTTACTTAATACTCTCTTATAATACCAGAAGATGATACATTTGCAATTTTAACAAAATAAAAAAAAATATCTCTATAATCGTAGCAGGTTTGTTGACAAACCTTTTCGTTCAAATAATCCCAGGGAAAAAAGTCTAATGAAATTAGAATGCATGACCGCTGTGACTAATTGATGTAACCTCTCTTCAAGAAATTTGCTTTGAAGTAAACTGCGTGTTTCACGTGCTTTATGATATATAGCTATATCTTGTTGCAACCGAATGTCATTCAAGTTCAAATTGTTGATTGCTTATAAAAAAAATGAATAATAACTCTTGATAGTGTACATCATTGATAGTAACAACATTGGCAACTTCGTCCTCAAAAAAGTACAGATCAATGATTTCTCAGGCCGGCAATACACACCAAATGGTGCCTTTTTGTAAATGCATTGGTTTTACGTAAATAGCAAGTAGATTTTCAGTACTTCACATGCCACAATTTCGATAACTTACAACGCCATTTAAAGAAAACCGAGTTTTATCTCTCAATATCCTGTTTTCAAAACAAACTTCAATGATATGGATGCGTTGCTGCGCAGTATATCTATTTAGATACCAACTGTACAAATGAAAATATTTAACGTTCACATAACGCAGACGGTACGCAATTTAAATCCTCAGTTCTCGGTTGACTTTCACCGAATAAAGACATGTCGATCGCCGAGTGATAACTACAGCTGAGTGCACGCGACTGATATCCCGGTCACATAGTTCATTCATTCATGCATTTCCATCCGGGAATATACCCGGACCACCTAACAATAGGAATAATTTTCAATCGATACCACCAATGCAAAACTAGCCATCACCAATTTCAAACTACATAAATCAGATAAGTCAAACTCAACCAAATCCTCACTTGCCGTCGATGTCCCAAAATCAATTTCCAATCCTTCAACCTTATTAACAATGTCTATCTCAAATTCCAACTATAGGCAGACCCATCTACAGTAATACTTTCACAACAGCTTTCTCTCAAACTGTACAAGTTAGTCATGGTACTGAAAGCGACGACGATAAAAATATGAACGCAGATCAAGAACACAACGGCAATAGACATTCCTGAAAAATGATTATCAAAAAAACAAATCGAATGGTACAAGTCAGGCTACCCGAAAACTCGTTCGTAACTAACACAACCAACAGGCATCAGGTCTTCACCGAAACTGCAACTGTCCATAATTCTGATGAAAATAATTCTAACGAAACTGACCCTAAAACTAAATCCTCAGAACCTAACCCTCCACCTATTTATATCTACGGTGTTACCGACTTCAAAGCCATGACTAATAACCTGACCAAACTCGTCAAAGAAGAACTATTTTATTCCAAGTCCCTATCCAATAATATGGTAAAGGTAAATACAGGAAGCTAATCTCCCACTTAATTGAAGAAAAAATTGTATACCATACATAACAAATAAAACAAGAGCGAGCTTATAGAATCGTTATACATGACCTACATCACTCAATCCCTCCTCGAGACATCAAAGATGAACTTCATAGTTTAGGACACCCTGTAAGAAACTTAATTAACATCCGACATATAGTAAGCAAAGACCCATTGCCAATATTTTTCGTTGACTTTGAGCCCCAACCAAACAATAAGGACGTGAATAAAGTGGAATTTATACAAAATTCAAAAATCAGAATATAAACACCTCGAATCAAAAACAACAATACAAAGTACACGTTGTTAAGCCTGTGGCCACTCTAAGGCCTAATTCACCAAGTCCTACAACTGCGTTAGATGTAGAGGACCCCACAACAGTCAAACGTGTAAAAAGACTAGCCAAATGTGCCCTATCCAATGGCGACTATCCTTATAGGGAATGTACTGTATACAGAGACCTAAAAGCTAGGAATTTGTCAAAGCAGTCAGCTATCAGAATACCTTACAGAACAAATGCACCAACATTTACAACATTAATCATCAGTCCTTGTATGACTCCACTCAGAACGCTCCTAGTTACTCACAAGTTACAGGAAGAGGAACCAAAAATAATGATTAAATTACAGAAAAACTTCCTTCCTTCCTGAGAGAATTTAATATGTTCTCTCAACTACTAAATCAAAACAGCATGATTCCAACTATGCTAACCACTGTTATTAACAAACTCACTAAGAATAGCGGCATGGAACTCCAACGGACTCAAAACATTATCCATAAAGTAACCCTATTGTTAAATTACAATAAAATAGATATACTAATTATCTCTGAAAGTCATTCTGCATCTTATTTAGTAACAAAAATACCACACTATAACACATACTATGCAAATCATCGGGGCGGAACAGTACATGCAGGCTCTGCGATCATAATTAGGACCGCAATAGATCACTATTAATTATCGATTATACAACTAACAAAATCCAAAGTGAATTAGTAAAAGTTAACTTATTTTCTTGGCTTCTAACTGTCGGAGCAGTCTATTGTTCACCTAGGCATTCCATTGCAGCCGAAGAATTTTAAGATTTTCTCCTCCCACTTGGACCTCGCTTTTTAACAGCAGGAGACTGGAACGCCAAACATACTAACTGAAGTTTCAGGTTAATTTCACCTAAAGAGCGAGCACTCTTCTATACCATACAACAACACAACTTAAATTACTTATCAACCGGTGAGCCAACCTACTGGCCGACGCACTTACGCAAAATCCCTGACTTGCTGGACTTCGGGGTTACCAAAGGGATATCCGACATATATAGTAAAACTGAAAGCAACTTCGACCTAGATTCAGATCACTCCCCAATAATTATAATTCTAAGTACAAATATTATATGGAAAACCATATCACCAAAGCTTTGTACCGCTAAAACTGACTGGGAGCAATTCCAATTGTACATAAATGACAATATTAGTCTAGCACATAAAATGTACACATCCAGCAAAATCGATGCAACTGTCGAATACCTTACAAAACCTATTCAAGAGGCTGCCTGGCAAGCTACTCCAATAGATCTTAAACAAATACACAAAATCCACAATATAGCGTTACATATTAGACAGCTTGTAGCTGAAAAACGTTAGAGCCCGTAAAGATCCAGAAATTCTCTGGATAAAACTACACTTAATAATCTAACTCACCGACTTCGGAATGTCAAGAAAACAGAAATAAATCTTTCGCATACTACCTCCACAACCTAACTCCAGAAGACCTACTACTCTCATACTACCTCAAATAAAATTAAATGGAAGTTGAGCTCGTTTAAATAAAGAAAAAGCAAACACATTCGGAGAACACCTAGCACAAATGTTTACTCATACTCATCTGACGATCCTAACTTTGATATTGAGATAGAGGAATTGCTGAACTTGCCAGGACAATTATCTCTACCTCTGAGACCTGCCTCACCTGCAGAAGTATATAGAGATATCAAGCAAACCAGTTCATACAAAGCCCCCGGATATGACCTCATAGTAGGGAATATATTAAAGAATCTCCCTAAAAAAGCAATAGTACTGATTACAACAATCTACAATCAAATGTTTGCCATTTCTCACTTTTCAACTAAATGGAAATTTGCATTAATAATCATGATCGGGAAACCTGGGAAACCTTCGTAAGAAGCAGCCTCTTATCGGTCAATAAGTTTATTACCTTTGCTATCTCAAATCTTCGAGCGACTACTGTTATACAGAATCAAAGAAATAACTCCTTCAGAGGAGTTAATTTCCACTCGCCAATTCGGTTTCCGGGTAGGACATTCAACCATCCAACAATGTCATAGAATAGTCAACTATATCAAGGAAACGTTTGAAGACAAAAAAATGTGTGTCGTGGTATTCCTGGATATTCAACAGGCCTTTACAAAGTATGGCACTGCGGGCTCTTGTATAAAATCAAAAGAAAGCTTCCTCACCAAATCTTCCTCCTCCTAAAATCCTATCTAACTTCAAGACATTTTCAAGTTTAGTTCGAGGGTTCGCTATCAAGCTATCATGCTATTAGGTCAGGTGTTCCGCAGGGTAGTGTCCTCGGTCCCTTTTCTATCTTCTCTATACTGAAGATATTCCAACTACAGAAAATACCCTAATTGCTACCTTTGCAGATGACACTGAAATAATGTCATCTGATACCAATGCTGATAACGCATCTCAAAACCCCAGTCACACCTAAATCTTCTACAAAGCCGGCTCGATCGGTGGCGGATCAAAGTAAACAGCGCTAAATCAAGTCAAATTACCTTCACTGAAACACTATAAATCCCCTCAAGCCACCATCTTCAACCAACCCGTCCCAATAAAAACTAAGGTGAAGTGCTTGGGACTCCATCTAGATCAAATGCTAACTTGGAGAGCTCATTTAAAAGACAAAAGACAACAACTCAATCTAAAAACCAGAAGTATGCACTGGCTAATCGGACGATCATCTAAACTTGCAATAAAAAACACCTATATGGTCCTACAGGATTGAACTGTGGGGATGCAGTAACCCATCCAACACCAAAGTACTGCAGTTCTTCCAATCGAAGACAATCAAACCCTCCACCACGACCTCAAAATCCCATTCATCTCAGAAGTCATCAAGAGTTATGCAGCCAAGAGCAGCATGCGCACCTTAAATCACTTCAACCCGCTCATTAGCAACCTCTACCCTCGCCAGCCCTTGGGTAGAAGATTGAAGAGATAATGACCAGAAGATCTTAGTTAGTAACTCGTGTAGACCCGTCAGTGGATGGTGCTCTACTAATGCCAAATACGTCAATTTCAACTAATGTACTTATTACTTTATAACAAAAGTAGATTGTAAATTCGCAATTGTAAATAAATTAAAAAAATTTAAATCCTAAAGTTCAATTTAGATCACCCTACAGACCAGCTAATAATGATTCTAAAAATGGGCAAGAATAAGGCACCGCTAAAGCATTATTATTTGAAAATTTTGCTTTGAAGCCAAATCCTCATAAAAGAGACCATATTTTTAAACTCTGGGCTAACCAAATAAGAAAGTTTCCAGGCTTCTGAAGAATAACATACAATGACATACCCTTTTTTCGGCAGTAAACAATTTTAGCGAATTATTTTCCTGAAAGATATAACAGTAAAGTTGCAGGAATGTAATATGCAATAAGTCATTAGTCTCTTAATTTACTAGCTACTATTACAACTTTTGTTGTTTTTGCTTATTCTTAATTATGATGTTACAATAATTTATTAAACTTTTAATACTGAGAGAGAACATTTATAACAATCAACGAGCCTAAAGTTGTAGCTGTAGCAAAATTCATCCAATGATTAATGTTGGTATATTGCTGCGAAATAACTCACACCACTTGATTTGTCCAATAGCATGGAAATTCATTACCGGAATGGAACTAAATTTCCTTGATAGGCGGAGATAGTTAACTAGCTGAGGACACGAAGCCACCGCATACCTAAAGCACGGCAGTATGATTGCTTGTAGCTATTAATTACGTAATTACAAATTGAAATCTCATTTGACGCCGCCATTAAGTGCACAACGTGCAAATTAATTAATACATCTTCAGTTTTACTCCTCGCGCAATGAGATTATGAGGAATTAATGTCAACGGAAATTCCGGGGATATTGTCACTTATTAACTTCCAACTTAACGGGGAATGCAACACTTGGCTCCATCAGCAAAATCCACTTTGCCTCATTATCACGTGTGCCGTAGTTTATTGCCGCCAACATTTTACATACTTCGGCGCCTAAGTACGTAATTACGCGAGAGGAACGCTTTTACAGCATAATTGACACAATCGTTGTGAAATACACTAGCATAATGCTTACATAAAGTAACGCATGCATCGTTCATTTTATGAGGGCCATTTAGACATTTTATTACGTATGCATAATTGAAGCCAAAAGAGGAAAAACGGCTGGATGATGTGCGCGGCCAGTTCGCCGCGTGAAAATATGTAAAGCATTCCGGGACAAAGCTTTCTAGCACGTTAAGTGCGGCCATAACTTAAAGCACGCCCGGCCCAGGCCGACAAATTACGCGCTGCACATTTTTGCGCCCGTGTCGTGAGTCTGCAAGTCCAAGACCTTAAACTGGGCCAAGCCGGTGCAGTTCGATCGGGCCGTGCATTTTAATGGGCAAATGCGATTAGGCAGTGCCGCCGGCAAGACCGCAGGCACAAATAAGCCCATCAGGGCGTCCCAGTTTAAAACAAAGCGAAATCGGCTTACCTGAACGATCGACCCCGGAGAGCACACAAATCGCGGTGGCTTTTTACGGCCCACTTTGGTGGAGGCATCCAGTTTTTAGAATTCCCAGGCGAATCCGGCTGAATTATGTCGAGCCAATTGCGGCTGCATCCGCGTTCGCAGATGAGCGCCCAGTTTTTCAGCGGATCTAATAGAAATTCACATTAGCGGGACAGCCGCCATAAGTCATAATTTTTTTTACCGGCCCGGCCGGCTGAAAGTACTGCGCTTTCTTCAGGCCGCCCGTCCAGACAATATGACAACTGAATCCTAAGCGGGCCGCGCACGCAATTACTGCATTATGTATCAAGTGGCGCAAAGGTTTTCTTCAAAACCGCAAATCGCGGAGGGAATTATCCGCCGGAGTTGCTCCATAGATCTCGAACGTCAGGCCGCCTTATTTATGGCGGGGATTAATACGTGCTGGATAACTTGATTCCTTTTTCTATAATTAATATGGCGAAGTAGGGGACATAATTAAGTTCGCTGCAATCTGCGGCAAGCGAGCTTACATTTATCATGCCGTTATCATAAATTATGCATGTGTAATTCGACCGCTAAAGCTTTAAGTCGGGAACTTACTCAAACCAGCAACGACTGCCGTGTTCTGAACATCTTATGGGGTTAATTCTCATATAATGGACATTTTTTCGTTAGGCCAGATAATTCTTAGGTATAATGGATAGCAAACCTTTTTTAATTTCTTTTTTAATAGCAATCGGAAACTACATCCTGTAAATCATTTTGCTAACTTAAAAACTATTTGAACTTGGTTTATATTCTGTCTTGCTAATGCTTCTATATCTTTTAAGGTCCATCGACAACTTCCAGTTTTTTGTTATTTTGTTCATGTAGAAGCTGTTAGAGGAGACGATTTCTGTAGGCTTTTCATGCTGCTTATATGTTAGATTACTTTTTTATGGTTGGCACATTGAGATCTTGATGAACTTTGGTTTGTGATATACCAAGGGACATCAGTTACACTAATCTGCAATTTTGAAATATTTTCCTATTATTTTCAAATGAAGAGGTGTGTCACAATGGATTTTTTCGGCAGATTGCGAAAATGGCCAAAATTTCATATCACGTTAGGTGATCCACAAATCACAAAAAGTGAAAATTAAAAAAAAAACGTAATTTTTTAGACATTGTCCTTCGGAGAGATGGAATGAATGTATAAGGAATAAATAAACATAAATACATAGCTAAAAACAAAAATAAAACTGATTTATCTGTATGACGTTCGATTTGCTACGCTCACAAAGGCGGAACATGAGTGGCAGTTATCTTGGCGCGACAGTATGACTCATACCTCATGCTACCGCTCTCTTCTTTCTATAAATAGATCGCATACCGCTCCATTTCGGGCACAACGTGTTACACTAGCCAATGCAAACAATGGACTGGTTCCAGGTGCATTGCTTTGTGTACGTGACTTTTCGTTTGTTTCTTTGTAGCGTGTGCAATGACTTCACATGGTTATGTCTAGACATATTTTGCTACATATGTGGCATATATATGTATACGAGAGGAAAACAGATAATAAAAATATTACGCCTTTCGTAAAAATGCTCATTTGTAATATTCTCTGAGTAAATCAGCAGATTAGGACGAAGCTTGGGTTCCTCACAAAGTGTGTCCTGCACGTGTGGAGCGGTTGAGGAACTGAAAAAGTGAAAAAAGGGAGGTAATGCCGTTTGGTGTACCCATAGTGTGGCGCAACATTGTGTATCCCAATATCCTATCTGCCATGAGACCAGTGCACTATAGTGAATCCATTTCCGTGCCATCCTCGTCTAATGTCGAGCCCCAGACACCGATTCAGAAAGTGATACAAGTTATGAGATGTACTAATCGGGCAGTACTGAGGATAAAACCCCAGTGCCATTTATCAAGCATAAACTCAATGATTTGGTTCGCGATTTGAATTTACCTAAGACGCAGTAGAGGTTTCAGGATCACAACTTTATGAAACAAATTTACTGTGTCCTAATATGTGGTTCTCCTGGTACAGACACCGAGAAGCTGTGTTAGTTTTGTTTTGACTAAGACGGTTTGGCATATTGCCAAGACATTTCGGCAATCATAAAATACTTCAACATTGAATTCAATTTAAGACAGTAGAGGTTGTTCATTAATGTTAGCAAATCTAATTTAAAAGGAGATTTACTACACAATACTAACATTCATTTATCCATTCCAGTAGCACATTCTGTGACTATGAAAAAGACATGGAAAGTGTGCAGAACAAGCTTTATGACTGATCTGTGTGCGGGGATTTTAAGGTGATTGGAATATTGCTCAGCTAACAAGAAGCGACACCAAAATTACTTGCTTTTTGTTTAAATAACATTCCAGAATTAGGGACGAAACATTGCGTTTAGAATTAGTGGCCACACAGAAGTACATTTACACCTGCTGAAAAAAGCATTATTTTACTTCGATTGGTTGATGCTTCGAAAATACTGTTGTCACCTTTACACAACGATTTTGACTTAATGAAGCAATTTATGGCAGCTTTAAGTAGGAACAGTAAATGCTTCCAGTATCTTGGTGTCAAGTTGCCGTCAATCACGTCTGAAAAAACTAAAGTTGACATTTTTATAGGCCCACAAATATAAAAATTAATGGTGGACAACATATTCGAGAAAATTATAAGTTTGCCTTCAGAAATGTGGTATAAAGCTTTTAAGGAACACAAATGCTGAAAATTACACCATTTTAGTCCAGGAGATGTGGGAATCCTAGAAACGGCTTGGTTGCAACTTGAGCGTCAAAGTTCACTTTCTTCATGCTCATCTAAATTACTTTCCTGACAATATTGGCGATTTTATGGAAGAGTACGGCAAGCGCTTCCATTAGAATATTAAAGTAATGAAAAAAGATACCAAGGAAAGTGAACTCTACATATGGTGGCCGACTACTGTTGAATGAAAAGAGGCTGTACGGACGAACACCAAAGACAATTTAAGAAGAGGAAGTTTTAAGGAAAGTCCAGTGGTAAATGTTAGGTATATTAGCTTTTAAATATGTATTTATGTTTATCTATTCCTTACATACTCATTCCGTCCTTCCGGAGAACATTTTACACGTTACAAACGTTGCCATATATCAATGTCATTACAACATTTTCTTGATTTGTTGAAAAACCTGACGCGATAAAAATTTTGAACGTTATTTTTGGAATCTGCAGAAAAAAATTCATTACAGTGCGCTTCATTATTTCAAAACATCAAAACTTTGCATATTAGTGTCATTATTTAAAGGATTTACTAGATTTAATAGATGAGAAGGCTTTAACGGTCAGTGTTATGGTGCGTTGTGTGGTTGGTTCTTGGGTTATAAGGCCGTGGTCGAAGTTCATAAACTCTTGACGTTTCGTCCTTGATGTAACTGCTAGTATGTCCAATGCACAGTTGTAGCAGACTGGATAAGTATTTGACCAACTTGTAGATAGGATCATCGATGGTACTGGCAATGGGTCGAAGCGGTACATCATCTTTGTGTTTTTTTTTGTTGGAAGTCCGTATATTCTTAAGGGCGGCGTCTCTAATGTCATTTTGGTGGTGTCATCCAGAGATAAACTCTTTATCAGTTTGCGTTTAAGCACAGTATAAGTGCTTTTTTGCCTTACATTGACAGGGTTACCTACTGAACACAAAAATATAAATACAAAGTGGAAACCATCTACACCACCACTAAGATACGGGATTTGCTTAGACCAGCCAAAGATACGAGAAACCCACAGGACACACCAGGGGTATACTGCATACCTTGCTCCTGTGAGCAAGTTTACATTGGGAGTACGGCCGAACGATTACTACCAGGATAAAGGAACATAAACGTCATCTACGCCTTAATCAACCCGATAAATCAGCAGTTGCTGAACATGCTTTGAAAAATCCTAACCACGAAATAGAATTCGGGCAAACACAAGTTTTATCTAATTGTAGGAATTATTACTCCATATTATATAGAGAGGCAGTGGAAATTTATAAATATAAAAATAATTTTAACAGGGACGACGGATTCAATCTACCACACGATACCTCATTCACTGGATTACTGGCACAACTCCACAGTCTATATGGGCATAATTAAGGCTTTATGTATTAGCGATAACTTTCAACTTGTATATGTAATAATCAACATAGTTCTCATTTTTATTTTTATCTGTTTTTGCTTTTTTCTTATATGTTCCTTCCAAATCAACTTGCTATTGATGTTTAGTTTAGAATTGTTAATTTTATTTTTGTGGGCAAATCCTCTTGCCGAAAAAGTTTCTGAAGTTTAAGCTTGCTACTACAGGATCTTTGTGCATTGCTAAGAAAGCCGTGCTATCTACAGATGTCATTCCTCGAATTGATTAACATTTATGAAAAGTTCATGCCGTTTTTTAATCAGATGTTTTCGTAGCTTTCTATAGTCTCACACAGAAAGAAGAAAACTGGAATTGGTCATTAAAGTGCTGAGAAGAATTTAAACATGTCAAATCAATGCTTTCGTTAGCAGAAGTTCTTGCTTATCACAATCCAACCATCTCCATTGGAATATCGTGCAACGCATCTTCTAGTAGAATTGAAATTGCGTTATTCCATCGTTATCTAGGTGCCAAGGACGTTCCATAGCATACGCTTCCAAAATCCTGTCTGATACGGAAAATTGATTAAAAAAGAACTCCTATTCATTATAGTGTACTTTAAATACTTATGCGGCCGGAAGTTTATACTGGTTACGAATCGTTGTCTCCTTATGGGCATCTTCGAAAATAAAAGTAACGTGCACTGATCGTTGCACCTGTCGCAGTTATGTTACGATATCTCGATATCGTAATACCAAGAAGCATGGGAATGCAGATACGTTGTCTCATTGTTCAGCGTCATGTCCGACCTGGAAGTCCCAGGAGAAGGAATTGAATGCAGAGTGAACCTGATTGCAGCGGCGCATCAAGAGGTTCTTTCGATAAACGCCAAGAACATCGGTACTGCAACGTCGAAGGACAAGGATCTGTTAACTGTCTACACCCTCATTCAGTCTGGTTAGTCAGAGTTCATGCCCAAAACTGACGAACTGTGCCCATTCGTCCTGCGTAAGGAGAAATTATATTTTACTAAGTAATATTGTAGGATATAAGAAATGTAATTCTCAATGGACTTCATCACAATTTCATTCGGGTGCATTTGGCACAATTGTGTGGAAAACGTCTCAGAAGTGCGAAATCGAAACAATCCAGCATTTGCTGCTCTTCATCTACAAGAGTTTCCTGGCATCCTGGATGTTCGTAGATTTTATAGATCTCATCCATGGAAGGATGTGGCTTATCACCGAGGATGTTTATTCCCAGTGCCCTGAAGTGTTCAACATGAACACCGACACCACAGCAGCAGTAGTTGTTCACCGCTCCTGCGAAATAATGCGTCGTTTTTTTGGAATTCCGGACCACATTTTCACCAACAATAAAAGGCAGTTTGCCTCCATGGAGTTCCAAATTTTTTGCATAAACAACTATACTTGCTAATTCCGTGGTCCAACGATGAAGCTGAAAGGTTCGTCCAAACCTCCAAGAATACCATGAGGCACGTTACTAGAGATGTGGAGATGTGGAGATGTGGAGTTGCTGTTGCAGTACTTTCTATTTTCCTACCGTGCCACGCCTCATGCTACAACAGGAGTCTCACCAGCTGAACTTCTTCAAGGCAGAAAATTGAAGACTGTGATAGTTCCGCGTCAGCAAAAATTAACAGCAGCAGTATGGGTGCTAACATTTTCTAAATACCAGCTAAATTAGTCATTGAGCAGCGTGATAAAAGTTCTTCTTTTTATTGTAGAATATAATCATCACATTCCAATTTCTCAAATGCTCATAAATTGATATTGACATTTGTATCGTTTAGAATATTTGCAATGCTGTATACGTAATAAGCGCTGAAATTTTCTGATCAAACAATGTTTTAGTAATAATAGAGTATTAATAGGCATTTTAGATAAAACGTGTAAAAAATTCAGTCACATAGCAATAATTACATGAGTTGGTAGTACTGCGACATTTTGCAGAATGTTGCAAAACGGTACCGATCTATGATCAAAATACTCGCTAAAAATGTCTTAGTCCTAATGATATTAAACAACGTTTAGATGGTGTGTACGGTGAATATTCGCCTTTATATTCCATTGTAAAGGAACGGTCCGTGCAATTTCGTTTGGACTGAGAAAACATTGAGTATGAACTACGTGCAGGTCGGTCAATTAAAATGAGGTAATACAAGTTAGGCGCTTATAAATAAAAAAAATCATTAATTAGGTTAAGAACACCTTTACATAAATAAGATTAATGTCAACCGTTCAAAAACCTTAATGTGTGACCTGATGCGAATAATTTTTAAACCTTTTTCGAAACTACAAAGAAGAAATTTTTCAATCTTTTGTTATAGGAGATGACCATGGTCCTATACAATATTTCCTTGGTAAAAAAAACATTAGAATGGGGCAGACCGGATGGAAAACGGTCAAAGAAGGCTCAGTTGACGAAAAATATAACAGGGACTATCGAAGAGAGAATTCTATGTATTATTACACCTAGTATGTAAGATTGGTTGTTAAGAAAAAAATGCTTTATTTGACTGATTAAAGAGGTTTTTAAATTTATCAAGGATTCTTGGAATGTCACATTTTGGTTTGAGGCTTTGTGTGCGTAGGTAGCATTGATTTGAGCGAGAGAAGACTGATAGGTCTATATGATTGGATGTTATTAGGGGGTCTTACAGGTTTGGGAATGACAATATGGGTTGTAGTGGCCGGTATATTAGTCTCAAAATTTTATAAATCAAGATTATTAAGAATTCAATTTCTTGTTCAGATAGTTGCTTCAGTGTTAATGGTGTTATTAAATCTTGACCTGGAGATATTTTATGGTTCGGTTTCATTAATAGTAATTTTTTTAATTAGTGATGATATTTTAAGGCGCGTTTATAGTTCGTTTTCTATTTCTCCGTCTATTTTATCAGAGTTTGGCTTAAAAACTAGACGGTGTGTGAATGCTCAGATTTCTTTGTTAGACCTTATCCAATTCTCTCCGTGATCCCGTAGTGGTGGTGCATGTGATTTCGGTTATTTTGTGACCTTTGTAACTTTCCAAATCGAATAGTCATGAGTGTATAATATTTGTAGGTATTCTTGAAATATTTCGCTACGTTTGTTTTAATTTGTTTCTGAGTTTATTGTTCAACTGGTCGAATTTACGTTTTTACTTTTACATTACGTGTTCGTTGTCATCTTGCTCTGGCATGTTTTCTTTCTTTACTATTTTTACGATTTTGTATGGGATATTTATTTTAATGTTGGTAGGCGTTGGAGCTGCACTATAGCTTGCTGTTTGTATAGTTATTATAAATTGATTTGTGACTTGTTCAATTTAATCTGAAGTTGTCAGGTTTATATTGACATTTAAATTTTGGTTAATATGATGTGGGAATAAAACTGAATTAGTTTTATTACCGAGTGTAACAGTAAATTTTTTCTGGGTCATTGTTAAGTTTATAGTCGCTATTATCAGTGAGTGATCAGACATTTTCTTCTTCAGGTGCCGTCTCTCTCATCACTGCTATGCGAATTTTTGAAACAACAAACAACCTTGCCTAACTCCTCTTCTTGATTCTATTTGTTCTGTGCATTTGTCTTATACTGTTATAACTACTTTCTGAAAATACATAATAATGATTTTAATGTCATTTGTGTCTAATTTTTTCTCTAATACTTGAATAAGTTGATCATGTCGAACTCTATTGAACGCTTTGTTATAATCTAAAAAAACAGATGTACAACTGTTGATTCACATCCATGCAACTTTATATTCGAATATTTAATGCAAATAGTGCCTCCCTCGTTCCAAGTCGGGTTCTGAAACCGAATTGTGATTCGCTAATATCTTGTTCTAATTTTTTTGTATATTCTACGGTGTACTATTTTTAAAAGGATTTTCAAGGTGTGGCTCATAAGAGTTATTGTGCGATGGTCTGCGCGTAACTTTGCAATCGGCTTTTTGGGAAGTATTACAAACGTTGATATTAACCAGTCTGTTGGTATAACCCTGTTGAATGGATGGTATTAAATAGAACTTCTTTGATTGGTTTGATTATTCCCGATGTTAACTCGTCTGGTCCTGGTGCTCTTCTATTTTTCAATATCTGGATGGTTTGAATTACTTCTTCTTTAGTTATTTTTGGTCGGTTATTTTCTTGCTGACTTCTTATTACGCTTTTGTGTCTGACATCTCCGAATAATTCTTCAACAAATGTTTTCCATTCTTTAATTTTTCTTCGACATTTATGATTATTTTTCCTTTTTACTTATTAGTATATTTGGTTTTCTTAGTTTCTGATTTCTTGACAGCTCTTTCACTTTTTGTGAATATTAAAATTGTCATATTTTAGTTGTAGTTTTTCTATTTCTTCAGATTTTGTTATATACCATTTCTCTTTCCCTTTTCTTATTTATTTTTGTATTTTCTTATATTCAATGATTTTGTTTTTGTAATTTAGTTGTGTGCTTATGAGCTGAAAGATTTCAGGGGTCATCCAGCCTTGTTTTGTCCTTTGTGATTGTTCTGTGAGTATTTCATGATTATGTTCTAACAGGGCATAATTGAAATTTTCCAATTTGTTGTTGGTTATATTTTGTTGGGTTGTTAATGCGTTTAGTTTTATGGTTCTTAAATTATTGTTCATTTTATTGTTTACTTCTTATTTTATCTCTTGATTTTTTAATTGTGATACGTTTATTCTTTTATTTGTTGTTTTACCTACTGCGTTTTTAGTTTGATATTAATTTTAGCTATTACCGGGTTCATTATGTTTCTGTATCTTCGAGTGATAAGAATATAGTCAATCTGGTTTCTTACGATTTTATCCGGATTATTCTGACGCGCTTTCCAAGTATATAAGCGACGCTTTGGTAGATGGAAAAAGGTGTTAATTATAATTAAGTTTTTCTTGGCAGAATTGTATTAAAGGTTCTCCTCTTTCGTTTCTTATTCCGAGTACAAATCTTCCCACGTGTTTAGCATATTCTCCTTTGCCAATTTTGGCATTAAAATCACCTAGAACTATGGTAATATCTCTAGATTTGACAGATTAAAATATATTATCGATTTGTTCATAGGATGCCTCTACCTCTTCGCCTGCTTTCTTTTCAGTAGGGGCATATGTTCGAATTAAGTTGAGTTTGCAGTGTTTTGTCTGTACTTGCAGTAGCATGACCTTATCTGATATTGGGATAAAATTTATTACTGATTTGTTTACTTCTTTTATGACCATTATTGCAACTCCGTTCCTGTAATTAGGGTCATCATCATCATTACCTAAGTAGTAGATCGTACCGTTTGTTGTTGATTGTTGTCTTCTATTAGTTTTACTTATACCTAGTATGTTCAGGTTCAATCTTTGCATTTCCTGCATTATATTGTGTGTTTTTCCGGCTTCTTACATACTTCGTACGTTTCATGTATCAATTTTTATAGCGTTATTCAAAACTTTCCTTCCCGGAGATCCGATTGGGAGATTTTTATCTCCGAAATTAATTTTAATCTTAAAATGATTTCTTTATTAAAGACATTCGCATAGAATTTTCAATGCAGTAGTTTCCTGTTGCCTTCTGCATCTTCATGTCGTTTTGCCGCCTTTAGGACGGTTTTTTATCCCAGGGGCAAAAGAGTGCCCTGAACGTGCTAACTCTTCTACCCTAAGCTGTTAGCTAGCAGGAGGGACTACTTACACCGGTAGTTTTCGGTTAATTATTGCTGGTTTTGGCCCGCCCGTGTATTTTATTTCCCCGGTACTCATCATATCTGGTGAGCGTTCCCTATCCGCCAGCTGTGAAGGCGCCCGATGAAGAACCAGCAATAACACACGGGATATTATGCATAATTAGGTATTATATCCATGTAGTTAGTTTCAAGCCCTTTAGTAATAAAATGTCTAGTAGGTCAGAAATTTTATTTGGGTCAGACAGCCAAGTTGAAGTGGCCGTGGAGAGATAGCTACAATTGTCATTCATTAATAAATAATTTATATCTTTGCATTTGGTTGTGGTTAAGCGTGAGCCCCAGCGCTTCTGCTTGGACTTAAATTCTTCCCGTACTATAAATTTCTGTCGTAGAAAATCAAACAATAGCTGCAACATTAGTTTTGTGAAGTTGTGCCTGGAAGGGCAGTAGATGGCTGGCACATTTATTGGAGCCAGAAGTTTTTTGACTTGAATTACCGTGGCTTGTAGAAAGTTAGATTAGTATGCAGATAGTTCATGGTGTACAACTGAACTTCGATAAATTATTGCGGAGCCACCGCGTGCAGTTCCGTCCAAGTGCTGAGTATGATAAATGTTATAATGATGATCTGTTAGTGAAATGTGATTGTCACAAGTAGGATGTTTATATTATGGAGTAGTAGAAATATATTATTTTGAGTTTTTTTGGCATTATTTCGGTTGCAATCTGTAAGAAGTTAGCCATTATTGAAATAATTTTTTAATAACTGTAGTTTATAATCACGCTACTTTGATATAGAAGCTGATTAAACATTTTTTAATTCATAAAGAAATTGTTGAAGACCTAAATCTTTATTAATTATTAGTAATATTTATATATAATTTATAAATCTTAATTAAACTATAATTAAAATTATAATTTATAAAAAGTATATGTTAGTAATTATAACAGAAAATTTTGCTAATTAAAATATTTAATAATCTTGTATAAAAGCGTGAATAAAATAATCTTTATTAGATTTAGACAATTATATGATACATTAATTCCTATTCCTTGACTTTCTCTAATTGTGTAAATTAAATTTCTGCTGCCAAAGTTATCGCGTGTCGAATCTAAAAATGTTTTTACGCAATCTTAATTAAGGCGCACAGACTTATAAGTAAATATTATTTATTATAACTTAAACTTGCAATTAGTGAGTAAGCCGCAAAATTATACATGTCTGGTCGCTTTTGTCTCGGTCCTTAATAAAAAAACAACAGTTACAGAGGCATTGCCTTTTCCAGGTAATGAATTGTACAGTTAAAGTTCATTTTATTGACCCCGAACCAAAGATAAATGGATATTCCAGCAATATCATTATTTACGGACTATGTAGGTGTCTGAAAAATGTGACAGAAGCGTTAAACACAAGCTCAGAATAATAACCCAAGCCGCTGTTAGCGGCTACAACCAAACGTTAAATCGTTTTTATTCAATTATGATGTTTCACTCCACGGCACTGTTTTAATATGTACGTCGACTAAGCCTATAAAGAATTTGTGTCGCAGAATTATATAGCACTGTAAACCTATGCCGTTTGCATCTCCCAAACCCCTAAAGGTTGGATTATAGAAATTGTAGGGTAACATTGAAATAGAGCGCTATCGAGCAAGGTACGTCTGTAAACTTTGCATTATATGACCTCCGAAAGGATACGCCGCGAGAGCCGTTCGCGAACCCATGAATTCCGGAGATATCCGCGATCTTTTGGAATTACTTTTATTTTGTTATAAGTTCAGTGCGCCCCAGGGAAACTTTCAAAAATAGGAGCTCGCATTGTGCTCGTTGCGGTGCCCCGTATCCGAGAACAGTAAAGGGCCGTCGATAGAGTTAGCAGAAAATGTCAACAGCTCGCCGTAAAATCCAGGACTTATTGTTAGCACCGAGTGTTATCATATTTCTGAATACAAATTCGCCGCTGAAATTTACGACTTCATTCCGCCATCATAATATTTCGCGCATAAATATACGGAAAGGGAGATAAAGCGATTTATATTTACGCCGCCTTGAAATTTCGCCGCGTTTGCGCTCGCGAGCGCGCCGTAAAGCGCCGCCGCCCGGAAAAAGAGCAGCGCGAGCGAAGAAACATTAAACGCATTAAAACGATAAATGATAGCGAAAAAGTAAGTACACAGCCAGTTAAGCGGGTATCAAATGGCTGACGTTTTCTAAAGCGATTCAGCAGTCGCAGGCTATTAGTTATGAATCGGACTTCGCTGCTAACACGCATTGTTTATTGCAGCTCCATTAATCACTGCGTATAGGAGTTCATTCTGACTTCGCAATATCTGCCGTGCTCCATTTATTCACACTATCGCATTGGGGGAATTCTGTCGGATAATATTAGCATCAAACGGCCAGAAAAGCCCGGCCGAAATTCTATTTGCTTCCAGAAGCTTTTGATAAATGTATTTAGGAACACAGGAAATTATTTAGCTGCACTTCACAGTGAATATTATGTTAGAAAAAAAAAGAAAAAACTTCAGCGGATCTCGTTCAATGTTTTTTATTACAGGTGCTACACCTGATTTTTTCTTTATATCTTGGTTTTGTTAACTCTAATTACTGTCTTCACTCTTTTAAGGTGTTTTATAACTTGTATTCGGCTTTTTAATTTTTTGTCAGAACTCAAGATTTAAAACTCCGCATCAAGACTGGTCTGCAAATTTATTTTCCTTTTTGCGGTTATTTCCTTCTTGCCTAGAAGCATTTGTTTAGTGCATAAAATAATTTTGCTGTTCCCTCTATTCTCTCATTTATTTCTATGTATTGTTTTCACTTCGTTTATGGTGTATATAGAGAGCTCTGAACGTGGCAACTGAAGGACTGAACAGGAAGGCCTCAAGGTTAGTCTCTGAAGAACCAAAATTGTACCCTTGACGGAAAGAAAAAAATTTTTCCTTGGCGAAAAAGAAATCACCATATTGGGAGTATCTAGGAGACGTTTTCGATTCTACACTTACTTGGAACCGTCATATTGCGAAAGTGGTCAACAAATCGGTGACAACCCTAGCAGTTGTCGTAGGAGCTAAAACCATAAATGGTGCACTGGTTGTACACCAGAGTGGTTAGACTCTCTCTTACATATTCAGCTTTGGTCTGGTGGCTTAAAGTCATACAAGAAACCACCAAACTAAAACTAGGCAAGGTACAAAGACTTGCTTGTTTGGGCATTACAGAGGCAATGAGAACCACTCCTACTGCAGCAACGGAGACTATTCTAGATTTTCCACCTCTGCACATAGTAATTCAGGGGGGAGGGGGCAAGATTAGATCACTACAGGCTGTATCATTCACTGCACAAGACACACACGGGTACCGGTCATACAAGAATAATTGATAGTCTGGGGAGCCCTCTGCTTGAAATGAGGACGGACCGCATGACCTCAAAAATATGTGACGACTCTCTATTCGAGGTGATCATGCAGGATCGAGATAGGAGCGAGACTTTTAGTCAGGAAATTGCACCTGGTAGCCTAATCTAGTACCCAGAGGGTTCTAAAATCGAGCTGGGTACCGGAGCTGGAATACATGCTGAGGCTCCCAGGGGAGAGCTAAAATTTCCCCTAGATCAGTACGCTTCTGTCTTTCAGGCAGAAATATACGCCATACTACAGTGTGTGCGTAAAAACGGTAAGAGGGCTTACAGGAGCAAGCGAATCTATATTATATCAGACAGCCAGGCAGCTTTAAAGGCTTTATCAAGCACAAAAGCATCATCTAGACTGGTATGGGAATCCATCAACGAACTCAATGCTCTGGCAGAACATAACACAGTGAAATTGTTATGGGTACCTGGGCATTGTGGTATCTACGGAAATGAGAAAGCCGATGAATTGGCTAGTCAGGGATCTAGTGAGGGTTATATAGGCCCAGAACCTGCATTAGGAACTTCTCGAAGTGCTGCTCGAAGCTTTATTAAGGAGAGGACACGCACTCATTATCGAATGTACTGGAAGAACCGACCAGGACATAATTTCAGCAAAACCTTCAATAAGGGACCTTGCCAAAAGAGAGCTGCATAACTTCTTAACCTAAGTAGGCTACAGCTAAAGATAACCATAGGATTTCTTACAGGACATGCGACTGTAGAAGAACACCTCTGGAAAATTGCTAAATTCAATGGTGACCGTGCAAGCAGATTTCGTAGCAAGGAACCAGAAACAGCTTTACACATCCTTTGCAAGTGCGAATCGTGGAACCGGAAGAGTTCCAAACGCACCCTGTTAAGGACCTGTATCTGTTGATTCAGGGGACATCAATTACAGATTGATTGTAAATTTATTTAATTAGGGCAATCACAATAAGGCATAGGCTGCAGTGAATATGGATTCATTAAGGAAAACATGCCCTGAGCACAAAAAAATGGTGTATATCACAAATATTTGGGTAAATTGACCTCCTCTGCTTTGATCTGTATATTTCTTCTTCGATATTACCATGCTTTTACTTATGTCTGCATTTATCTTTATGTTTATTTATGTATAATGAAGTTACTCTGCAGTTCCTCTTCTGAGCCCGCAAAATTTGCAAACTCGTCTACGAAAGCGCATGCCCTATCGGAAGTCTCCTAATCGGTTGTTTAGCTTATTTTATGACACTGTCTATTATTACTACAAACCGAACCGGAGTTAGTACACTACATTGTTTAAACCATAGATCGCTACTAAATTCTTCAAATTCTAAACCAAGTGTTCTAACATATAGTTTTGGTTTCTTGAGATGTGGTCAAAAGCTTTCTGTATGTCTAAATAGGCAATGTACACCTCTCGATTCTGTTCTAACATTTTATCCGTTATCTTTTAATTGCTTGAAAATGTGGTCCTATGTACTGAATCCCTTTCAAAAACTACTTTGTGACTTTATCAGTTCTTATCATATTTTCTTCATCAGCTTACTTTCTAAAACTCTTTCTTATATTTTTTCTGTCACGTCAAGTAAGGTTACTCCTCTGAAATTTTGTCGTTCGCTGTGGTCATATTACCCCTCTTTCCCAGTTCTTGGGGATTGACTTTCAACTTCTTCTTGTTCTTGTTCTCTCACTGCTTCCTGTTCGAACCCTCTTTCTTCTTTATTTTCCTGCTTACTTGTTAAGTACTCTAGCAATTCTTGAAAATACTCTTTTTACTTTTACTACATTCGTCTCTCCTATTAATATTTGTCTGTCTTTATTATTTACAAATATAAATATAACTTTGTCGTTCTTTTAGTTTTTTATAGAACAATTTTTGATTTCATTTCTGTTTGTTTCTATCTGTTTGACAATGTCCTTCTATGTTTTTTGTTTTTATGCGATTATCATTTTCTTCATGAGTTTCCTCCGTTACTTGTATGCTTCATACATTTATGACGTCTTCTAGCTGAGTTTTAGGTTTATTTTCTTTCTTTAACTTCACTATCCTTTGATTTCCCAATCCTAAACTCTTTGTTTGGTGTTTATTTTTCTTATTTTTACTCCAAACATTATTCGTGCTGCATTTATTATGATATTTTTAAACTTTTCCCAGCTATGTTGTGTACTAAGACTTTCTATTGTGTTTTTAGTTTTTGTAGTATCCATATAAATTTTATTTCTATATTTTTTCGTTATTTCTCCGTTTTTTTAAGTTCATACGTTCATACGAAGTGCGTTGAAGTGTTAAGGTCTCTAATTTTTTCTGATAAAGTACTTACCCAAAAAAGTAAAATATTCTGTTACTTCTCAACATAATCTCCATTCGTCATGATTCTGTGATTGCTAAGAATGCTTCTCAGAGGTGTATTTTAGCCGTTGGAAAATCGCTGATGCAACAGCGGTTCGATAGAAAAATGAGCGGCCATGGTGAGTGTTTTGTATGGTTAAAAATTCATAGCGGCATTACCTGTCATATCCTGCCACCCGCGCAGTCTTGTGTTTGTCGGTCAGCATTCGTAGAAGCCACGTTGAAGAAACTTTTTATATTTTTAGTTTATCATGGAAAATGGATACATATCTTAGGGAAATGCTAAGTTCAGTTCCATAACAACTTGGCCCACTCGCTCAATCATGGTTTCGGTTCGGCCGATTTGTGACCAAGGCTGCTTCGGTTTATTTTCAAACAACTCTCGACCTTCTTTAAGCATTCGCACCCAGAAACAAACATTTTTGACACCCACAACGCCTTTACCGTGTATATAACACAATTGTCGATAAATTTTGGTGGACTTTTTACCACTCAAGAGAAGAAAACAAATGATTATACTTTGTTCTTAAACACTAAACGTCGTCATTTGAAGTGTACAAAACAACACTCACTGCAATGCTGATAATTCGAACTGGTGCAGCCATCTTCATTATAAAACTGATTAGAAAAAAATTTGAAGACCTTAAAACTTGAACGCACCTCGTATTTTTTAATATTTTATTTTAGGTTTAGCTTGGTTATCCTTATTAGTATTTCTACATTTTTAGTTCTTTAATCTTTCCTACCACCAGGTAGGGGTTGCTGTAGATGTTTGCCCTTCTGTTGTGGCATCAATTATTCTGCTTCGGTTTGCTTTTTTTACTGTTGTATATTCTATGATTGATTTTTGTTGCCTACTTTTAACCTCCTTTACAAACTTGCATTGAAAATTTTCAATTGGTTTTTAATACAAAATTGTGTTAAACTATCACCGTTACTGTAATTTATTTTTTCTACCCGTATATTTACTACTCCTCGGGACCATTGGTTGTTGTTGCAATTCTGCTAATGAAGTCTTCTATCAAATCCATTTGTGCTACTACTATTTTCTATTCTTTTTTTTGTCCCAGAATATATCGTTAATTTCCATTTTTTCATTTTTGTCTGGGCCATAGACTATATTAATTGTTATCTTTGTTTTATTCTCTATCAGTTTCAGATTTATTATCATTTCATTAATATGGAATATATTTTTTAGTCTCTCCATTATTTTTTTGTTTATTATGCATCCAACTCCGACTTTTGCTCTTTGTTCTTTGGGGGTTCCCCTAGATATAAGAAAATGTTCCTCTTCTAGTATATCTACTAGTATACCTAGCATTATTACTTTAAATTATCCATTTAATTTTATTTCTTCCCCACTCAAACCTTTAACGTTCCGAGTTGCCGACTTTCAATGATCATTGATTTGGCCTTTTTGCCTACCTTGTACCTTCATTGTTTGTTATATGTTTTACTTTATTCCTTTTCATGTCCTTATTTAACGCCGATTTTATCATCATTTCTTTTTATATCCATTTAGTTTTTTGCTAAACTTTTTAGGGTTGACGTTTTCTCTAGTTTGATTATATCATATTCATTGCTTGTTTTCTATCGACAACTTCTTGTATCCAATCTTTATCCTTCTTCTTTGTTTCTTCATTTCTTTCTTTTCTTTTTATTATAGTCTGCTTTTCATTTTTTGTTCCTGTATTATCAGACCATTGCTTATCAATATTTGTTTTCCCTACTTTTTAAAATTAGCTTTGTTTTGCATGACTTTTACTTTATCATGCATGTTTTTTATTTCAAGTAAACATAATCCTTGTTTAAGTTTGTGAGCTGCTTTTAACTGTATATCTACTTTAAAATCTTGTTTTATAGAGTTTTTTATACTTCTTTAAAGCTGCTTACATTATTTTCGGTCATATTTACTCCCGTTATCCTTTTCAAGATCCATTCTGGCGTTTATCTCTTGTAACTCCTTCATTATAATTTTATTTTTTATATCTTTATTTTCGTTCTATATCATCTCATTGTCCTGTTTTAATTTAATTCTTTGTTTTGCTCTGCTTGCTCTTTATTAGTGTTGATTCAGGGTTTTGTAGCATTTGCAATAATGTTTCTAGTTTGTCTTCGTTTTTATCTGTGGGTTTCATAATTGACGTCCTACTTTTTTGGTTTTATTTTTTAATTAGTTTCTTCTTTCTCTTCCTTATTTTTGCGTTTTATTTTTTCCTTATCGGTTATGTATTATTCGTTATCTGTCTGGTAAACTTACTTTCCCGTGACCAAAGTCCTCTTGGCTTTGTCACATCTCATAAATACTTTACTTATTTCTTCCATGCTCTCCTTACTCCTGTCTTCCTCGCTCATTTTGTAGTTTATTTTGTGTTTGACCTTGCTTTGCAGTAGACTTATTTTATTTATTTTAGTAGTGTTTAAAACTTTATTTCGTAAAACCACGTTTTTATTTATTTGAAACAAATTTTATTTATCGTGGTGTTTTTTCGCGCGCTGCTCAAGTACGTATTTAGTAAAATATATGGGCAGAACTCACCTAGTATTTCTAGGACAGATGTTTTTCACGCTTTCACTGCCACGCTTATCCAAGAGCTCTTAACTGATTTGCCACTCACTCAAAATTTTGTGCAAAAATAATCAGTATTGCCCAAACTCTGCAGTTTAATTAGTTACCTGAAAAGTAATGGTATTATTTGTCACTATCGGAAAGGTACTAAAAGTTTTGTAAGAAGTTTCCAAAAATTTTCTTGTTTTATGGTGCTAGTAAATCATTAGCCATTTTAACTTCTACTTGGTAAGATAATATTGTTGATTTAAGCTTATTTTTTAGCACAGATTGTTCAGTTGCCACTAAAGTTGTTTATTAAAGAGTCTAACGATTTTCCTTTTTATTTGATGTTCAACTCAAGTAAGTCTTAGCAAACCCATCTGTAATTTTGTAGATAAATTATTGTTATCACCTTCAATCAACTGGTTGAAGCGATTTAGGCAAATTTACTAGAAAAATTTAAGGACTTCTGTTGTTCTCTTTCTTTTGTCTATAATTTTAAATAATTTTGAGATTTATACTTATAAAAATAATTTTCAAAAAAAGCATTCTCATTGCAGGTTAGGTAGATTTAATTAAATTATCTATCACAGAAGGTTTATTGACTTGAGTTATTTGCAAAACAAGGTTACTGTTATTAAAGTTATTATGATAATATTTGTCGTATAAACTATTTTTAATTGTATAAATTATTTTTTGCAACAAAAGGGTTTCATTTTCGACCATCAAATGCGGTAAAAATAAAATAATAAAGATCTTGAGTATGTTCTCAGTAAAACAGAAGCGCTGCTTTTAACAATGGCTGATTGAAGAGATGACAAGAGAAGAATTAGCACTAACCGTCCATAAAAGTTATAGATAGACAACTTAAATAGCCTTTTTAACTTCTATATAGATTCACGCCTGTTCACTCCAATTTAAAGTAACTTTCTCCATCCCCTTATCGGTCTTTCCCTAGATATTTTTCCTACTGGTGATTTATCTCTAGCTTGGCGTATTAGGCGGGTTTCCTCCATCCTCCATCCCAAATGTGATTGTTCCACTATGGATTTCCAGTTTTAATCCATTTTTTTATAGGCTGTATCTTACATTGGTTTCGGATATCTTCATTTTGGATGCGGTTCATTCTTGTTTCATCAAATTATCTTTCTTAAAATTTTTATTTTTGTCGGTTCCATTATTTGCCTTATCTGTTGGGTATCTTCGTAAGTTTCTACTCCGTACATTGGTACTGGTCGCACCATACTTTCATATATCCTGCTTTTAACTTTGGTGTTAATAAATTTGTTATATCATATGACATAATATATCCTGATACTTTGGCGGTTTTTGTTGCTTGATATTTGGTCTGTTCTTTTGGTATTCCCCGCTAGATATATTTATTCCTAGATAATTTAATGTGATAACTTGCTTGATTATGTCTTGCTTTACTTGTAACCTTATAGGCTCTTTACTGATTCCCATATATCTGGTCTTCTCCGCTGATATTTTCATATTGTATTTTTTACAGGTTTGCATCATTTTTATTGAAATCTTTTGTAACTGATCTATATTCTCCGCAATTAGTATTGCGTCGTCAGCATAACATACTATTTTTATGTCTGTGTCTTGCACTTTATAACCTTTTTAGGTCTTCATCTTTTCAGTTACCTCGTCCATCATAATATTAAACAGTAATGGACTTCAAGAATCTTCCTGTCTTATTCCTACTGCCGTTTGTATGGGCCCTAGATACTTTCCGTTTACCTTGATTATTAGTATAGATGTCTTTCACGAGTTCAACAAGTTCTTGGCCAATTTCTCTTTTTTATAAGACTTGTATGATGTCTTTTAACAGTATTTGGTCAAAAGCTTTCTCTAAATCCACTACGCACATTAAAATTCCAATGATTTCTCCACTACTTGCCGTTTATAAAAATAGCATTTACACGGGACCTTTCTTTCCTAAACTTCTGTTGCTTCTTTACTGGCGATATTGATTTATTGATTCTATTACTTAGTATTCCTGTCGTGAGTTTTAAGGTAGTATCGAACAGTGATATGCCTGCGCAGTTATCGGTTATTTTTTATTCGCCTTTTTAAAAACTTTTATTACCATTCTTTTGTTCATAAACTTTTTTCCTAGTAATTTCATTAATTTTTTTATAAAGTTTTACCCTCATATTTGAGTAATTTATTATACATATTGTTATGTACTATAGATTTATTATTTTTTAATTTTCTCACTATTTCTATTAATTTTTCTTTGGATTTTCTGTTCTTCCTCTACTATAATTTTATTTTCCAACTGTCTGTTGTTGTCTTCTATATACAATTACTTAAAGAATTATTTCTATTTTTGCGAGTCAATATTATTTATTTCTACCAGTTTCTTTATGTTGCTTTGCTGTTTCTTATTATCTTCTATACTTGTTTTTGAGTGCTTTAGAAGTCTCTCCCCATACTCTTTGAGAACTTTTCCAAGTATATTTCATTAACCTTTTTTATTTTAAAGTTTACTTGTTTCTTATTATTCCATAACTTGTGTAAGTATTTTGAGTAGTATTTGTATTATATTGTGCAAACGTTTTTTTTTTGCTAGACAGTCCTGTTCCTTTATTAAAGAACCACGGTGTTTTTGTGTTTTTTCTTACAATTGTTGTTTCTGTTCTCACGGCTTTTCTAGCACTTTCCAAAATATTTGTCTTTATTTTTTTAGGCTCCACCGATTTCATCTTCTTGGTAGAATCAGTTTTTCATTTATTTTACTAACCAGTTTTCTTATGGACAGTTGTTTAATAATTTTAATATGAGTTTTATTTCAATGTTTTTTCTTTTTCTGTGTTTCTCCTTGTCTCTTGTTATTAGTGTCTAATTGTATTTCAATGTATGCTAGTAGTAGTTGGTCATCACTACCAATGTCTCAAGTATTTAGTGTTCTAACTGTTGTTATTTGCTTTGGTTTTATTTTTCTGTTCTTCTTCTTCTTCTGGCAGTGCCTATCCGTTTCGGATGTTGGCTATTAACATGGCTATCCTAGCTTTATTGGCTGCTGTCCGGAAAAGTTGAGTTGTTGTTAAAGAGAACCATTTCCTTAGGTTCTGTAGCCATGATATTCTTCTACGTCCTGGGCCTCGTTTTCCGTACACTTTCGCCTGCAAGATGAGTTGCAGTAGGCCATATCGATGTTCGTTACGCATTATGTGCCCCAGGTATTCCATTTTACGTTTTTTGGCAGTGATGGTTATTTCACAGTCTTTCTGCATTCTACGCAGTACTTCTCTATTTGTAATCCGGTCGACCCATGAGATTTTCAGGATGCGTCTATAACACCACATTTCGAACGCCTCTAACTTCTTGGTAGTAGCCTCGGTCAGCGTCCAAGATTCCACCCCGTACAGGAGCACTGCGAATACGTAGCATCTTAGTAAACGAATTTTTATTGGTATTAAGAGGTCGTGGCTCTTGAAAATTGTGTTCATTTTAATGAACGCTGCCCTGGCTTTTTCAATTCTTTGTTTTATTTCAGTTGAGTGATCCCACTGTTCGTTTAGACTTGTCCCTAGATATGTGTATTTCTCAACTCGTGTTATCTGTTGTTGGTTAACTATTAGACGTCCCGGTGGTATTGGATTCTTGCTGATGACCATGTATTTAGTTTTTTGTATGTTAAAGTTTAGACCATATTTTTGGCTTGATTCTGCTACGCGTGTTATTAGGGCTTGTAGGCCTTCTAGGTTATCTGACAGTATAATTGTATCGTCTGCGTATCTTACGTTGTTCAGCCGTTCTCCGTTGATGAGTATTCCCTCGTCAGTATCTTCTAAAGCTGTTTTCATGATGTGTTCGGAGTAGATGTTAAAGAGTAGCGGAGATAGCACACAGCCTTGTCTCACACCTCTTTCTATTTTGATCTCCTCAGTCATTTGGTTATCTATCTTGATAGTTGCTGATTGGTTATAGTAAATGTTGTTAATGATACGTAGATCTTTATCATCTAGACCAATTGTTTTTAAGATTGATATTAACTCGTCGTGTTTGATCCGATCGAAAGCCTTTTGATAGTCTACAAAACACATATACACGTCACAGTTCACGTCTCTGCATCTTTGTATGAGGACTTGAATGGCGAAAAGAGCGTCTCTTGTACCTAATGAGTCTCGAAAGCCAAATTGTGTGCGAGTTAGTTGCGCTTCACATTTTTTGTATTATTTTTAGCATTATTTTAAGAAGGTGGCTCATTAGACTAATAATTCTATAGTCTTCACATTTTTTCGCATTCGGTTTTTTCGGTAGGGTTATAAATGTGGATTTAAGCCATTCAAGTGCGATTACTCCTGTTTCGTATATGTTATTAAACATGCCCGTGAGCCATTTAATTTCATCGTTCTCCATGTTTTTAGAATTTCTGCGTGGAAGTTGTCTGGCCCCGTCTCCTTTACGTCCTTTATTCCTTTTATTGCGGCTATCACTTGTTCTTGAGTAATTTCCGGTCCTGTGTTACTTATCGAGTCCCCTGTTTTTAGTGTATCGTTGTTTCTCTTATCTTCGAAGGTCTTCTCAACATAGTTTTTCCAAACTGTTTTTATTTCATTTGCATCTAATATTGTATTGCCCTCATTATCTTGTAAGCATCCGGTTTTCTTTGGTCGTTGTAATCCTGCTGCTTCTTTCACTTTTTTGTGCAGATTGAAAGAGTCATGCTTACCATCTAGTTATTAAATCTCTTTGCACTTTTCCTCCATCCAAGCGTTTTTGGCGTCTCTAATCTTTTTCTTTATTTCTTTGTCGATTTGTGTATCTGGTATTGTCTTTGTTCTTATTTTTCCGTCTTTCCTCCATCATATTCAATATGTCGTCTGTCATCCACATCTTCTTTTTCGCTCTCATTGGGCGTAAATATATGTCAAGAATTTCTTGATTTGTCTCTTTAAGCTTCTGGATTTTCTCTTTTGTGTCGGCTGCTATATCTGTTTCTTTGATTTTTCTTTTAATATGTTGCTGTATTCCTTGTTTTATATCTTTATCCTTCAGTTTCCTCAAATCGTATTTCTTCGCTTGTTGTTGTTTAACTTTCTTCAATTTGAGTGTTATCGTGCCGACAAGAGGGTTATGGTCAGATTTGGCATCCGCACTTGGATATGTCTTTACTGCTGTTATTGCATTTCTGTATCTTTTATTGATCAAGATATAGTCGATCTGATTTCTGACGACGTGTTGTGGGTTATCTTGGGGGGACCTCCAAGTGTATAGGCGTCTTGGTGGTAACTTGAAGAACGTGTTGGTGATGACTAGTTGTTGTTCCGTTGCAAAAATACTTAATCGATTTCCTCGTTCATTACGTTCTCCCAGTCCAAACGGTCTGTGTGATTTCACCACAGCTTTCTTGGCCTATCTTGGCATTGAAGTCGCCCATTACTAATGTCAGTTCATTCTTTTTTACTTTCTTCATGACGTTATTCAGATCATCATAAAATGTTTCAATTATATCGTCGGATTTGTCAGCCGTTGGTGCGTATATTTGGATTATATTGGTTTTGATGGGGAAGGTGTTAATCTGAATTAGAAGTATTCTCTCAGAGATTGGGACAAAGTTTGTAACATATCTGCTATATTTTTTGTTAAGGATAATGCCAACTCCATGTATATGTTCACCGTTAGTGTTTCCTGAGTAGTAAATATTGTGTTCGTTTATTAAGCATTGTCCTGATTCAGTCCATCGCATCTCACTGATCCCCAGAATATCTACGGATAGCGTTGTTATTTCCTTGATGGTATTGTGTATTTTACCAGCTTCGTACATGGTTTTCACATTCCATGTACCTATCTTAGTAGTTCTTCTGTAGGTATTCAAGACAGGTGTGTTTTTATTGAAAATGTAGGGATTTCGCGCGCTGACGACCTGAGAGGCCCTACTTTTTGAAGGATGTCCTCTCCTGCCGGATCTTGGAGTCCGATCTCCATGATCAGTAACGAATCTATTATCTTGAGTCTGTGCCATGTTAGTTATACTAGGGAAAACATAATGGGGTGGTTTCCCGTTGCCTTCCCCACCGCAGTCTTCTAGCCGATTAATCTGAAGTGATTGTCGCCTAGAAGTCTCTGTTGTTGGGCCCTTAAGGAAGTCATTCTTCAGTGGTCACAACACAGTGATGTCGTAGCTGCTGCCTTACGTCATGCCAGTTTTGGTCCGCCCCGGATATTTTATTTCTCCGGTATCATCCATATCTGGAAGGCATTCCCCTATCCGCCACCTGGGGAGGCGCCCGATGGGGGATCTAGCAACCCCGCACGGGATTTTTCTGTTGCATATATATATTAACATAATCTAATAGTAAATTTTTGCCTTTTTGTATTATACCATATATATTTTTACCGCGGATTCAGATCAAAGTAAGTATTCGATATTTCTAAATTGTTGTCTGCGCACGCATGTATCATTTGTTCTCTTTATTTTATTTTATCTCGTTGTTTAATTCTTAGGATTATCTTATTTCCGGTGATTACATTTATATTCCGATCAGTATTATACCATCTTCAGATTTTTTGTTTATTTTATTGATAAATGTTTCATAATCGTCTTTATTTTCGTATTTGAGTTTTCCTTCTTTAGGCCCATATGTTGAAAATATATGTACTTTGTTTTTATTAACCATAATTGTAACTGTTAATAGCCTTGGTGACGTATAGTTAATCTCTCTCTTATTCTTTAACTCTTTCTTCCTTGTTGACACCGCTGTAAATCAAGGTATAAAAATTATATTTTCTCGTATCTTTTCTATATTTTTTGTCTTTGTAGGGATGCATATTTCCATCTTATATATTTCTGTTTCCAACTATTTCTTTGTCATTTTGATTCTAACTTTTGATGTTTCATATACCCGCTATAATGTGATTCTTTCTCTATATTCGTTTTTTCCGTTGTCTAGCCGTATTCGTCATTTGATTATTCCGTCCCGTTCCAAAGCAATGTATTGGTTCTATGAGCATTGATGAGGTCCATATTCCCAACCCTCCTTCTTTATCCGGGCTTGAGACCGGCAACGGCACTGATGAGCTACTCAATCATCATATGCCACAGGCAGAATTACTTGAATGGTATTGCTACGTAATAAGACTGGACGAAAGGAGAATATCAGAAAGAATGTCAACATCAAGGCATCGAGGTAAAAGAAAACAGGGAAAAAGAGCTTATTAAGAATTATTAACAAAAATAACAATGACAGGGTATAAAGAAAAGAACCCCAGAGACCTAAGAAGAATGAATTTGGAAAGAGAGGGTTACCAAAAGTGACTCCAAGACTCTACATCATGAAACAAGGAGTTAAAACGAGAAATAAGAAGTTTAACGAAAATAGTTAAAATATTAATTGGAATATTGTATAGTCACATCTCACATGTACCTCTAAAAAATTGTTACGCCAAATGTTTATGTTATTTCTCATTTTTCTTTTTCTTTTAAGTAATAATTTTATGGTTGTATGTCAGTCAGTGCCAGATGTTGAAATTTATTAAATTTATTTCTTTTTATCTTCTAGTAATATTTTAGATAATGTTTAGCAGTAGCTTTCGTACATAACTGGCACTTAGCGAAGATTACAAAGCATTGTTAAGTTCTGCTTGTGTCCTGGAAGCATCTAACCCGCAACAAGTAAACAATTGGACGTTAACGAATGAAACAGCGAATCGAGAGCGCATTCCGCAGTGTTTTACCTAGTATGCACTAGAAAACGGCACCGTCATGTACCTTAATTGGAGTGCATTCGAGGTAGCAGCAGAAGTAGGTCGAAAGCGGCCATCTCATTATTAATAACAGAAGTGGCGCATTTGACGAGTGCAAACCGCCACCGCCACGGGCAGCTAAGAACCGCGATTCGCGAGATAGCATTCAGGACGGGCGCTCGCCCCGACACATAATGCACCAAAGAAATTACCATATACAAACTTCGCGAGCCAAGATTTTGCAATATTCATAATAGTTTCTCATTTCCCCGAGCAGCCATTCAATCTTGCTGCTTGCACAGATACAATGTCCCGAGACGGCGGACAGATTTATGCGCGCACTCGTATTTATGTATTTGCAGGATATCTTACTTAAGATTAAGGCCGCGTCTCCGCTCCTAATTGCAATCCGGAAGAATTCCACGGCTATACTTAGTCCAGCGCTTATAACTCCAAATTAAATACAACTTGCGCTCTAAGTGGGATCGATTAATCAAGCGGGATTTTATTAGATGTGAATGACCATCTGCTTATGCGCGAGGTTTTTCTTAACCAGCGGCTCAGCCGAGAAACTACCAAAAGTCTGTTTATACCTAGTACCACGACACTACGTTGACGCTTCTCACTCGTTCAAAATCATCGAAATCAGCACAAACGGCATTTTGCCGATGATTGCACAACTGTCACGTATTAAAGATGAGCAAGTTTATTGAAATCATGTACACAAAGCTCTAAGCACTCTAACACATGTCTATAAATTTCTTTGAAACAAGTCAAGGCCCTCGCAAATTAATAGAATTACCAATAAAATTTTTAGCGATAATTCCATCTACGTACACATACAACTGATTCTAAAATAGCTTCAGTGAGGCTATAAAAACTACTTTAATAAAGTTTTTCTTACTTAGGATTTGTCGAAAACATTATGCATAATAATAATAATAATAATAATGATACGGCTCTAACGCTCCGCGTGGGAGCACGGTCTGCAAACTGACAGGTTAAGGTTCTCATATGTTCGCTCAATGTGCCCGGTTGTCGCGCGCCATTATTACCTCTGTGAACGCAGGTACTCAATTATTTTTAGTGACTGAGTAGACCACCCGGAAGGCTTCAGAGAGCACCGGGAATTGAACCCGGGTCTGTCCGCATCGCAGCCCGCGCCTCAACCACTGGACCACTCTGGCGGTTACATTACACATATATATGTAAAATCTTGTCTTAAACAAACTATTAACCATTTCAAGATTTTTCCAGTTTGCAACTTGTTTTTTTTTATAATAACTATTGCTAACTCTAAATCTGGAAACTTTGCCATTGGATTGATTTCTGAGCCTAGAATCCTGTAGAACATGTTTGGGCACAAATAATGTATTTAGTTTTGTGTTTGTTCCGATTCCACAATTAATTAGTTTGTTATTTTATAGTTCACTCCTCTTCTTCTTAGGCTATGCCAAACTTCCCGGAAGACTATCAAACATCTTCTTGATGTCTATGAAAAACATGTGGTCTTGTACTCTAATATTCATACTGTGCGTCCTCTAACTGTCCTTTTACTAGTTTTTTATTTTTATAGCCAGAAGTAATACCTATGTTGGAGCGTTCCTTTTTGTTTCCTTTCTTGTGTTTGGTAGCAGAACTTCTAACTCCCAGTTTTGTGGTATTTAACTGTCTTTTCAAACTTTATTTAGTAGCTTGGCTAATACTTCTGGGGTCATCGGTCCTAAATAACTGTTGCTTCTTCAACTGTTAAATCTTAGGCTTCCTCCCTATTATATGTGTTTGTGCCATGCTCTTTTCAATCATTATACCACTCTTTCTTTCTGTCAATAAAGTTTCTTTCGCTTTTTTATGGTGTCATCTTCTTTTCTAGTATTCTTTCATTTTTGTTTCAAGTGTTTAGTCTTATTCACTTTTCTTGTCTGGGGGATTATAATGCTATATAAAACAGCTTTTGATTTCCAATATAATTTCTTTTCATCCTGTCTCCGAATTCTATTCACGATTCTTGCTTAGTTTGTTTCACTATTATTTTTTGTTTTATCACTCAAATATTTTGGCTTTTTTTATTTCTGCTTTTGTTTCTTCGTCCATCATCTAGTTTGCTTCTTGTCTTCACTGATTTTTATAACTTCACACATATCTCTTGCTGCCTTATTTAGCGATTATTTTGCAGATCTTCGACTTCTAAGTTGTCTGCGGTTTTTTGATTTTATTTATCTCTCTTTCTACCCTTGAATTGTATTCCTTTATCGTGTCTATTTCTTTTAGTTTTATCATTTTTTCTATGAATATATTTCTCTTATCTCCTGCTAAAGTTATTTTCTTGTTTTATTATCTATATCCTTATTTCAGCCATAACGAGATAATAATCAGAACATATTTTAGTGTCTCTTTTTACCCTAGTGTCTTTACTTCTTTCCTGTAGTTTTATTTACTAATGCATAAATTTATAAATTTTTATATGGGCGTAAAAGCTTACTACTAAATTATTTAATAGGGAGAAATTTACTATTTTTGTTCCATTGTTATTTTTAATATTTTCATCGTATGAGTCGATTACTTCTCCAGTTTTTTCATTATTTTTGCCTACTCTGCTGTTAAAATCTCCTGTTATTATTATTATTATTATTCTGTCACTTTTTATTGTTGTCGATAGTAATTCGTAGAAGTAATCTTTCTTCTTCGCTGTCTCGTCTTCATTTGAGCCATAGACCGTTATTACTAAAGTTTTCAAGTTTTTCTCCCTATTCATTTCTACTTTTAATATTCTTTCTGATATCCCTGTCTATTTGTGTGCAATTTTATTTTTTCATTATTTATTATGCACCCCACTCTTTCCTTTACTCGGCATCTATTTTCCACTTTGCTGTATATTATACGATTTGCTGTGCTGTATTGTACTGAAGTAAATTCAACTGACACAAACATCAAAATTTAGTTTTGTTTGACATTATTATCAGTTTTATTAAAACTCTCTCTTTTTAATCTCTTCTCCTTTAGTTTTTACCTGAAAAAGTTTGCCTTTTTTATTTGCTTTAATATTTGTCTGTCCTCGTAGTCTGCTTTCTGCAAATGCCTTTTCTCTTTAGATCTTCTTGGATAGATTTGTAATGAAAAAGCCGATCTGCCTTTTCTCTTTTCTTCCTTGGATATTAATTGTCAGTTTCTTTAGTCAGATACAATCTGACATATTTCTCACGTGTTTATACTATTGGAAAGGTCTAACGTTAATGTTACTGCACAAATAACAGCCATTCTTTTCAAAACTTCTTCATTTTCGAGTTTTGTAACTTGTGGTCTTTTTATAAAATCTATTTCTATTATTTTAATTTTATTTTATATTCTTTGTAAGTGACGCATCACTCAATACAATTCTCTTTTCTACACTCATGCAATATTCTCTTTTTGTTATCTTAACTAATAAACTTTTCATATTGTTCCATGCGGTGTATTTGTTGCTTTATTCCGTGATAATTTTTTTGTTGATAACTCTTTCGTATGTACCTGCTGAACTTAGAAGTAAGTTTTAATATTTAAATGCTGTACAGGTTTTGATCTCTTTATTCTGTATTGTAGTATTCTGTGCTTTTCTACCTCTACGTTCATATTGCGTTTTCTTGGTAATTAAGTTTAAAATTTTTTTAATGTTATTATATATTTTCTGTAAATATTCTTGAATTTTATACACACCGTATTTCAGTAGTTTCATCCTTAAATTATCAAATACGGTCCATTGTAATTTTTGGTTTTTCGAAGTGCTTCCCGAATAGCTTCTTGTTTTTTACAATGTAGTATATATATCTTTTTATTTTATTATATATTTTCTGTAAATGTTTTCAATTTGATTACACCGTATTTCAGTAGATTTCATCCATTAAATTATTACGGTCCATTGTAATTTGAACAGTTTTCAGTGCTTAATAGCTTCTTTTTTACAATTAGTTATTTAAGTTGTTCTTCACTTTTATGCATATTGTTTTATATGTAATTTCAGGTGATTAGCATAATGATTCATCATTGTTTTGGCGATGTGATTTGAACAGTTTCTCTATGCATTCTTGTACGCCTTCTAAGTTGTTCTTCACTTTGTTGAGTATTTTTATTTTTGCTTTTATTAAGCTTATTAGTTACACGTATTGTTTTCTAGATTCTTGTACGCCTTCTAATGCCTACTTTATATATTCCTTCTTTTCTAAACCATATTTTTTAGACTTTTGTAAAACTTCTCTAAATATTTAGCTTTCCTAGTTTCAATACCAAAAGCCTGCAATAAATAAAGTTTTCTTAAATTTTTTTTAATCTATCTAATTTGTTTTGTATCTTATTTTGGTATAGTATCATTACAACGTGTTGCTTCAGTAACTTTGTTTTGAAGTTATCTTTTTTTTGGTCTTAATTCTCTACATTCTTCTGTTTTTAATACAACGTGGTTCAAGTATGACCTTGAGATACTAGAGCCACAACCTGCATCCCCCGTCCTGCTCGGGTTCGAACCTGTTCAGTCTTGTTTGAGAGTTACTAGAGTGATGAGTAAATAGATGGTGCCGCAGAACGTGCAACAACGCATTGTGATCAAATTCCTCGTTGAAAAAAAACGTCCCGGCCGGTGAAATTCCTCTCTTTCCCTCTATTTTATTAATGGCATATCACTTCTAACGATATGTCCCAGGTAAGCAGTTTTCCTCTGTTTAATTGTGGTGAACAGTTCTCGGTCTTTATGCATTTTTCTTAGCGCTTTCTCGTTGGTCATATTTTTAGACTAGGACACTCGTAACAGGTGTCTGTAAGTCCACATCTCGAAAGCTTCGATTTTATTGATTGTGCTCATTCTCATGGTCTATGACTCAATTTCATATAGCAGTACAGACCAGACGTAGCATTTTGTATAACGCATGCGAAGTGACTGCCGGATATCCCTGTTTCTCAAAATTTTTCCGATTTTCTTTTTAATTTCTTTTTCGGGTTTCCAGTCCGCATTTAGCTAGCGTCCCAGATATTTGTAACGGGTTACTCTTTCAATTTTTTAATTTTTTATTTAGATAGTCACGTTAGTGTATGGTCTTTTTTTCTTGCTGACAATTATGAACTTGGTCTTTTTTGAATTTATGTCTAGTTTGTATATTGTACTACTCTCATTCAATTGTATACATATCTGCTGTAATTCTTCGATGTTGTTGGAAATCCGGTAGCGTCTGTAAATTTAAGGTTCGATATTGACACCCAATTTACTTTTATACCTATTTGTTGTTCTTCAAGGGCTTTGTCAAATATGGCTTCTGAGTACAGATTAAATAATAGTGAGGACAGCACATATTCCAGTTGTACGCCTCTCTTAATATGGATGTCATCTGTGCTAATATTTTGTATTGTTATGTATGGTGTCTGGTGCCGGTATAAGTTTTCTATACAGAAAATGTCTTTTTCGTCTAAGTCCGTGTTTACGAGCTTTTTATATTGTATATATATATATATGTATGTATGTCTTATGATTATGATTGTTATGTAATGTTCTTAGAAGATAATCTAATTTGGGTCGTCTGTGAGTTATGTGGATTATGATCTGTTAGCTCCGGAATGGACTTTAACAAATACTATAATTTTAAGTTGTTATAAGGCTTTTTCATTATAGAACAATTTTTTCTTTTAAATTTGCAGGACATTTACATATATAAAGGCATTGTTTTTGATAGTTTGAAGAAAGTGTCAGTGATGACTAAGCTCTTGTTTAAACAGAATTCTCTGAAAGTTTGTGTTCTTTAATGTCTTCGTTTTTACCTATATTACATTATTAACGTCATTAACATATTTATTTTGCTATTTTAAATTAGCTGCAATACATGTTCCATTTACTGATACAATTGTATGAACGCCGCCAGTATGTATTTTGAAAATTGTGACCACACATGTTGGCAATTAAAAATTGGAGACTTGAGCTTCCAAATTATATATGTATTTGTGAAATAAATTTAATACAGCCCTTACAGGTATGTTCCATATAGTATATTGTATTTTCTGATAATTATGAGGGCTAACGATTTATTAACATTTTGGTTAAATCTCAACTGTTACGATAAGATTTACTTTTATACCAATTTCAAGAGAAATGGCTCTTAATCTGCTTATTTCCCAATAAAAGGTAGGAGCCTTTAAGGAAAATTGATTTTTTGTGCTATGTTCTAATATTTAGTTTTTGTAATATTGGTGTTTAGATTTGAGAAGGTCTCTTCTTTTGAAAATATTGCGTAACCGATGACATAGATAATAAAAAGTTTTCAATCGATAAGCGAGCCTTGGTTATTGTTTTCTATTGATTATATTAGGAGCGTTTTAATTGCATACAGTTCATATGCCAATATTTTGAGCATGCTCTGTTATAATCAAATAACAATTTTCTGTTACTTTTTTCTAGTTTTCTTCAATTATTAATGTCGATGGACGACCAGAGAGGTTTACCTATTAGGAATTTACAACTTTCTCTGAACAGCTTATATCACTGAAATACAGTTTTACTCCATACAGATTAATCACCGAATGCCTTGTGTACTATTTTAATGGCCGCAGAAGCATTAATTTTATTTTTAATACCAGTTTTTGTTCTATTTTTTAAATTACCATTGGTATCCCTTTATTTTCTGCGTCTCCGTCATCTCGGATTCGGAAAAACTGATACTCCAAGAAGGATGTAAGAATAAAGTTGAGGTAAGAGGTTTCAAATTTTGAAGATATTTGCTAATATACATGAGAGGATGTGTACTCATTGCCTCCGTGATTGTCCTAAGTATAGCTTCCCCAAAATTAAGCGTCTCTTTTTTCACCGTCTCTTTAGCATATCCTTGTCGAGCGTATAAGTCGTTCCCATCATCAGCTGGACACTTAATTTTAAAAATATTGTCCTTACTTTGTATGTACTAAACTCCAGCCGATTGCTTAAATAAATTGTCTGCACCACGAAAGTTATTATATTCGGTCTTCTGTATTTTTTACAAATCCTTCCAAAGCAGCAACCAAAACGGATGTACTGATCTTCCCTACAATTTCAAAATAGACTGTGCGATACATAGCACAGGTGTAGATCATCAACCACACCTTCTTTTTGTTCTTCAAAATAAGTTACCCAGTTAAATCAGTCCACACTACCTCTGCGTCTTTTATACAATTGAATGGAAAGGAAGCAGGAAGCTTCAACTGCTTTAGCAGAAAATCTCACACAACAATTACAGTTGTAAATTATGCTACAAATCGTGCTCCCAGAATCCAATATTTGCCCCGTAAAACTATCATCATAAATCCAACACCAGTTCAAGTACTATTTGTCTTACCTCTTCATTCTCGCATATCTCTAATACAATCAATTTTAACGTTGTAGTTAGCGTGTATTAGCTTTTCATCATAAAGCTCATTTATGGAAAAAGATCCTGACTTTTTCGGCCGTGTTCCTTTCAAAATTGATTGTGTAGAAATCTTCGTACGTAAGCCATAATTTGTATTTTTTGTAAAAATCAAGATGGCGGGAAAGAATTCGCTACACAAGCTGATACAGTTGGATTAGGTATTGCGGATTTCTTTCACTCTCTCTGTATTTCGTTTTTTGAGCTTCCGTAACCTTGGCTATTAAAGTTCGTGATCATGAAGCCCATGTGAATTCATTTCATCATTTCAAATTCAACAAATCTAAAGATAAACATCCTCGCAAAGATAGATCTGCTGGGTTAATGTTGGTGGATATGTACCTTCAATCTTCAGCCTAAATCATATTGTTTATTTCTTTATCCTGTTGTAAACAAACGTTTCTACTGATTATTTCTTTTGATCTAAGCGGTGACAAAATCGTAGGCGTCGTAAAGTTCAGTTTGAATTTTCTCGTTGATCTACGAAAACGTTTAAATATCACATTTCGATTAGTAGGAATAGATTACTCTTCCACGAAAGCTCTCGTCGTCTCGTGTTATATTGTGATAAAGCATTATCTGGCTAGCTTATTGTCTGATCGTCTCCTCGTCTGTTCGTCTCTTCGTCGTTTGCTCGTCTCATCGTCGCCTCCTCGTCGTCTGGTTGTCTGCTCGTCCGCTTGTCTGTTCGCCTTCCCAGCGCGTGCTCGCATCTGCATTCTCTTCAATCTTTTGAAATTGAGCCCAGCATCCTAATCAGTCAATTCTTCTAAAAACTTTGATATCTCCATAGTTGGGAGCGTAAAATTTCATATCTTGAACGCAGCGCCACCAGTTTCCTCTGTCACACTTTTAGTATACCTCCCTTCAGGTTCTGACATTAACGTTGCCTTAAGAATTCAAATGGTCTTGCACTTTACCTTATATTCCTTCATCTTGTCATTATTTGACACGTTATTATTTCTCATTTCCTCTATCAACTTTAAATCTTCCTGTTGTTCAAACACATCACTGAGTAATTTAAATTTGACAAGGCTTCTTTAGATCTTTCTCTTTCAATAAGTCCAAATCCTTAGAGTAATAGTGAAACTTCCATTGTAGTATTCGTGCTGTTTTATGATTTCTATGATGCCCTTTCACTCCTAATATCAATCGGGGTCATCTTTTATGTTAAGAATGCAATAATTCTAACCGCCAAACTCGATTATTTCTACTCTGCTAAAAGGCCGGAGAAATAATAGCATGTCAAATAAACTCAAAATATAGAAAATTTAATGGTTTTAAGGCAAACCGAAAGTTTTTTTTATTTTTTTATTTTGTAATGACAGTTTTAATTTTTAAATAAAAACTTCAATATTTAAAATTTTCAATGCCTGCTTTCGTACATATGAATGAATTGTATTCACTGCAGTCACTAAAGGTAATGCCAGTATAAGAAAAAAGTTTATTGAAGTACGACTTTCGAATAAGTTTTAAATTAATCACTTTATTGTTTACGTAGGGTAGTGTTTTGCTGAACGTTTTAGAAAAAAAATTAAAAGAAAAATATTAATTATTTTATAATTAGACATGTGCTTTTAATTAATGGTTGTTAATTTAATTATTGCATGAATTCGAATTTTCAGTATAACTTTTAATGTGTTTGTTTATCTAGTGTTGCTATATACGCCGTTACTCTTACAAATCTGAGAGTTTTAAAAAAGAAATGTGTATAACATAAAGGAAACATGAAAGCCTACGGCAAAAACGACTGGAGCCCGAAATGAATACGAGTGCCTTGGAGCAGCACGGAAGGTCCTCTAAAAACTGGAGCGCCGCACGGGCTCCTTAAATTTGAATATTCTATTCCGCATTTGTGCAGCTACCTGCTAGAAAATCCCCGGTAGTTAACAAAAGAGCCCGCGCTCGCGAATTTTCCAAAGGCCCGGCTCGTTCTCTGAATCGCAATATTAAAACGTGCAACTTTTTTATTTCGTCAGCGGAGATGCAGGGACAAGATTGCCGAGCAGATGAAAGCTTTTGTTTTTGAGAGACATGAATATTAAAGACCAAATTTGGGTCGCTCGTTCGGCGCGGAGGCGGCCGGATTTTAGGGAGCCAAGCAAATTAAAAGCGGGCCCGAGCTCGTCTAGAAAAGCGGCGCTGAAATGGAAACATCTCGTCCAATTCGCGGCGGGAATAATCCGCGGTTGTCATATTGGAGCTTCTGATCAAACCGAGATCGTTTTTTGCTGCCATTCAATCATAGAGCTTTTATATTCCTCCTATTCACAATCACGAGGCATTCATGGCCGCTGATTCTTACAAGTCTAGTTCTAATTCAGTGATCCTCGGACTGGAAATGAAATTCTTGGGCCCATTGATTGCACCTTTTTGTTCTCGGCGTAAAAACCCTCCTCCACCTTGCGCATCCGGCTCCGTGTGGCCGCTTTCTCATAAAAACAGGGCTAGGAAAGGTTGGACACGGGCGGCCTAGATTTTTATTCAATTTTGCATGTTTATTGAACAAATGGAATTAAGCAAATCGGGTTTTGCAAAAAATATATTATGCAGAAAAACTACCGAATAAATTAAAAGTGCATTTAGTAGATGAAATTGTAAAACCTTATCACGGCTTTTAGGTGATTAAGGAGCAGATTAACGTAAAATACAATTTTTGCTTTTATTAGTAACCCAAACATATTTACTTACGTACTATAAGTTCCGTGAACTAATTTGGTATTTATGTACATATTATGCTAAAATACCCAGCGGCGTTATAAAAAATTTAATATATAACACAAATGGAACATATATGTGATTAATTAAGTACTATTTGTAAGTAGAAATAACTCTAGGTTTTGTTATTTGTTGTCTATTACCCACGCATGCGTGGTTGGTGAGTGTTATCTAAAAAGACCGAACACTTGGGTTTGCGTGCGTGATTTGACATGTATTGGTCTATAATTTGACATATGGTATCTTAAAATCCTTATGTAGGTCAGATTTGTTAAGTACTACGAAGAATCTGCTGGGACATGTAACGTTTTAAATTGGGACCTTTAGAGAATGTGAACATTGGAGGAACTAGAGCTACAAAGTTCAACCCTATACGTTCGGATACATTTTATCGTCGGTTTATAGGGTAGCATCTTATATTTTAGCAAAAGATAAGATTTTATTTTTATAAGCCAATATAATTTTTTGACTTTTCAAGTACATTTTCTTTTGGATGTGTGATTTCTACGTGCGTCTGCGGTCTATTCCCAGGTATCTCACGACCTTTAATTGTGTTATTTCAAAAACATCGTTTAATATTTATAGACAGTGTTGCCTTTGCAAGGTAAACATAACTTGTATGGATTTAGTTTAATTGGCCTTTATATGTTGTATGGTCATCTAGTTACTTATTAAGTTAATATGGGTTTTTTTATGTAGTGATTAGCTAGTTGTGGGTCTTTTTGACAAGAGAAGTATTGTACGCAAAAGTTTCTATCTGTAAAGTAGGCAGATCTGTATTGTACACCAAATATAGCAAAACCTCAAGAACACTCTCTGGTAGAACACTAAAGTTTAGTTTTTAATTTTCCTATCAGAAGTAACGATCTGTAAATTAGGATTTCAAATGGGAAAATACTGCTGGAAAAATGATTTTTTAATTTAGATTAGTAAACCTAAGAGCCATACTTTATCAAATACTTTTTGAACATCCAGGAATAATGCGCTAGAGTACTTTTTGTCTTCCACGACTGTATTTATTACATCCACTTTTCTTACTTCTGTTGATAAAAAGGGTCGAATTAGTGATATTTTTAATGGCGCTAATTCTAGCTCGGGTTCATTTGAATAGGGATTAAAAGTTTTTGCTAAATGTCCATCTAAAGTAGTTGCTATGTCGACGTTCGAAGTGTCCAGCTTCCCGTTTGGTCCATTATAGGTGCACTCTGTAATTGTGCTTTTTTAAGATTTTTGTAATTTTCCAAAGCATCTTGACAACGTGCCAAGGTATGTTTAACATTGCTGATTTAAAACTTTATTTAGTTTTTTTTAGTTGATTACTTAGATGAGTGTATTTTCTCTTGTCCGAAGGATCGTAGGTGCGTTACCATATCGCTTATGCTTTTTGCTTTTGAGCTACCAATCTTTTGATTTTAAGTGGAATATTTATTGAAGTTAGCCTCACACACGCACTGGGTGGAGTACCATGTTACCCTGTTTCTTGGAATGTTTTAATAAAATGGTTTGCGTTTTTCTCTAATTTATCTGCCTCTTTTAAGTTAACATTTAAGTCTAAATTATTCGGTGTATAAATAAGTTCTCTGCTTTAGATTTCACAGGACGAAAGTTACTGTTTGCATGTAATGTATTAGTCCGCCCTCTTGCGGTTTTAAAGCAATGACATTTGGTCTTTCGAAACATCATGCCATTTGGCGTTTGATGCACATAACTTCAATAATCAGCTGTGTTCACAATGGCACTCACAAAAGAGCATATTCGATTTTCTATCCGCTTCGCGTTTCACCTTAAGAAAAACGCTGATGAAGCCAGCGAAATGATTTGTGCTGCATATGGTGAGAATACTGTAAGTCATGCAAAGTGCAAAAAAGTGGTAAAAAGAGTTCGCGGAGGAGAATTTAGTCTTGAAGATCAACCACGCGCTGGACGCCCTCAAACATTTGACATGGATGTGCTGCAGACGCGTTAGGGTGGGAACTTCTCCCACATGCGACGTATTTCCGATTATCATTTATTCCGGTCGTTATAGCATCACTTGGCTGATACGCACTTCAAAACAGAAGAAGAAGTCCGAAAATGCATCGATAACTTTATCGTCTCGAAGCCGGTGAGCTTCTATCACCATGGAATTCGCAAGCTATTCGAAAGATGGCAAAAGGTCATCGATGCCAACGAAGAATACTTTGATACTTAAGCTTTTTTTGTTTGTTTTTAAATAAAACTTTAACTTTGCAGAAAAAAGCTTATTTATACACCTATTACTTTTAATATATTTTCGAAATTCATTCTAATCTTTGGGGTATTTTTAGAGGTTGTTCTTGTTTTGCCATTTTCCATTTTATTTGATAAAGCGGAACATCTGTTTGTTTGCAGTACATCATTGCTACTTGAGGAATTAACTGGACTTTTGAATATTAACTTGTTACTTAGAGTCCATTAGTGTTACTATTCTATGCTTACTTTCTCGCCAAGGATTTCCTTTATTTAAAGTTTTATCATCAACGGCATTTATATGTCTGTATAATTTTGATTTGGGATATTTAGCAAGAATGACTGAGACCATTGTTGTTGGTAAGTGGTTAGCTGTGATAACTGTTGTTGATAGTTAATCATCGATGAAGGAAGATTTTGGTACAGTTCGAAATTGTTTAGTAGTTGTGGTTATTGAGATAATCTTAACGCTCTAGTTATGAAAGATTTTGATTGTTAGATGTAGTAGAATTACAAGAATTAAAAGTAAAGCCAAGTATTATATTTATATTCATCGACGGCGCCAATCTCTGAGCCAGTGTGCTGCGTATTATAGTTATGGAATTTGATTTTAGATTTTAGAATAACTAGTCTCCAACAATAAAAAGATAAAATAAACAGATGTCAGCTGATCGGTGACTTTAAGCGACTTATCGATGCACTTAAGAATTCAGCAAATGTGGATATCACAATCTTGTGCTACGAAACCAAAACGAAATAAAGGCATCTTAAGTAAGGGTCGCATTAGTTTTGTCGCTTTAGATTTTTCGTCCAGAAATAACGCCCCAAAGAATTTAATGGGCTGCCTGAATTGTAACTGTTATCACTTGACGTCTATAAACTAAGATCTCTTCAAGCTTGTTTTTGAAAAATTAATGTAATAGTAGCGCGATGAGGTTATTTTTGTGTTTCGTTATTCTTCCAAAATAGATGGGGAGTTATTTTTGCATTTCTTCTTGCACAAATGGTACATTAAGGTCACTATATATTGTTTGAAGATTAATATTGTTTTCTTGATACAACACCCTAACTGGATAACAAAGGTCCAAATAAGTTTAAGTATTATCTTGGGAATAAAACTTTGTTAACTATTGTGGGTTTTAATTTCGGTCTAAAAGCCATATATTTGCATAAATTTTATAGCTATCTGCTTTTTTCAAGGGGCTGGTGCCAGGTTAACTGTCTATTAAATTGAAGTCAAAGGTGCCTGATTTTTGTACTAACCAAGATCAGTTTTGGCTTTCATTGTTACCGGAGATTACGTAATGGTTTTTGTCGTGAATGTTACTCGTATAGATTCGTTTTTATTTACTGAAATTCAATAAACGTCACTTTACTGGCTCAGTTTCTTTAGGTAAACTTGCAAATATTGGGAATTTCATTAGCGTTTTTGTCAACAGATTATATTCCAGCATCGCGAATAAATATAGCAGTATGGGTGGCTTTTGTTTCAGAAATGTCAAATATATATGTGACTATTGTTTATTACAGTAAAATGACGGTAGATTAAAAATTACGTTATCAGTAGAGAGTAGGTGATACATCTTGTTAAATATTTGCTTTACGTACAAGATTGCTACGGCTATTTATTTAACAATTGGATAGGATTTTTGGAATATAAAGTTATCTTTTACGAAAATAAAATTGATTGTTTGATATAGTCGTTATGTTAATATTTTCTTTAAACTTTTGTTACAAGTATTTTAGTTTAGAAGTAGACGAAACAACTTCTCTGATAGTGGTAACAGGCTCATCAGCTAATAAGATCTTGATAAATAAGGTAGAGTGCCTAGCTTCAGTACAATAATAAGCATATTACCATTGTATAGGAAATTACGAGGTGCGTTCAAGTTCTAAGACCTCCATTTTTTTGGTGAAAATTTCTGTTAACTCTTAAGGTAATCTCCGTCTAGACGTACTTATTTTTCAGAGCGTCGTCGCCATGATTTCATGGCTGCTGAGAACACTTCTTTATGGATGTATTTTTTCACTAGAAAATCGCTAATACAACGGCTTGACTGTAAAATGAGCGGCTACGGAGTGTCTTTCATGGTCAGAAATTCATAGCAGCATCACGTGTCAACATGTTCTAAGACGCTGCCACCCGTGTAGCCTTATATTTGTCGGTCAGCATTTGTGGAACTCATCTTTAAGAAATTTTCCGCATTTGTCATGTCATCATGTAAAATGGACTCTACAGATTCCACGAAAATGCCAAGTTTAGAGGCTATATTACGCATTCTAATTGACGGTCTTTTATAGCAATTTGATCCACTCGCGCAATTATGGTTTCGGTCATTGTCATACAACTCTCAACTTTCGCACCCACAAACGTATATTTTCAACATCCACAACGCCTTCACCGCATGTCGCACTTAATTGGCTATAAATTTAGGCTTTTACCACGAATAGGAGAAAACAGATGATTACACATTGTTCTTGAACATTAAACGTCACAATTTAGGTATACAAAACAACACTCGTTGCAATGGCGGTAATTCGACCTGTGTATATTGCATGGTGTTGATTAGAAATTTAGAAATATTCTCCGAGTTTTTTAAAATTAACCGCATCTTTCTAATTTCTCTCTGCTGCCGAGAAAAAAATTTGGGGTTTTAGAACTTGAACTCGCCTAGTATAATAAAGGTTGGTCTCCGATTCTATAAAATAATTACTAAGATAATTGGTGTTGCAGCAGTTTCTTTAGTATTAGTGCAGTTATTAAATTGTAGCTTGATGCTTTATAAATTTTAAAGCTTTAATACCAGAGTTCATATCGGTAAGAGTAAAAGGTTTAATCGGTAGTAACATCTGGCATGTGATATCGAAAAAAGTTTAACAGCTTCTGCCAAATATTCAGAAAATTCATTAGATTTTTTTGTTGTCAGATCGTGTCTAAGTGCTGCCTGCTTTTTAAATTGATAAAATATTGACTTGTAGATTTTTAAATCTTTTCGTGGCTCTTTAAATAAAATAATCTTCTTTATGTATTCTCGTAATATATTATTGTAATACTTTACTAAGTCTTTTAGCTACTCTTTTATATATACGCTTGAATTACGCGACCGATTCCATCTTCTCTTTGCCTGTTTTAACTAACTTCATGTTGTCCGTCTGTCCGTATGTCCTCCGTCCGAGCAATAACCCGAGAACGGCTGGGAATTTTCATATTCTGTTTTCACCAATCGACAGGTGACCGAAAAGGCTTGTTTGCTAGTGATTTTGAAACTGATTGGTCAAAGGTCGGCGTTAGTGACTAGAGGGTTCTCAAATTTGGGAGACTGCTTCGCCACTTCGTTCTGCGTTGCAAGCTTTGTAGGTTTATTTATTCCGTGTATTATGCTACACATGGGAGTAAAGAACTATACAGCTCTTTAGATTAGTTCTTTGATGGTTTGTGCTACATAATCTATGTTTTTAGCTGTTTTTATACCGAGAAATGTTTTTTTATATAAATTTTAGAATTTTCTTCCAATCTGTTAGTTTACTAAGAGTAATTATGGCCGAAAATTAACCTGACTATACATAATTATTTACGTCGACAAAGATTTGTGAAGTGTTTTGCAGTTATTAAAATAGATTTGGATTTTTTGAGAATTAATGGGCCAATAATGTATGTTTTATCTGTCATTAGATGTAGCAGATTACCCCCTTTAATGGTAATTTGTCAGGGACCTTAGTGTGTATTTTTCACATTCCAGTCATCTTTAACAATCAATTTCTAACCCGGACTTTAGAAAAAGTCACTAATTGATTTATTGTGTGGAGCGGTAAACAATAAATGGCTAAATGATTAAGGTATGGCTACAATTCGTACGTTAGTTGCTTGAATTTGTGCTGTTTGATACTTTGGTAATTTAAGTTGTAGGATACTATTGCGAACTGGTGAACCGTTACATTTTATCACATCTGGATATAGTATTTTTGTTTTCTTAGTACATTTTTTTAACAATCAGCATGATATATATTTTTTATTACGTTTAAAGAATGCCACTAATTTGATTTTATAATTAATGTAATATTATATATGTCATAACAAGTTCACTTGCATTTCTTGTTGATATTACTATTATTTATTACTATTTTGTTGCATCATCTGCGTAAACAAAGCCTTAAATTTCGTTAGTAAGGTGGTAAGCTCTTATTGTAGGATCATAGTTGAGTCAATTACGTTATTTATTTTGACTTCTGTAATTTTCAAAATTCAACAATCTATTTCTTTTAATTCTTAGATTAGTAATATAAAATTGACCGAATACCGGGATGACTGTTGCATTGTGGCTGTAGTATATTTGTGTTATGCTGCAGTGTATTTTTAAATCCGTTTATTGTTAATAAATCTTAATAAACCCTACATTTTTGCTTTTGGTTTATTTTTTTGTATACATTACTGAATAGCGTTAATCTCCACAATTCACACAACTGATTAGTCTTATATAATTGATGTAAAAATTATCATAATTTTGTCATCTAATCCACCGTGGCAGTAATTTTATTCCTAGGGGGGTCTATTTTTTTTCTCTTGGTTTTAAGTCTGCATAAAATAGTAATAAAATATTTTTTGATATTTTGCACCTTAGGTTTAATATGTTTTGCCCTTATGTAGATTTATTACTGTTGTTAGTTTCATTTGTTCTAATTATCTGTAAGCATTTGATACCTGTTACTAGTTCATACATGTAATTGGTCCAGTTACTCTTGCTATTTATGTCCAGTTTTCTGTGTTTTTGCTTTATTTTTTTGATGACAAATGGGGAGTTAAGCATTGTTTTTGCACTATTTGTATAAAACGAGAATAGAATTTATCGTAAAAAAACATGGTTGGTGATAAATGTAACTATCTGTTGAACTACTTATTTGCTTAGTGATTAATGATACATTTTAAACTGTATAATAAATAATTAATCGCATATCAATTCAAATATAAAATCAATTATTTAATTTTATAATAATGCATATCTTTATCTTTCAAAAGCCAAATGCGAAGTCGGTATCACAGTATCAGACCAAATTCATTTATTATATTTATAAAACGTCCGCATAAGTTTCTTAAGTTTTATTAATAACACACGGGCAATATTTTATGTTTAATGCTGTATTATTAAGTTATATACCTTCCATTATGCTCTATGCGTTACTCCTTTCCATTTACTTGGAAGTTATATAACACATTCTTTTTAAATTTTGCAATTTGGTGGAAAAATATCGCTCCAACTGCATTTTCATATTTTTTATTAAACTAAACCATTATAATTTATTTTTAATAATAGTTTAATATCCGGAAAATACTGGAAATAAACTAGAAAATTCCAACTAAATGTTAACAATTTGTTCTTAACGGCTAAAGCCACGTGAGAGCCTAACGTTAATATATTAAAAAACGATAACTACTCTCTTAGTTAATTCTGACCGTTTTGTACTTATTTGTCTCTCAGTTTCTTCAATTCAGAATTAAAGATGTTGTTCTTTGTTAACTGATGAGGAACCCATATTCAAACAATTTCATGTAACTGAATTATATGAAGTGATTTTATAATGTTTGAAAAATGTTTAAAACATCCGTCAATTAACAAACACGTACATCACTTATTTTACCATTCAGTAGTAGAGAGAATTGCTATGATCTCCATATTTCAGATTAAAATTGTCAGCCCTAAATTTCCTAAACCCAGTACAAACTGTCTAAATAGTTATAGTATTATTTAGAGTATCGGTTGTCTTTTAAAAGATGCAACATCACATACTTCAAGCTGTATAAAATGGCGTATATAATTTTCTAGTACAACCACTGTTGTTATTTTTTCAATATTACAACTAGACGATATGTGAAAAAGATGACATTTTGTCTTGGAGTTAAAATAATATTAAAGAACAGATAACTGCATTTTAAGGAAATTTGTAGAATTTAATTTTTTAGTAGTTAAAAAACAAACTTACTAAATAATTAACAAGAATGATTAAACAATAAAGAAGAAAAATATAAACAAAAAAGAAATTCAAAACCTTAACAACAAATAAAGTAAACTGAAAAACACAAAGAATACGTATTACCTAATAAATACTACTTGTGTAACGACTTACGTTAGAACCTCAATAGACAGAGTATTGAAATTTTTATCAATTTATAGCCTAACCAAATATAACATTTTCCCAAATAATATGTGGGTGATTACAAAAGGCGCATATCAAAACAAAAGAGATAGAGATGTGAGGCTGTCGACATCTTGTAGAGCTTTTTAATATGGTTCAAATGATTAGAACACATTCATTACATTAATGTATTAATCAAAAATACTTTGGTATAACTTGCCCCAAAAAATTATAAAAAGCATTTGAAACGTAAAACTGCTAAAAGGCTGATAACTTTTCGCCTTCATAAAATCAATGGTGTCCACTGCTTTTTTAAATTTACTGGTGAATTAAAAAAAAACTATTAATCTTAATCTCATAATGATAGAAAGTAGCGCTTTCTAATAATCTGATAACGTAAAAGATTCATCAAAAAATTTGCTGTGACAATCATGGCTAATTGAAATGTAGAACGATCAAATACTAGTCTTGTTTTACTTTCCACCACCATTCCATTATATTATCTACAGTATTTTTATATTATAATAGTAATATTACAACTAAAATTATATAATCATTTATTATTGCGGAATTCTGAATGAGCTTAAAGCCCTGCTCTGATCCACTAATAATGGTTGACCTCCTTGTTCTAGAATTAAATTTTTTAAGCAAAAGAAATAAATATTAAATTGATAAATTTAGTTCTAAAACTTCCTTGAACACATTAAGCTTCTAGAAAATAAGAAGTTGTAATTCTGTTTTCAAAAAGGAGATCAAAACAATATTACATTTGTATGCAACAAAAAAATCTGTTTGTAAATCTTCTTAATCAAAATTTTATTAAAAATTATCAACTTTGTATTCCTCTTTTTCTTTTATCTTTACATGAGGGCATGGTGTCATTTATTATTGGCCAATATTTATTTCAATTAAGTCACGTAGTTTAAAGTGCCTATGACTTTAGTGTTGTCATATCCATGTTATTTTATGTTTTTCTGGTATTACTCCTACTATTAATTGTTCTATGGGTTTATTAGTCGGTTGAAAATTAGCTTTAATAATGATTTAAGTTTACTCTGCCTATATGTATACGTACAAAAGATCTCATCTATTGTTATTTGCCTAGGATTATCTGGGTTGTTCAGTACTTTTATTTTATCTAAATTTATTTTGAAATCGTTAGAGTATATGTAGTGGAATTTACCTCTCATTCTTGTAGGTCTTTGTAATGATTTGTAATTAGTATCATATTATTTTTAAATCTTAAATATTTTGTCATTTACCATCTAATGTTTTCAAATGAGTATCTTAAAATTTTTTTAAGGTAATTTTGTTAATATAGTGCCATCTTATATTACTCCTCTTTGTATTTTGAAAGAATTATGTGTGGGTACAATTAATTAATATTGTCGTTTTGACTTTTTGTTTATTTTTGTAGTAATATACAATATTTGATCGTTTCTACAATTAACAAGGCTTTTCTACAATTTTAGAAGAACAAAAAGCGAAGATGAAGGTAGTACTTGTTGATTTTTTTATTAAAATTTTGTTTATTAAAAAATGTCACCTTATATTTTCTGCTATACAATTTGTACAAGAAAGAATTTGTCGAAGATCTTTTCTTGCTTTGCTGAAGGTTGGGCTTTTGTAAGCTTCGCTGTCGTATCTTTGTATGATTTTTTTAGTGTTGATTGTTGTGTTATTTTTATTTGTTTTGTTTTATCGATTTTCATGTCATTGAAATAGGTATGCTATCATAAGCTTTTTCTAAGTCTGTAAAGCAATTTAACTTGATTTAGTATTACAATAGAAGCCGTTTTGGTATGGTGGACAAAGAAAACGCAGAGACGTTATAAGTAAGATACAAAGAATTGTTTGTCTGCTATAAAAGCAGCACCAACAGAGGTAATAGAAACACTGCTAAACCTCCCTCCTCTTTACCTTAAAATCATGGAAAAGGCAGAGTAGTTCTTTGTAGGCTTCAGAACACACTAATACATAGAGAAAACATGGGGGACATCTACAAATTGACCATATAGGTGGACGCATATTGGAAATGGGATTAAATCGTATAATTTCAAGGTTAATATTATGGATAGATTAATATACAAATGAAATAAACAACAAGAAGAGACTAGGGAAATCTATCTGGAACACATATAGATCAAAGATTAAGTTTGGTATGGAAATAGGTATTTACCGTAAAAAGAGAAACTTGCAGTTAAGCTGTTCACTAGAAAAAAATATATAAAATGCTATACTGCAGTAGCCAGACAAAATACTTTGAGGCACCCCTGAAGACGTTTAAGAACCTGGAACTGTGAAATTGCAATAAACAATATATCTAATGGATCTGGCACAAAAAAATCATCAACTCCATATAAAGGTCTTAACCCGGCTTTTGGTGTACCTAAACGTATCCAAAGTAGAGAATAAGTCAGGAAACGACATAAAAAGTACTGAGAAAATGTACCGAAACAAAGACATGGAAAAGCTTTTATAAAGAACCCATTTCGTAAACGAACTAAAGAACTGTCAGTCTAAAATAGAAATCAGCCGCTCACGGAACATTGTTTTCTTAAAGGACACAAAATTTGGTTGTACAGAGAAACCTGAACGAGAGGGAATCAGATATAGCCATCGACATCTTGTGCGAATGTGAAGCTTTAGCTCACATGAAACAAGCTAGTTATAGAAAATTAATAATGGATCTCGAAGAATACCTCAACTATTCAATAACGTACTTGTGCAGATTGGTATAAGCGATAAGGGCACTAAAAAAAAGTACTTTGAAGAACATGAGAGTAGTATAATAAGTCCATGAGCCTATCGTGTTATCGGAGAAAGATGTCAAAAGGCTCTCAAAAAGTCTGCAAAGCCAAATAAAAATAAGCTGTCAAAAAGATGGAACTTAAAATAAACAAAAAACACAATAAATTTTCGCGGTTATATTTGGGTTTTATGACATGAACAAAATTAAATAAAGTTACTTTCCCAAACCAAGAATTTCCAAGAATAATAAACACCGAACATCAGATGATGATGGCAATTTTTTAGTTAAAAATGCAATTCATTTGTAAGGAAAACAAAAACTTTGGCGTGGTCTGAATTAAAAAAGTTTATACTGCACCTTTATCGTCCATTTACCTTGCGCGCCGGCCGCCCCTCGCGGCGATCAACGCCCTTAGGCTCTAGCACCAACCGCGCAATTATTAGAGTGCACAGGGTGCTTATTATTTATTAAAAAGTCGATGGTATCGGCGCAAAGCGAACGCTTCTTAGTCCGAGATATTGCGCACTTATTCGCGTTATCTGCACGCCAATAAATTCCAAATTAAGCAGATAGTGCAAGAAATATATCATCGCTATAACAATAATTATAAGTTTCTGATGTATTGCCGGCAATATATCAGCGCGCGAGCGGCTGCCCGCGCTTTTTACAAATGAAAACGGCGTTTCGCAAAAATAATAAGCAATCGAGACCGGAGATAAGGAAGCGCCGCGGCGGGGCGAGGCGCGCGCCGACTTATTCTGTGTGAATGCAAGGGCGCGCGGTAGTTAATCATATGGGGAGACACTAACGGTTAATTTACAGCCGTCTAGGGAAGACGGCAGATAAAGCGCACGTAACGTTTTTTATCTAGACGAATTGTTTAAGACCTGGCGGTCTCGCATGCATTTCGTTGGCCCGAGAGCGGAAAACAAAAGTAAAACGGCCGGACTAAGAATTAAATTATAATTAGGTGGAATTATTTCTAAGTGTGTGGAGGAATTCAAATGGATAATTAAATCTTCTTTGCTCCGTACTAATTAGCATCGGGGTTTCGTGTTTAATTGGAAACTAACTCTAATCTACATCTACCGAGAACGTATTATTTCCATCTCGCATCCTCCGCGCTAATTGCTAATTTAATATGTATGTTCAGGCACAAAAAGGTGTCGATCGAATTTAAATAAGCGTTAGACACTTTACTTAATAACAGTAATGCGGTGTTGCACGTAATTGAAAGCCAGAGGACAGTGTAAGTACCCATTACAGAAACATAATTATATTAAACCAGAATGACCATAAATAGCTGGTGCAAATATTAAATTTGCAACTAAAAATATTGATGTAACATATGTAGTTTTGCTTTTTTCCATCAACTCATTATTTTTTAAGTTTTTATATTCTTTATTTATCTTATATTTTTGTTTATTTTAATATGTGTGCCAATTTGGTTCAAAAACTATTTGATTTTACAATTAAATAAGATAAAAACTTTTTATATTATTTTGAAGCATAGTCTATTACAATATATTTTAAATAACACATCACTTAAGTGTCCATCTCAACTTCGTGCAAACGAGCAAACTCGATAAACCCAATTTTCGATAACTTTGTGCAATAATGTCACGAGTGCAGTGTTCGATGTTCAATCTTAATGTATCAAGGATTGCTGGTTTGTTTGCATAAACTATAGATTTCAAAGAGCGCACAAAATGTAATCTAAAGCAGTTAAATCACAACTCCTTGGAAGCTAACAGCAGTTGCATTTCTTGAAATTATTCTTTCACCAATCTTTTCTTTCATTAGTGGCGTCAGTAATGTGTCATGTGGCATCGTCTTGGTGAAATCACATGTTTTTCAATCAATTTCGTCTAAATTTGGCCACACAAAATCTGTTAACATTAACCAGTACTGCTCACCAGCCACTGTAACTGCATCTCCTACTTCGTTTTGAAAAAGAATGGCCCGATGATGCCGCCCTATCATAAACCACACCATACAGTAATCTTTTGCGGATGCAAGGGCTTCTCGTAAGTTTCTAGTAAATTGTTTTCATACCAAAAACAATTTTGTTTGTTAACATATCCACTGAGCCAGAATTTGTTGCCCATAATTATGATCAGTTTCAAGTTGCTGCAAACCCCAAACAGTAAAGTTACGGCTTCGCTTCTTGGGCCAGTACAATTTTATAGGGGAGTAAACCCAAATCTTTTCGCAAAATACGCCAAGTTTGAAACCTCAATGTTCTCTATATTTCTTGCATTTCGACGCCCTGTTGATATTTTCGCATTGTGAAGAGTAAAATCCCTATCAAATTTTTTAAATTGACAAATAGCACAGAAGGGCGATTATATGAACTATAGGTTTCGGGAAGAGCATGTTGAGCTTTTTTCACAAAATTTTTGGACAACAACCAAACGTGTTTGAAGCGTTTATTTAGGCATAGTGAATTGTCAGAACATACTAAACACAAATGACAACTAGTGGCAGTTATAACATTTTAAGCAGGGTTGACATTTCATTCCAAAATTATATCATTCTCATTGAAAACCCTTTATAACTAATTATTAAAGGCAACAGTTTGGACTATGATGATTGTTTAGCATGTTGACGCATTCTTTCTTGTTTAAATTCCACTTTACTTTCTACGCATTTGTACAAAGCAATAAATAAATGTGATGTAACTAATGCACTTGTACGGAAAACCATCAATGGATAATTTTATTTAGACGTTGAGATAATGGTGACAGTTCCAGTTGCTGTTGTCAAACTGTATCGTTTGGCCATTGCTTAATCTTCGTGATACATTTAGAGTATTGATTAGTTCGATGACATATTTGTTCACATGGCTTAGCATTTCGTGGTGCGTTGTTGTCTATTTTTGGATTTCTTCTCATACGATAGAAATTCTTAAGTCTATAGGGGATGTATGGTCAAAGTATATCAGGATGCATTTTTTTCGTATCTGTTATACTTTTGACTGTAATCGCTGAATGATTTTGGAATTTGTCATTTTTGTACATCGCACAGCTATCTATCGTAGGTTTATATCGGTTTGATGGCATATTTGTAAATGAAGATTTTATTTTCTAAGGCTTAAGTCTCTGGTCAAACTGTAACGGATTTAGCTTTAGTTTGTATTGCAATTGGTGTGTTGTGGACTGTAATGTAAGAGGCAAACAACGCATTTTATGGTAAAAATGATTTGTTTTGATTTGGTGTAATTTATTTCTGTATCTTATTTGCATAACCACTCTTCGACTAAGTTAAGGTGTTAGAATACTCTTGAGTGCTAAGATGGCACCGCAGTCTGCAAATGTGTTGATTGCAGTGTTTTTTATTACTGAAGTGTAGAAAAGAAACTCCAAGAGAGTACACTTGATAAAGACTAAAGAGAGTAGTATTAAACTTAACCTGGTAGAATCTGTTAAAAATGTATGACTTTAACAGTAAGTAGTGTGAAGTTTTTTCTTTAATTCTGTATAGAAGCCTTATCGAGCTTGTAGCACATCTAGGAATACTGCTGTGCATAATTTATGTTCTCAAAGCTTATTGCAGTTTGGTCAAGTTTTTTATGGAGTTCAATGTCGTTCGCGAAAACCGAAATTGGTGATTTCGAATACGATCCATCAGGTTAGTATCTATTCTAAACCCTTTTAAGCTTTTCAAGCTTAGGAATCATAACTATGTAAAAATTTTCAAATTAATCATGTGCTAACATACTACTATGAATTATTGTTAGAAGCACCATATTTTAATAGCCCTGTTGCTATCATATCAAAGTGCTTTGTGTTAGTTAACTAGCTTAATTTGTTAGTAGACATCTCTTGAAAAAAATGATTTTATAGATAAACACATTTGCCGAGCATGTCAAAAAAAGTTTTAATCTTGTTATCACTGTTATCTGCGTTCTGGATTGAAGAATGTGAAACGTATTTGGTTTTTGAATAGGCAGTATTTGCGGTTTTTTGAGTTATTTTTTTCTCCTCAAATAATGTAGTATTCGAATGATGCATTGCTCGCACTTTCTAGCTTTGGTCTCAATTTATTAATAAGTTTATCATCGTTATCATGTGTTTTCTACTATCCGTTTCTGTCTCTAAGTTTTCCATTATCTCGTCTATAAAGCAAGATATTATTGGTTTCGTTTGAGTTTTGGTTCAGATATAGAGCAATAGTATTGTTAGGTATCGTTGACATTGTCTAATTTATCGAGGTATTTTATCTTAATGCTTAAGATTATTTGTAATTATATGTAATTAAAAAAGTTTTCTGAGTCAATTTTTAGTGCTATGTTTGGAGTAGTTGGATTTTATTTTTATGTAGTTTGAAGTATTAAGAAATATAATAAATCTGGCGTGTTTTCTACGGTCCGTATGCCAGCTGAGGAGGTTTGACGTACTTGAAGCAATTATTTTACAAACATGTTTATAGTGCGATATTTGCTATCACGTGGAAAACACATTCTACTCCGAGTAACATTTCTGTAAGGACTATTCCGCTTCTTACAACAATTTGAAATTCGGAGTTCTTAAATGCCCTTACAAGCACCCTGTCCGTAAAGCAGTTCAAACCACTGTAGTTCTTTTTTTGCCCTTTTAAATTGCAAATCTTGCAGCGTATTTGAATAGATGACAATCTAATAAACAGCTGGGTTATGCCAACTTTAGTTTTAATAGCAAAGACTTATCTAGACGTTCATCCGAATAATATAAATTGCGAACTTAATTGTTTGCTTGCGTATACAAAAGAGTTAAAAATTTTACTTTTAACTGAAAAATTTGCCACAAAATGTTATCAATAAACTAGAGATGCTCTATTAAATAATAAGAAATTTCTAGCATACTAACCTGTTTTTCTAAAAGAAAATTATCGCCATTACAGATTTTACCAGTAAACAACAATTGTTGGGTTATTTCGTAATGGAATTGATGTATTTATGCTAGAACCTTAAACCGTAGCTATAGTCTTAAAGTAAAATACTTCCCTACTAATTATACAACAAAATAACATATGGTGATTTGTTGTAAAGAAATAAATTGCAAGCTGTTATATTACAAAGGTTTACTTGAAACGAACGGCTGCCAGATAATTTGCGACGATTCTCCTGAAATGGTCGCAATCGTTTAAGAAAATTCAAATGATCTCAAAAGTCGCGAGACTTCTAGAATTATACGTATAGATATTTTAACTTGTATAAGGGACAGTGAGGAAGCAATTGCGGTTAGATACCGTTCGCATGGTAAGCTAACTGTATTGAAAAGCAGATCGCTTGGTGGAAACAAAAAATTAGTAAGTGTTTGTACGCTGTAGAGCTAAATAATGCATGTATATTGTTAAGCAGTTGTAAAATGGAGATATATAATCGAATACATTGAATTAATTGACTGCAACTAAAGCCAGAAATGGAATTCAAAGAACTATTTAAATAAAAATTCCACAAATTAAAAATGGCAGAGCTAAAAAGCGAGTTAGACGAAAAAACGCGTTAAAAGAAAAATTACTCTGGACGATAAAGATAAACCAGAACATATAATTATTTAAAACCACGCATCTGGATGCATTAGTGCCAAACATTATAGAAAAATTAAGGAAATTATTTAAAACCACAAGACGAAAATTAGAGAAAAGTTTCAATTTAAAAGTATTAACGATGAATATCAAACCTCCAGAAAAAATTTAAAAAAAGCATAAAAATTGAAAAACAAAGAACAACAATCTAAAAATTTGAAAAAAATTACAGAAATTAAAAAAAGTTTAGTAGAAAACTTTAAAAAACATTCTATAAATTTTAAAGAAGCACCAGGAAGAGAATTACAACAAACAAAAATAGATCTGAAAGAAAATTCTAAAAGCTTGAGAGAATAATTTAATTACCAAAAATACAGAGTCATGCAAGAATTAGGAAAAAAACCTAAAAAAGAGTTAAATATAAAAGTAAAACGATATTCCACAAATTCAAAGAAATAAAGTTAATAATGAAAAAAATACATCAGATGCTTTAGAAAAAATAATGGAGGACAACTTTAAAAGAAGAGTTAGAAGAGTTAGGGGAGGAGTAGATGCTTAGTTATAATTGTGCAGCAATCACTTGCAACCGGTAGGAAAGGTCTATGAGTTGCGGTGAACTACTATGCTTAACAATCAGTGATTGCCAATTGCTGAAATTTGACGCAAAATTAAAAGCGATGATAAAATGCAAGCTAAGCAACGACACTACAATGAGAAAAAATCAGCTCACTGAACTCAATGACAAGGCCTTGTTGGGCATAATAAAATTCTTTGAAATTAAAGCTTGCTTTTTGGGGAGAAGTCTGAGAAAGTTAATAGTCTTGAATTCAGACCGCAGTGTCAAAAACTCAAGCGTCGGAAATCCTTTTCATCTACATGATGGCACGTCAAGAGAACACTTCATGATAAAAAAGTTTAAGAAAGGTTCGTTTGGGTGAACTGTAAAAACATGAAAGAATGATGACGGAATAGTGAATCGTGTGCATCACGAAATGGCTTTTTGGAATAACAAAAGTGCCTTCAATGATTAAATCTAATTTATAAAGCTCAAAGCAAAGAAAAACAGTTAATATTACTGCTACTTCTACTTACAACTTCTTAAGACGGCGATTCCTTCGCAGCCTTTTTACCTAGTGGGATAGGTCGTCAAGTTTCTGTGACAGAACAGTTTTAAGAAAGGAGACGAGTAACAATCAACATTAAGAGGTTGATCATCTCTGGAAAAGTTATAAGCAAACTCGGCGAAAGAGTAACTGCCGAAAGGTTCGTGACGATTCTTGGGAGTTCAACGCGGTTGCGAAAAAAGGTAGCCTACTCGTTGCGCCGACAGAGAGTCGAAAGGCTTTTATAATCTAGTGCGAAACAAATCAGTCTCTGGAACTAAATAATTAGTAATAGTATTAACGTGTTAGTTAATTAGTGGCTAACTATGGATTTATAGTTTTATAAATTTACTAAGTAAAATATATTCTAGACAACGTTTTTATATAATTAATATTCACCTGGTTTCATTTATAGTGCGAGGGCAATTCGGAAATAAACTTTAGTTTGGTTATCAATGACAGACTAATAGATCAAAAATCTAAAACAGTACCTACATTACTTTGTGGCATAATTTTAAGAAAATTTAGGCAATTGCTGTGACGTCTTACAATGTTTGAAATTTTTTATACAAAAAGTCTTCCGACTGGGAATGAAGCCTGTAAGAGCATTTTTGTAGTCAAAGCCATGTGACACCGATGCCTTAACGTCGATGACAAGTTTATTCAAAAATTATTTTTCTTCTTCTGCATAACAAAAAGTAAATTCCCGAACAGAACCCATTCGGTGTATTTTGTGCTCCTAGGTCAGCAGGGCAGAACTTGTGGTATCCCAAATTGTTTACTTCTATCTCGTACAAAACAGACCGAAAGAGTTGGGAAAATTTCGGGAATCAACGGATTTTACACTTTACATTTTCTATGGCAACCTTCATTTTCAATTAATGTGATGGACGAGTAAAATTCAACACCTTCTTCTTCCACTTCCCACTACTGCATATAGTGCCGCACGACAGGCGTCGCTACCCCCGCCTGCTTTTTGCATACGTGTATTTTCAAATTTCCTTCGTATTTGCAACCCCAAAAAATAAATTTCGATACACATTAAAATCAAAAAGCATTAACTTATAGGGTGGCCTAATGGGTACACTAATGATATTTTTATTTTTGATTATTGTACCCAACCCCCTGACTACGAATACACTGATATAAAAATGTTTCTCATCTAATGTGATATTTTCTACTCCCTTCCAAGCTTAAAAGTGCGAAATTTAGTATTCCGCCAAATGGGTGCGCTAGATCACATGCAAAAGGAAACAGCTTTATTTGGTAAATTCATGGCATGCCTTAAATGGGCTTCAAAGTTTCCTACTATTCTTGATAGCATTTTTGATGTTATTGATTTCATTGATTTTTTAGGATCCTCTACTGATCGAATTTGCTTTGTGTTACTTTTTAGGTGCCATAGAATATTTACAGTTTTGACCTTCAAAGATGGATTTGTGGTCAGGGGATTAGAGACGACGATTTAAAATGAAATCTCATCTAGCGTACCCACTGAACCATTTTGCAGCTTGCAAAGCATACTTTGCTATTTTTTAAATTGATGGCTGTTGTATATTGCGCACTTATGAGAACGAGTTATGAGAACGTTAGACAAAATTTCCGTTTTGGAGTCGCGGCTCACTGGAAACAACTTCGATAGATCAATTGCATTATACATTGCAAATGGCACTCAGTATAGTTCATATTATTTGTAAATAGAGCTTACCAAGTCTAAGAGTGTAATAATTGTCTTGATAAGTAATTTTTTTTTAGAGCTGTATTTGAAATACCAGTTCGAATAACGGAAAATGGCGCATTTAAAGAAAATATTTTTGTTTATAATTATTTACAATTTTAGTAGGTTGCTTTTAATTCTCATATCTCCTGTTTTTTTAAAGGTACTACCACAAACTATAGACATTGTTAAATTTGTACCACTGAACTACAAATGTACTGTGGGTGAGTCTTTCGCCCCCCAACAAATATAAACTGAAATATGTGTCAATATTGCTCGCGCTTGCTATTCTAGCACATTTTAGATCATTTAGATAATTTTATTACTTTATGTATCTATGCGTTTAATTTTTTGAGCAACCAACTTTATTGACTGACATTAAACAAAATATTTGCTTGTTCCTTTATATGACATCATAATTTTTTATTTAAATCTATACGTAGAGAAAAAACATTTTTAGATTTAATTTGAGTGGTAAATTTAAGGTAAGAGACCAACCTGGATCATTTAAAGAAAATCGGTACAGCAAACCATGATGTGATGGATAAAGAGTCGGATTCAAGTATGTGGAGCTTTTTTACCTTCAAAGTCGGAACAAAAAGGCAAAAGGATTGTTCACGATCAAGCGTTAGCACTCGGCCTGAAAATATAATTACTAATCCTCCAGGCGTAAATGCTATTGCAAAATATACCAAAACAGAACATAAAAGTTGGAATTGCTTTATGAGTCACATTATATTGAATGAAGCACTCACACATACACATTTTTATATATGGACAAAGGGACTCGTGTTGGATAATAAAAGAGCAATTTCATATAAAAGAAACGGCTTTGGGCGTATTGAAGTTATTTGTGAGGCTTTTGTGTATAGCATAAATTGTACTGGAATAAATATTTTTAAATCTATAATATCACTCCAACGATTCTTCTTTCTCCAGAACTCACTTAGATTTTTCAGAAAAAGCTTAACAATCTAACAGAAATGTTTTTGAAAAATTTGTTAGCAATTATGGGATGTATTACGTGCCTTTTGAGAACTATTGACGAGATGCTCTTAGCTTTCCGGGAGCGTGCCTTATTCGATTAATAATTGAATTTAGATTATTAATGAACTGGCCAAATATCGCCTTAAATACACCCAATACACACGATATTCTACATATTAAAGTTGATAGTCTGCACAGAAAAACAATCTTCTGGACAATACCAACACAGTAACAAAGAATTTGAAATTGTAGTTTATTTAGTACAGCGCGTAACAAGCATCCACAAGAACAGCCCATTTAATAATTAGTTCATTAGTTGTCTACTTATGATGCACTTATTAAAGAGACACGAAGACTTCTGTAAGAAGAATCTACAAGAAGCTTTGCATGTGCAGTTTACAATTTGGATTCTAGAAATATACAATTTTGGTGCTATATGTATTCATGAAACATAAAATTGTGTTGGTTATATCAATATTGCATTACGTTGCTGATAAGCTGAGTGCTATACGCAATGTTTCTCGAAATGACAAGCGTTAGCCGCAGACCACTTATAGCTTACTCAATGTGGTAGCTGTAAACTGTACCACCATTTACCGAAGCACACAAAGCAACCCAATTTAATTTAATTTGAAATTTAGGATTAGTCTGGATTACTGCCAATTTTTACAAGAAACAGAAAATATGCGTATCCCTAAAGAAATTGAAAAAGAATAGCTACATATTTGAGAAAATAATTCACTCAAAATAATAAAAAAGCTTGTCAGATATGTATGGTGCGGCAAATATTCAAAGATAAGAAAACCAAGCATTGTCGTTTTACACGTGTGAGTCTATGTGCATGGAACGTGCTTTTTATTAGTATAAAAATTGCACGGATTTAGAGGAGGATGATTAGTAATCTACTGTTCATTTTTTGTTATGCTTTTGAGTTAAAAAATTGATTACTTGTTTAATATTTTGACTTCAACAGATCTAGAGGGAAACATAATATAATAACGAATTTATAATCTCTCAATAAACGTTTATTATTTTTTTTTTTTAATTTTGTCATAACTTAAACAATTAAACAATAATAAAAGTTTTTTGCGTAAAATATTTATTGCTTAAATACATTACTTTAATCAAAAAGAGTTTGTTATTGGGTATCTTAATTTATGAAAAAAACTATTTTTTCCAAATAATCGTTTGCTTTACACTAAAAAAAGAAATATAGTGGTAGAACAAAATCTGCAATTAAAAGTTGTAAAGTTTGTTGGTGCAATAAGGCACAACTGTTTTAAGGTGTAAGGCAGCATGTGCATAGAGGAAATTAGTATATTGTACACATGGTTTTAGTTTTAGTTTTCTTTTTCTGTCTGAAGCATCTTACAAAATAAGCCCCAGAAACATCCCGCTTGACTATGTTTCAGTAATAATAGAAACAAAATAGCAGCAGTATCAGATGGCACCACAATTGATTAAACGTTTTTAAAAAATTCAGCAGGTGATTTGAATTAGTAGTGCCGTATCATTTTGCACAATGTTGAAAATTGAGTACCGAGCCGTAACTAAATTTATCATAAGAATGAGCCTCAATCCCAGCTACAATAAATAAATTTTGGATAGCACCTACTATGAACTTGGTCTTTATATTCCACTGTAAAAGAATGGGCAAACCAATTTTGTTTCTCCACCTTTATATGAATAAAGTTAGTGCTAGATGGGTACTCGAACTCTGGTCAGTGGTCCAGCAACAGCAATGTGTGGCCTATTTTAAAGAACTTTTAAACCTCTGTCGCAACAACAAAAGAGAAGTTCATCAAGTAATTGTTATAAAGGATGGACAAAAGATGGCCAAGAAAGACAAAAATCAATAGGCTAAAAAGATCATGGGACGCGAAGGAAATTTTCCTAATTAATTTGAAAGAAAAAAATACAGCAGACAGTGAAAAATACTACCCCAGCTTATTACATAAATTATAAAACGTTATCAAAGCAAAGAGGAGTGCCAGCCTTGTGCACAATGCCCCTCTGTACAAGGCCGAAATTTCTCAGATTGCTGCTCAGGATTGTGGTTTTGAGAACCCTTTTCTATCAATTTTACGGCCAAGATCTAGCATCAGGTGACTACTATCTATTTTTAAAACCAAGATAAATTTTGACCTTAAAAAATTAACAATAATAAAGAGTTACAGGAAGCTGTGTCAAAACATTTTGGAGATACAAATGTTATCGTTAATTGTCTACAGTACTAATATTGCTATTATTAAATGTCAGAATTAAAATTCACGTTGGTCAACCAGATATTCTGTCCTCTTTAATATTGCATATACTTTTAAGAAAACTATTATTTCTTATTTTTTAACTTAATATTTATTGTGTATTGTTTATGTGGCAACATTCTTATTAGATGTATTAGAAACTTTTATAATTTTATTTAAAATATTGTTGATACACAGAATACGTCCCTACGCATGCATTATTATAGGTCTCTATAGTTTATTTGTTCCACGAAAATTATTTTTAAATTTTGATACCTTTCAGTAATCCTTCTAAAATGTTTAACTTATACTGACACTACAAATATATAAATATTTATTAGCTTTAGTAACTGTAAAAACTTGGGTAAAGCACAATATGAAAAACATGAAAAAAACGTTAATATGTACAACTTTCTCGCTCATTTAAAGGCTAAAACCATTAAAGCTACAGCTTAAAAACTACTAGTTAGTTGCATAGTTAGAGATCCTAATTTGTCAAACTCGAGTTTAATCCCATAAGTAAAATTTGTTTACTTTAAAGAATAAATATATCTCTTGGTCGTTGCAAAAGTGTTAAAAGCTATGTCTGTATTTACCATTAAAAAGTAAGCAATAAAAAACCTATAGTTTTAATTATGTTTTACCTTACAAACGCATTTTCTTTTCTGGTTTTAAAGTATGTATATAATTTTTTTATGTAATTAATAATTTTTGTCTTGTTATTTGCTTAATACATTATTTCTTAAACTGTTATTGTTTAAACATTTATTAGCATGTTTTTTAAATAAATAGTTTATTTGGTCTGTTTATAACATTACTTTAAAGCGCAAATTTCGATGTATTTCTGTTAATTTTATTTTTAAATTTTAATTTTTGTTTATTATGTCTATAGATTTAATGATGGAGAAGAAGAAATTGCGCTTAATATTCTTAGACAACTTTAAGCCAAGCCATAAAGCAGTAGAGCTAACTGATAACATCAACAATGCATTCAGTCAAGGCAATCAAGTGTATGATGCAACGTTGGTTCCAAAATTTTGAAACGGAGATGAGACGCTTAAGGACGAAGGTTGTAGGCTTTGGTAAAGGTCTACGCGCAACAATTCGAAAGTTTGAAGAAGGACTTGATGTAAAAAGATTGTCGCTGACTATCTGAATCAAATTGACAATTCAAAAAACTAGACTAATCTGAATCGCACAAGCCCAACGGAAATTTAAATAATTACCGTTACACAATCAACTCTGGCCTTCTCTTGCTTATAAAACACGACCTGTTTTTCGATCGGATTATGATGTGCAAAGAAAAGTACATTATTTATAACAATAGGCAACGATCGGGGAGGGTAATAGGTGGCGCCAACATCCAGTCACCCAAATGTCAACCCCACCTGCACGTGGTACCCTCTGCTAGAAAACGAACGGGGCTCTGACGACCCAGCATCGGGGGGTATAACCTGATACCAGTTGTCCCGAGGTAACGGGGCCCTCGTCGTCGGGCTAATCACCCATACGAGGTATACAGATTCAGAGAAATATAGAAAGCCTCGGACATGGACGGAAAGATGGAAAACGACCTAAGCGTGCACAAAGGACAAGAATTGGAATATGGAACGTGACAGGACTAAATGGGAAAGAGATAGAGTTAGTTGAAGAAATGGAGAGATATAAAGTTAAAATCCTAGGACTTTCAGAAATCAAAAAGAAAGGAATCAAAGAAAAACACTCGAAAAAGGATACAAATTGTTCTACTCTGGAGTTCAGTAAGGAACAAGAGCAAAGGAGGGAGTAGGAGTGATAATTAGCGAAGACCTAACCGGAAAGGTGATAGGATGGAAAGGTACCAGTTCAAGAATAATGACAATAGATCTCAAGCTAGAAGAAAGAACTACATTCATACAGATTTATGCACCAACAGAAAATGACAACATACTGGAAAAAGAAGAGTTCTACACAAGCCTACAGCAAGTGCTCGACAAAGCTAGAGACAGAAGCAGACACACATTTATACTTGGAGACTGGAACGCCCGAGTGGGAAAGAACCCAGACAAAGGACATGGGGTTCTAGGAAGATACTGTACAGACAGAGTGTTAAACGACAATGGCAATAGGATGATTGACTTCTGCATAAGTAACGAAATGCTAATAGGAAATAGTTTCTTCAATCACAAACTAATACATAAAATAACTTTCATTGCAGAAAACAGAGGCCAAAAGTGAAATAGACTACTTCACATACACAAAGGAACAAAGTACGCAGTATTAGACGTGAAGGTCATCCGAGGGCAGAAATCCACTCAAATCACAAACTAGTAATAGCGGACACGAGATTCTATGTAAGAAAGGAAGTAGCGAAGAAAGGCTACGAGAAAATAAAATAACTGAACTAAGAAAGCCCGAGAAAAAACAGAATACGCACAAGAAGTAGAGCGCAGATTACTAGAACACGAACAACAAGAGCACCATCAGGAGGTAGAATGGAACGTGGAAGAGAGATGGACAAGACTTAAGGAAGTAATACTTGAGACAGCAACAACAATCTGTGGGAAAAGCAAAATATTACCTCGATACCAATGCACGAAATGGTGGATGAGGAAGTAAAAAGGATAGTAATGGAAAAGAAAACAGCTTAGAAGATATACCTACAGACCAAGAGAGAAGAAGACAGGCAACATTATATAACAAGGAGAAATGAGGCAAAAGAGGAAGTGAAGAGGGCCAAAGAGGAAGCTTGGAAAGAGTTTGGTAGAGAGATGGAGCAGAAATTCAAAGACAACAAAAACAACAAAAAGGACTTCTGGTAAACAGTTAAAGGCCTAAGGGGAATGCACAAACAAAAGGTGTGGAGCATTAGGAACGAAGAAGGAGAAGTCGTTACAGAACTACCACAAATATTAGAAACATGGAAGAGACATTACAGCACAAAATGCAAAGCACCAAACATACAAGAACAATACAACCCCATCAGAGTAGAACAAGAAGAACAAGAAGAGACAGAAAACGAAACAATAACTTTGGAAGAAACAGAAGAAGCAATAGCACACATGAAAGTAGGAAAATCTGCAGGAAAAGACGGAATAAGCCCTGAACTAACCAAATACGGAGGGGAGTGTATAAATAAATGGACACACAAGATATGCCAGCAAGTATACGAAGGAGAAGGAATACCGTGAGATTGGGAAGAAAACATAATAGTACCAAACCACAAAAGAGGTAACAAACAACTGTGGATACTGCAGAGCAATATGCCTGGCATCCTGCGTATAAAAGATCTACACCAGGATACTAAAAAAAAATATAAGGCATCACATAGAAGACGAGCTATTAGAGAAACAAGCTGCATACAGAAAAGGCAGACAGACTCAAGACCACATATTTACGCTTCGCACAGTAACAGAAAAGACACTTGAAGGAAACAAAGAGCTACACCTGGCATTCATAGACCTCCTAGCAGCCTTCGACACGGTACCAAGAGCAACCCTGTGGAATTCAATGGAAAGAATTGACGTCCCGAGGAAACTTGTAGAAGCCACAAAACGACTATACGGAAGAACGAAAGGAATAGTAAGAATACAAGGACAAGAATCGGGGAAATTCTTGATGGAGAGGGGATAAAACAGGAGACTCCCTCAGTCCACCACTATTCATTATCATGATGAATGAAATAGTTAAGAAGAGCAGGAACCCAAACCTGAACACTAAACTACGACACTGGAACATGGGGGCAATCAATATACAAAGCCTCGTCTTCGCAGATGATATACTACTCATAGCCGATAGCCAAAGGAAACTACAACAAGCAATAAATAATTGGAACAACGAAATTAAAATAAAAGGAATGACAATAAATGCGAAGAAAAGCAAAATAATGAGAATAAGTAAGAACACAGATGAAGAACAAAGAAACCTGAACGTAAGATGTGAAGGAGAGCAATTGGAACAAGTGGAGAGCTATGAGTACCTTGGAGTAATAATAAGCCAAGACGGAACAGTAACAGATGAATTAAGGAACCGGACCTCCAAGGCGACTAGAGTATACTATCAGATCAACTCAACATTAATCAACAAGAAAGAGCTGAGCAAAGAGACTAAACTCCACCTGTATAAAACAATATACTTACCAACATTAACATACGGACTAGAAAGCATACTGCTACAAGACAAGAGCAAAAGTAAATTAACGGCTGCGGAAATGAAGTACCTGCGACGTATAGTCGGAAGAACAAAGAGGGACAGAGTGAGGAACATCACAACAAGAGAGGAGTTAGACCTAGAACCGCTAGTGGAAGCTCTACAGAAAAGACAACTAATGTGGTTTGGGCACGTGACACGAAGGGTATTAGAGGCAAGAAGAGAAGGAAAAAGAGGAAGAGGAAGGCCAAGGCAAACATGGATGGAAACTATCAGGAAGGAAGTGGAAAGGAGGGGGAAAAGCATGGCAGAACCTAAACAAATCGCTAGGGACAGGAAGAGATTTCGAAAACTGATAGAGGACCCGACACCTTAGGGTATAAGGGATGGACAAAGAAGAAGAAGAAGGCAACGATCGTTCCATTAGTTGGACTACGGTGAAACTGGCCCACACTTCCCAAAACCGAAATTACATAAAAAGGTTATGTTGACTGGTAATCTGCAGCCGGCGTAATTTATCTCAGTTTTATGAATCTGGACGAAATCGATACGACAGAAAAGTTCGTCCAGAAAATCGAAGAAATGTATCAGAAACTTCATATAGCGAATTTTTAATTAAACTTCAATAGTTTTTAAACGTTGATTAAGAGGTAAAATAAAATTTCTCTACGATCTAATTGGTACCGATATTTCCCTTTGAAAATTATGTAGTTTAACAAACCCAAGTAAATAAACCCTTGTATATCAACCAATAGAACTATGCAATTCAGGAATTAAGGACCATGTAAAGAAGATTTCGTAAAGTTCAAATAAATAAGCATGAAAACTTAATATGTATTTATTTACAATTTTATAAAATTTATCAAAATTTTTTATTTTAGCAAAAAAGGAATTAGGTTATTATATGCTTAAGAAATTAATCGTAACCAATTTTAAATTAAATTTTCTATAATTAGAAAAACTTGTCGCGTGCTATTGAGTATCCGTTACGTATTTTATACAGTGTATGGTTCGCTGCACTGCTTTTTAAAGAAGAATGATTAATTTTGCATCTCATTATTTTAGATTAGCTGTTGTGCGAAGCAACAGTATGAGTGGTATGATATAAACCTTAGCACGTGAACTGATACTTTTTCCTCATAAAGCCCATTAAGCGGCAAATAAACAAACCATAGCCAGAAGTCATGCAGAACACTAATTGCATGTTGTTTAGTATGCAAAAAGGAGGAACGTGGAACGATTAAAACATGCATTAAATATAATTATTTTAAATGGTTCATTAAATAACCCCCTATAAATGTAAATTACAACCCAGCCATCACAGCAGATTGTCACGGAGCAAGAAAATTGACACGCGCAGGATGCACGTGTTATTATCTGCTTGTACCTGCCCGTCCCGGAAAAACATAAAACTTCAGAAGACGACTTCCTCTTTACGACAGTTTCTATGAAAATCAGGTAGGCGCCCGAAGCCGAAGCACGTTTAATGCTTTAAGGACTTTTCCGCTGCGCTCTCGCAAGGGCAGTGACATTCGTTAAAACAATTCACGAATCGCGCTTAAGCCTGTCCGGAATTAATAAAAGAGCGGAAATGAAACATTCTAAAGTTAAAAACTGCATAAAGCGCTCCAGAATCCTTTATGACTCCGCAAGAGCTGAAAAATCGCCCGGACTTTTCCGGCTCGCCGCCCGAGGCGCGCCCGCCCTGCCGTACTTCGCCGCGCAAATAATGGCGCAAGTATTCACGAATACAGAGGAGTCCTCTCCTTAATTAAATTAGATATTTCGCCCGATGCGTGCGATAAACAGCGCCTCGCCCGGAACGACTTATGATCATCGTTAATATCGCCGGGACCGAAATTCGCTTAACGGCGACATTAAATCACCTTTTTGTTCTTCCGCACAAAAGTGCGCGCCTGTATATCATTTATTAACTGCAAAGTGCCTCCTTTATGCGTTTGTGCAGCCCAGCGTGTCGTCTTTCAGCTCAAAACCCGCGAGATGCTGCAAAAATTATGCCGAAAACCGCGACTGTTGACGGACCTTCTTTGTGCCCGCGATTTATTGCGCGAATATTCGCTAATTTGGCTCGCCGGCCGCCTGTAACGTATGAATGCGAATGATGTAGGCAAAACTGAAACACGCTGTAAATAAAGCTCGCCGGACGCACGCAAGCACGCCAGATTAATGAGCTGGAGTGGTTTGGTTTTACGTGTTTTCATTTTTGGAATGACGTTAAAACAATATGTTGCATTAAAAGTATTTTACTAAATATATAAATAGATATGATGAAACTTATTTAACTTTAAATGTTGGTATTAATTACTATCATTAATATAATTTTTAACTTTAGTTGATTAATTTGTTTTACGCCTTTTCTACAGAATAAAATAACATTTTGCTTTTAAAATTGAAATATGAATTATGTAATTGGTTAATCTACACTAGTACTCTTTGAAATCTTCTTTTTTATAAAAATGTACTTATAATTGTAATTATAATTATATTCTGGCTTGAGTTTTCGAAGCGCGCGGACGTGCTATTGCGTTCGGTGAATTTGAATACGAGCCTAATTGCGACCCACAATGCTCCGTTATCGTAAAGCATCAAGTGTCGTTCAACCGACAACTGCAATTAGAGGTCAAGTTTAAATTTGTTCAACACCAAACCGTATGTACTACAATATTACTCGTTCTGTATGTAGTAAACTGCAGTCATGTTCCCAATCGGAAGTGGCAACGATCTAGTGCAACACCCACAATAATAAACAACCAAAATATTCCAATAAGCATAAGATTTACCTATAATGTTCCAGTTCCTCCGCAATACCAGTACATACCACAGGAAACCGAATTTAACTCACAAACTCAATATGTGCCTCGAAATCAATCCACCCTACGAGGCTACTCAGCTCAATTGCAATAAACCTTCTATGAAATCTGTAAGCAGTATTATTCAAGAAAATCTACAAACAAATGAGGATTCCGATAAAATTTAACAGACATGAATCACGAAAGTTACTGAAATTCAATTAGAAAATTAGAAAAAGAAATAAAACCACTCATCTATAATTAAGCAAACAAATACAACAAACATATCAAATTTTAGCACAAACGAAAAATAGCAACGATAGTGATAGGAGCAAATCAGTAACAATCAACAATTAAAATTCCTAAGCCACCACCGGTGTATATATACGGTGTTAATAGTTACAATCACCTGGTAGAAAATATTTCCACTGTTGTCAAAAAAGCAATATTACGCCAAGACTATGACCAACGATACAATTAAAATTAACACTTTCAGCTCAGACTTACATAGGAAACTAACTAGACATCTCAAAGATGAAGCTATTGTATTTCACATATATCAACTCAAAGAAAATCGATCATATATAATATTCATTCGAAATATCCATCGTTCCATACCAGCAGACGACATTAAAGAAAAGCTATTCAAACTGCGACACACAGTGAGAAATACCATTAATGTACGTTATAGCTTAACGAAACAACCTCTGCCGTTGTTTATGGAAGATATTAAGCCCAAAAAATAATAAAATTATGTATAAAGTTATTTTCTTGGAAAATCAGAAAAAAGAATATTATACCACAATCCATCCGCTGCCACAGTACGGACACACGAAACGTACTGCAACAAACCTTTTCAATGTGTCAGATGTGGTGGGAGGCATAGCGGTACCCTTTGTAAAAAAAACATCAAATACATTTGCTAAATGTGCTTTCCAACCTTTATAAAGACTTGCAAAAGTCAGAAAAGAATTATTTAATAACCCAACTAATACAATAATTGAAAAGAAAATATTTGAACAACAATGGCACTTAAATGCAAACGAATTCCTTTCAATCTCACATCAAACAGCTACTTGCAATAATGTAACTGGAGGTCTATCACGGAATGAATTAACGTTTTTTCAAGTGGCTGTAGAGAGAAACAGCACCACATCCAATAAGGAACACTTCAACATTAATGAACAACTCTCTAACTTCTTCCAGGAATTTAAAACAATGTTCACGCAATTGATGAACTAGAATTGAACTTACTCTCTTCGGCCATTAACAAATTGGCTTAAAAATGGCTTCATCACTACGAATAGTATTGTAGAACGCTAGCGGTCTCTCAAACCACAAAAAGAATGCAGTTACAAAAGATGAATATTTTACTTATATCACTCAACGCCAAAAACAACAATTAAAATACCATACTACTCAATATACTTTGTTAATCACCCAAACGATACTGCTCAAGGTGGAGCTACCGTTATCATAAAAAATTCAGTTGCACACTACGAGCTACAACCTTACCGAACAAATAAATTGAAAATGCTTGCATAAAGGTACTAACAAGGCTTTGTGTATTTGTAATTGCAATTGTATACAGTACACCAAGATACTCTATCACCACTGCAGAATACAAAGAATTCTTCCAGTGTCTTAAAAACAAATTCATTGTAGGGAGTGACTGGAACGCGAAACATACTGTATCGGGATCAAGACTAACCAAACCCAAAGGTCGCAACTTCAGAAATGTTATACCTTCTTGCAATTTTGATTATTTCTCTATTAGTACGCCCACTTACTGACCGAGTGACCTAAGATCACCGAACTTACTTACTTTGCAGTAGTCAGAGGTGTTAAGCGCACGTAATGGTAGAGCCTAGTTTTGATCTATCTTCTAATCACTCACCAGTAAGTATTGACTGTTATTTATAAGGATGCTCCTCCGAGACTTTGTTCCAAATTCACTGATTAGGTTTATTTTCAAACCCAACTCGAGCAGACGATTAATCTTAATATTCGAATTAAGAGTTGAGCTAGATGAAGAGAAGTATTTTACAACCATGATACTGAATCTAAGACTATATAAACTCCAACACCTATTTTAATAGAAATTAGCAATATATAATTGAACGTCCGAGAGCTTGCCATTGAAAAACATTGAGCTAGGAAAACATGACAGAAAAGCAAAAATGTGCAAGATAAAACTACATTTCATTGGCTTACCCGTCAGTTACATGCAACATTAAGAGATGTGAGAAACAAAACCTTTAAGCAATACAATACCAAGCTTTTGCCTAATGACCAATCGGTGTAGAATGCAAAAAAACTAAAACGACCAACTACAGCAATTTTCCCAATTAATAAACCAGATGATAGTTGAGTTATATTTGATAAAAGAAACGTAGACACATTTGCTATACACCGCGAAAACGATTTTACAGCTCTACCATCCCAACCCAATGATAATGTCTCCGATATTGAAGCATTTCTTGACGCCTCCTACCACATTTCACGTTCTTTGAACTACCTCATAGCAGGAAATATTCTTCAAAATCTTTCCAGAAAAGCGGTAGTTCTACTATAATAATAATAGTTCCCCGTAATAGGCCTTGAAGGCCCTTTGGACAGGATAGGTCTGCTACAATCTAGAGCCTACGGTAACACAATGGTAGTAACGTGGCTAGCGCTACGTACCGACCGCCTATTATTAGCCCAGAGTTTTCGACCTCCAGGTACTCATTAGTTCTACTAACTACCATATAAAACAGCATGTTGAGACTATACTATTACTTACAATAGAAGTTCGCTCAAGTTATTATGCTAACTAAGCCTGGAAACCTTCCTCACAAACCTCATCTTATAGACCAATAAGCCTTTTCCCTTTTATGTCCAAAATCTTTGAAAAATACCCCTTAAACGAATCCATGAAACAGTTGATCTAAATGATTTATATCCTCCTTCTTAGTTTGGGTTTTGAGAAAACCATTCAACAGTTCAACCAAAATCACAGAAAGCTTCGAGACAAAAAGAGTTTGTGCAGTGGCATTTTTGGACATATAAAAGGACTTCAATAAGATATGGCATACAGGCCTTCTTATAAGTTAAAACGACACTTTCTTAGTCAACTCTACGTAATACTAAAGTCATATCTTAGGGGACGGATGTTTCAAGCCAAACTGAACAACTCTGTATCAGAGTGCCACAGGAAAGCGTGTTGATGCTATAGTTCAAATGAATACCTTAATAGCAACATTCGCCGACGATACGGCTATCTTGGCAATCAATGATAATGCAGAATCAGCAGCGCACCAATTACAGAGACACTTAAATCTCCTAAGCGACTGGTTTAGGAAGTGGAGAATTACTGTTAATCACAATAAATCGACTCAGGTGACTTTTAGAAACAGACTTGTAGTAGACCAGCAATCAACAATGCACCAATACCAGTGAGGACCGAAGTTAAATACCGCGGGCTGCACCATGAATATTAACTTACATGAAAAACATATTAAGGTTAAACGCAAACAACTTGCCCTCAAAACAAAATTGGAGTTGTTAATCGGCAAGCACCCCCAACTTTTATTATTCAACAAGTTGATCTTGTATAATGCGATACTAAAACTCATTTAGACTGACGGAATTCAGCTCTGGGGCTGTTCCAAGGCTTCCAAGATACTTCGGAGATTTCAATCAGAAACCTTACAAATTATGATAAATATCCTCTGGTAACTAATGAAATACTCCACACTAACCTCAACATACCTTATGTTGCAGAAGAAATGCAGAGATTTTACGTGCATATGTGGTCATTATTTTCTATAATGCTATCTCATAAACGCTGCTCTATTTTGGAATTTACAAGTTTGATGTTTTCTGTTAGCCCTGGAATCGAATTCTCAGAAAAAAAAGACGCAAGACCGCATTGACGAATTTGTGTTACTCTCTCTGGGAGGTAACACAACCATGAAATTAGGTTTGAAGTAAATGAGTGCTTTACGTGCTCTATGACTTGTGGCTCCATCTTGTTGAAACTACATGTCATTAAAGTTCAAGTCGTTAGTTTCATTTAGAAGAAAAAGTTGCATAGCATCTCCCAATATTGTACACCATTGGCAGTAACGGCGTTGGCATCCTCGTCCTCAAAATAGTATGGGCTAGTGATCTCAGTTCACAATTCACATCAAACAGTGTATTTTGTGGATATATTAATTTTACATGGATTTTTATTACTTCAACTGTGATAATTTTGACAATATAGCTTTTTTTAAAAATCAGCATTAATCCTAAAAGCCAATTCACAAATGTATGGCATTTGTGGTAGACTTTTCTATGTGTTTAATTAATAATTCTATAAATATAAATTTTCAATGTTCACAGAAGGCAAACTGCACTTAAAATCCTAAAGTTTCATTTGGAGCATTTTATAAAAACTTGTGACAAACCAATACACTAAAATCTTAAGTATACATAAACATAATTTTTATATAAATTATACTAAAAAATACGATAAAAAATTTAAAAATAGTTTTATTTATAAGAATTATAGACTAAAGTGTTATTTTAGAACAATGGCATTTCATATTACTTTTAATCCCACATCTGAATTTGTTGGCTTTTACCAGTTTTAGCAATATCAGGTCTAATATACAAGTTGTTGAAAAACTGTGTACCATTTATTTTCTCGTTGGCTTTATAACAGTAAGGTTGGAAGGCAAAGGTAATACATCATAGCGTGCACCGCTGTTTTAAGCTATAATTGCGGTAAAATAATTTATTAGTAAGCAACGCATTCTTTACGTATGTGTGTGCACAATAATCTTTATTTAAGGAAACAATCTACATCGCTAAAATTGCATCCCCATTAAGAACAAATTGTATTGCAATGAAAAATTTGTATTACATTAAGCATACTGTCGTCAAAAAACGATTAAAGTTTGAAAACCATATGTTTATACTTGTTAGATATTATTTTTTAGATATTGAGTCTGGGGGAAATAATGATATCATTTGTAAAAAAACAGCATAGACATGCTCTTGGCTATTTAGATTGGCAACCAAACGTACGCTCAGAGCTCAGCCCCGCCACATTTTATATCAGCTGTCTTTGTATACTTACTGCAGCTGTACACATTTTTCACAACGTCGACGCTATGATTCTAGGGCGCTGCGAAAGCTTCTTTGGGAGTCTTCTTTAACCAATGGAAAATCGCTGATGCAATAGCGGCACGATTACTGAATTTGCAATCATGGACAGTGTCTTTTATCGTTAGAAACAGCCAAAAATCGCTAGGAGCCAGGTCAGGCGAATAAGGGGCGCAAGAAATCACTTCGAAGTTGTCAGCATTCGTCGCACCCACCTGAAGGACATTTTTCGCATTTTCAGGTCTTCATGCAGGATTGTGTGCACAGGTCCCACGAATGCCAACTTTGAAAGCGAAGTGTCCTACACTCATTTGGCAATTCCCAAAATAAGTTTCTCCACTCGCTTGATCATGTCGTCAGACCGGCCGGTGCGAGGCCGAGTTTGTCTTGGTTTTTTGTCACACGATGTTCAGCCTTCTTTGAACTGTCGCACCCACAAACACACATTAGACACATCCATAACACCACCACCACATGTCTCACTCAACTGGCGATAAATTTCAATCGGTGTCGCAGCACGCAAATGGAGAAAACGAATGATTACACGCTGTTCTTGTAATGAAAACATAGCCATTTTAAGTATCAGAAACAGTCTTCACTCTCGCCGTTGCCGCTAGAGTCCTCTGTACCGGGCACTGCTGCAATCTCTGTGCCGCATTCACAAAGAATGCGAGGAGTATTTTGAAACAAACCGCATGTTTCTATCTTTTCTCAGTTTTGAGAAAAAAATTCGGAGGTGTTATAACTTGAATTCACCTTGTATAATAGATTTTCATTTTCCCTCTATTGGTTTATAATTTTACATAAGATAACACATCACTCAATAAGTCCCGGACCTGACCATTAGATGGAATCTCTAACGAAATATCGGTAAGATATTTCAATAGTGCCAACCTTCAAATTACAGTCAAAATTTCATGAAATTTGGTCAATTTGTTACCGAGTTACAGTGCTTTAAGTGACGCTACTTTTATCTTCAAGACAATGGATTCAAAGCAATTTAGTGTGTTAATTTATCATTGCTTTTTTACTAAAAAAATACCGTTCAAGCAAAGCAATGGCTTAACAAATGTTACCTAGACTTTGCTCCATCCGAAACAGCGGTTAAACGTTTGTTTGCTAACTTCAAACACGGTCGTACAGACACAAATGGTGCTGAACGCTCTGGACGTCCAATTGAGGCAGTTATTCCAGAAATCATAGAAAAAAACCTAAAAATCATTATGGGCAACCGCAAAGTAAAGTTGAGAGAGATAGCTGACACTCTGAAGATATCAAAAGGTAGTACTTTCACTATTACATACAAACATTTTGGTATGAGGAAGCTGTTTTCAAAATGAGTACCGCGTTTGCTTACACCAGAACAAAAACAACAACGAATTGAGATGATTCAGAGCGCTGTTTGGGCATATTTATTTGCAATAAATCTGAGTTTTTGTGTCCATATGTGACAATGGATGAAACATGAATCCACCATTTCAATCTGGAATCAAATCGGCAGTCTGCTGAGTGGAGAGCAGCCGGTGAAAGCCGTCCGAAGTGAGCAAAGACGCAGCAGTCAGCTGGCAAGGTTATAACCTCTGTATTTTGGGACACACAGTATAATATTTATCGACTATATGGAACATGGAAAAACAATCAACAGCGACTATTATATTGGGTTGTTGGAGTGTTTGAAAGCCGAAATCGCAAAAAAGACCACATTTGGCGAAGAAAGAAATTTTGTTTCACCAAGCCAATGCACCGTGTCACAAGTCGCTCAAAACAATGCAATAGTGGACGAATTGAGCTTTGAATTACCTCCGCACCACCGTATAGTCCAGCCCCCAGCGATTACCACCTCTTTGCCGAACTGAAAAAAATGCTCTGTGGCGAAGATTTGGCTCGGATGAGGAAGTCATCGCCGAAACTGAAGCCTATTTTGAAGGCAAAGATAAATCGTTCTACAAGGGCAGCATCGAAAAGTTACAGAAGCATCGGCATGATTGTATCGCCGCCAAAGGAGAGTATCTTGATGAATAAAAAAAAATTATGCAAAAATTGTTGTTTTATTACTTAGGCCCGGGACTTAGTGAATGATGTGTTAAGTAAGATTCGAGCAGATTAAAACAATTTCCGTTACTGTTCAGAGAAAAATTTATTTGGTTTTCATACAAATTCCAGTTTGTTTAGCGTTTTGCAATAACATGTACACGAATTGCACCTTACCCTTTATAACAAAATAATTCTTTATTGCTAAATAAACTATGTATTTACGTTAATTTAGCACATATTTCAAGAACTTGCAGGCATCGTTATTTCTCAAATATTGCATTCAAGCTTTAATAATTTTTTCAAAATTCCTTTAGAAGCAGTAAAAACAAACATCTACGCTTTAAACTGTGGGTTAGAGAGATATTTTAGTGAACTAGAACTGACAACAATAATGCACTTAACAGAACAACTTCGCCCGCAAGAAAAGTGGTGTAAGCCGCAGCGCAACATAAATCGGCGAGGCTTCATTTTCCGCTCTAAATCAATAGAACCCGCTCAAGTTCTAAACAAATAAGAAATGTCCCGGGATGGATTTCAAGTAGCGCCTCGGTACCTGGCTCTGACATCTTTATAAGTCAGCAGGAGGTAACGTCGACAAATGGCAACGGCGATTATTTATCTTTGGAGAGTGTGTTGTGGCGAAGGACTAACACGGAGCTTTACTTCAGCGAAAAGTAATTTAAAATATTGGCAAACACTCGTGACAGCTCTTGTATTTTACACACCTGTGGTTTGGCATAGTAAAGAAAACGGGTAAACAGATTCTCGAGAGTAGCGGTCTAGTCTGTATGTGAAAGTGCTACGATCAGCTTTTTAAAATTGCGGATCACGAACAAAATTCCCTAAATAAGATGATTAAATTTGTTAGGTAAAATAATAGAATAAAATTGTAATTTTGCTATAGGAAGTCATATAGAATTTGTATTTCTATTATAAAATCAAAAGCAGCTGTTTCTAAAGGAAGCTATGTTTTATGTGTCTTACCTTTATTATATATTTCTCAAAGTTTAATTATTTATTAATTTCTTTATAACTATATTAGCGGTTGCCCGGCAAAAGGTATTATTGGCGTCCTAGCCCGATAATTTTTCACCCGCCTTTCTTCAAATTTTTGCAAGGTGGCAACGTATAAATTTTTAACTGGACCGGAAACGCGGAACAATTTAATTTAGTACCCATTCATAATGAACGTAAGTATAAGCCGCCCATAAAAAACTAGTAATACGTAAAGTTGAATTATTGCAAAGCTTACGCGCTTGTTTATAATGCATTCCCATAATGCTTACGTTCACACGTAAGGAATCGTAAGTTGAAATCGGTTCAAATTTACGTATTTCTTACACTAATTTGCAGTAATTTTTAATTTTTTTCTAGATTAATATTGGCAGCAGTAACAGAATGTGTGTTTTTATTCTGAATTTGCATAACCTAACATTTTATTGTCGACATTTTGGTTTCATTTTTACAAGGGATAGCGAACTATTAATTAAGTTAGTAAATATGCATCTGTTCCTACACCATAAAAGGGATAACAAGTACAAAGGCAACATAATTATGTAAAATGCCTGGAAGGACATTGCTGCCGCTACTTTTATTGAGCATGCCCAACTTTCAAATGTTTACATAAGACTTACGTGCATTATACGTATTTTTCGGGGGCTGTTTATGCTTATATCTGTTATGAATGGGCGCTAACAATCAAATCTCCGCTCGGCGGAGGCAAATCAAATAGCGTTTTTGCGTTCGGCAATGCAGTAGCCCGATGACAGCCGCGGTCACCTGGCCATTTGGCAAGCAGCGAGAGAGGCCTCGACGTGCACAATCGCACGCACCTCCTCATCTAAAGTAAGTGCTCATTTTATATATGATTTTCATATACTCAATAGTTCTTATTCATCTATTTAGTATAAATGTGTTTGAGCCACAGGTGTCTATTTTTTATATAGCTTAACTACAGTAGCAGTCATGGCTATGTGTGGGTTTGATTGTTTGGCTGTTAAAGGAGGACCGTTATCCATGTTTCGTTTTTTAATATTTTTTTGTTTTTTATCCATTTTATCGTTTTGTTTTTATAGTTTGGTATGTACTTGATAATTTTCAGTCAATTCCATCACGTGTTCACTGTCCCAGCCTCTGGTAGCACCAGTTAGTAGCGGTAGTCAGCTTGCAGCCATGAACAACGTCTCCGAACGGATTATTCAAAAGGTTTTAAAGAAGTACAAAATCTATTGATTGTTTAAAGCCAAAGTCGGCCCTAGACCGTTCTGCATCACGTCGCACGTCACCCTCGTCTCACTGCGGCCGATATTCTGCGCGAAATAGACTTCAAAAGACCCGAATTCCTCAGTTAGCACTGCCCGGCATCGGCTTTGACAAATGGGACAGCAAGGACGCTGATTTGTTAAAAAGCTGTTCATCTCACTGAAGAATCGCAAGACATGGCTAAAATGGGTCAAAGCTTACAAGGACTGGATCGTTCAGCAGTGAAAAAATGTTGTCTGGAGCTATGAAACGAAGTTTACGCTGTTCGGTGCGGATGGTGTGATCTAAGTTTGACGTCTTGTGGGCCAGCAATATGACCCAAAATATCAGCTTCCGGTGGTCAAGCACGGTGGGGTTTCTGTGACAAAGGAATGGGTACTTTTTATTTAATTGAATAAACCATCGATGCCAAGATGTACCTGGACATTATGGAAGATGTCGTGTGGCCTTATGTGCGCAGCACGGCTTATCGCGGCTAAATTTTCCAGCAGGACAATGATTCGAAGCACCTCCCTCTTCTGCAGGAGGCGTTCAAGGCCAACAAAGTCCCCCTTTGCCGTGGCTATATTAGTTTTTGGACTTAAATCCGATTTGACATACGTGGGACGAGCGTAAAAGAATCCCCAGAGGTTCCAAATCGAGTCTATGACGCGCAGACTCCAAGCGGTAATCAACGCCAAAAGTTTGGCAACTGAGTATTGAAGTTGTAGTTTTGATATTTGTTAATTTGTTCGTTACGTTGTGTTTTTACCGAATTAAAATAAAATGCGTCAATTTTACAAAAAATCAATAATAATTACCTGTGTAAATGTAAATATTGAAAGTTATTAATAACTAATTTGTTTACATTGAGCTTAAATTTCAAGTGAGCTGCTTAATTTTAAAGAAACTTTTAGCCAAAAAACCAAACCAAACATGGCCATGACCGCTACTGTACTCTTTTGTCTTAGTATGCGTTTTAAATAGATCATTTGTTAAATTAATGCTTTTATTTCACACAATTTGTCTTTTATCCATGTAGTTTTTGCAGCTCTTTTATATTATGGCTTATTATGCTGAGTAGTCTTCGATTACCAAGGTTCTGTCATCATTATTTATTTAGCTAAAGACGTTACTAATTGTATTGTAGAATTTTTCTACTTTTTTTATAGTATTTTTTTTTGGACGTTGAGATATATACTTGAGTATATTAATATCAAAAAGATGATCTTGTAATTACAGAAATATAATTCCATCGGATATTAATATGAAGTTCGTGGTATATTTTGTAAATTATGTGGTAACAGAAAGGGCTATTCCATTGCGATGGTGACGATCGTCAACATTGCTTGCAGAGTAGTACAATACTCTACGTTAATGTGCATTTTTATGTGCCTGGCTCCTAAGCTTTAATTAAGTTACCCAATTTTTTAGTTGCAAATAGACTTTGCACATTGTACGCTTTTATTAGAATTTTAAACTTTACTACTTTGACCCGAGAGGCTCTTCCCATCCTTTGCCCGTATAAGGGTCGCTAGAACCAAAGTGATTTCTTGTGAATTACATACTAGAGTAGTTTTTCGTTTCTTTCTCCGGTTTAACAACTGCCCTAACTTGGAAAACAAACCCTGTTCGTAGCCGCTTACTCTGAATCAGACGCTACATTTTATTATACCAACATTTATCTTATTTAGATTACAGGTGAATACAGTTTGTTGGGATAGGACAGTTAAAATTATAGGTAAAGGCTAAGTACTTTGCAAGGACCAGCCACTGCGATAATACTTTTTTGAAGTGGACATTTTGAGTTGATTTATATAAATTAAACCTAAAAAATTGATCCATAACATTCTGGTTTCGAGAAATGTATTTTGTTACTATTTTAACTGTCGGAAATATAAATAAATTAAAATCTTAATTAAAAATATGAAAATACTCACACAGGAATATTAGTTAGTAGCTGTAATGCTTGTAGTTGTTAAGGTAAACGTATATTTTATTTTAATTTTTATGATCATTGGTGGGAACTAATTCTACAACTGTATTTACTAAAGTAGGCAAATAAATTATAAAATTACAAAACTGCAGAATAGTTGTAAAATACAATGTATTCTGTTTAATTGTGTCCAAAATTTAAATAGCAGAAACCCAATCAATGCAATCGATAAAAAAATGACAATTTTATTAAAATTGCGGCAACAAATTAAGACCAAAATACATAATACAAATCGAAAATTTATATTCATAGGTTATATAACCATAAAATATATAAACAATTTAATATGTGTCATTTGCCAATTGCAATGGATAGCAACACTTAACTATGATAAATTTTTGACAAAAAAAAATTAGACAGTTAACAATAATAGTTGAGAGTGTCAAAAATAGAACAAAAAGGACGACAGTGATAATGCATATGACGCCGCGATGTATATGATGCGGTGAGTAGCTTTATGGCCAATAATATAAGTTCAGATGAAAGATTATCATACATAAAAGAGGTATCAGCTAGGCGTATCTGTTAATTACAGGTATATATTTTTAGTTTGCTTATCTTCATTACCCCCAGAGTGGTCCAGTGGTGGAGGCGCGGGCTGCGATGCGAATGGACTCGGGTTCAATTCCCGGTGCTCTCTGAAACCTGGCGGGTGGTCTACAAATAATTGAGTACCTGCGTTCACTCGAACAAGGGGTAATGATGGCGGTCGTTTAAGGCACGGTGCTTGCCACATCGCCCCGCACCAGAGATGGTGCGCGACGACCGGCCACATTGACCAAACACATAAAAGCCTTAACCTCTCAGTTTGCAGGCCGTGCTTCCAAGCGGAGCTTTAGAGCCGTACCATTATTATGATCTTCTTCATTACGCAAAAAAATTCCTTATTATGTCCGATAGATATAAGTGTTATTTAATATTTCTTTTGTAAAATAGCTTAAAAATTAATTGTAGTTTAATTTAGTAAAATATAATCTGACATTTCCGACTGTCTGTTACAGTCAAATACGAGAACCTTTATGATCTAAAATTATTACAAAATGTATTACAAACGAAAAAACCTTAGGTAAATAAGAAAAATATATTGATGCTACAAGGAAGTTGTAGGAATTACAGGAGTTAAACAGGAAAAACAAGATAACGCTTTAACGATAATTGTTTTAAACACAAATAGTGAAATTATAATAACACTCTTTGAAGAGCCAGAGAATTTAAAAATCTAGGCCAGCGTCATGTGCCCCTCTCACTAAGCCCAAAGCTTGTAATAAAGAGCAGCGTATTAATTAGAAATTAAATTAAAAAAACAAAAAGTTGGAACGGGGCAACAAAGTACAAAGATTACGTAAAATGGGCTCACGTTATAATAATGTTTAACCATTAAAAAATAGGCTTTACTAAATAGATAGGCGATCAAATCAATATTAAATACCAACTAAAGAAAAGCAATAAAAAAAACTTTAGCGATAAGAGGATGTTTATACTAATAACCATGCATTAACTTACTAAATGATGTAAAGAATCAACCAATAACTTCTAGATAAACAACAACTATATTGCATTTCTGGAAGAATATATAAATTGAGGGAGTTACTGTATAGAACAAAAAACGGCTTCGAAGCCTGTAAACCATCCCTAATTTTCTATAAATAAAACAATACTCTTTGGTCATCGTTTAGAACTTAACAAATGAGTCCTAAAGAGGCCAATAAGAGGCTATAAGTGTGATATTTAACTAATGAAGTTACAGATTAGAAATACAACTATCAGTTTTACACTGGCAAATCTTTGATATCAGAAGAGGAAAGTCTAAGCAAATAAAAAGTGGTAATATACTTGATCTCCGAAATGGCTATTTACATTTGACACATTTTTTAGCGCATATCCACCAAAAAATAAGTTACCAAAGAATAAAACTTTCACGATAGGAATAGTGAGATCTGGCAAGGTAAAATGTTGTTTATAATGGAAAAAACCGACACAGCTCAAGAAAAACATGAAGATTGAATTTCTGCTGTCTACTAAATGAATAACACATCTATATATGTTATTTAATAAATTATTGCTCTTATAAAAATAAGAACTTAATACAACAATGAGTTCTTGTTTAAAAGTCTCATATGCAGGATCATACCAACCGGACTCAGATTCTTTCCTGGAGTTCTCTAATGTCTGGGGGTGGCCTGCTCAGTCACTAAAAGTAATTGAGTACCTGCGTTTGTTTTAAATAAGGGGTTAATGATGGCGGTCGTTTAAAGTGCGGTGCTTGCCACGTCGCTTCGCATCAGAGATGGTGCGCGATCACCGCGCATAGTGGCAGAGACATAAGAGCCTTAACCTCTCATTTTGCAAATCGTACTCCACGTGGCCATTAGAACCTTACCACCAACATGTGCAGGATAAGGAGCATTAATTAAAACAAAACAAAGTAGCAAATAGCATAATTAGCTATTTTATTATTGCTTGTGTCTAATATACATCAAATTGTTTATTTGATTAAAAATTAATATTTGTGGGTGTATCAAACGTAAACCAGAATTGTTTATTTTTAATTATTTATAACAATAGGTCGGCACTGTAGAGAGGGTATTTTTGTGTAGTCCAGAAAAATTTTTAATTTTATTATCTGTTTTGGGGAACTATATAGAGCCAGAAGATATTACGAAACAGAATAAGAGCTCGAATTCGATATTTTTGTATATTTTGACAATTTATAAATTTTACTTTGTCCAAAAGCCGACAGAGGTAATTTTAGCGACCGTTAATCGTTGGTCATGTTCTCCTCAGCCGTGTTAATCCTGAAGCGACATCGATGACCTTCATTTTCAACTGCTTCTTGTGTTCTCAGAAATTGTTTGGCATTTTTTTACTTTAATCTTCTTAGTTTGCTTTAAATTTTTCGAACGGTTTTACTCCCTTTGGGAGGATATCTCCTGAAGCGATATTGTAATACTAACTAAAGAAGCGATAATATGAGGTACTCTACGGGAGGAACTCGCTTTAGAAATTTCTACCTACAAGGCTTAAAAGTGGCTTCCTCTTAATTCACTTAATAGCGCGTAAAAAAAATTCATGCAGATATTTGATTCGCCCTTGTACTTTGAAAATTAAGCAGCTTTCTTAATTTATTGTACCTGTCAACTAATTTATCGCTCTGAAAACAAAACTATCAGTTAACTAAAAACTAATAAAGATCGATGAAAACAATAAACAATCCAAACATCCAAAATGCATATTATATTCTGAAGGACATATTGGAAAATAAATGCGCATTATATGCTGAAGATGTAACGTACATTTAGTCCTAGTTTTATGCTTTAAATATTTTATTTGAAATAGTAATTCGAATTTTTAGGACACTGAGCAAATACAATTCGAGAATTTTTATCTTTGCAAAAAAATTTAATATTTGATTTATTAAGATATTCATTATAATGGCACATTAAGTTTCTGTCCCCAATAAGTTAAACTGACGTTTAACATCTAAAGTTAATAATCTGTTTTTACTTTGTTTTACAACTCAGCTTTCATATACGCTATTCTTAAAACTATTTCCATTTCTGTACTCCGTACAGAATTCTACTGAAACGCCTTTTCTCAAGTGGACTTTTTAATTTGCAGATAGTCATACCGTTGCCAAGTTCTGATCAATCGGGGCTTGCCGTTGCAGCTTGAGCCAGACAAACAGCACCAAACGGACCCGTGAATAAATACGTACTCCAATTTCATTAATTCGAAGTTTTAATCACCTCAGTGCCACGTATTTGCACGTCAACAACGCCGCCTGGGCCAGGATATTAAGTTTCAGCTTCACTGAGAGATGACTCCTCTTGAGCAGGATTACGTTAACGACCTTTTGTTTCAACAGCTCTACGAGTAGCATTAATTTACATGTGGGGTATACAGCGCCCGGCCACTCGCCCACTGGAAGCGGAAATCGGTCTCCACTTGAAAGTCGATTTCGGCGCTGATACCGCCCTTCTTGTTCCGTTTGTCCTGCCGGCCCGAAAATTAGGGCTGGGATTTGCAGGCCCTGACTAGCTACAACGTCGGCGATGATATTGCATTCCGGCTTGTTGTTGCTGCCTTTACGTTTGTTTGGTCGGAGATAATGGAATAACTCGAGTAATACGTGCATATTACGGTTTGCATTTGCAAAAAGTTCCAATTAAACTTTATGAAACGTTTCCCCTAATGTTGTTTCATTCTGAAATTGCGGCAGCATGCGCCAACGTCGGTGTCGTTAATTTAACGAATAAGCACAGCGCCTTACAACTCCGCAAAAATAAGGTTTGCTAAATACAGTACGTAATCCATTTTTATTATTTTGTGATTGCGCTTTTTATCGACTCACCAAATCCAAGTATATTCATGTAAAAAATTGTACCTCATATTTTTTAAGTATGTATTACTTCGTAAACAAATATAAGTAAAAAATTAACTCAACAAAGGCTCACGCTACAATGAGAGCAACTAGTGACCGCAAATAATCTTCGTAATAGGCGCAAGTACCCGTTCTCTAGATGAGATTGTTCTACGCAATTTGCCGATCACGTAGCTCGCAGATGTGATAGTTTATGTAAGCGTGACCGGTAACTTCAACATTTTTCTGCAATACTTATAAAAAGTGCTAAAAAACCAAATAAAAATTAATTGTTTATTTTCTTATGGAACATTTGTGTTCACTCTAATCTTCATTTTCGCAAATTAAGTGATAAAGCTTGGGAAAAGCTAAAATGATTAAAATAATTATAGGTAATTAATGGAAACAGCAATTATAACGTTTTTATCTATAAATAAACTTATTAAATTTTTGAAAAGAGAATCTTACAAATATTTTAATTATTTAAAATATAGGGCGCTCAGAAATAATTAACGCTTTTCTTCGAAATTTCGGTTGTATTGCAGATTTAAATGTGCACCCAGTGCGTGAGCGAAGGTAAACGATAGTGTCACATGATGCTACTAGATTGCGTTGCTGAAACACACAAAAGAAAATAGCGAATCATTTATGTAGTGTCGTAAGTGCAGTCGTGGTTAAATTAAAAAAAAACATGGTAGCAAACAATCTTGGTCAGCATGTTTTCTTTGGAGGGAGAGGGTGACTAATTCGGGCAATCATATGAGTTTATCAGCCAAATATAGGAATCACATTCGTTGCAGTGACAGATACAAAAGGCCTATCTCAAAGAACTTTGCATACCATCATTCATGATCATTTGAAAATGACAAGCATTTTGCACGAACGGGTACTCAATATTCTCACTGCTCAGCAAAAGCATGTGGAGCTTTATTGCGAACTGTACATTTGGAAACGTTCTTTAAGTGTCGGCTTGCAGCAGATGAATCATATTTCTAGCACTGTAAGTAGAAAGAGAAACAGCACAATGAAACCTCTAGTCTCAAAAAAATACAACAGAGATTATTTATTCCAAAACAAATGGGTATTGTCTTTTAAAGTTAGGGGAGGGGGATTCCGCTGGTAATGGTTACCTACTCGTGAGAATATGACTAATAAGCTGTGTCGTGTGTCACTGAAGTGACTTCGCCACATCATAGCCATGTTACAAGTTTCCACGTATATTGTGCTACCTCATATGAAACATTTGCTGAATCTTGCGCAGATCGACTACGCTTTGTTTGGCGCAATTAAAGAGGTAATGTCTGGTAAGAGTCTCTTCCAACGATAGTCTTCAAAGAATTTTTTATAACAACTTTACGAAAAGAGCAGGGGTGGTGGCAAAAGTGTATAGACATGGAAGGAAAATATCTCCAATTAAAATGTATACTCGTTTCTTCCTAATAAAATATTAGTAAGGATAACACATTTTTTAATGCCGCAAAGAGAGTCTGTAGATTCAATCTCATTTCGCTTTCATATTATGTATATAGATGCCTAGATGCACTATAATGAACATAGTGTGACTACCGTATAACCATTTGTATGCTTTATAACTAAAATGTTAATTTACTTTATATTTTATACGTAGACATCTTTATATTAGACCTACTGGTAGTCTTTAACATTTTATAAATTCTTGTTGACCCTACATTTTTCCGTCTTAAGTGTTTTTTAACTTTAAGACTTTTTATTAGTCTTCTGACAAGAAGGTATGTTTATATGTGTGTATAGCTGTTAAACTTAAAGATAAGATCACTTGATCAGGTTTAACTATCTTTGTTAAAATAATGGAGCTTACAACTTAAAAATTCATTTTCAACGTGGCAGAAGTCTGATATTGTTCTGAAAAGTAGTTTTTTGTAAAAGTTGAATTGGCTCCAATAACTTGTTTTATTTGAATGTGTCTACAATGTACCCCTTACGTATATATCAAAATTAATTTTTCTGGTACTTCTCTTCTGTTTGGCTAAAAATATGTTTTTACTGAATGTGGCGTAAAAATAATTATAATTTTTATTATTTTTTTCCAAAGGCGTGATCTGCTGTAAAGCTGTTCAATTAGCATAATCTTTTTTATGCTTCCGCAGTTGAAAAATATTTTCTACTGTACCTCGTTTTTCTTCCTTTTAAAGAAGGCAGAAAATAATTATATGCCATAATGCAGAGGCAGAGGTGACATTACCATCAGTAACAATTTAACCCAAATAAGGACACGGAATTTTTAAAGCATTCATCGTTTTATGCTATACCAAAATTGCCAAATGTCTCTCCAAATATGGATGTTGTTGATTAAACAATAACTAATAAGAGCCATAATAAAATACAGAAGTTTGTCAAAAAATTTTAAATTCACCTTAAATATACAAACATTAAATAAAATTGATATACATGATTACCTTATAAGTTATAATATTTGCTGTTTTGTGTAAAAACTTCATAAATAGGTTAAATTAAGTTTGATTTTAAAAACAAACTTTAGGTAAGTTAATAGTTAGCAGTTAATTAATGTTAATATTTTAATAAAATGCAGCTATAGTTGTTTTACAGTGGAAAATATTTCTGTGTTATGTTTTAATATACATCAAAGGTTCTACGATATTTTATTTATTTTTTCACTCACAGGTTTTTTATCAAGATAACATATAAACTGTATTGAAGATTAATGTCAAGCCTCTGTTGAGTACAAATTTTATCCTACGTATTTAAGCATATTTAATGTTATATTTTAATGTCCTTGTAATAAAAGGGCAAGACTCCTCTCGTCTGGGATTTTTTGTGTCTTAATTATATTTTTGTTATGAGTTTTTCCTGTATAGACTATTTATACCTGATACGTTTATCTATGCAAATCATGCACAACTGGCGATTCTTGACATAATTCAATTACAAATAATCCTACATCTCAAAATAGATTTCGATGATTCAACCATATAAACAGATTGTTGTGTGACAACTGCATTTTTTTGTCCACCGAAAGTGTGTAAACCTCTCAGATACCAAAGAACGTATGTTAACAATTTGGAAACGTAGGCTGCAATATTTATGTCCGAATTATAGCATGGGCTTACAAGAACTATAATTGGCAAAGAAAATTATTCCTTAAACTTAGATCTTTATAAATCAGTTAAGTCAACCGATAACTCGTTCATAACGAAGCTTCCTCAGATGTGAGAATAAGGAAGTCATTACTAAAATATTAGACCGGTAGCGTACAGTATCAAAGATCGCAATCTACAATGTTTTTATTTATTTATTGTTTATTTTTACAATCTACTCCGAGGTATTTAGTAAAAGTGATAATCGCTACAAGTTATTCAAGGAGAATCCATCCAATGATGAAGCTTCTACATACACTTAAGTTTATTATGTGCTATATATCATTAATCCGTGCTCTGTTTAGTCGTTTAGGTATTATGTTTTTGGTGAGTGAGTTCACAAGATGATTGAGGTGTCCAGATAGATTAGCGCCAGTACTTTGCAGTGAGCCGTCTTGCTTTTTCTTGAATGGCGGGCACACCTAGATCCTCATAAATGGTTTGGTTGCTTACGTAGCAAAATGAGCCTAAGATTGCTTTGAGTAGTTTGGATTGGAACCGTTGAATAGTGTTTATATTGGACAGTTTGCACATTTGCATAATTAAAATTCGTTTGTCCAAATTTGATCTTTTGACGCTTTTATAGAGGAGCACTTTTCATTTGCAATATTCGTCCCAACAGCCAGTACTTTTTCGAAACATTAGGTTGAGTTGTTTTTTAATTTGTATGTGCCGTTTCAAGAAAACTGTTGGTCCAAGTAGAGCTAACGTAGGAAAGTGGATGTTATAGACTGGAAGGTATGTATTAGATCAAGTTGTGAATGTGACCTGCGTCGATTTGGATTAGTTTATTTCTATTTTCCAACTGTTGAACCATTCACTAAGAATGTCTAAACGTTGTTATAGGTGTTCACTGGCATTGCTTGGATTTTGATGGGTAGAGTATTGTAGCATTATTATCAAAGGTAACCATTATGATGTTTGGAGTTTTGAAGATATCAGCTGTATATATCAGATAAAGAAGGAGGATATACTTGATAGAAGGCGTTCTTGTATTTTACGGTTTTCTAGGTAAGACCAACAAAAGTTAATTTGCACTTGGTATATGTGTTTTTAGTTTGTCTATGAATACCGCAGTATAGTATTCATTTTCTCAAGGCTGAGTATAATTTGATTAACGATCCTGAGTTTGATGTATCGTTGAATGTCCTGATCAAAGTCTAAACTAATGAGTAGCCAATAGCAGGTCTAAGTCGACATTGTTACAAAGTAACTTTTCGAACACCTTGCTTAATTAGGGAAGCAAACTGATTGGTCTATACGGTGTTCGGTCTTTGGGTGGTTGTTCTGGTTTGGGTATTATGACAGTTTAGGCGTATTTTTATAAAAGAGGGTAGTACGAAAGGATTAACATATTTTTTTGTGGATTTTGTAGTACTTGCCTGGTGATGAGGTCATAACCTGGAGATTTGCATTGCTTCAATATACTAATTTCCTTTTGTATTTCAGCTGGAAAAATGGGCTTGATAGAGGACAAAATTTGATATGTTATATGTAGAAAGTTTTTAATTTCGCTATCTGTTTGATCTGGAGGTAGATTATTCGGTTGGAAAATGACAAACAAGTGTGTGTTCTGCAAAGGTATCAGTTTTTTCTTGGTTATTTCGAGCCCAATGTCCGTTTACAGTACTAATAGGTAGTGTTGAAAATTGTGGTCCGTCGATCTTCTGGGTCATGTAACCTTTGCCATCACTCCTGGCTGCTCTTTCTTTAGTCACTGTGACCACATTGTGGCATTCTTCGGTGGGTTGATTAATGTAGAGTTCTACGCAGCTTCTTGAATGACAGTGGTTAGCTGCTGCACCACAAGGTCGAGGTATTCGGGTTCTTTAAAAAAGTTCCCAATTTATATGTTTTGTAGTGAGTGTAGAGTTCCTGTCTTTTTTAATCGTATAGTTACTAACTGACAGCATAATTACATTATGATCGGATGACAGTTCTAAGCTTGATTTAATTTCAGTGTAGTTTGAGACGCCTTTTGTAGTGAAAAAGGAAAGGAGATCTGAAACTATATTAGGGTCCACGAGGGTTCGTGAGTAATGTAGTTAATTGATTATTTGAGTTGGCCTGTGAGTTGTTATTGTTGAAGTCGTTGGATTGATTGCGCGTATGTTACTGGGGGACTTCTTAAGTTTTGGAGTCTTTTAAGAGTGTGTTGGGGCGTGCTGTATTGGGTGTCTGTTTACAATATGTTTAAGTTCCTTGTAGACTGCACAGCCTTTGCAATTTGCCGGGTGGCTATCATTGCATTGAGCGTATTTTGTGAGAGTATCTCGTCTTAGTGTCGTGGTTTTCCCACACTTGACCGACTTGCATAGTTTTGTGCAATATCTTTTGGAGTGGCCGTAAAGTTGACATCATGTACATTAAATGCCTTCTTTTTTTTGTTGAGAAGTTCAACTTTTATTTTTGCGTGGTATAAGAAATTAAATATTTGTTTATTGTTGGGACTTGGTTCAAGATCGACAAAGAATACAATTAGTGGGTCTCTTGTTGTCCTGAGTTTAATGTTCATAATGTTCTGTACGTTGTGGCTTTTACTTTCTACTTTTATGTGCTGGGTAGGTACTATATGGTGTAGGTGTCGAATAACTATTCTAAAAGCGCATTTATTTTTAGGTTGATATATGTGATGTATAATTTTTCTTCCCTTGAGCGTGTTATTAACTTTCTGAATGTGTCAGGAGTTAAAGGATCATTTAATGCAAAGAAATTGTGGAAGTTTCTGTTTGATTATTTGACCTTTATCTCTTTTTAAGTATTTGCTAGTTATGGAAAGTTTCAGTTGTGTAATTTTTTATTTAATTGTGGTTTGCTGGAGAGAGATGGAAAATATTGAGTTTGTGTTGAAAACTGAGGTATTAGTTGACTACTTGATTTATTTGAATTGCGGATGTTGTTGATAGAGTTCATTATGGCTTGTAACGGAATTAAATACATACCCATATGCTACACCGAAATTTTTTATATTATTTATAAATGTGTATTTTATAATTTAGGACTATCGTAAAAGCTCGAGAGCGAGTGATATGATAACTCGCGGTTAAAATGTACACCCGCTTTCATTTCTCGCGAACCAATACCAATCTACAATGTAAATAAGAATCTTTTTCTTCAATCTACGTAGCAATTTTATATAACCTCCGATAGTATTTTCTATATTTGGGCAAAATTTGTGCTTTTCCGAAGTCGTACTATCGTAAAATGCATTATACCTCAATTGTTTTTTTTTGCTATTGGGTAGTCACAGCCAATCATATATTTTTGATTTAATGGTGTAAACTATTCATACTTTGTGTGGTTTTTTAGAAACCATTTCTATATGGTTTATAATTAAACTGATGCAATTACTACCGTCGTTCTTGCGTATATTTATTGTCTTTTACCCCTGTCCTTGTGTAGCAATTTTCTTGTTAGGTTTGTTCCAAATGTTTAACTTCTCATGTAAGAACTGAGGTTGACACATTTACCATATCCGATGTACCAATGTTTTTACAATAATTGTATTAACCTATGTAGATGACAATTCCACTGCTAAATTTATCGTTTTGTGTAGATATACACAGTGTGTTGTGGATGTCTAATTTTTAGTTCCAATACTAGTATGTTTTGGAAAGCAATCTTGTTGTTTGATTTTAGTGTGATAGTAAATTTGATATTTAGAACTTGACGTATTTTTATGATACATTTGTGGTATATTATCAACATAGCTGTACTATGGTTTTAAGAGTAATGTAATAATCAAGATCGTTTCCAATACCAAATAAATAATTATATGTAGAAGATTGTGAAAACTGTAATGTGTTTTTGAATAAAAATAAGACATCTTTTATCAAAAAATTGGCAAAGAGTGAGATTACATTATAACTATCTATTAATTCTCCTTTGGGGAAAAGAAAATTCTAAAAGTTATTGATAAAGAGTGTAGAACGTTGTAACTTCTAGTAATTGTAACATATGTCTTTAACATATTGGAAAAAATATTAGACCAACTTTTACCATTATCGATAACAATCATAATAAGTTGCAGTAGTATTATTATCCTTTTCTCAATTAAGTCATCCAAAGAGGAACTTATAATAATTATAATTGTATCACCTAACATTTGTTTATTTATTTAACATTGGTGCAATTTTACATTCTACTCGTATATTCACATAAATGAGAGTTAACTAATTTGATTAATGAGGTAGTAACTTGAGGAAGATTCATACATTGATGTTATACCCATTTAAGTCTGGTTTGGCCAAGGGATGAGATCATGTGGCCACTAGCACCTTAATTTTCTTGGTGTGACTGGTACTTGGACTAGTTGATGTATGAGATCGTTTTCGTGCCCCACAAGAGTTTAGTAGTAACTAGATGCTAATATACTGATTTTGCTGGATACATATGGAATCCCTAGATATTCGTTGAAGGTTTGGTTATTGATATACCAAGAGGCGTCTGCCAACATGCAAAGCGTTTTGTACTGGGAGTGCTGCAGGATTTTAGTGTTGATGATTTTGTTACAACCCCATAGTTGAATGCTGAATGTCCAAATTGGCTTTAAAATAGTTTTATAAAAGAGAATTTCATTTTCTAGAGTTGCCTTTCAATTAACCAGCTTATTTGTTTTTATGTGAGTCGTCCAGGTGAGTTTCTGGTAAAGGTGGACTCTAGATATTTAGCTTCTGATTTAGCTGGCATGACTACGTTGTTGATTGTGACTTGCGGATATGAATTTCGCGTGTTGGTGAAGGTGACGGATGGATTTGTGGTGGTTGACTGAAATGCTCCACTTATTAAACTAATTTTATAAAAAACAGATGATTCTACAGGTTTTCAGATGCCTCTAAAGGTTTACCGCTGATTAATATTACTGCTGTAGCGTCAACAAAAGTACTATCTTAGTATGGGCTGTAGTTAGAACATTTGCAAGTATACTAGGAGACCTAACATGCTTTCTGTAGTACTCCAGCAAAAATGTCATTTGTCTTGTGTGATTACATTCGTATTTTATATTTTAAACGTCTTTTCGTATAGTTTTTTTGTGGAAGTACTGTTTTATTATCTTTTTCTGTTGGCTAAATTATATGATTTGACTAATGCATTTGCCTTGGATAGTGCACATGTAGTGCATAATTTTAGTTACTATTTTCTAATTTCAGCAAAGTAGTAGAAAGGCAACTAATATTTCCTTTAACGTAAGTTATAAAATTACCTTATAGACTTAAATCTTTGCAAAGCTATAGACAAAATGTCAAGAGTTTTCAGGCTGCCCAAGGACGATCGTAGCAAATATGCTAGTTTATATTTCCAGTTATGTGTTGTTGGTGATGCTTTCATTAATTTTGATGAGTTGTCGCCTGATTTAATTAATCATATTTTAGCTTTATATCCTCCAATTACCAATAGACAAATTTTTTCTATTTATCAGAAGTTTTGTACTGACTATTCTTCTTCAGTTATTTTCATTTTTTAGGTTTTTGACTACTTTTTATGTGAATTATTGAAAATATTTCTAATTCCAAATGGTCAACTACTATGTATCAACGAAATGTCTGTTATCTATTACCACCGTATCTTTAAATTATAATTTTATTGTATTTGCATTGTAGTGGTCTGTCTACAATAATGTATTTTTCTTGGTGGTGCATGAGAATATACTCTTGCTTTACAAATTTAATTAGGTGTAATAATAACCTGTAGAACATAAGTACAATGGTAATAAAAGCTGAAAACCAACAGGCAGATGCTATTTACGCATTAACAAGAAAACTAATAAGCTTTAATTATGTGTTCAGGCGTGTTCCCACTTTTTCTGCTATTCCGAGATATGTTTAACCAGGAATGCCCGCGAGGCCATCTTTTATTCATTTCTGATTAATTATTCAATGCGCCGGAGACACGAGGCTGAATTTTCAATTATTCCGCAATAAATCAATAAAATCTGCACATCCAGGCAGCAACGGACGGACGCGCTCGGCTCCTCAGTATTCCGCGCGCGCCTTTTTGCGCTCCACCCTCGTATCATTAAAAGACGAACCTACAAGCTTGCATTCTCCATAAATCATTTCGCTACGGGTCGCTTTTTACGGCGCATATGGCCTCTTGTCGCTAATTATGCACTTTTTGCGGCCGAAACGCGTTCCTCGAACGGGACCGCGCCCGGGCAGGACCCCGGATCGCCCGGCGTCAAGTCAATAGACCGATGCATCAAAGCCGTAACTCAGGGCGACCATTTTCTAATTTATTTTCCAGTATAATGAGTTCTAATGTTGTGTGATTTGCGTGGGGTCCCAGGCTACATCGTAAACATTGCCCGGAGGTGCGCTTCGGCGTTTTGAAACGTTACACCGTGCACATCCAGCGATTAGGCAGCCTCGTGATTTGTGGCGCTTTCGATTAATATTTCCGTTCCGTCGGCTCATTTTTGTCGCGACGGCTGATTTGGGCAGTGCTCGTTAAGAACGCGTGAAAGATTAGATCTGGAGATGTAAAAGGCTGCTGACATCCACGAAAATGTTTCGCCCAGTAAGATGATACTATCAGATCAGAGCAAAATATGTTGGATCGATTATGAATACATTTGAGAGTGAGCAGGTGCAGTTTACGACCTATATGGAAATCACAAAATTACTGAAACGGCGATAGTTTGTTAATGTGTTCATCTCCACAAACCCTACTCTGTTTTTCATATGGCAAGCGACGACGATTGTCAAAATTCTCATCATTTTACTTTTTCTTCACTTTTTGTCTAAATTACATGTTTTTATTTTGTAATCTTAGACAAGTTTATAATTTTATATCTCCATCGCTTTCAAATTTATTATCTGTTTTCGTAGATTCCCATGTCTAACAAAATAATAGTATCATAATAATTTTAGAAACACACATTTATGTTTGCAAACCACGCGATAAATTTAGTTTCAGTGAGTCCGGTTTCGCGTTTCTATTTAGGCCTTTGTGTTTTGGAATCTACTGTTAATACAATACAAGGCAATTGACTTGCTTTAGTTTACATATCATATCAAGGCTTTTTTTAACTGTGTTGGGGTAATTTTGACCACTTCTAATGCTTCCTAGATTGGCTTTCTATATATAATATAGAGAAATAGTTTATAAAATGACATGTTATTTTAATTTATCACCATGCACTTATGGGAAATTATGTTTTTAGTACTTTGAATTTATTTTTGTGTTATTTTTTTTGTTTGGAGGTCATAAATAGACAATAGCTACGTTATGTTCTATGAACGACGTGACATCTGGTGTACATTCAACTTCTTATCTGTAACCTTCAGACATCATAATGTGAAAAATCTATTTTAACGCTTAGCTTAGTGTCAATCTTGAGTGTTTGCGAATGCTCTAAAGTCAGATAAGAAATAATTTAGGCAACTGTCAAGCGATTAATTTTAAAATTTTCACCTTCCAACATCATTCGGATTGATGCCACCCTCGCTTAAGGATATTGCTACAATAAAGCAACAAGTGACCATACTAATTAGAGTTATGGTTTTTTAAGAGAGATAGGCCAAGTTTCGAGGAGGGCGTCTTTTTCGGGGAAAAAATTATTCGTGCACCTCTAATTTGTGCTGTTTGTTGGACTATTTCTGGATACTAATCTGACTTTCTCCCACAGAAGGAATAGCCGCAACTGGACGTAAAAACGGGGACATCCACCCGAACTTCGCGCAAGAGAATCCTACCGAAAGAACAAGGATAAAAATCATAGGGAAATTTCAGCCAGCTTTATCAATGGGTTAAAAGGCAAAACAAACAAAAGCAGAACCGAGCAATAATGCGGCTAATTAGAAAAAGCCAACACCAGTCGGCCATAGATACGGCCAAGGAAGTTAAGGAGCAGTTCCCCGTGTTTGGGGTAGCCCAAACAATTCGCAAAAGACTGCACGAGAATAATCTGCACGGTAGATCGCCCCGCCGCAAGCTGCATATTAGCTTAGCAAACCGAAAGAAACGCCTCGCCTGGGTCAAAAAGTGTGTTTCGAAGTCCGAGAACTTTTGGAAGTCTGTTTTGTAGTGCGGGGAGAATTTGGATGCGACGGGTCGGTAAACATGTAGCGACAACCTACAAATTGTAACGTTTGGAGGTGGATACGTAATAGTATGGGGGTCTGTGGCAGCATCTGGTGTGGGCGTATTAGATTTTATCCACGGTACCATGGACCAGTAGATATATGAGAGTCTGCTGGAAAAAAATTTGTTGCCCTCTGCCCAAAGATTGAAGCTGATAAGCAAATTTTAATTCCACAAAGATAACGACCCTAAGCATACAGGCGGCCTCGGTGAAGAGATATTTGCATTTTCAGGCCTTCAAGTGCCTAGAATGCATCGCAAAATAACCAGAACTAAATCAAATAAAGCATTTGTGGTCTATCATGGAATCTAGAATACTAAACCAACTATTAAGGAGCACGTAGAAGCTAAAAGCCATTCTGCGGGAAACTTGGGACACTATAGGTACATAAGTGACCGGAAAATTGGTAGGAACTATGAGGGATAGATATAGGGACGTTATTAAGGCCAAAAGTAGGATAACTAATTAGGAGAACCCGTTTAGAACAAAACCTAAATACGTACCCGAGTTATTTTTATTATTACATTGTTTGACTCTCTACAATAAAACGACTAAAATTACAAGAAGCGTACGATTATCATAAGCAGCATTCAGAAAGTGCAGAAAATTTTAGGCTACAAAATATTTAAATATTTAAGCACTAGGTAATTTGATCAAAAAGATAAACCAACCATCAAAAACCCAAAGACTTGTAGAAATAGTAACGATAGATGTGAGACTATTGAATAGAGGAATAACCAGATTAAGCATATAAGATATAACAGAGCGAGTACCTAAACTAAAGCACAGTTTTGCAGACTTTAATGGCAAGTCATAGATAAAATAAAGTTCAAAGGCCATGGCTTGATAAAAAAGTAGAAACTGTATATAGATGATATGGGACTTACTTTACAATAGACAGATCTAGTACAAGATAGACAAATGGAAGTATTTTAAGAATGCCCAAAGTTGGATGATTTAGAAGGGTTAAAAAAGAAATTATATCTCAAAGTCAACAGTTATACATCACTAAAATTAATGTCAGTAGTGTTCCTAAAAATCAAAAACCTACGTGTATTTATTTCTTCTCTACCTACAGTCATTTCTGTTAATATTTTTAAAAATATTTGTTTATTGTGTAGTTATTATAATATATTGTTAACCTAAAAAATCGACGAATATCTGTAATATTTATTATTCTTAATTGATACACAACATCAACGAGTTAACCAATACATTTTTTTAAATTTATATAACAATTTTTGTTTTGTTTTCTTCGTCAAGGTTCTCACTTGCCTTTAACATGTAAGTAGAGGCCTTGGGGTTTCCTTAATGCAACTTCAATTCGCAACTACCTTAGCCATACTTTCAAGAAACTTAAATAATTCTACAACTGCTGTGATCCAAGGAATAGTTCGTGTTAAGATCGCTATGGCATTCACAAGAGTTCCTACATTGATATATGGGGTTGTACTTATGTAAAATAGTATGCTTAAGTGGAATACAAGACTCCTATGCCATACTTTGCCAAATATCTGTTTATATTTCAAGTCTTGAAGGCTATACATATAACGTTTGTCAGACGATGACACTGTTGGATAGTTAAATGATTACATCTGATTCAAAATTAGTACTTTGGTATGCATTCTGCTAGAAAATTAAATTTCTCTAACAGCTTTGAGAGAAAGACCTATAGATCGGTAGTAGGTAAATCTCTAATCTAATTGTTTGGCTTAGCTAGCGATTTTCTAGTAATTATCTGTTAAGTTGTTCTTATTAAGATGTTTTATTGGATGTTCTATTTCTACCAATTTCAAATTTGCAATAGGTGGAGACAATTGAAGATATGCATCTAAGAACCCTTGTATTTGTAGACTAGGATTGCCATTGTAGGTCTAAAGAAATTCTGAAGGATATTATGCAAACACCTCAGATTTTTTACTATCAGACTTTGCCTCACTATCATCAGGTTTATGAATTGGAGAGACAGTGAGAGTGGGTCACATAAAACCTTTAATGACATTCTAAATAGAATTTTTTTAATAGGTAAGTTCATTATATTTGCGTAAGCAGTAAATATTTCATTTCCAATCTTGCATATCTGGTTTGTCATTGCGTTGGCACTCTTCTCTTTTATACACATTTCAGTATTTCTATGAATATTTTTGCGCCTGACACTTTCTTATTTTATTTGAAGAGTTGCATTCCAAGCAATTTCTTGAATGGTAGTGATGAGAAAATTTGTTGCATTTTCTATGTTAGATATTATTGTTAGAAATACATACAATACTTTCTAATTTATCAATGTCTTGAATAAGTCTCAATGACTGGTTCTATTGTACAGTGTTCATTTGATTTTTCTTTACTACCGTTGTACTAATGATAGTCTGAAGAAAATTTTGAAATTGGTTAAAATGGCATTTGTACTATATAAGTCTTTTAGATCAGATGAATTATTTGGGTACGACGATTAATAAATTAGTCTGCCAGTAATTATTTAAAAGACAAAGTTTTAATTGTTTTTGCACCGCTAATTATTTCATACTTGTCACACTGCTAGCATACTAAATACGTTTTAAAGCTGACTGGCAATACAATAAAGTGGAATTTGAAAACGTTCTAAATTGTCGTTAGCGAGTGTTTTTAAGTTTAGTTTAGTTAGTATCTGTATCGAAATCAGCCGAAATACCTTCAGAATACTGATAATCTTGTAAAAGGTACATTTATTTCATATTTGTATTATTAAAAGTTTGTTTAAATATTTGTTGTACATTCCCCACTATCTTTCGCAGTGTAAAAGAAAATTTAGTACAGACTTTAGCTCTTTTAAGATAGCTATACCAACCATCGTAAGTGATAATCGCTCGAACTAATAAAGTAGGTACTTAATAGCAAAGCTCTGCATTATATAATTTTTGGATTGTCTACTTTGACTGTAAACAGCACCAAATACAAATTTCGTGTTGGCTTTAAATACTCGGATTAAAAAAACTAAAGAGAACTGCAACAAACCTTGCAATACCTAGAAAACTGTACAAAAGATGTGAAAGAATGATACTGCAAGTGCGAAACGTTTAAAAACAAACAAACAAAAGGAAGATAGTTAATAATTATGTTTCATTTCTAAAGACAGACGATGGTATATGTTTATGTTGATAACTATAATTTTTCTTAGGGATGTTATCTTCCACTAGTTTAAACAGTAGAATTATTGTTGTTATGTAGTGCATACAATTCAAATATATACATGAATAATTACAGGAATGACTTTATAATTGGCTGGTGCTCCGCCTTACGGCACTACACCAACACTACCGCAACCGCATTACAATATTCCGCAAAACCTGCATTTTAACATTGCTCAGTTTCTTTAAACTATTGTGGCAGCAAATTTACCTACCCCGGCATTCGCCTTAGTGCAGGACCCGGGAAAACCACAAAAACCCGAGTCAGGGCAGGCGACTCGAAACCGCTGATGGCTCCGAGTCCTCCTAGCTTTTACATTTCTACGCAAAGAAACAGACTAAATCTACCTTAACTTACGCCGCACTTAGTGTCTGTTAGATTGTTCAAAGAGTTCGCATCTCGCACCAGCACTTATTTTCCCAACCCCCGCGCCCCCATCACAAGTTCGCGTCAACATGTAATCTCGCGCACCGTTCCGCAAAAACCGCAAGAGCCGTCCACCATTCAAGCACGCCCGAAAGTCTCTCAATCTCCTCCCGCGTTCGTGGCCATCTCCAGCCGCTCGTGATCAGAGTCCCCTCCGCCCTGGCCCTTAGCAGGACGTGCATGGCGTCGTCAACCTCCCCACACGCGCATTTGTCTTGGCCCTCCGCCAGCTTCCGGATTCTGATGAAGTAGGACCGGAAGTTGCCATGCCCAGTGATAAGCTGGACTGTGTGCCGGTTAAAGCACTCCGCAGCTTGTCGCGCTGTGTCGACCGTGGGAATGGATATCCGCGCATGTCGCCCCGGCTCCGCTGCTTGCCATCTCTGCTCCCATCTTGCTCTCGTCCTGGCTCGTAATCGGTTCTTTACAAGCCCCATCGGTACCGTCTCGAATATAGGCGATCCATCTCCTGCCGCTGCCTCTTTAGTCAAGTGGTCCGCACGCTCGTTGCCTGGAGTCCCGACGTGCGCCTTGGTCCAATAGAATCGGACGTTGATCCCGGCCGATAGCGTTTTTGCAAGGCTCCACACCTCAACTTGCAAATCCGTCGGCGCTCTCATACTTTTGAGAGCAAGTAGCGCTGGTTTGGTGTCAGATATTACAGCGCATCTTGGGATCGTTGCTCTGTGCCTCTGTATGTACGCTAGGCACTCTCGGATGGCTATCAACTCGCACTGGAAAATAGTGCTCCAGTCTGCGAGTTTTGCTCGTTCGTGGTGAATTTCCTCGTTTCCTCGCATTTCCACGAACGCGGCCCCTGCTCGCGATCCGTCCGCGTAGCAGCAAAGTTATCGCTCCTCCGGCTCCGCCACGCTGAATGGGATGCCATCTCGCTCGACCGGGTGCCCGTTCCTCCATAGACTGCCTCCGCTCGATGTTATGTAGTGCAGTATAAAAAGAGATTAATGTTTATCTTTGCCTTTGGTTTGAGTCCTGTATGTTGTTAATATTTTCATGGTGCGCTAGTAGCTGGCATCGGTTTTCAGTAGTTATTTTTGGGCTTAAATGTTTTGTTTTAATAATGGGTGGGTTATTAGCGTAGCGTTTTCTCTTACTACGTTTTTAATTTTTTGAAAGTCGTTCATTTTGGGTGTTAGGAAATCATTGGTTTCTATTGACATGTTCTTAATATCTGGTAGGTTGGAAAACAGAATTACTGACGAAGATAGACAATAAACTATTTGAAGTGTTGACGAAGGTTGGTGTGATTGTAAAAATCTAGCAAGTGGTGCCGAGTTTTGTATTGGTACTTGTAAAGACATAGCCGACAATGGCATAAATAAGGTACTGAATGAATAAAAGCTTTCCCGCAATTGGTGTTGTGTTTGCATGGTGTTAGCATTACCGTTAGTGGTTGCAAAATACCGGGTTACAGAAAGTTTTGTTTAAATTGTGCTTTCGGCGTAACAAAAGTCTGATTTAATAGTTGGCGCACGCAATTTTGTTGCTGTATACCACGACTGGGATAATAGCCTTGATTTTCAGAAAAAAAGCCACTAGTATTTTGCATTTCGCTTTGTTTTCATCATTTCAGAAATTCTCAAAAATAATTTTTAGTTTTACTTTTTACAAGAGGTTCTCTTTCAAATCACTTGCTGCACACGTTTATGGAAAGTAGCACAACTTCATAGCGTAAAAGTCAATTCACAAATGTAGCTTCATTTGAATAACTTGAGGTTCTACCAGGACGGCGCCACCTGTCTGACGACACGTAAAGTAATTTAATTGTTGGAGCAAAAATTTAATAGATGACTTACTCTTCGCAACAGCTGAGTAAACTAGCCACCAAGGTTTTGCAACGTTATACGATTTTTCCCTTTGGGGATTCGTGAAGATCAAAACTTATGTTACGAAAATAAGAACGATTCCTGAATTAAAAGTATAAGTTTAAAATTGTCAATAAACCTGAGTCACAGTTACACAAAAAATAAATCAAGAATTTAACACGTACGCCAAACCCAAGTGTTATGTTATATTGAAATAACTGACCCTTAGAGAGCACGTTGCAAATAATGATTTGCCTTGCTGTTAGAGGTACACGCAGTGTGTGCGTAGTGTGTTTTATGCGGTATTCCAACAGATAAAAGTTAGTTGCAGCAAGCACGTCCACATATGTGTCACAATAAAATACCTGCATTAATATCTCTCTATATGTAAATAATGCAGCTTGTCGGGGTGTATTTATCCCAACAGATAGTTGTAAATTGGAGGTATTTGTTTGCTTGAAAATACAGGTTTCTGGAGAGAATGTGATTTGGTAGGTTTGTTTACAGGAATGCTTTAATGTACGTAAGCTCGAATTGAAATATTAAAAAGCACAGTTCGTAGTTATACAGCAATGTCAGCAGTTTTTCCGGATGTCTCATTATTTAAGAAGAAAGATAAGAAGGAGGTCCGTGTTAATTACGCAAATGAATTTTTTATGGCCCGTCCTTGCTTTTCCATTTTCGCCGAGAAGTCTAGCTGCATCTAGCCGCACAAAGGGCACTGTTTGCACGGCAGACATAAAGCCGCGCGCCACAAAGCGAACTTTCGCAGACACATTTAGGAACTACTCGTATTAACACGGCAATAACAATTAAACCATCTAGGAGGGTTGTCCGCGAAATCATATTCCTGTCAGCGCGCCAATAAATACGTAACTTCGGCGCCGAGCCGCGGAGGCGTTACATTCTTCACGAAAGCCGCGCTCACGAAAATAAACCGGCGAATGCCTCAGATTTTCGAGGCATCTTAATGTAGTAAGCTTGTAGCTAGAAATTCCAATTTCTATCGGGAGCGGCCGCTAATAAATTCGAAATAATTGCTAATTTGCTCGCAGCGCATATCGGGAGTAGCCATGAAAGCGCCTAAGTGGTTTTGGAGAATTTTCATTGCCCGGTTTAATTGAATCCGCGGAGATCGCGTCTGGAAATGCCTCGAGCGGAAAAATGCCGTCGCAGCGCGCACTCCACATATTTTTCTTAAGTAGCGCAAAGTTTTGAGTACTGTCGTTTAACGATGTTCTTGCTCGTCTGAATATAATTCTGAGGAAGTAATAACTTGGAATGAACAGTGCGCCGGCGATATTTTATTATTGCTCAACTTATTTGCTAGTTTACATTCTACTTTTTTCGGTTCACAGATAAGCAACTCCCTGTAGCTTTTGTGTAAATATTAGTTTTATCTGTCTTTCTTATTCTGCTAATAGTGAGCTTTATATCTGTAATTTTTTTATCATTACTTTGCAGCCGCGTTTATCACAACTTTTTACTGTTTGTGAATTATATTTTTTACTTTATGTTTTAATATTTTATTAAGCAATTTTTATTTTTATTATAAATTGGCGATGAAATTATTTTAGTATGAAGACAAATATATACAATATGGCCAAAAGTAATTGGACATCTCTCTGGAAAAGTGGATCTGGATGTTATGCGAAGTGAAATGTCTTAAAATGAGGTAATAGTTAAATTAGTGGCACATATAGGTCATAATTGTACAATGTATAAATTGAGACAGTTAAATAATTTTCACGTGGCATAATCGGTTCATAAAATATCGCCCTAGATGATAATGATATCATTACAAAACGAAAACGGTTGAGATATGAAACAGCCGCGAGATAAAGTGGTAGGCCAAATAAACTCTGAAAAGGGTAGTGATTAAAGTCAGATAATTTTCAAAATGTTTCTGACGTTATCGATAGCATCAGAACTGTTCGTCTGGAGCTACAAGATCTGGTAACGGACGCATCTGGGTTTGGCCAACACCAAGAGAACGCTTCTTACCTGAGTCAAGTTTTATGGGACACCGTGGTATGAGGCTATTTTTTATGGTTCAGCTTAGATCTTTTAATTTATGTAGCCCGGTAAACACTAAAATATATCTTCATATTTTTAAAAATTCTGTCCTTCCGACTTCTCTTAAACTTTTTCGCACCAACAAAACAACTGTTCTGTCCACACAGCAAAAGTTGTTTTGCTACAGTTTAAAGAGGCAAGTGTTAAAAAACTGAACTGACTCTTACAGAGCCCCGATCTCAATCTTAAAGAAAATTTCTGGCACAGATTACGCGTTAGGTCAAATTTCTACGGAGATATATCAAGAGCTGGTCAAAAGTCTTCCCAGACGAGTGTAACCGGTAATGCTAAAGGTGGATTCTACAACAGTTTGTGTCTGGATACTTTAATCTTTTTACATACTTTTCAAGATTGTTAACTTATAATAATTATACCATTTATTTTTTGCTAGTATGTCTTTCTGTATTAATGAAGAGTTATTTGTGTGTCATTGTTGCTTTTACTATAACTGCTATAGTGAATGAAACAATTTCTGAAATATATAAAATATATATTTTTTTATTATATGTGTTAGAAAATCTCCACAAAAATCAAAAGTTCAAAGTCTGTTGTTTAACAGTGTAATAACTTCTATGCAATGTAGTTTTTATAACTTTGTTTCTTACAAAAATATGTAAAGTTAATTAATATTGAGAGTGATATAAAATGTATCATTATCTGAAGTGCATAAAGATCTTCTATACTTCAATATCCCATACTATCGCTTTCTTACTTAGTATCGCAATGTTACAACAAAACATATTGTCGTTTGTTGCGCAATCAATTATTTTGATTAAGTTTTTCGCGATAGATCGTGTAAAACCGTCCAAAGTTTTGAGAAAACAAGTACAATTTGGAGCTCTTAAAAAGAATCAAGTGTACGTATGGTTTAAGTAGCTTTTGAGAGTACGAGAAGAAATCGAAATGAAGATCATTGACATGGGCAAGAATCAATGAACCGAAAGAAACTATTCGTGCTGTTCAACCGATTTTTAGGCGATGGCCGTCGATTAACAGTTACTGGCATTTCTTCTAAGACCAGAACATGCTGCAAGAGTATTTTACGATAATACATAACTCCATAACATTTGCCCAAAATTTTGATTGTTTTAAATTATATTGGAACAGTCTCGCCATAATCTGGACTTACCATCTTGCAATTATCATTCATTTAGACTTCTAAAGAAATCACTAGGATGACACAGATTTAACGACGATGTTGCTGTCGAAGCTGTCGTGTTCGATTAGTCGGTGCCACAACTACATTTATTTTAAGGTAGTGGATTTTGGGTTAGGTGATTACGCAAAAATAACTCTGTATGTTGCTTTTGTATAATCCTTTAATAAAATAAGGAAAATAATTTCTATTTATATTTGATTCGACCACGCCTGATAAAAATAGGTAAATTTAATGTAGTTCTAATTTTTAAACAAGACCAAGAAGAAGTTCTGAAAAGAAATATAAAATGGAGTGTTAAATGTCATATACTACAGATAAAAAATAAATATTTAAATAAAATATTACTTACATATCTCTAGTGACAAAATCAAAAGCGGTGATATAAAAATCTCAAAAACTTAATTTTCTCAAATTGTAACATTTGCACCACACACTTTGTGTATTGTTCAAATTGCGGTAGTTGTTGGTATGTCCAATAAGTTGACTTCTAGGGAATTCAAAATTTTTACTATTATTTTTCTATGGCTTTTGGTAACTGAATATGCAAAACCAATAAAAAGAAAACTCGAAACATCACCTCTTGTATGTAAAAGCCTAGTACCTCATTTTATACTCATATATACTTCTAATGCCATATTTCAATTTAATTAATAACCCGACATTTTAAATTGCACTTATAATAATAATATCTAAGCCTATGGCAAAATTCTGCAGCAGTAGTGTCTTATTGGCCAATAGGCTTACTGCCTACAATCTTAAAGTTACTAGAGAAAATTATACTTATAAGTATTAATACAAAATAACAGCTAACACGATTAGAATTGCTACACAAAATCACAAGAATTAAGCTACTCAACTCAATAAAATATTCTAGCCAATAATAATTTAAAGTCAAATTTAACGGCAAACCCTCACAAAGACGTAGTATCTTCTCGAGGGTTCTACAGTGAAGCATTTTTGGTTTAATTTTATATGTAGTCTATAAATATCAGATTCCAATAACCGGAAAGATATTATTAAGCTAATAATTAGGATTACATTTATATTGCAAACTAAAGTGAAAACAGCATATAATTATCAAACGAAACAAATCGATCTAAGAATTAATAAAATCAATAGACTAATTAGGCAAAAACTCTTACCCATTACTTGAAAATAACCTTATTTATAAAACAGTAATCAAATCAATATAGCTAAAATACAATAATTAACATTAGAAAAGCTCTCTGGTATACCAAGAATTTCGTACGGAAATAAAGTAATCAGCCGAAGAAGCAACGTACAAAATAAATTAGGTCATCATAACCTACTATTAGAAACACTAATACAACTCACGCCCAACAGAAGATTGAAAAGATCTTGACTGGCAAATTTTTGCTAAATTTGGTGAGGTGATGTTAGTGAGTGGATTTCTAACAAATTACGCGCAAGAAAAATATCTCGTATAACATTAGCATATTATAGAATGTAATATTTCTAATTACCTAAAAGAAGATTAAAATTAATTGAATTGCGTTTAACTGTATTCGTTGATTAGTTAAATTTTTATTATTGTATGCTAGATTAATAAAGTTATATGGGGTTTTGAAATTGTGCATGAACTAGATAACAGAAGTTTGATTTAAATAATAAATTTGCAGTTGTATACTGTTGCTACTGGTAACCTCAGATTAGTTTATTGGATAGTTAAATTGTATCCGAATATTAGGTTTGACATTATACATTTTTATGCGAGAACTGCAAGTAATATCCGTAACGCTATTACGATACCAATTTTATTATTACTTACATAACTAACACACATTTATTCTTTAAAAGTCAAGCAAAATAATATTAATCAATAAATTAGTAGACTGTACATTTTTTATTTCAATATTGTGTCATTTGTAAATTGTTTTTGGATTACTTTTTAAGCATTTCTTTTTTAAACAACTATCCATAAGAGGTTTAAGAATATCGAAACGCAAATCATGCTAACATCTTGCTACTACTACTTAGCTACGTGTACCCAAACATTGACTCTCACTTCCACGTTGTATACTCTAGAAACTCAAGTAATTTTGTTGAAGATTGGGTAATCAACTCCAGTGGGAAAAAAGGTCAGAAACCTATAAGAGCACGAGACCTGAGAAGATCGGTCACCTACTCAGGGAAAAATTAACCCACTTTGCTACTAACACCATTGCGATATAAAGGGATAAAGCAAACACCTCTCTTTAGCATAAGAATTTGAATAATATATTTTGAATAGTGGGTACACAAGGTACACAATAGCCTCACATAGGATGTATACAATTAGCAACAACCGCAAACAAAAAAGGTTAAAAGATATAAAGGATTACATACTTTAGGGTATGGAATGTATGAGATCTAGGAAACAAAGTAGAAAAATTGCAAAAAGCTTAGCATAACTAAAACAAACTCAAAATCTAGAAAAATCCACTTTTATTAATAGTCATGTAAAACAAGACGGTAGATTTGCTAAATTTCAGTACTTGTAAAATAGTAATAGGCACAAAAATAAAAACATGTATACATGCCTCAAAAGCGGGAAAGGCACAAGAAAATGAAAATCTAAATCACAAAACGTATTACCTAAAAATTGGTGGAGATTTCAATGGCAGGAAAGGTAGAGAAAAAATCAAAATATAAAACTACTCCAAGACTTTTCATGCTACAATAATATGAGCATAATAAATAGCTTTTATCAACATAAAATAGCGCACACTTTTGCATGAAAAGACCAAAGATCAGCAGTTGACTATTTATTAACAAACGAAGAAATAAAAAAATCTTTTAATTATGTGAGAGTATACAAAGCAGCAGATTTAAATTCAGGACACTACCTATTAAGATCAGATATAAAAGTATTTACAAAATAATTAAAAAATAAAATTATAAAATATTGAGCATAAACGGAAAATGAATCTATTACAAGTGGAAGCTATTAGGAAATTGTATTAAAACCAATTAACACAGTATAACATACAAGTTTCTATCGAAGATAATATTTATGATAAATGAAAAAATATTCAACATATAATAGAAAGCATTAACTGAAGTTAACGGAAGAACTATTAAAAAAATAATTCCTTAGTGGGAAGAACAAGCACAAAAAATTGTAACAAATGGCTGCATAATAGAACTGAAGGCAATAAAGAATAATATAATAGACTAACATAAAACAATAAAACCTGCAGCAGAATACATACACTTTCATATTTAAAGTGGAAAACTATATACATTGAAAACAACAAATTATATATAATATGCAGCTTATGGAAATATAATATCTGAAACATAGTTAGAATTTTACAGAAATGCTAGGACACGGAATAAATAGTAAAATAGACGATAAAATGAAAAACTTTGATATGGATCTAATTGAAATAAAAGTACTAACATATACTGATAACACATTCATTGCAAAACAAGTAATAGAAAAATAGTAATGCAACGGATAGAATCCATATCATAAAGAAGAATAAAAAGAAAGATTCACATTTTTACGCGAGACAAATCATCAGATTTGTTAAATTATTATTATATTATTATATTAAAAATGTTGATGACAAATTCATATAGATAAGCTTAAATTACATTGTATCATTAGACTATTTTTTTTTAATTGTGTAAAAATAAGTAATTATATATAGTTTATATCTTATAATATAATGCACACTTAGTCAGTGTATATATATATATATATATATATATATATATATATATATATATATATTGTCAATACGTATATATGTCTGAAATTTTTTTTAATATCTGTCGCAAAATTAACCGTTTCTCAGTTGGCTAACTTCTATTTGACCATCGCCCATCATGAATCATCCAACGACCAATAATGTAAAAGAGCTACTTTCTGATGTATTGTCAATCGTAGCTATGTTGACGATTACCTGAATAGCTATAGAACAGCCAAAGAATTCATTAAGAAGATAATGAAAGTACACGACATTCATCGTCGTGGTGGATTCAAAATTTAAGAATGGCCCTGTAATGACGAAAATGTTGTAAATCTTGGTCTGACTTCAGAAGCTAGTGCTCCTTTAAATGTAAGTGAAGATAAGTGAGAACGTGTCTTCTATTTGCACTGGTATCCTAAAACAGATGCGTTTAGATGTAAAACAAGTTTTTTAAAAGTGGATCCAAATAATGTGCCAAGGCAACAGACTCCAACGAAGTGCTGCGACTTATGAGCTTATGTGGCTTTCTGAAATGTTTAAGTCACCTAATAAACTAAGCAGAAATACTGCTCCAGGAGACGTGGAGAGCTCTTGTTGGATGGGACGACGAGCTTGAAGGAATTTTGGACAAAGTGGAAGAGGTTCTTGGAACACCTCGTAAAAATTTTGAAGGCGACGATTGAAAGATGCGTTTGGCCACATTTGTCAAAAAGTTAAGAAACCCAACTGTATGCCTTTTGTAAAAAGTCAATGGGTATATTCCGCCGTAACGTTTTTGAAAATAAATGTCGGGGGCACAGTCTGTTTAAATATCATTATTGGAAAAGCTAGAGTCCCATTAAGATGGTGTCAATTACTCGTCTAGAATTGAGTTAATTGGAGCGATGTAAAGAAGACGTTAGATATTCCAAAATATACAGTAAAATTCTGTGGGAGAATTCAAAAAATGTACTGTGTTGGCTCAGATCTGAAGATCCTAGTTGCTTCAAACAGTGCGTGAGATAACTTAGAGTTGGGAGATGTGGAAATGTGAAGATGGGTACTCACAATGAAAAATGACACAACGCGGGATAAGATTACAACTGACATTACTGCAAATTCACGTTGGTTCTGTAAACCATCTTTTTTGATTGATCCGGAAGACAAATGGCAACGGAGGGGATACAAGTTTTGCAGTTAATAAAGAAAAATTAGAAGACATTTGAAGTAATTGTGCAGAAGAATTTGTGGTCTTTAAGCGTTGAGAGATACAGCTGTCGGATGAAGATTCGTTTCACTGCAGATATTATAAGATTTCCACGGTACTGTGAAGGGGCTCTTAAAACAGCAATTAAAAGATAAGTCGGCGATTATCTCGTGTGAAGTATGGAACGTGTGAAGCAAATTTCTCTAAAAATAGCTGCTTTTGCGGAAGTTAGGGTCATAAAACTAGATATTTTTTATTCTACTTGAGACTTAATTACTTTAGACAGATCGATGTAATTAACATTACAAAACAAGAGAAACGGCACTGTTTATCTGTCTAAATACTTGTGCTGCTCATCTTAAAGTCATTTATTTGCTTGTAACTGATAATACCATCATAACAGTCAACCGTTTTATTTTTTGGCGATAGAATCTGTCGGAAGTTTGGAGTGAAAACGGAACGAATTTTCATGGAATGGACATAAAGCTAAAGAAGTTATTTTGGGAGATTCAGCAAGAGAAGATTGGAGAGAAACTCGCTACATGGAAAATTAAGTGGAATTTTAACCCTCCGGGAACTCCCTACATTGGAGGGGAATAGTAACGTCTAGTACGATCTGTCAAGTCAGCTTTGATGGTAACTGTGAGGAATTGTATTTTGTCAGATCAAATACTGTTCACTGTATTTGCTGAAGCGAAAGCTTCAGTCAATAATTGACTATTGTATCTGCAGACAAAAATAATGAAGATGTGATTATAACAAACTGCTTCATCATGGAAACAACCAGCATGATATAGCCGCCAGGGGGTTTTGGTGAAGATAATCTGTGTTTATGAAAACGATAGATATGCTCAAGTCCTAGCGGACCATCTTTGAAGATGGCTCGAGGAGTGCCTCCCAAGCTTTGCACTACGAACAAGTTGTAGGAATAATACTATAAATATCCAGGCCCGTGAGCTTGTTTTCGTTGCAGATATCAACGCTATGAGGAATCAGTGGACCAAAGGCATCGTCATCGTAGTCATTCCCGGAGATGCTGAACACGTCAAAACGGTAGTAATATTTGGATGAAGATAGTTTAAATTTATCGAATTTTAAACTGCGTGGGACAAGTCGAACGGTAAAAACGCAATAGATTGGTCAGCAGTAGAAAAAATTATTTATTTATGACCGTTTCCTGGGTTACGGGAATCAAGATTGGCTTAACGGTTAGAGCCAAATGCCTCTGTGTTGTTACTAAACGCCGGAAACTGCAAAATTAGGAGTTTGGGAATGTAGACGAACCACCAAAAAGGAAGACAGACCGCATCACAACAACGAAGAAAAATAAACCGATCCTGCATTTCTTTGAAGGCAAGCCAGAACCTTCTCTGCGCTATACCTAAACCAAAATTCTACAAGAAAAGAACTCAGGTCTTCCTAAATATACAAGGTAATCAATAAAGTTCTTGCCGTTTTTGTTTTGCCATTGAATGAAGGGAGAATAAATATGTAATTAGTGTATCAAGTGGTTTCAAAACCGGTCGGTCGAGAGTAGGAGTGGGCTTATCAGCAGCTACATCAAGTCGCCGAGTATGTCAAGCGTTTGGGGATAGTGCTGTGAATGAACGTACTGCAAAGCATTGGATTCAAAAATTCAGGTCGGAAGATTTGTCCCTCTGTGATAAACCTCGCAGTGGACGACTATAGACCTTGGATGACAAAACCCTGCAGGCAGCCATTGAGAAGGACAGTAGTCTAACATATGGTGAACTTGCAAGACAGTTTAACGTCTCTGATGAAACAGTTAGACTTCATCTGCACAGCTTAGATAAGACTTACAGGCTGAGCAAGTGGGTTCCGCACATGCTGTTGGAAGTCCACAAGAGACAACGAGTGGCAGCCTGTATGTCGTTGCTTTTTCGCCACCGTACCGCATTCATATTCAATCGAGTGCTTACCAGTGACGAAAAGTGGGTCCTATATGACACTTCCAAGCGTTCCAAACATTAGTTGTCACCCCAGGATACTGTCCCTCACAGCGCAAGAACCTATACGCCCACGCAAGATTATGCTTTGTGTCTGGTGGACAGATCGTCAAGTGATTCACTATGAGCTGCTACCAACGAGCCAAATGGTCACTGCGAACCTGTACTCGCAGCAATTGAAACGTGTGCAACAGCCATTGCAACAAGAGGAGCCAGCACTGGTAAATCGGAAAGATGTACTCTTCCTTCATGACAACGCCAGACCGCATGTCGCGCGGGTGGTCAGGGATACCATACAGCGACTTGGTTGGGAGACTTTGTGCCATCCTCCTTACTCTCCTGACCTTGCTCCATCCGATTACCACCTCTTCCACTCCTTGGACAATTATCTACGTGGAAAGTCCTTCACCAATGAAGCAGACTTGTGCCAAGCACTCACGGACTTCTTTACGTCCCAAACCCCCCGAGTTTTATCGCAAGGGGATTGCACAACTGGAGACACGTTGGCAGAAGATGCTGGATACCGATGGCGATTACCTCGAGAACTAATAATAGGCTAGACTTTCTGTAAATCATTTTCTTTTTGACCATTAAAAACGGCAAGAACTTTATTGGTTACCTTTAATTTAAAGTCGCTTGTATGCAAAAAAAACGTTTTTGAACAATTTTGGAGGAACCTTTATCACAAAAACGTGAAAAACGGCTGGCGAAATAAAGGAAAATTGGGATTGAGATTGGGACAATGTTATCTTCATCAGACAATGGTCTTCCTTTATCAAAAATGTAGTCAGTGAAGAGTAATAAGATTTTTCAGCATACAGTAAAACACCCTATAAAGGTGTATGTAAATAAGAGTGTAGTTACCTCCTTTTGTTTCACCGAAAAATCATTTATCTTAAATGCTAGATGAAATCTACTGAAAATAAATCTTAAAGAAAAGGCAGCTCAGATGGCAAAGCACCTGTCGTTTTAAATTATGAAAATATGGCAATTTTTCCAAATTATTATACAGAAAATCTCATCGAAAGCATGGAAAAAATGTAAAGCTAAATCAGTAATGGAGGTGATAATTGCATAATAACATACAATGTATACTTTAATGAAAGGAAAAAGCGGTCGTTTTGTTATTGGACAAACTATAAATATTTATTTAAACGCACGTACTTGTTTTTAAGTGCAAACCTTTGCGTTTGTATATTATTTTTAGGAGCACCTTCAAAATTATAAAAAGAGCATTGTGTGTGAGCTCCGATGCTTATTGCAATTAGAACAGTATGCAATACGCAGAGGAACGAAACTTCGCGTGGTCCCACGCGCTTTCCAACAAAATTCCTTCCCATGTCAATAAAACGAGCCATAAAACGGCGCCCCTGTGTGGCCACGTAAATTAAAACTTTTATCAATTTACCAGCAATCGTGCTTATCTCGAGATCAATTAAGATGCGCCGAAGTCAATCTTAGTTTAATAGGATGAGCCAAACTTGGTTAATTTATACGAGTATTTGGCCAAAACGCTTGCCGACGTGTCGGCCACCTTGATTTACTTGTTTGTTTTATGCTAATTTCGGTTCGCATGTTGAATGTAAGCTCGTCGCGTAAAATATGCCCGCCGTTAAGGCGTCCGTCCCTAATATTCGGCGCTTGAAATATCGCGTGTTCGGCCGTGTTCTACAGCACTTTTGGCAGTAATATTATTTATTCCGGCTGTCGCCGTTTTTCGGAGGTTCCCCGAGGAACCGCGCGGCCGGTGGAAGGAAGCCGGCGCGACCGCAGCGCGTGCATCATCCGCCGTCTAATTAGTCGGGAATTACAGTAATAGACGTTGCATGTCCGTCTAAGCAGGCTAATAGTTCGGTGATATCAATTACCGAGTCAGGAACGTCGTGCGTTCCTACTTGAGACTCGCCGGGAACACGGTGTTTGAGGAAAAAATTACAGCCCCGGACGTAATGCGTGCTCGTACCGGACTCGGTTCAAGCCAAGCTTGCTTCCTTGCGTGCTCGAAATTAATGCCGCTAAATATTGTTATTACCATTAACATCCACCACATTAAATCTTCGTGCCGATTAACCCCATGCTTAGGCCACAAACAAACAAGACGAGCCGAAAGCAGCTGGATCATCTTTGCACAATTGTCTTAGTGAGATAGACAATGACTTTGGACTGAGTGCGGAAAGAATTGTAGTATCACAGAATAGTGCATCGGCATTTATACTTATGTTAAACAACTTTAACATTATAACGCTATGTTATTTGTCATAACAAGCACAATGAAGTTTATAATTTTTTGCGTTAGTCAATTGCAGCATTGTTACTGTACACTAGAGTTTAACGAAAATCCACGAAATTTTTGAAGAGTTGTATATTGACTAATATATTAGTCGTACATGTTTTCAAAATTTTGCAATTTTCTAATGGTGTGGTACAAATACGAATTTTCAATAAATCTAACTTTTATTAACGGCACTGTTGTAAAACTTACTTTATAGAAATGCAACTCTTCACTAGCTCAATGAACCACTTAGAACAGGGAGCCTTCCTTGATACACTGCTTTAAACCTTCGCTCGATAGATGGTACGTAATAGGTGGCTAATAGCATGGCTGCCAGCAGCTTTTCCGGATGTGCAGTGAAGCCATGTTGCTGAATAGAGCAATTGACAATAAACTTTAGATCATCACTGAGGCACCGAGAGAACAAAAAAGTACGCCATATGTTGATGGAAGCATCCTTAATGTTTGGATTGCATTTAATGTAAAACCACATCGGAGCATATACTCATATGATAAAGAAGCCATCTTCTTCAAAGTGGCAGATGGATCAGTGCTGCTTATGTAAACTCAAAGTACTCTGTTGGCTATAGTAAGCCATTTTAAATTAAAAAGTTTTCCAGAACTTTATGTCACCAGATTTGGTGGGCATTTATCTGAAGAAACAGCTCGGATTATATCCCACTTTGATCTGTAATAAGATTTACAACGTCATTTTCTCCCATAGCTAGCAAATTTTACTCAATTAGTTGAAAATCAACTACTGTGAGGTGCTCACAGTTGACCAAGCTCTGCCTATATACCCAGAAAATGCATGAGAACTCACTGTCCAGATAATTCATTATGTGCCTTAGCGGCAGCTCGTTAAAGTGAAGATGCAGAGACCTTCCAAACTCCCTCTCTAATAAACAAATGACACCTCTTGAATTTCCTGTATTCACCGTGATTCCGTCGCACTCAACCGCTATAAGTTGGGATACATCAATGTTTTCATCATTCAAAAATGTCAACAGAGTTTCTTTGATACTAGACGCTGAAGAAGTTAAGGTATGTATGCACTGCCTAAATATAGAATCGTGGATATATGTTCTTCCGCTTTAGATCTGCGATGAAAATTGCCATCTTTCGTCCCCTTTATGACTAATATCTTGTTTTTCTCCCATAAAACTGCAGGCCTTGGAGCTTGGCTTCTTCTACGGCTGCTTGGTTCTGCACATTTTGTTGCACTTTTCTTTGCTCTCTTTGAACTTTTCATTAATCTGCGATGATCAGTGAATCTACACATTTCTTAACTTTGTCATTTTTCGTTACTTTCTCAGTACTCTCGCTCTGCAAATCGTATAATATTGCTAAAGCGAGGGCAGCAGCAGGTCTGTCAGAAATTTTGTATCTATCGAATCAATTATCAAACGTTGCAAGCTTGATTCTAGTTTGGGGTGCGGCTAAAGTTGATGACGGAGAGCACGAGACGTCTGATTTTTCTTCTCTGGCATGGAATTGCGGGTTTTTAAATTTCTCTTCTACGACTTCCTCTTCATCTTCAACTGAAACTCATTTACCTTGCTCGCGTTCTTGAAATTTGTGCTGCCCCAAATATTAATTCTTTTTTCTTACTTTCCATTTTTTATTTAGCTGCAGAACAATGGATCTATTCTTTCTCAAAACTACAATCTTTATAGTCGGTGCATTTGCACTTTGAAAGCTTGAACTTTAGCTTTAAACATGGCTATTTTCTTTCTACTGCTGTACGATTTTAAAAGGTTTTGTATCTTCTTATGCTTTCTTTTTATTAAAACAATTATTCTTACACGATGCAGAACTGGAACTGAAGAAGAATCTAACTGTAATATTGTAACATATTTTCTCTCGTGGGCAGCACATTAGTATTATGGTCTCTTGAACTACCAGTAATATGGCATTTTGTCTTTAGTTGAAGACATATTTCGCTGATTTACAAGACGTGCGCCGTGTAAGAAATCATACAATAAACTGAGCTGTTGAATAGAGCAACAAGGGCTAACCCTGTCTCCTTACACAATATGAAACCAGATGATACAATCTCTATGCGTGCTGATACAATATATTGGTGGAGTGCTAGTTCGGCCTCCACAAATCGGCTTCAATTTTATAAGAAAATTCAGTCTTACATATTTCATGGTGTGAAAATTTAAATATGATTTATTTTTTAAGTGAATACTAATTTCTTTGAACATCTTACAGTTTTGTTAGTTTAAAAAGGAAATTTCTACAGCCCGGCGCATAATCCATTGATCCATTGTCGTCTTACTGCTACACATCTACAGTGTTACTGTAAAAAATAACATTCTGCAATATTTTGCTATATGGAAATTCAATAAAAAATTGCAAATTTCAAGTCTCTTGCGGGGAATAAAGTAAAGAAGAAAAATTTTGAAAAATTTACGAGTGGTATATTAATCACTACACAAATTTTGAGGCATACTGCGTTTCAATTATACAAATTTAATTTTTTCGCTGCACACTATATGACCAAAAGTATTCGGACACCCTCTATCGTAGAATCACAGGCTTGTGTGGCATATATTAATTTGGATGTTTGCCCACTTTTAGCATCAATAACATGTAGACCGAGAAGACTATCCACTAGGTTTTAATATATACCCTTCCATTTCGCTGAGATCTGTGGTAACTACAATCACTAAAAATGCCCCTCGAGGCTTGAAGAGGAAGGACAATGTGGTATTGTCACTTTCAATCGATATGTGGAAATGAGACTACATTTCTTCACATTGACTCTCATTACACTCTGACTGATAAACGTTTGCTTTCAACAGGATAGAGCCACAACTCACATAGAAAGAGCTTTATCTCGAAGGTTGCGTGAGATGGTACCTGGCAGATTAATTTCTCAAAGCATTGGAGCCACTTGGCCAGCCCGCTCACCTGATCTCATTCTAAAGCTCCCGAAGCTTGCGAAATGCAATGTCAAGAATTTATGCTTACTTCTTAACACATGTTGGAAAGAGTAATAAAGACATTTAGAATAAAACGTCAATTGTATATCGAAAATGAGGCGCTCCACTTCCTTATATCTTCTTTAAAGCACATTGATATAAAACTGCTACTTTATAACTTTTTTTTATTTAACCTGATAATTAAAGAGCAAGTTTTTTCTTATTCTGTAGATATATAAATGTTTTAATACAAATAATACGGCAATAGTTATGACAAAATCGGTATTTTATTAGTAAATTTAGAGTATCTTACATTTTCTTTTTTGCTTTTTTCTGGATGTTTTAGTTTACATATTTCTTCCAATTTTCTTTCAAATCTCAATGGCAAACGTAAGAGGTATTTTAGTACCCGTTTGGTGGTACGTGGTAAGGGTAATGGTAATGGTGTTTTGTATCGGGAAATATAATAGTTCTGGTAAAGAAGGATTTTGCAACTGAACGGATTTGAACAGAGTGGCAATTAAGTAAATATTGGTACAGATAGATTTTCTGTGAAAAATGTGATCAAAGTTATCGCTTAAAACATTTTTTGTTGTTAAACTGTTTTAGAAGATCCAGATAATTGTTTAATTCTGTTTTATATTATTTTTTTAGTGGAAAGTGAATCCACTGAACCTACTTTGTCCATAGATTGAGATAGAAAAAATGTTAACGATATATCTATTCAACTGGTGGGTTTTCGGTAGAAGAAGGCGAACTTTTGTTTCAAAATCGGCGGCAGAAAAGTTTTTTGTAATCATAAGTCTAGATGTTATTTATTTACTTTCATAATGAGCAGATGGTTAGACAAGCTAAAAGCTTTCTCAAGTTCAGTCCGTTCTATTCCTTGGTATGCACCCCTTTTCTAGGTAAGGTGGTTAGTTATGAATCTTCCAAATGAATTGTATATTTATGATAGTAGAAAAACCTGTAATTTAATAAATTTTTTTATTTCTCCGGAATTTTTCCTTTATGAAGACAATAGTTAAACAATTTCCTTTAATTATCTCTAATACTTTATTTTTCTTTTCTTTGATTTCAATTATATTACATCACCTTTAATTTCAGATGTTTCAGTGTCAGATATCTCCTCTGAGTTGACGTTAGTAACTTTCTGTTGTACATTTATTTTGTGTTAGAATACGGTTTGATTTTTAAATTACATATACGTATGTTCTTGTAAAAAGAAAAAACCACTTCTGATATTTTGTGGTTTTTGATCGTTTATGGCAATCAAGAGTGGTTTACCTATAGTTGATTGCAAGCATTTCAATTTAATGTTCTGTTGTATTGATTTTTCATTGTATGCTCTTACACCTTTTGTTACGTTTCTTTAAATGCTATTTTATTTAAAAATTAGTACTTTACAGTATTCTGTTACTCTTCTCTTGTAGCAGGTAGCCTTGTATTTATCAAGTTTTGTTTCTCCGATTATTTTACCTTGTTTGGTTTTTATTTTTCTTGATAATCGTTTCAGATACAGATAAAAATTGTTATTTGTTATTAATATGACATTATTATATCATCTTATATATGTAATACAGTAGTTGATCCTTTCGAAGTTTGAATTTTCCTTTTTTTTCTCTAACTTGCTCGTAATTTACTTTTTTTGTTTATTAGATCTATCTAGTTTTTTTAGCCATATTTTCTTTCACAGTGGAGAATATATTTAGGAAACTTTAGTGTTTTAAATAGTGTACCAGTTTTTCGCCGCCTTTATTCTTTATACTATGTCGATAGTAACCCATTTTGTTAAACTCTCTCTCAATCTTTACGTTTAAGTTACACCTAATGATAGCGGGTTTTCTTATATCATCTTTTCAACATCACCATACAGACCTCGACTTTTTAATATTTGCATGTTAAAGTTGATGCGTAGATCTGTACGAATTTTACGTTCTTCTTCTTACTTGTTTTTATTATTGCGTATCTTTTTTTCTCTCTTTCTTCCTCGTATATTTCTTCTTTGTTTCCCTTGGCTTTCTTGGATTTCTTGGCTCTAGTTCTATATATTGTTCTTCTTTTTGTTTACTAATTCTGTTTGAACTTGTTAATTTTATATTAATCTTTAATAAATTTAACATTATAAGCTCTTATATATAATTTACTTGTTCATGATTCTCTATTGTTTGTAAATCAAGTCGTTTCTTATCTCTCTAAGAATTTTTGATGTTTATTGGCGAGTAGTTGTGAATATTTTATTGTACCTACCTGGAGTGAATTGTTATGGAGTAGTTAGAAACTTTCAAGTATTTTACTGAAGTAGAAATAGAATACAAAAAATTGTAAAATTGAAAGCGAAATGACAACTGCATTAATGCATATCATTTTGTCTTCATTCAACTATGGTGTTAACCAATTTTTTAAGATTCACAATAAATTATTCCAGTAGTAGAGGGTTGGTCTGTATTGGTTATTTTTTAAATTATGTGAAATATATCCACCTTAGGTGAATGTCTTACTTGTTCTAAGGTAACCCGTAGATTTTCAGTCTTACGGATGTACATAATGTAATCATGTACATTTCGTCTCTAAAGAGCGAGTTTATAAGATTATCAAAATCTGAAACATAACATATTTTTGTCATTCTTCTGGTACGCTGATATAGCGGAAGCTTGCATAGTTTAAATTGAATAATTCGCCACTGGATTAAATACGAATTCTAAACTTGAACTTATAATTAGTAAAGAGTAATTTTTTAAGCATAGTCAACCTTTCCATAATCATAACACGGTTTCCATATAACGCGGAGCAGAAATTGCGACATCCCTCTTATAACTCGGCAGGTTTCCATATAACGCGACAAAAATTACTAGCGTTATAGAAGGATTGCTTGTACATATTATAATTGCAATTAATGAGAAAATCCCCCGACTTTTTCATGCACAAAAACATGACTCTCAGTTATAAAAAAATTCATCTGTAAATACAAAAACGCAGCTGTTTCTTTTTTATTAATACTTTCGCGTTCTGCTTGATTTATTTGAGTTATCATAATTGGATACTATTATACAGTATTTTAGGTATTATTGTTTATTTTTTGAATTATTCGATGATAATAAATTTTAACTACAAGTTTCCATGTTTGCTAAGAAACCTTTAACAAGAAAGTTCATTTCTCTCAAGCAAAAATATAAATTTTAAATCGTTCAAAAGGTGGAGAAAATATATTATCTGTTGGAAAATAGTTAAATATTAATAGATCTACAATTTTGAATATAAATAAAAATTACGTAATGATAAGGAAAGCTGTAGGTAGCGGATAGACACTCTCTACGACCCCGGTAGAGATAGGTCTGTCTCAGGGAAGCGACCCTGCCTACGCGAGCCTTGGTTCTCCCTCAACTCCCAATACCGAGGGAAATCATGTCCTAACCTTGTAATCATAACCACAACACATTCAATCCTATCCAACTCGCCAAGACGCCTGGCAAGCGTGGCGTTTTACTGCCAATTACTCCCTAATGATAATGATAATGTCGAACTCCAGAACGAAATTACCCCAGGTTAGTAGAGCGAACAGCTCACAATCTAACCCTGATGCGTCAGGCTGCCCCAAGGATTTTGAGGGGGGGGGGCAAGATTTCGACTTTGAAATGTAACCACAAATCAATACAGATAAGCAAACTATGGATTGCAACGTACAATGCTCGTACACTCAGAACGGATGATATGATTATAGAGATGGAAGAGGAACTAACAAAAATCAATTGGGATATTGTTGGAATAAGTGAAATCCGAAGAAAAGGAGAAGAATGGATTAAGCTCAAGTCAGGAAACACGCTAATACACAAAAGCGGAATAGATGGAACCACGGCAGGAATCGGACTGTTCGTTAACAAAAAATGGACACCATATATAAAAACCTTTAAATCAGTATCAGAAAGAGTTGCTTATATAATTCTAAAAATTACGGCAACAATAAAGATCAAAGTTATACAGGTATACGCCCCTATTTCCTCCCACACGGACGAAGAGATGGAATTGTTCTACGAACATCTAAAAATAGCTATGCAAACGGATCCCTCAGGTTGGACCATCGTTATGGGGGACTTTAATGCCAAATTAGGCAAAAAACAAGAATCCGATGAAGAATACATGGGTAATTTTGGAATAGACCAAAGAAATGAAAGAGGAGACATGCTAATGCATTTCATGATCGAGCATAAACTATATGCTATGAATTCCTTCTTTAAAAAAAGACCCAGTCGAAAATGGACCTTGATATCACCATCCGGAAATACAAAAAACGAAATAGATTATATTTTGACAAACAAAAAACAAAAAATAAATGACGTTACCGTACTAAATCTATTTAATACGGGGTGTGGCCACAGACTGGTAAGAGCTCTACTGACTATTAATAAAAGAACAGAAAGAAAACAATTAATAGGTAAAAATTCAATTAAACTGACAGCAGAAGAAATAAAAAGAAAGGGAGAGGCGTATAGAGAAATAATAAACAAACAGTTAGCTAATGATGATATTGATGACAAAATACTCACAATAGATGAAGTAAATAATAAAATAACTACAATAATTAACACTTCGATAAAAGAACTACGGAGAATTATACCACGCAAAAAGAACAGAGATATTATTAATGCAGATATCAAGAGTCTAATGGAAAAACGCAGACGACTAGCAAAGGAAAATAAAAAAATAACAGAAGAATTTAAGCAAGTGAATAAACAAATAAGAAAACAGATAAGAGTACATAGAAGACAAATACACGAACAACAAATTAATGAAGTATAAAGAAAAACCAAGGAATGAAAATACTTCAACAAAAAATGAGAAAGAAAGAAACGTACGCATTACGTAACAAAGATGGTATAATAATCCACGACAGAGATGAAATTCAAAAAATTATAGAAGAGTTTTACACCGAATTATATGAATCCAAAGATCATCAAGAAATAGAAGACAATGCCATTAGAACTAGAAAGATTCAAAACGAGGGATCCGAAGAACAACCCGATGTAACCATAGAAGAAGTGAAGAGCACTATGAGAGAATTCAAATTTAATAAAGCTACAGGAGATGACGAAATATCAATAGATATGATCAAAGAGGCTGGGGATAATTTAATATCAAAAATAGCAAAACTATTAAACACATGCTTAAAAACAACTCAAATACCCAAAACCTGGAAAAACTCAAACGTCATATTATTATACAAAAAAGGAGAAAACACAAAACTTGAAAATTATAGACCCATCAGTTTATTGTTACATTTGTACAAATTGCTAACAAAGATTATTACCAACAGACTAGGAAGAAAGCTGGATTAGTATCAACCCCGGGAACAGGCGGGATTCAGGAAGGAGTACAGCACTAGAGACCACCTATTAACAATAAAAATAATCATCGAAAAATCAAACGAATATGGCTTCCCCGTATGCATGGCCTTTGTAGATTATGAAAAGGCGTTTGATACCATTGAACACTGGGAAATATATAGAGCATTAGCAAACAGATCAAAGATACATGCAACTCATACAACAACTAAACGAGGGAGTCACAGCAACATATACATTACACGCGAAAACTAACCCAGTACCACTTGCAAGAGGGGTGCGACAGGGTGATACACTGTCGCCGAAACTCTTTACCCTAACACTGGAGGACGTGTTCAAGAAGATAGAATGGCCAGATAAAGGAATAAATGTAAACGGAGAGCGGCTTACTAACCTACGCTATGCTGATGATATCATACTACTCGCGGAAAATTTAGAAGACTTGAAAGAAATGATCATTGATCTAAATAGAGAGTCAAACAAAATAGGATTAAAAATGAATTTAAGAAAAATAAAAGTAATGCACCCTGGTCCAGATGTAGAAATTAGAATTGACGATTCTCAAATTGAACGAGTAGAAGAATATATATACCTAGGCCAAAGAATAGAACTAGGACGAAGCAGTGAAAAGAAGGAAATAAAAAGACGAATAAAAAGTGGATGGATCGCATTTGGAAGACTATCCTTCATTTTGAAAAACACAAAAATAGACCAACGCCTGAAAACAAAATTATTCGAACAATGTATTTTACCGGCCATGACATATGAAGTAGAGAATTGGGCTACAACAAAAAGCAACATAGAATCAATGAGAATAGCACAAAGGGGAATGGAGAGAGCAATGTTAAATATAACAAGGAGAGATAAAGTTAGGAATGACAGAATAAGATCAATTACAAAAGTGACAGACATTGGTATTAAGATTGCCCAATTAAAATGGAGTTACGCAGGACACGTGGCGAGAAGTGACAAAAATAGATGGAACCGTAAAATAACTGAATGGAGACCGTACGAGCATAAGAGAGGAAGAGGACGACCACCTATGCGTTGGTATGATGATTTTAAACGTACAGCTGGACTAAATTGGCTCCAAATCGCACAAAATCGTGATAGGTGGAAGGAGTTAGGGAAGGCCTACATCCAAAAATGGATTTAATTAATTACATAATTAATTGGGCTTAGGAGAAGAAGAAGAAGGAAACCTATGGCAAGAGTTGTCCGTTAGATGCAAAACGCACAACCTACACATTTAGTTGAAAAACTATAAATAATTAAAAAGATTTCTGTTAATGGATATCGTAAAGCAAAAAAAATCTACCCAAATTTAAGATAAATTGAGTATTCTTTAACGGAGCAACAAAATCAGTCATTTATTGCAAGCAACGTTGGTTAGAAAAACTTAAAAGGATACTCATTGCACGATATTAATTTTCAAGGATAAAAGGTTTAAACAGCTGCAGATGCTCTCCAAAAGGTTAAACTGTAACTATTTGAAATTATTTACAGCAGATCAATTTTTTATAACTGATGAGACGGCATTATTCTGGAAAAAACTCGAAAAATAAAAAGCATCAGTCAGAGTTTATGGCTTTTAAACAACTCTTCATATGTGTAGTAAACCATTAGAAAATTGATGATAAAATCATAAATGTTAATAAATCGTTATTAAAGTCCTTGATTAATGAAAAATATTTATAAGTTTTAGTTACCTTTGTTTGGCAATCTCTAAGGTTAGCGAAAAAGTTCGTGCCGATTTTAGTGTCTGGACGTCCACGGAAGGCTAGCGTCACACGGTCATTGAAGCAATTGAAGTCAGTCCGTCCATTACGACTCAAATGTTGATTGAAGATTTCGATTGCCATCATTCAACCATTGAGGAGATCTTGGATGAGGTCGGAAAAGTCTGGAAGACGTCCAAATGGGTTCCATACGAACTGAGTAAAACGCAAAAGTAACGGCGACTGTAAGTGGCGACTGCACTGGAGCGCAACGACCGAGAGCCTTTCTTTGAAAGATCGTCACCGGCGATGAGAAGTGGGCCCCGTTCAAAAATCTGGACCATCACAACCAATGGCTGTCACCAGGTCAAGCTTCAAGTTCGACGCCAAAAAAAGGACTTCCGTCAAGACAAGCGACTCCTTTGTGTCATAATAATATAAATAAATGGAAAAATGTGTTTTACAGTTTTATTGCTTATTGATGACGCTAGTGATCACGCCAAAAAACTAAATCATCCAAATGTAAAATTGTTTTCTTTTCTTCGAACTGCAGGTTCTTAATAGAACTACTAAATTAAGGTGTCAGTCGCCCAAACTTTCAAAACACACTACATATGCTAATTTTTTAAAACTACTTGCAATAAAAGCGCCGAATTTTCAATTTATATTGTATTAAAGATGAGCCATCAGCTTGCGAAAAAATTAAACAGTCAACACTTAAATTTTTTTATTTGAAATGATTCAAAGGAAAAATTATATTTTACCCTCAGTTGTAGAAATAGTAAATATTGTTTTTGTGTAAACGGCGAAGAATTTGAAGTTATAAACCACCAAAATATAAAAAAATGACTTCGGAAAGAGATACGTCAACAGTGCGCAGTGCAAAATAAAACGACATTTGATAATGAATGGGAGGAACGCACTAATAAAAATTCACAGCCTCAAATACATAAAAACCCAAGTTATTTCGTTGGTATTATCGAATAATTTTTTGTCGCCTCAAAACCGACCGAATTACCATCCGCCCCTTCAAAGACCCTCTTATTATCCGCGCACAAAAATTACCTCTCTACAGCCAAAAGTTGTGGGCCAATCCATGCCAAAGGGGCCTTTATTGCGTGGCGCGCTCCGTGCGTTTTCAATTCCATATTCTATTTGCGTAATGCGTAGTTGATTTACGTGCCCTTTGTACTGCCGGCGGGATATCGGAACGTGCCTGCGCCGGCCGGGCGCTAAATTCCGCCAATTTCCGCGATTTGGCGCCGAAAGTGCCGAAATAAAGTCGCGGGGGGCGCGCGGCGGGCCGCAGCGGCCAGATTTATCGTCAAGGAATTATAATATATAATCTGTTAAGGTGAAGCTGCGCGTGTTACAACTACAAGAACATTTGGCTGTCAGTGCCTTAACAAATGTCCCGAGGAGTCTCCTTGTTCTTTAAACGCTTTCTTTGAGTTTAACCACGTTGACTTGTATTTTAAATGATGGCGTTTTGCTTGCCTTTTTTTCTCCACTTGACACCTCTGGAAAATTATACGGGGATAAGTTCGAAAGTTACAAGAGTATTATCGATCGCCATTAAAATATACAATCGTATCTAATTGAATACATTTTATTTACTTCTATTTAAAGACTCCATTTTTATACGATCCACTAACTGACTGAAGTTACAATGATAAAGTAAATTCAATCTTAAGATTCAAATTTATCATTCGAAAAATGAAGAAATATAACATTAAGACGTAAAATAAACGTTTTAATCGATTATTGTTAATATTGAATTTAATCATGCGAGTGAAAATTAATTATAAATTTAAGAACTTCTTTATTGTCTCTTCTAAATTCCACAACTGCCTTTTTTCATACACTCTATGCGTGTTTTTCCCTATATTGTCGTTGTTGATAAATTGTGATGTTGAACTTACTCCAATAGTAACATTATTAAATTTTTATTACAATAGTACGTAAGTAATGTTTACTATTTTTCAATAGTTTATTTAATTAGATTTTTGATAATGGAGACCTTGGTGTACAGTTTTACCAAGTAATGCGTTATAGTAAATTTCTTCTTCTTCTTTCTTCTTTATTATAGGATTACTCCTGTTCTTCCCACTATTTATAGTGATTCTCTTCACTCTGCCAGTCTTCTAGATGATCGTCTTCCTATCGGCAATTTATTTCTAGCTATTCGGACTAATCGGTCTTCATTTATTATTTAAAAATGGTTGTTTGACTATCTCCATTTAACTTAAATCCATTTATTTACTGGTTTACGTTGGTTCTTATTCTATCTTTTGTGTTTTTCCTACAGTTTCTCTTCGAGTCTTTATCTCGGCTATTTCCATTATCTGTTTTGTATTTTATGTATATCTACTTGTTTCTGTACCATATGTTAATATTGGTTATATCGCAGACCAGCAAATTCGACTTTTGACCTTTATATTTATGTATTTGTTATGTCATATTATGAATATAAATGCGACAGATGTGTTTATAACTTGTGACATTACTTGCTGTTTGAGGTTTTCATAGCTGAGTATATTAAGTCCTAGGTAAGTAGGGAAGGATGCTTATTCTATAATTTCGCCTTAAATTTTTAATTTACGTCTTATAGGTTCTTGAATATTGTAATTAATTTTTTTTCGCGCCGATACCTTTATATTTTATCTTTTACATATCCCCGCAGTCTTCATTAATAATTGTTAGAGCTAGTCTTCGCTTTCTGCTACCAGAAAAGCATCATCAGCATAGCATACAATTGTTATGTCTTTGTCCTGCATCTTGTATTCTTCTAATGGTTTCATCTCTTTTATTACTTCGTACATCACTATGTTAAACAATAACGAGCTTGTCGAATTTCATCTGTGGCTTCTATAAGTCTCAAAAACTTTTTATGTACCATAATTGTTAATTTGTTGTCTGTGTATATATTTTCAACTTTTTTGTAACACTTTTTTTAATAGTATTGCGTCAAAAGACTTCTGTCTCATAATACACATAAATCGTGGTCTATTGTGCTCCAATAATTTTTCTATTGATTGTTGTATTATAAAAAAAATTTCTTTTTCTGAACCTTGTTGTTCATCTTTCTTTTATAATTCTTGTTGCTAGCTTATGTGAGGTGCCTAGTAACGTAATCACGTGGTAGTTACCCGGTATCAGCCGATCTCCCTTTTTGGATATTGGTATCATTATGCTTCGAACTATGGTGCTGGCGAATATTACTGAGAGTGTCATGGACGAAAACAAGAACTAATTGGTCCATTATTAAAGAAATCCAAGCACCTATAAGATTATCCAAACTCATGTACGGAAAAATTACAAGATACTTTGGCCATGTTCAACGAAGAAATTTAGACGATCTCGAAAGAATAGTTGTACAGGGCAGAACTCAGGGATGAAGACCGCAGGAACTATTACCAAAAGGGTGGACGGACTAGATCAAGGAGGCCACCAACCATACCATCGAACAGGCCACAAGTATAGCTCGAAACACAAGTAGATGGCGAGACATCATAAAAAGAAGATTGGAAAACAGTTCTTGGGTTAGGACGCTTCTGACAAGAAGCCTACGACGGAAGAAGAAGATAGTTATAGTATTTTTTCATGTTTTAAGTATCTTATATTCCTGAAATATCTTTTGTAGTAGTTTCAATAATTCATTTTCAAGCGCTTTAGCTTTATATTTCAGTATATTTCGTTGGGTCTTAAAAATTTGCTATTTTTTAATTTTTTTATTTGTGATTTTATTTTTTTAAAGTTATATCTTGTTTTTTATTTATGGTTATTATTTCCTATTTTTTATTCTGTATCTCCATTGCGTCCGGTCCTTTATATAATTCCTTGAAGAAGTTTACCCATACTTCTAAGACAGTAATATTTAATACTACATATTCGTTCACATCAGTCTTACTACTCCTTCACTCTTCATATCTGTTTTGTTAGTTGTAAAAATCCATTTCCGATTTCTTTGAAAATTTTTCCTAGTAGACTTTCTTAATTTTTCTAATGTCGCTGTTGACTTTATTTCTTACCGCCTTATATTTATTGTAGTTTTTTGGCGTTTTTAATATTCTAATCTAGGAATGATTTTCTTTTTTCTTTACTCAACCTCGTGACTTCTCTTGTAAACCGTGGTACTTTTTCATTTCTTTTTACTAGTTTTTATTTTTGTTCCCAGTGGCTCTTTCACACACTTTAATATATTTGTTTCTAACTTATACCACGCCTCATCAACGTTGTCTGTTATTAATATGTTGTTATTTCTAATGTTGCTCGACAAACGATGTTGATACAGATTTAGAAGTTTTTCATCTTGTTTCAGTTTTTCTTCGTCGTCTTTAATTTGTTTCTTGATATTTGCATCTTTAATTTTTCTAGCAATTAATTTGTGTCTACTGTGTCCGCTGAATACCTGTTCTGGTTTTATTGCTGTATTACATATTATGGAATCGACTATAGACTTTATACCTGTTGTATTGTACCAACTATACTTGTATTTAGCCGATTCTTAAATTGTGATCTGTACATAATTTTATTAGTAATTCACCATTTTGATTAATTGTGTCTTCATTAAATCTTTGTTTCATCCAATTTATTGTTTCAGTTTCTACACGGGCGTTTAGATCATTTTTTATTTTCTATTACATGTGATTTTTTTAGATTTTACGTTCTCAGGAGCATACGCCATAACTATAAATAGCTTTTCTCTCTCGATTTCTAGGATAACCTTTAGTACTCTTGATGACACATATTTAATTTCTTTAATGTTTAATTATTTTTTATGCATTAACATGGCAGCTTTTTTATTAACACCGCTGTACGTGAGAATGTTTCTTCTTTTTTGTTTCTGTTAATGCAATTTTATTTATTTTAATTTACATCGCAACTTCCTAATCTTTTGTATTCCATCCATTTATGTTCCAGGTGGCTACTCTTGTAAGTATTGGCTCTACATCGCCTCTTTTTGATTTGCGTTTTAGTTGTTAACTTATTTGACTTCTTATTTGTTTTTTGTTTTTGTCTATCTTCTCGTCAACATCAACAATAATTTAGCAGAATCACATTCTTGATCATAGTATATTAGTAAACTTTCAGCACGTAATCTACCCATTTATGAAAAAATTAATTTTTTTCTTAACCAATTTCCTAATAATGTCCACTACTTTATGGTAGATCTTATTTCTGACATATACTTCACTGACCCAAACCCGTTTGTGTAATATATTTTTTATTTTTTATACACTCTATCGATGTTAGATTTTCCGACTCTTCCTCCATCTTGCTCAGTTTTGCTATTGCTGTCTTGTAGATTTCTAGCGCTAATTGCTTCCTTGACGTTGGTTTTTAAGTTATTCAGGATCTTCCACATTTCAATTCGTCCAGGGGCCCTTAATTTTCATGTTATCTTTGGTAACTTGTCTTCCCACATTCTAAATAACATCCATGCCAGATAAGTTGCTGTTTTACTACTTCTCACACTATTGTGTGTTTCAAACTTTAAACCTCAAACAATACCTTTTTTAGTTTTTTTGTTCTTTACCATTTTTAGTTTTGATATTCGACAAGATCGTCGTAGTGCGTTTATTTTCACTACTGCTAGTCGTTTTTTTTTCTCAGTCTATCTCCACTTTTACCCCATAATATGTTCTGTTTGGTTATTGTTTCGTATGTCTCTAATTTCTTTCTTGTCTAATTTGTCTTCTATTTTTATAACTCTCACGTGATATTCTTTTATCATTTCTTAATTCAACGACATGTGATGTTTCTCCCATATACAAATACTTTGTTCTATTTAGGGTTATAGTTGGATCTGTCTTCAGGAACTCCCTTTTAATTTTTCCAGTTATATATTTTAAATCTTCTTGACTTTGTGCTAGCAAAACCTGATCGTCGGCGGGTTAAAGGGCGTGCAAAATTTGATTATTTAGTAGTATGCACATGTTTTTATATTTATTTTTCCAATTTCTGAGGCCTATTAAATGTATATAAAAATAACGTACACGTTAGGTAGCATCTCCTTATTTGCTATCCATTTTTTATTACTATATTGATTACCTTAATTTTAATTGTAGTGTTTCTATATAGTTCTTGGGTTTCTTACTGGACGTTGCTATATGCTTAGATTAAGTCTGTTATTATTGATTTTCTTCCATTATTTGTTTCAAACAAAATAGATTATCCAGGCAGGACATTTTAGCGCTAAAATTCATATTGTTCTCGTTTTTCTTGGAAATCATATTTTTGTTTCATCATTTTCCTTATTAATCTACCATACAAACGACTAAATGTAAATATTACTGTGTAGACATTACTGATTTTGCTGTTACATGGTCTGGACTATTTGCTTTTTGTTGTCCTTTATGGCTTTAAAGGATTTGACAACTAATTCCTCCTTGAATGTTAGTATTTGCGTTAAGGTTAACAAGCCTTCGATGTATATTTTTATTTCTCTACATTTCTTTCCCAACTTTTTTGTTCTTTTCTAACACATTTTTTACTTAAAACTTTCTTTATGTATCTATATCCAACTACATATTCTTTTGTATGTAGTCATTTCTGGTATGCTTTCTTCTTCTACCTTGATTTTTTCTCTTTGGTAAGTTTCACACATGCCTTTTAATGTTTATTCCAAAGTTTTGTTGACTGCTTTATACATTGTTTGTTGAATATGTTTGTATAGCGCTTCTGTTTTCATATAATATGCATTTTCTTATAATTTTTGATCTGGTCTTTGTTGGGATGTGTTTTATACTATCTTTGTAAAGTTTTTTAAATTGTATTTAATTATTTTAACCTTTTCCGTATTTTCATTGTATAATTGCTATTAAAAAATCCAATTGTAATTTTTAAATCATTTAGGCTGTATAAGTTGCTGCCATTTAAATGTTTTTATTTTCTGAATCGTTCTAAAATCTTAACTTATATATTACATTCCAGTCATGCTTTAAAGTAACCTATTATAATTATTTTTTTGTTGTCTCTTATATTGTTTAGGGCGGCTTACATGTTATCATAGAATTCTTTTTAAGTAAAGTTAAGTCGTCGTTACTAGAGGTATATAAACCAAAGATTCCTAGTAGTCTTTCCATTATATTATTTGATTTTTTTTTCTTCAGCCTTGTAGCGCCCAGTATTGAGCATCGGCCTCCCTTTTTGAGGGGGATTTGGCAATTAAACGCCACGCTTGCCGGGCGGGTTGGCGAGTGGATAGTGAATGTACTTTTTAGGACCGCCAAAGGTGTTTGTATGACGGCCGGAGAGCATTAAATGTTTTTGTCATTGCCGGGGTTCGAACCCGGAGCCGTCGTGCGCCAGTTTGGCAGGTTGAGGCCTTTACCTCGCGGCTGTTGTGCTCTCTATTTTGATTATTAATACTTTATAAATGTTTTCTTTGTATTCCTTTTTAAGTGGGTATGCCACATCTCTTCTTGCGCGTTTTTCCCCTGGAATTTGATGTATGTATTTGATGTATGAAAGTATAAAAGTGGTTCGTATCTTTGTTATTCCAAGTTTTCTTTTTTATCTCAGTCGAAAATTATGATATTCATATTTAATTCCTTTATTTCGCGCACTACAACGGTTATTTTTGTTTTAATACTTTATACGTCCTACTTTGTTGGATTCATTATTCTTTCCATCGCCTTTTCCGTCGTTGGTTTTTTTCATCCAATTGCGAAGGCTGTAACCTGTCATTTTTTTATTATTAGGTAATAAAGTTATAGCACCATCTTGAGATAACCTTTAACCTGTACAACCAGGTATTTTAATTTTAAGGTGTTTTTCTTTAGAAAGGTGGTAGTTTTCAACTAACTTCCTTATATACGAGGCTTTTCCGTTTTTTTCTGTCACTGGAATTTATTTATTCTCTTCCACCATCGAAACCATTAGCCTTATGTTTTTCCTATAATCTTAGGAAAGAATCCTTACAGGGTGTTATCAGTGGCGACAGCTAAAGCCTGTTATTTATTGAAGTTGTTAATTGTCATTCTCATCTTTTGATATCTAGCCTAGTACAAGGTTTGATCATTACTTAAACTTTTTGTAAATTTAGAAAAGCAATAAAATTATCTATAAATATTTTGTCGTGTGTCTTTCAAATTGATAGATTTTGTTGAGTAATTTCGTTTTTATTGTCTTTAAAAACGTATAAAACCATCGACATAATTTTTTAAAACAATGTCTCGTGTTTTCTGTATTTAATGTCTCTATAACGAGGTTTACTAAAACAAACCCTTCACAAATCAGCTTGATAAGGTACTTTTAAGAGAGAGCTGGGGTAGTTTCTTTCTGCGTACAGAACATAATTACTTAAAAAAGACTAAAGCCTAAAAGAATTTCTCGTTGCTAAACATGAATGTATCTTTGTCCCTTTCTAAATTTACCTTTATCTACAAACGTTGTTTTCCAGGTACTTTTCTTTATATAACTGTTTCACAATCGTACTTTGCTTGTATAGTAACGTTATTTGATTGTGATCAGCTCTATTTTAATACATTTTACGAAAAGTTAATTTTAGATTTTTTAAATGAACATGCTATTCCTTTATCTCCTTTCGTCAATATCGTTTGTCTCTTTTGGATTGGAAAATGTATTTACATCTTGAAACAAGCTATAGTTTTATTCACTTCCACACGAGATTAGGAGCCTTATACAGATAATACGCTGTCGCTGCAATATTTATATATTAGCGACACAGGGACGCCGTTTTAAATCTCCTTGCAAAAAGAGTAAATACCACTTGCGTCGTATGTACCAGAGCAACTAAATTGCAACTTGCAAAATGTACTTCAACTAACTAATTTGTTTATGGCACATAATTCCATTTATTGGAAGCTTTTGTAAGTGAAATAACCACGACTTACATTAAACATTTATTTTTAGTATTGTATACAAATTTAAAAGTAGTACGTAATTGTACTCTTAATATTATGTTATTGTATCAACCCACAACTGTTAAAATTGAACGAAAACACCATTCTCTTTTTAAAATACTATTTAGTAATTAACATAAACTGAAAGTACTGTTTTCGTCTTGAAATGCAATTATGAGTCCCTAATTGTACCTCCAAAATATTCTGTGGCTGTGTATCGAGTTAATTACTGAATCCAGGTTTAATTTAGCTTTATAATTTAAATACGAAAAAGTACAAGGTAAGTGTAATATCTCACTTGCATTAAAAACAAGATTAACCAGCCCTACATTTCATTTAGTGTCAAAGAGGCTCTCTCCCCAACTGCTTGCATTAAAATTCATAGAGTGAAATTTATGACTACCGGTACAAGCTCCTGATGAGTTGAAGGATATATTTTACCAAAACCCACCCCGAGATTTATTTTTACCTCGGATGACTTATACCGCTAATACCCGCCGTGATTTATGGCGGCAATATTTTTATAGGGTTAATATAATTGCTGATCAATACGCCATAAGTCACAACCAGCAGCCGGTGAAGAGAATCCGATCTCCGGCAATATTTTTGACGAAATTGAGCCCGGCCATTATTAATTGCTCGGATCGGCGACCTTCAGTTTCGGCCGCTGTTTCATTCGCGCGATAAAACCGCTCGCCGGATCGCAGGGCAAGATCGATCTGTCGCGCCCAGCAGTTTTCTCCGATAAGCTAATATATGCAGGGAGGGCCGCCGAAAAATCCCGCGGTTTCCAGAAGTTCCCTGCCGCAACGACGCCGCGTCCTGCCGCGCTTAATAAGTTCCTCACGTGTTCGGGTAATGCTATGAACCTCGGCTGCACCCCGAATGCAAAGATCTCCGAAGTCTTTGTAGTTCGCGGGACTCCATGGAGGTAAATACGCGATCTGTGTATGCTTGCATATCAAGTGCACACGTGAAGTTTAACATGAAAGACAAGTTTCACGGAGTATTACCGCCGGAGTTCGAAATTGTTTCGTGGAGAGTTAATTGCAATGAAGTTCACTCGTAAGAAGTACACTCTGGCTTTATGGCTCTCCCGGCCTTTGATGTGCGTAATATCTGATGTTACGCTGCGTCTCGTAACACTGTATTCAAGTTTTATTAGCTAAGAGCCTACTTATAGAACTTAAAACTGGTGGATATATACGTGACTCATTATTCTAGAATATTTTCTTTCTTCTACTTCACATAAAAGTTAGTTTTATGTTTAAGAATATTACAAAAATACTACAGATAACTTTTAACCAGAACTGAGCATCAAGAATGTCAAAGCTACATGGCCTGTCCAAAAAAGACTAAGACTGGGTTCGTAATGATCCCAGGTCTTGTCTGAGTAGTTTCCTCAGTTATTTATGCACAGCTTGTACCATTTTTGGAGATCATGGAAGCGAGTAGAGAGAACCTTTATCTGGAATGCCTCTCAACACATCTTTCATAGCTGCTTCAATTGCTGCAACATCTTCATGATCTTTTTCTTCAGCGACATTTTTATATAAGCAAACAAAAATGATCACTTGGTTACCTATTAAATGAATATGGAGAATGTCGTAGAACAGAAATATGTTGTTTGGCCAGATATTCTTAGACTTATACAGCAGTCCGGGGTTTTGGATTTTTGTAAAATATCCTCGTCATTTGGCACTTTGGCGTTTTGTTTGAAGATCATATTGGTATTACCAACTTTTATTTTTAGCAATAATGTTTAACGCAAATGTGGAATCAGTTTAGCAGCAATTGCTGGGTTTCTTACTTTTCTTCTATTATTGTGTGAGGTACTATATTTACAATAATTTTTTGCTTCTCTAAATCATTACGTAAAATTTGGTAACACATATTCAATTTAAACTCTTCTGATATACTCACGGTAACACGATGGTCTTCTTGCGGTATTTAAATGCCTCGCATGTCATTTGTGGTGGTATGTAATGTTGACGGAAAATAAATTCTAGGATCATATTGCACTGAATCATTGCTCTTCTTAAACTTTTATTCCATCTAAAGACCCGGATTTTCAATAATGGATTTTTTAGGAGAAATCTTAACGCAAAATTTAATGCTAACTCTGTCCATCATGTCAGTCGTATAACGCTGAGTTGTAAGTACAGCCCTGCAGCTAGTGAGTTTACACGAAAACAGTTCTAGGATTACGTCTATTCAGAACACATATTAAGTGACTGAACAACACGCACTTCTTATAACTGAATATTACAAATAAAGAATTAAAATATCAGTTTAGAGGCTCTTCTGACAAAAGTTATAATACACAAAATTACAGTTAGTATAATAGAAAATCTACATAATTATTAACAATCGTACAATACACAAAAAACCTTCTGACTGAGATTTCTTTTCCGTATTGTAGCCCTAAATTCACTTGTCACCTCCAGCTACACTCTTTTTAAGAAGATTTTTTATTTATTGGCAGCAGTCTAAAGCAATTTATTAGCAATTGTAGTGCTATATTTCTTCGCCTCTGATAATAATAGTTACGGAACGAATTTTGTCTGTTACAATTTTACACAAGCTTATTTTCTTAGGTTATTAGTTATCGATCCTTGTTCGCGGTAAGTCATAAACGTTCAACATTTTTTGGCATTCTGTTCGTTGCTGGTCTTTCAGAATGTAAATTGCTGTCAACAAATTGTTTACATCATGCCTTTATTATATCGCTTTGAGGGTCTTCTAAATTATCTGAACAATTTCTACCCGTCTAATACTTACAATACTACAATTACACTACATATGCTTATTCATCGGCGTCTAATTCTTAACATACTTTATTTATGAATGCACATTACATTCTATTCTTATCCGCTACTAGGTTACATAACGGCCGCTCAAACTAGATGTGCTTTATTGTATCAACAGCAGTTCGATATTTTCCGGCAGACCTTGTATAACGTCACGTGACAATAGTTTCAACGGGTGCTCCTAATTTCAAAAGTTTTGCATCTCTTTATAGGTCATATCTTGTATTTATATAACAGACATGCAAACTCACAGCATTTTGGTGTCACCTCTTCAACCTGGTTTAGAGATCCATAGTTTCGATAGAGCTTTTGAAAACAATGTTTATAACCTGTGGTTAGTTCTGGTTTGAATTAATCTTTCGATTAATCCATCTATAATTAAAACTTTTACCTATTACCCTACCTTTTACCAATTTTACAAATTTAACGTTAATAGATAAACACGTTTGGGGAATCGTTAGAAATGACTAAAAAATGGTTGGACAGTAACGCAATCTAAAGTAATTAAATAAATTTTACATTTTAATACCTAATATAAACAACAAACAATTCAAAACAGCAACAATAGGTTACATTAACTGGGTTTTAGACTAATAATGTACTTTGAAGTGGTCGTGCTTTGCTTTGATGTAGAGTATCAGATGCGTCTTGGAGTTTTCGGCTATGGAATGCTCCGATGTTATTTGATTTTACTCACGTTGCAGATTGTTTCAACATACACCATGTTTTACAAAATTTACCATATATTGTAATCCATCCGATTGAGATCCGGTGAGTAGAGTTGCCATTACACAGGCGTGATAAAATCCGGAAAATAGCTTTACCAGCACAGAATCTTATTGAAACGTCTACTTCCTCCCGTTGAAATTCCACTACACTTACGGAAGCATCACAGGCTTTAAAATGTCGTAGAGGTGCCTTTCTTTGCCGATTTTGATGTCCTAGCCTACAAAAGACTGGACTGTTTTACGTTTGTCTCAAATTTCTTTCAAGAACTTAACGAGTCGGAGATTTTGGCAGTGTTCTATAATGGACGATCGTATTGGAGTAAAATTTTATTATTTTGGTGATTGTGGACTTGTTCCATCGTGCGCAACTTTTGATTTACTAAGGAAATCCGTTCGTAGCAGAAGAAGAAGTTGACCACACATTTGAAAGCGCACTCTCTTTTATAATTAGTAATAAGGTGACTTTTTGGAGTTTGTAATACGCCAAGTTGATTACTATCTTGATTAATCTTCATACAGATCCGCCATTAATGTTTCTTATCAAAATTATATTTTTTATATATTATACATATACTTTGCTATTTTTTAATTGACTGCAGAAATGAACCAAAATGTTATGTAATCAACACTAACTCTAGAATCAATTGTTTACAAACTAATATTCTAAAATATTTACTTGAAGCCAGAAATAATTATTTCAACTATCTTTCTTTCTTAGGATGGCACTTTAAGAGATCACGGAGAATGACGTATTTAGAATAAAACCCTAAGTGCTTGAGGATCTCGGACGTGGTTACTGTGCTGCGTCATCGGAACGAGCACTTCGTATCTCTCGGGATCGGATCTAAGAAATAACATGCTCTACACATTTAGCTAAAAGACCACGTACAGCAACATTACCTGGAAGGCTCAAGAGATTCACCCGTAAAAAGGGTACTTGCTTAATCAGCTTTTTAGCGTAGACGAATCAGATTTGTTGCGTGAACAGAAATTTCCCAAAACTTTAATTTTAAAAAGTTATTATAGGCGTAGGATTTAAAGACACAAAATCCACGTGCATTCTAGATCAATCGCCGTTTTTTAGATTATAATACGGAAGCTTGAATTATTGCAATAACTGTTAGGTTCATAAAATTATTTTTTTAAACCCACATTACTCTATTGGGGTGACGCTTTTAAATACAATATTTATTCTATAACCATTTAAATAAGGCGTGATTTTTGTATTTGTAAGCTATGTCGCGCATATTTCTGCGGGATGCCCGGGAACATTGTTTAAATAACTGTAGCTTCTTAGCCTGCAAATTTATTAGTCAGCAAACTATACTCTCAGATCTTTATGTAAAATTTTATTGGTGACACACGAAAAGTCGTCGAATACTATTTTTAGTACTTTTATTGTAGCTTTTGGATGATCTTGGCATTAAAAAGTTTTACACATCCCCACAGCTGAACTACGAGGGTAAGGTGAAAAGTTCTCGGCCTGACACAGAGATGATGCTGCAATCGGCAAACAATTATGTTTCCTGCTTGGGTGCATGTGTCATTAGTTCGTATGACTAGTTTCAACTTGTTCACTCAAGTAGTTTGTTTACACGAATTTTTTCAGTAGACATCTTGCATATTTTTTGTTAAAATGGATAAACCTGAATATCATGCAGTTATAAAATTCTTCGTTTTGGATGGATTAACCCCTAAGGAAATTCATCCGAAGTAGACAAAAGTTTACGGGGATTATGCTCCTTCCATGTCAACTGTTCAAAAGTGGGCAGCTGAATTTAAACGTGGTCGCACATCCCTCGAAGGACGGCCAAAAACGTGCATGATATCGTATTGGACGATAGGCGAGTGAAGGTGAGTGAGATAGCTGAGGCTGTGGGAATATCGGAAGAAAGGGTGCGAAACATCTTGCACAAAGAATTAGGGATGCGAAAGCTCTCCGCAAGATGGGTGTCGCATTTGCTGAATGCCGATCAAAAGAAAATGTGCAAACAATTTTCGCAGCAATCTTTGGACCCATTCAACAGGGATCCGACCGATTTTGTCCATGGATGAGATATGGGTCCACCACTACACGCCAGAAACGAAACAGCAGTCCAAGCAGTGGGTGGAAGCCGGTGGTTCAGCGCCAAAGAAAGCGAAGTCGATCACATCTGCCGGAAAGGTGGCCGGCGTGTTTTGGGATGCGAAAGGGATCCTGTTAATTGATGATCTTGCAAAAGGGCAGAACAATTACATGCGAATATTACTCCAACTTTCTTGACTAGCTGGATGCTAAAATTCGCGAGAAGATGCCTGGCTTGAAGAAGAAAAAAATCATTTTTCACCAGGACAACGCACCTGCGTTCAGATAGGAAAACTGGGGGATCTGGGGTCTGATTTGCTCGGCCATCTCCCCTATTCTCCTTATTTGGCACCCTTAGACTTCTATCTGTTCCCAAACTTTAAAAAAATTTGTATCTGGGAAGCGCTTCGCGTCCAACGAAGAAGTTGATGAATATTTTCACGATCTTCCAGATTCTCACTTCCGAGAAGGAATACTGATTTTGGAGAGGCGCTGGGTCAAGTGTGTTAAAGTCAAGGGAGATTATGTAGAAAATAAAATCATTTTTTAACTGAAGTCGCAGTCTTTCATTGTCAGGCTGAGAACTTTTCACCTTACCCTCGTATCTATGTCCAAATAATCTTTATTGTAAATTTAGTAAAAATACCTTATTTTCTTGTGTAGGTTCTAACCTATTAGCCAACTAATTTGTTGTAGCTTGTGTTTTTTATATACCTGTAAAATGTCGATCAAGTATTAATTACCTCAGTTTTCACAAGAAGGCAAATACTTGGATACTCTACTCGTAGGGTTATAATTCGTTGAACTAAACTTGAAAGAGTTTAAAAGATAGTAGATTATTAGAGACCATATGTAAATTATTGTTTAAGGAGATTGATGTGGTATTATTCGTAAAGTAGCAAAATTAGTTAATGAAAGGGTTTCAGCATAGTACCTTGAAGAACATTTGATTGAATAGAATAATATATAGACGTCTCAAAGTGGTGTGGCGGCCTCTTCGCCCTTGAACCGCTTTATATCGCGGCGGCATGCTGGCGGCTGTGATGTCTGCACGTTTTGCCATCGCACACAAAACGGCATATGGGCTTTTGCTCAGCCGACAAGTTTGCATACGCCGTCGGCGGCACCTTTTGATATGAAAGGTGCTGGCGAATGCAAATTGCCCGCAAAGACCTACCGCCAAGCCAGGCGCGAAGCCCGGCAACATTCGCATTCCGCAACGCGGCCAATTTGGTCGTGTTTTAACACCGCACATTCAAGCACCGCAGCTCGGCCAATTCGGTCGTGTCTCAACCCGCAAGAAACTCGCCATCCGCAGCGCGACCAATTCGGTCGTGTCTTCACCCCGCAAGAACATTCGCTACCCGCAGAAACCCGATCCGCAACGCAGAGGCGGCCAGCTGGGAATCGCCGACGAAGCCGAAGCCGAAGCCAATTCAGGTGAGCGATTTGGCAATATTCGTTGGTGGATATCGGTAGCCGCCCCCATCCGCTTACGCGACGGCCGTTTAAGGGACGATTTGGGCCTTCTCGGTTGCCGTTCCAAACGGGCCGTACTACGTTTTCACACCGCATCACGAGAGCGGCTATTTACACGCCTGCCTCTCCATTTTTGGTCCTTCGAGCCGGATCGGTATCGTATCCAACACCGCATCCACGAGAGCGGCTATTTACACGCCTGCCTCTCCACAAAGTTTAATTTGGTTGGAAAGCAGCAGCTATCAGGTAAGATTTTAACAAAACGTATTAGCAGATAAATAGAGTAAGTTTTATTTTGTATAATAATACAGTAGAGAGATTATTGAACGGTTTCTAATTTCCTTCGTTAAAACATTTGTTATCTGCGGTTCTATAACTTTACTGTAGTATAAACATGACGTTCTCGGAAACCAAAGTGGCAAAGATGGTGTACCATTTAATTAAACTGTTTTTGTAAGCTTTTTAAAGCTAAAGATTTTCATATATTTTAAACACTGTTATAAAAAAGCTAATTGACGAACATAATGCTGTTTTATAGGGTTGTTTATCTAGTTTGTAGATCATATACTGTGGACGAGTTCCCGTTACTTGGTAGTATGTTAACCTAAGCATGCTATTATAAATCATGGTTAGTAAAAGTTTGCATTTTTATGTAGCTCTTGGAGAATTATTAAGAAATTTTATTTTTTTAATTTAAATATTTCTTTTGCTCTGCAGAAAAAAATAAACAATAAGTGGAAGAAAATGTTTGAGTTTCTTAATCACCATTATTTTTGTGTGCTTGTGGGGGGACTAGAGACTTCTTCTCTCGCCTTTCTTAACAGGAAAATGCAAATGATTAACCTTTCAAATCTTATTGTACCTTCCCTATAGAATAGTCTATTTTTGAGAATTTTTGTAGCACCAACTCTTATTGTCTTGCATGACTGATGTGTGCATTTTTATAAAGAAGATTCTCTTTTTCTGCAACAAGTTCTCGTTTATAAAAATGCATTACTTGTAACGTTCAAATTTCGGCTTCTCGTTAGAGTAGCTGTTCCGGCAACTTTTTGTATCACACAAATGATGTAATCTACTTAAATATTGAGGTTGCTTAATATTAACATTTAAATGTTTGCCGAAGTACTGAGGAAAAAATCCCAATATGTTTTAGGAAAAGGGGCTAGAAGCTTAGGCACTAAGTATAGCAATTATAGTGGCGTCATCTAATTAAATAGCGTGGTGATATGCATTTAAAAAAAAATAAGTTACGCCAAGGAGCTTGTTATGATGTGTTGTCCAGCAGATTGATTCATCAGTAGAGAAATGTGTGCAGTAATAATTAATTTTAAGTTTCCACCCGATTTTTAACATTTTGATTACCATCAATCATACATTTATTTATAAATTACTAGAAAAAATATTTCGTACTCTTCAATTGTATGTTTTTTTGCGCACTTACAGGCGCTGCAGCCGCAAGGGCTTATTGTGCCCACTAACATGCACTTAAATGCTAGGATATTCACACACACCCATGGGTTGAGCGAGAATTGTATGTATAGATAAACTATGCAGTGTGACTATATCAAATGATCGTTGAAAACTGATCTTAAAAGTGCGTTTCCAAAATCAATAAAACATCTCTTTTATTATATTGTAGCAAATTAATTTAGCCCTATGGTTGGTTAAAATGCTTTCATTTAATTAAACAATAAATTTAATTATTATGAAGTTATTCTACTGATGACTGTGGTTAGCATGTTTAATATCATGCTGTTATGATTGATGAGTTGAAAAACATTAAGTTAAGTTTATTACGAAAAGCGATAAGCTAAATTTACAAACTTAATTATTAAATTAGTATAGTGGCTTTTTGGGTTACAAGATGTGAGGTATAATAAGATGTGACATGGAATTAGTTTGAGTTAAGTAGCTTACAATTTCAAATTTATATTTTGCATTTTGCAAATTGTTATAGACATTACATCCTTTATAGGTAGTAGTGTATTGACCGAGTGTGAATTTAGCGAAAATATCTGTAGTTTTCCGGCATATTATTATATTTTGGTTACTTTCGCATATATTTTCAGTATGATTAAGAACGACCACACTGCTGATCGTACATTGTATGATTTATTGTGAAGTTATAGTTGTATTCCTATATTATTTGTACAACAAAAGTTGTATATTTTCTAGTAAACTATTTTATAAGCCCTTTATTCTTTACGTATGATGGACTATTTCTTCGTCATTCAAATGTCCTATGAATTTCTGTTTGTATATGGAGACTGTTTAATATTGATTTACATTAATATCTTTCACTTTCTACAACTTAAGATAAATTATCAACCGATTTTTGTAATTGACTACTAAATATATAAATAATAAAATAGAGATTTTTGGAGATTTATTATTTTAATTTGTGTTTTTTGTAAAGGATTCGTTTATTATGAAGCCAAATCTATTTGTTATTGTATGATATGTTATATTACAATAATTTGTCACTAATGTTGATACTTGGAAATTTCATTATTGTAATCTTGCTTTACTAATTTATTTTCACTTGATGTTTCCGTTGTGAAAAATATAGTTAAAGTACATTTGGAATTCCCAAGGTTAAGTACTGTAAACTAGTTGTATTGTTAGTTAGTTTAAAGATAAAAGAATATTAATTGTTTGGTATTTGTCAGACAGAATGCCGGTAGCGATAGCTGTAACTGAATTTGGTGTTGATAAGGTGGAAATAAAACAGGTATAGACTGCTATGTTCGATTATATTAATTAAGAAAAGGAAAAGAAATATGAATTTTTTAAAAAGCAACATTGTTTATATGACCACCGATATGAAACTTTAATTATTATATCAAAATTTAAAATTTGTAGATATATATCTAGCAATACAAAGAAAAACATTAAATAAAAGGCAATAATTATAAATTTATCGTTTAAAAATAAAAAATATTGACATTAGTTTTACAATTTAATTTTTTGAAAGGTTATCATTTTCTTTTGAGATAAATGTTCTTTTAGGCATTCTTCTAAAATCAGCATTAAAAACCTGATGTGCTGCATACTTAGCCGTTTAATATTTTTGCAATTGCTTTGAATAAGTTTTAGCAGCTCTATGATCAACTAAAGCGCTTTCTTCGTGTATGTTTATATTATGTAACAACAACTGTTTTCTAAAACGGTCAAACCAGCCATTGCCAGTCACAAGTCGGGGTTAATTGTTAATTTTGAAAGCTTGAAACCATATTGGTGTCTAATGGGATCGATTTTTTGAGCAGTCCTTAATTTAAATTAGTAATTGATACAAATTGTTATATTTGCGAAAATAAAACAACCTGCTACAATAGTAATTTTTATGTTTATTTTTCTGTCTGGTCGGATCAACAATTTCTTCGTTTTTGTAACGATCCAAATCCGTAGTATCAATTCTAATTGATTAAATATCTTTTGCGCTTTTTTTATATTTCGCAGACACTTTTTAAGGCTACAAACTAATTCACATAAAAAAACTTTTAATTTACTTAAAAAATCGATTATAAAATATAAGCGACATTTTTGAACGCTAAAGATATGTTATATTGAAATATATTTAATATTTCATAAATTAAATTGTTTAAAGCTACAATAAATTCTAAAACTCTGCATAGAAATTAACACAAAATACACGCTTTAAGTTAAATTAACAAATACTATCTATTTGTAAAAAATTATAAAAAGCTACACACAAAATTAACCAAAGAAAAAGTGAACTATAAGAGTTGAACCAGCAGGGCCTAATAACCGGTTTTATATTTATATTTCCTCTATTTTCGTAGAATTAATATTGTCCCTCAAGTCAATTATTTTAAATTGATTTTTTAAATAAATATCCGTCAGGATAAATCGAATTGTTAGTTTAGTTGTTTAACTAATTTATATTCAATTAGTAATTCATTTTATTTAATTTAAAATTTACTTTAAAGTCGAATTATATTTTCAGTCTCTTATTACAAGGTGCGTTCAAGTTCTAAGGTCTCCAAATTTTTTTCAGCAGTGACAGTGAATAGTTGTAGTAGAGTTGCATTGCATCTGATATTATTTATAGATGGAAAGGACTGTGTTGAGACAGACGATATCCAACGTGTGTGCGTAAATAAGTGAATTATATTTAATTTATTGGCAAGCACAATATTGTAGGCTTTTGAATACCCCATGCTGCTTTACATCTTATATTCGCTGAACTATTACAGCTTGCTACTTCAGTCGGTTGTCCACAAACGGTACCATGCTGCACCAAAAAAATGTTTTTACCGAAACTACTACAACGAAAGCAAAACTAAATAGTCATAGCACAAAAATACCTTTAATGAAATATGTTTTTAGTTATTATTGTAATTTAGAATTTTGTTATTATCACAACTTTATGCAACATTTTTTGCAAATCATCCGTTATATATGTACACCACGAATTAAATACAGTAGTCTTGCTGGTGCGTCATTCTCTTTAAATATTTTATTTCTTTACAGTTTTTTGAGTATTGGCACCGCAATTAAAATTGGTTCATAGCGAATCAGGGATTTTATGCGTATTCAAGATGAGGGTGTCTTCTTTCGCTTTTTTAATTCTTAAGTTCTTCATATAAGCCTGTATCTCATCAGTTTTTGTTTTAACATTATGAACTATTGACCGTCTACTAATATTACCCACTTTACTTTCATTTTGTTCCTCTAAAACTGTCAATTCATAAATTTTTACTTGAAGATTTGAGACGACAGTGCTCTTTATTTAATTTTTTTATAATTGATAAATATTTAACTCCTCATGCACATTTTATATCAAATTTTATATTATTTTTGTATACATATTTTTTAACATTTCTTCTTAATTTGTTCTGTCCTATTATTTGTTCTGCTTTTAATTTTTTTATAATTTTTAAAATTATTTCTAATTTCTGTCACCTTTTATTTTAAATTAGTTTATTATTTATAGATTTTTTATAAAATATTTTTCTTATTTTACATGTTTTTTGGCAGTTCCTTTTTTTACTTTTTTTTGCAATGTGCGAATTTGCTATGTATATTTTTCTATTTGATGTGCTTTTTTGGTATGGATATCAGTATTTTGCTAATTTTTTTTGTTTTAGTTTTAACTTATTTTAATCAATTTTAATTTGCACATCGGCAAACTTTGGCCACAATCAATATTTGCGCTGTTCATCATTTTTGCATCTAATATATTAGTTGGTTGAATAATTCTTTTTATTGTCCTTTTGTGTCTTGCCGTGTTTTTACCAAATGATAAGCGTTTGTTTAACTTTATGTATTACATTTCCGGTTGCGTATTTAAATCTCTTGATATTATGTCGTTACTGCTAATGCAGATATGTCTGTTTCCCTTTTTATCGGTTTTCTTTTGGTTTCTAGAAATCTAAATTTTTATATTGTAGACTGCTAATTTAAAAGTGTCGTTTTCCTACCCGATTTGTTTTCCAATATTTTTATCGGCACCTTAGCTGGAATTACAGACACAAACAGATTTTTCCCAATAAGTAAACGTCGATGTACCAACTATTTTCTTTTTAAAACTTAAAACTGATAATTGAATAGCCAATCAAACCAATAATAAGAAAAAGCTACATTATCACTTATATCTAGTCGATAATGTTGTAACTTTATTAAAAGAAACGAAAATAATACAAAAATTGATACGAAAATATAATTATCTGCAAGTGCAGGGTCATTGAGATAAATCCGAAATTCGTCTTGTGTGCATATGTAATCCTCTATTAAATAACATAACAAAGTTAACTTGACATTGTTGACAAAATAAGCTAGAGATATGAGTGTAGGCTGCTATATTCGAATTCTTTCGCGCCAAAAAATCGCCGACAAAAAATTGCGTGATTTAATTACAAAGAGACCCAAGTATACGACTTAGGCAAGGGAATCTGGCTACCAGGAGGAGGCAACTGCTCACAAACAAGTAATCTCATCCCAAAAGAAATGGAAATTCGTCAACAAATTGAAAGAAAAGTTTATTAGGATCCTGCAATACAAGGCATTTGACCTGGGGAACCACTAACTTTTAATTGAAGAAGAAACAAGAGAAACGGGAGATTAAAGGCCCAAGTACTGCTGAACGACATCAACTACGATAGCTCTAAGATTCTAAGATTCTTTTTGCGGTAAAGAAAACTTTATCCAAGACAGAAAGGTGAATTACCAAAATAATTGGATGCCTTTGAAGTGCATACATAATTTGCCTCCTCTGTGATGATGCTAGGGCTTGTGAGAAAACTTCTTTGAGAAAGACCTGAAAGTGAGTACCGAGAGCTATATAAACGTGTTGGAGATAGTTATCAAGCCCTAGAGAGAGGAGGTGGACACTTGAAGAAAATGTATAATACAGCAAGACTTTTAGCCTTTAAAGTAGGAAGACTCAGGAATAGCTATACAACAATTTTTATTAGCATTTGCCCCTCGATTGTGGTCACCAGCGTCGACTGCAATTCCCAAGACTACTACGAATGGGGCGTGGTTGAGGCGAAGGTAAATGCAAGGAATCATAACACCAAGGACAGCTTAAAGGCCTCCATTATTGAAGTAATGGACGAGAAGAAAGTTTTGTTGGTCTGCAGCAGGTCCACTGAAGGAAACCACATATGAATTTCGCTAGTATTTGCTTTAATTTTGCGAAGTTTCATGTAAATAAATTTAATTTTTCTTGTATTTTATCATCATTAGATGGTCTATTTATTTTCCGAATTTGGTTCGACAACTCTGTGCATAATCATTTAGTAATTGAGCTAAATTTAACAAAATTATGAAAATAATATAAACTTTACAAAAATAATCCTAGCCAATGTATTCAGGAATTTTTATCCGCTACGTACATATAAATCTCTTAGTGACACCTTGTTATTGTGTATCGGATTATTTATTTTAATTTTTATTCCTGCTTACACAAAATTTGACATAAATTGGTTACAAAAAACTTTTATAAAATGTTGCACTAACAATTGTGATTCATTTGAAGCTGATAAGATCATAAACTGAAAACTTCTGAAATCCAAGGCGCGTCGTTAAAAGTCGCAATAAAGTGTGCAGAACGCTCCAGGGAGTTCAAGTGAAGCGAGTCGACAATTTAGGAGAAAATAAACACGATTTCCATTTTGTTCTCACACGAGCTTTTCTTTCTTGTTTGCGCGAGCCCCTGAATGCGATTGCGAATTACATACTGAATGGTTCGCTGATTCCAAGCAGAAGGCGGGAACAAGAGATGATCAGCGCTCTTGATATTCAAATGCGGAGTTTAGCGTGGCAAAAATGCAGGAATTGTTTCGAGCAAGTGCAAAGGGCTAAGGTCGCGCCCCCGGCCGGGGCGCAGTGCATTAGCGACGTATCCGTCGGACTGGATTTGCTTGTCTGCTGGCCAGGGATTGCGGAAAATTGATTTCGATTTCGCCAGTATCCGAGTTTTCTCTCCGGCGGAGGGAAGAATTGTAAGTGGAAAATGAAGGATTTCAATTTTTCGTCCGGGCCCTCGCCATTCTTTTTGGGCAAGCAGCGAAATTGCTTCGCCGAAATTAAGCGACATTATTTTACCATTAACTCGGTTTGCGGGAGAGGCTCTCGAATTGTTATCGCCGCTTATTTGTTCAGGATTATAAAGCATCAGCTTTTTGTGAAACTCGATAAATAGCGGTTAGCTTTGAATTTTTTGCGGTTCAAGCTCCTTTTGTTTCATTTAAACTTTTGCAGAAATAATCCCGAAATCGGCGCGCCTTCGCGGAATTTCGCCTGAGCATCGATTCAGCGGAATAATTGCATTGCCGAAGAAGTTTAACGTCGAGAGTTCAATTATGGACGCAAGAAGAATAGCACTGTAAGCAGCAGAAAAATATTAAACTTGAAGCATGAAACCGAGCATTGTGCAAGTTTCAGAAGTTGCGGTTTCCTTGGTTGGATATTACTTCTTTGTTAATTGTTTCTTTGTACTCCGATTCCACTTCGGTACTCTCAGGCTGTTCATTAAAGTACGCTTTTAGGAGCAGCCAACATAAAGCCTTTAGCTACAAGTAATTAAAGAATTTTAATCTCGCGGCGCTGTTTTCTTAAGCGCATCGGGAAAATCCCGGAGCATCTTGCAAAGGGAATTTTAAAGCGCCCCCTTTGTATCAGTTGACTTCGCCCGCCTCATCGTAATTCATTTTCAAACTGCGCCGGTTCATTATTCGGCCGAATTTCAATTTCATCAACAGTTTACCGCGCTGGGAACTAAACCAGGAAATTGCACATTTAGTGGTTATTCTTGCGGCTAAATCGGTTTTTAAAATTAAAATTAAATGTGCATCGGAACGTGCCTAAACCTCTGTGCCTGTGCACGATGCGCTTTCCTATACACAATGCATATCCGATGAGTTACATATTAAATCGGGACGTATTCGCGGGGCTTAGGGTTTAATGCTAATATCCTGAGTGATTACGTACTGCTGTTGTTAATGCTAAAATAAGCGCGCCATATTGTATTTGCAGATCTGCTGGAAAACACTTTGCGCGCGTCGCCGTAAATCAAGCGGAGGGCACTAGTTTTGTAAAATATGAGGGTAGAGATTCTTGAAACTTTTTTTAAATACTTCTGGTAAGCTGTAAGTAAAAAATACTACAGCAACATATTTTCAAGTATTACAAAAGTTTTTTTATTAATTATTATAATAAATTACGAATAAAAACGTAAATACTAGCAATGTAGGAAAAAAAACAAACAAAATTTTAATATGGAATAACCTAAGCAAGTTTACTAACTAAAAAGGATTTCTAAAACATTGAAATAAGTCAGTATAAAAAATAAATTAATATTGTGACTGTTAGACAAAACCTTAAGTTATCAGTACAAAATTGTATTTTATTGAAAGACACAGTTTAAAAATTGTCAGCTTTTAGAGGCACACTATAAGGAATCAGATAAGTTCTACGAAAGCATCCTCTCCCTCCTAAGTGCCGTCTCCATCGAGGTTGGCGGTTATTATGGTGAGTTGTTCTTTGTCCTGTTTTGTCCATTCCCTTATGTTCCTCAACCATTGATTTTCTTTTTCTTCCTATACTCGTTTTCCTTGGATTTTACCTTGCAGCATTACTTGCAAATGTTCACATTCTTCGTGCCGCATTAGGTGTCCAAAGTGTGATGTTTTTCTTGTTTTTACTGAGTTTATTAATTGTGCTTGGGTTTCTAATCTGTTGCCAATATCCTCTATGCGGCTTATCCTCTGCATCCTTCTGTATTGCCACATTTTAAAACTTTGTAATAGCTGTATATCAATTTGCATTAACGCCCATGTCTCACAAGTGTATAACAGTAAAGACCGTATATAATATTTTAGTACCCGCAGTCTGATGTGTTTTGATAATATTAGATTACATAGTACTAAGAAACTCTCCACACTATTTTTAAAGCATGGATCATTATGCATATAGTGCGATTATCTTCACATTTAACAGATCTAGATTTTTTGGCAGAGGTATAAACCAGGTTAATCAATCATCTGGTATAATTCCACTACTGTATATTATATTATACAGTTTCGTCAGTTTAGTAACTGCAGTTAACATATCATCTACTGGGGTCTTATTTTCTTTGGCAGCTTTAATGGCTGCTTCAACTTCCATCTTGAAAATATATGGCCCGTCGTTTAATTCTATCAGTGGATTTTTGTCGCTTCTGGTTTCGTCGTTGAAAAGTATTTTTATATATTCTTCCATATTTCTTTCTATTTCTATACCTAACTGTATTCTGTCTTTGTTATTCAACACATTTATTTGAGTTTTCTTTTAAACAAACCTGCAGCTTTTTAATCTTTTGATGCATTTATCTGTCCTTATGTAAAACTCTTACACTCTTCTTGTAGCCATTTTTATTTAGTTGCTTTAATTTTCTTTATTTATTAACGTGTTTAATTCTTCATACTTATTAATGTCTTTGTTTTTTTTTTCTCTGTTTTTATAAGATAATATTTTTTCTGTTATCCATTGTGTTTTTCGTGCAATCTTCTGCTTGTGTAATTTCAATTCTGCTCTTCTTTGATTCCGTTTTTTATATAGTTCTAGTAATTTTCTATATTTGTTTTGGTGTTGTTGTTATTATTACTGTTGTCATTGCTAATAGGTTTAGCTTCTATGTTTAGAGTTTCTGGATATGTTTTTCACTTAACACAGTTTTTCTAAACAACTTTTTTTTTCAAAATACTCTATTTGGTTTTTGACTATATGATCTACATCATGTTGCGGCGCAGTTCATGTATATATTCTTCGTTTTGAAACTGAAGTCATTTATTCGTCGGATTTGCTTCTTCACAGAACTGAATTAATCGCTTCCTTTTTCGTTGCTTTCTTCTAAAATGAATGAAAACAAGATTCAATAATAATAAAAATAGAAAACTAGATATACTATTGGAAAAACCCTTACAACATAAAGTTAATAAAAATTAGACATCAGATTTAGAAGGGCCTAACTATAAGTTAGACGTTATTATTTAAAAATTAAAACATAATACAATAATAAATTTTCTAACAAAAAGTTAGTTAACTTTCATTCAGCATTTTGCTACTAATATGTTTAACAATAAAAAAACATGTAGAGTAAAAGGAAAATTTTATCCATGGGGATATTTACAGGGAACATCCCCAGAATGGTGGCAGCATTACCGCATTGAATTTTTGACCTAATCCGTTTAGCTAAATAAAAAATGAGAATCATCAAAATATATTTGTGACAAAAGAAATAGCTATATCACACAAGAATTTAAAAGTTTCTACGGCAAAAGGAATAAAAAGGTAACCCATGTCAATGAGACTCTTGTACTGGAAGGACCTCTTAGATGCAGTCAATTTAAAAATAGCGCCTGATTCCTTAAAAGCTAAATCGAGATATAAAGGGGCCGTTGTATCAGAGCAAGTCCCAAATAAAAATACCATGGCACAAAATCATCGGGAGGTTTTCACCTTCTCGACTTAAGACGTTAGGTTCCAAAACTGAAAGTGGAGCGATAGAAGATATTGCGCATTTGATTACTTCGTTTATTTTGCGATGGAGGTAGTGATGCCTTGCACTTTTCTTCTAATGTGGACCATGATATTCATTGCTTTTCACTTTCATGCCATAAATGCACTGATGGAGTTCGTAGACTTTAAGATTCAGACAAAGTCCTATTGTCACAGCAAAGTCGTCCAGAAAGGTAACCAACGTTAAAGAAGAAAGAACGGTTAACCAAGCCCTTAATGCTTGAGAGCCAGATCAAAACCTGTTTAAGTTTGTATGTAAAGTAAAATAACCCAATATCCTTAAAAACTTTTGAAAGTTAGGATGTACCGGAAAAAATTTCGTTTTCATTTTCCCAAACATCAAATTCCCGGTAAAATAAGTTCTCTCCCAAGTTTCGAGAAAAAGTAAAATTTGAGTTGATAGGACTGTGAGTACTATTTGATAAAGCCAAAAAGGCAGGGATTAAAATGTTCCAGCAGTTTAGAGTTTCTAGACCACTAAATTGCACAGGGAAGGAAGCTTGGCTCTATTGTGTTTCGTTGAGAAAAATATGGAGAATAGACTTAAAGAGATCATCAGATAGTCCAGAATCTTACTAGGTGGAGTTGTCTAGATGAGATAAATCAACTTAGGAATAAAAATACAGTGCCAAAGAAGGTACAAACTGAGATTTGATCGATGATATTCTCGAAATAAACTTCTTAATCTTAATTATATTTTTATAAAAAGTGGGTTTTATTCCATTGCCGTTAACCAGAACTCCAAGAAAAAACCTGCTCTATAAGCTGGATTCCAGGGAAAACTCCTGTAAATCTAGAAAAAACTGATTTTCTAACATCACCCAAAAATAATGTCTTGTATTTGTTGAGGTTAATTTGTGATGAAAATAAATAGCAAGTTTTTAAAATCTTTTAAGGTTGCATCAGAATTTCCTGCTAAAAAGTTCATTCAGTTCGGTAGGTAAGAACTTAATCGTTGCCTGAATTAAAAGACTAAATAGTAACAGGTCAGTTGGGTCTCCTAGTTGAGCTTCTGAAGAAGAATTAATAGTTCTACTTCCAAGAAACAAGAAATATTTAGGTTGGTAGGCTTGATTGAAGAAGGGATAAAGCAAGTGATTTTTTGCGAATCGCCAATAACTTTCAAAAAAATAAACAACAACCTCACATCCTCCACAAGTTACGAAACCTAACTGGTAAGGTCGAAAATAATCTCCCATGATACCATAAACAGACCTGCAGGCTAGTTTAGAAGTAAGTCTTTTGTAATAACAGCAATTCGACCTATGCCACTATCTTTCTTTAATGAGTCGCAAAGTAAAGAGAATTAAAAGAACTCCCTGGAAAACTGATCTGCCGTATGTACATCAGATTGCATAGTTTAGTTAAAGATAAGATCAATTTTGAAGAGTAAGCCCCAGGTAAGAAGCACAAATTTATTATGTGTTGCAGCCAAATCTCATCTATACATTCTGCTCTCTTTTTGAAATTTTTTTTTTAAATTTATTTATAGCTTACAATCTGTCATAAAATTGACATTTAGCAATTGTTTTAACAGTATATATTACAGGACATGATGAAAAACGTTCCAGCGAACATTTTTCCGAAGTTAACCGTTACAGTTTGATTGCACTACACTTCACTTTTACGCGAATCGTGTTGGTAAATCGAGAGGCTTGAATCTCTTAAGCCGTGGCTCGTCATCGTCGGGATCCAGGAGGTGTTCTACTAATGCGTTTGGGTGAGCACTAAGTTTGTCATGATAACGAACACTACACTTGAGTATTTCTTCAGTCACAGTTGATAGTCCTAAATCTTGCAGAATTATTTCATTTGGTACAAACCATGGGGCGTTGACTAAGCATCGCAGTACCTTTGACTGGAACCGCCTTATAATGTCGATGTTCGATCTACTAGCTGTTCCCCAGAGCTCTATCCCATATGACCAAATTGGACGAATAATTGTCTTATAGAGTAGTATTTTGCTCTCCAGTAATAATTGTGATTTCCGCCCCAGGAGCCAATACATTTTTTGGAGTTTTAGACCCAATTGTTTACGCTTTGTAAATATATGGTTTCTCCACGTTAGCCTTCTGTCCAGGTGCATACCTAGGTACTTAACTGTTTCGTTCTGTGGGATTTGTTTGTAAAAATGTGGAACGCTTCACGATTTTGAGTGTCATCCTTGCGCAGGGGCCATGCTAATCTTCTCTGTATCGTTCCAATTTTAGTATATGTACCGCCGAAGCGAGTACTTGAAATTTTTAATGATCAAGAAGACATCTTCATTATGGTATGGGGGTACCATGTTCGGAGAAGAGGGAGGGCAGTCTGAAACATTTTTATTTTGTGGATGTTCTTTAACCAGATTAAAATAATTGGCATCTTTTTCTGTTGCTAAAACTTTCGAACAAGAGAAAATAAGAGTAACTCTGGAAATGCTACCTTAACAAATTTTGCTTTCAACTCGTCTAGATAAGCTTCTAGGCGCCGGACTAAACTTTAAAAATAGCTTTTATTTAATGGTCTTCTTTACGTTATACGTCAAGGATTTACTATTTTTTATTGTCACTTTAAAGCAATGGAAGAAGAATGTAAGCAAGGAGATCCATGAAGAGACATCATTTGGCTTCACACAGGCGTTGATGGTATCAGACAGGAACTATGTGGCGATAGTTCTGACCCCTTTGAAAATTTCTCTTAAAATTCGAATGCTTTTCTTAAACTTCGCCAACTTGTGACTAAATCCTTAGGACCGAAGATTCCATTCGAATCGGGGACAATAACTTGGGACGATAAAATCTGTTCCTTGTGCCTTTGTGAACAATGTATTTTTAAACCATACTTTTTGAAGGTTTTGCTACATTATGGAAATTGGACTAGGTTTTCGGAAAAATTATTAGGCTGAGATTCAGCCACTTGCTTACAATCATGATAGATCTATGGTTCAAAAGATTTTTCCAAATCAATGACCTTTTCTTTAAACAGGAATGCGCATTCTAAGTAGAAGCAGTAACAGTAACTGTTGAAAAATAGAGAACTGGCAGTAGAGCTGGCGTTAACATGACCACAACGACAAAAATTATTATCTATCAGGTGTAGTAAATTTTCTGAATGTTTGATAGAAAAGCATTACAGATTAAATCCACTTTCGAAGTGGGTTAAATAGAATGCCACCCCAGATCTAGTCCCAAATTTCGAATGTTTAATTGGATGTTATTTAATGTACTAAATATGACAAATTAAGTATAATATGTGGGGCTTGTTTTATAACTTATAATAAAAAGGTTATTGTCTAATCTTTGATAAAAAAAAATAATTATACTCAAAGGAAATTAATAAATAAACAAATGATTATATTTTATATTGTGTCTTCTATGCACGTCACACTTACAACCCCGCCGTTTATGATTGACATTTAAATTGTTTTCATAGAAACCATGTGTTTAGTTTTTTCGTTTATTAACGACTCCACCTACCTTAAGTGTAATAGAAAGTTATTTTGGTGTGGCTGTTCATTTTTCGATTATAAGTAATTTAAGTTGCCTTGCCATTTATGAGCGTTCGATTTGAAAGAATTGATTCGCAAGTGACTAAGCCTACAAAGGCATAAACCTAATTGAATCTTAAATCATTTTTGAGGTCAGATTAAATTACATAGATAAGAAAAAATCATAACAGACAGCAGCAACTAGCCTTGCGCACTCAAATCCAATACTGTTGCTTGATAACCGGAGATTAAAAAAATAAAGCTGTGCGCTAATCCCCGTTCCTCGCGCAGAAAGTACCAGAGCCAAGAGGGAAGGGCGCAGTCGAAACAAATTGGAAATGACAGCAGGCTTTTTATTCTCCCGAGATTTTTTATGGGGCCCGATTGAAAAATAATTTTCAATAAAACCGTCAAGAACAAACGGCCGATCGAGAAATTATTACTTCCGGATTCTATAAACTCGGTCTCGACAGACGTCGAGCACAATCGGCGGCAAAAACCGTTAAAGCTCAGGAGAGAGATTCGCGACGAGGCAGCGGAATCAAATGTAGCATGGGGGAATTTATTAGGACCCAGAGACTTAGCACTCGTTAATTCGTATTTCGCGGAGAATTTATTCGCGCGGCGCGGCCGGGCAAAAATTGCGCCGGCGTAATCCAGCGCCGGCTAATTTCGCCTTGGAGGCAGCGCGGCCGGCCCCGGCCCAAAATTCGCGGCTAATCCGGGCGCCGGCGGCGGCTCTGCGACTCCGGCCCGCTGATTTAAAAGGAGCGAGAGCCCGCAAATTTTATGAAATTACTGGAAATTCGCTATAGTTATTTGAATGCAAATTAGGGCCCGAGGCAATTATTCACTGGATTTAGCGCTCATACCCTGCAGAGGATTAGGGGAGCAGTTTATAAAGGTTTATGGCGCAGGTGATGAATTTTCCGGCGCTCCGCCGTTTTCCGGGCGCTCGCCGGCTCGATAGCGGCGCACTTTGCATTTCTTAATGCAGATTGCGCCCGAGTTCGAATTAACTAATGCCTTTAACGTGGTTTTGCGTTAATGAGCGAGAAGTTGGTAAGACCGGCGTGACCGAGCCGAGTTGGAGACATCCGCAATTCCGCGGCAGTGGCTCAATTTGCATCGAGGACATGGATTGTATGCACTTGAGAGCTACTTTAGAAATGCACATGCGACCGAAATTCACTCCTAGCGAAATGTGCACCCGGAGCTGTTTCCCTTCACAACGGTATATTGCTTTAATTTAAATCTTAAGTGGTTTTCCAAGGGACTTTCCTGAACTCTGCCCCTTGAATTCTTTTCTTTGAAAGTCACTCGAGGTACAGGTTTAGAAACATTTTAATTAAGATTGTAACAACATGAAATTTACTAAATTGTACAGTAGAAAAATGGATTACCAACAGTACGCACTCTTCTCTATTAGGACTTGTTTTACACTTAAACGGCGGTCATGTACACCTCTTACTTGTTCTACATTTTTAGTCTTTACACAAAATAAACAAATATTCAGTTTTTAAACAAATTCACATACTCACCGTGAATCTTTAACATTTTTAATTTTGTTTATAGTTTCTTTCTTCTTCTTTTTGTCACAATTATGTTCTATCATCTATTTTTATATTTTGGCATCCTTTTTACGTTTCAATTATTTCTAATTGTTATTACTCTTGCCAATTTCGCTTTTGGACAGCCTACATTTTATTTCTTTGTCCTGGATCTTCTATTTTAGTTCGTTGTCTAATATATTATTTTTCAGTTTATCCCAGCGTGTAACACATAACAACATTAGTCTTTCTATAGCTTTGCATGTGACTTTTTTTTATGTGTTAATCTCTTAGTAAATGTCTAATAATAAAGAAATAAAAGTTTACAACGGTCGCACAACTTGCGAAATGTTTAGAGAATACTTAACAGATAATACAAAAATTAAAGTTTGACTAGAGAATGAAAACGAAATCGACACTGCAGTAGAAAACTCACTTGTAACATACAAAATGCATGCTGGTTTTCAACTACGCCTATACCTGAAAAACCGTCATTATTGATAACTGTCCTTTAGACATTAAAACAAAAATAGCTGAGGAAAAAAGAGCTAGAAAAATCTGGCAGCAAACCAAGCATCCCAATGATAAAAATAGATGAAAAAGGTTAACCAGACAACTGAGCAAGTCACTAAGAGATTGAAAAAATGAAACGTTTTACGAATATGTAAGTAATTTATCGCCATCTTCACACAATGATTATACTTTGTGAGGAGCAACAAAAAAAACTAAAGTGCTCCAAAAAACTTGTCCCCCCAATTAGGAAAGTATATTTCAAGTGGCCAAAAACAGGAGAAGGGAAGGCAGAGCTCTTTGCTGAACACTTCTTTAATATTTTCCAACCAAATCATTCAAATACAACACCTCAGGAAGAAGAAGAAATATTAGAATATCTAAATGTTTCATTGTAATTAAGTCCACCTCTACAATATTTTATGCCTGCAGAAATAAAATCGTAAATTAAAAATATCAATAATAAAAAAGCACGAGGTTACAATCTTATTACAGCCAAACCATTGAAAGCAATTACACAAATATTTAATGCAGTAATAAGATTACAGTACTTCCCAATACCGTGGAAAATTGGACAAATAATATTAATACATAAACCAGGAAACCCCGTACTTATGTAACTTTATAGTTACCTCATACAGACCGATAACACTCTTGCCAGTATTACCAAAATTGCCTGAGAAACTCATATTGAAAAGGCTGATGCCCATAATAGATAAACAAGAACTCTTCCCCTAACATCAATTCAGATTTAGACGCAAATATTCTACATTAGAACAAATGCACAGAGTTGTGGATGTAATCGAAAAAGACCTTGAAGAACACCGATATTGTGTGGCAATGTTTTTAGATGTGAGCCAGGCATTTGACCGAGTCTGGCACCCTGGCTTACTATTCAAAATCAACATCAACATTACCTGCTTATAAAATTATATTTAAGTGACAGGTATTATCAGGTGAAATATGGTGACAGTCATTCTAACTTATATTCAATTAGCGCTGGTGATCCACAAGGAAGCACATCATGGGACCCATTCTATACCAAATATTTACAGCAGATCTACCATGCAACGGGAGTGTAGTCACGGCCACGTTCGCGGGCGATACCGCGATAATAGCTTTCCATAGAGATCCTACACAAGGAGCGGTACAACTACAAAAATCTCTTAATAACCTGCAAAAATTGTTAAACAAGAGTCAATAAGAATAAATTGGCGGCAATAACATTCACTACAAAGCGCAATACTTCACCACCGATCACACTAAATGGCATACAAATTCCAGACAAACATGAAGCAAAGTACCTCGGTATGTATTTAGACAGAACACTCATATGGAAAACACAAAGAGTTGGACATCAGAATGAAAAACATGTACTGGTTCTTGGGCAGAAAATCTAAATTGTTGATGAATAACAAAGTTAGTGTTAACACCTATGTGGACTTAAATTCAATTCTGGAGTTGTGCGAAAACATCGAATATTGAACTTATACAAAGATTTCAAAACAAGGCATTTCTCCGTTTAGCAAACGCGGAATGGTCAGCAATAAACGCGTCACACCGATCTCAAGATTCCATGGGTTACAGACGAAATAAGAAGATATGCAACCAACTATGTAAACAGGCTACAGTGTATTAGTGACAAATCTAGAAGTTGAAAACATCATTCAATGTTTAAATAGACAAAAAACATCTTACTAATTAGTAATTACAGGGATTGGATGATATTCTCTTCTCATGTTATTATAGTACAAACTATCACATTTGCTTGTTAGTTGTAGGACTAGTTGTAAATATAGCAGTCAATAAAAAAAAGTCTAATTTCCATTCTGTATGCCAGTATTGAAAGAATGCTTGCATTGTAACCTTTCCTCATTAGATATTGAAATTGGTTTAAAAATTAATGTTTACCAATCTGTTGTATATAGTCTATCCTAGTCGTATTTGCCTGTCAAATTCTTTTTCTTATCCTTGCTTGTCTATGCTGACACATTAGCTTTGTAATAATCTTCCTTTGTTTTTTCAAATTCATACACAGTTCGATAGTTCAATTCTAATATCATTTTTATTAATTTTTCAATATTTGCGCTATTATAAAAATAAAGGTAGGAAAGACATTCGCCGTTTATATTAAGTCCTTTCTCATTTCAATCTATCAATTAGAGGTATCTTTTAAAGATTTTGAACAACTTCAGAGATATTGTATCTCCCTGCCTTATTTCCCATCCGATATTAATTGCATCTGTGTTATTAAATGTTCTAACAGTCATCGTTGAGTTTTATTAATTGATCTAATTTACTAATTGTATGTATCTATAGGTGATTCAGCCTTGTTGCCGGACGTCGATTATGGCCCAACTTTCTACAGTATCGAACGCTTTCTGATAGTCTACAAAAACTAGGCTTAATGGTGGTAAGTTGTATTCATTTTTTGTCCTATTGTATGAATGTAATTTATCGTACCGAATCTCTTGCTGAAACTTATATAGTCAATTCTATTATTTATAACTTTTGTCAATAGTTAATATACGTGTGACAACAGGAATGTTTCTTGTGTCGAAGTAATGTATAAGATTTTTAAATGTTTATTAATTTAGGCCTGCAGATTTCAGAGTTCAGCTACGATTTTGTCCTCGATAGCAGCATTCCACTTCTTATTTGTTTTAAGTTGTTTTTGATTTCATAACCCATTAGCTCTAGTATGTCCTTCGTATAATGTTTAGTAAGCATAGCTCCCTTGTCCGACTGTAAGGCTTGTTTGCCGATCTTCGTTTGGTATAGGTTTAAAAAAAATTTACACTTTCTTTAACAATTTTCACAATTTCTTTTTCCGCATGTTTTTGATATGAATAATTTCCTTTACTATTCTGTATAACACTTTCAGCAAGCTTTTCGATGTATTTCTTGACCTCCTTTCTAATGCGTTTATTAATATTCTCGTTTAACACTCGCAGTTGTGTTACCTTTAGACAAATGTGTTTTCTTGCATTCTAGTTTATGTGTCTTGTAAATTGCATCTAACTTACTTTCCTTAGTGCTTTTACTCAATATCTTATTATCTTTTGCCCTTGTATTTGAAGCTTGTAAGTTACTCTCTAGTCTCAGTTAGCTACTAGTTTGACATCTTATTCTGCTTTATTAGTTTTTTTCGTTCTAGCCTTAAGGTATATTAATTTTTGCTTAAACCATTCTGTGATCATTGTCAATGCGCCACTTGTTGAGAACCGTAACGTCTTTTACCATGTTTTCTGTTAGAGATTATGAAATATATCCTATTGTCCGTATTGCCATCTGGACTTGTCTACGTGCATCATCGGTGTTATTTCTTTTGGAAAATAAGTTGAGATTATAAAAGTTTACAAGCATTTGTCCTCTGTTGTTCCTTTTTCTGCTGTCATAATATGCAGCATGTACTTTTTTACTTTATTTACCCAGTTACATGTCAAAATTATTTACTGCAATAAAATATGCACTTTATTTTTTACTTTTGTGTAAGAATGGTTGGATGTAGTTGTTGCTTACCGCATCTTTGAACACTGCCATCGACCATACTCACTGACTCTTGCGCCACTATTTTCTAGGCTGCTTTTTCATATCTAAAAAACTCCCATTTTGCTAAATTCTATTTTATCTTAACTGCTTGGGGACTGTAGTGAGACATACCATCGGGGCCAATTGTATACGGTGGTCCGTCTAATATTTTGCCCTGCGTGTCGACATAGTTTCCAGGGTGTGAACGATGCGCTCTTGTGTGCACAGATTCTAGAAGTCATAAGCGAGAGTTGGGTTTTATTTTGAACCAAAAACTTAATAGTTTGTTAAACTTATTGTACAGCTTAAATTATTTAATGCAAATTTTTATTACACCTAAAAGATACTAAACTTAAACATTATTATCTCGTGATATTCTTAAATCCTTTGAATTTTGTTGACCAAAAATTTGCAGTGAGAAAATTTATTTTAATTGTGTTGTTAGATGTTAGTGAAGTACAGTATTTCTCTTTTTCGAGAATATATAATTTTCTCATAACCAGTGAGACGCTGACTGTAGACTAGTGAGCATTATCAAGTTTTACTTAATTGGTTGTCATTATAGTTATTACTTCTTGCTTGCCAGAAAATTTCGTTTTTGTTGAATGTCCCTAACTGGTTTGGTTACGCTATGTTGTAATTTTGTTATATATGTGTTTCTTTTTCTTTATAACTGTTTGCTATTTGAGTTTCGTTGAACATTCTTAATTGGTACCATTACTCAGGTCGTCCGGATAATTAGTAAAATTATCATTGTGTGCTCCTAACAGGTTTTGTTGGACTTAATTTAAACTGCATTGCCTGCGAGAGTGCAACTGTGTTGGAATATAGTACTAAAGGGGATGACGATTTTGATTACTTATCTTGGGGATTCATTTGAACAACGTGGTATCTGTGAGCACACGGTACATAAAATGTGAAATTATGATTTTTCAGAGCAACTTGATTGTTTCTAGTTGATGTTTGTGCGAGCCGGGGTCGTGCAAGTTTCTAAATAAAAATATTTTTTATAGAGTGTTTATATTTAGTAAATAAAATAGCTTATATGTATATACCATTCCACGTTATTTCGCTTTCTGAAGTATTGTAATACAGAATCGAACTCGCTAGCGCGCTAATTCTTCGGACAGACGAGCGTTGCCTACGACTACTAGACTATAGAAGCGGCCCTTTTTTATATTTTTATAAAATAAATAAAATAAAACAAAATACGGAAATGTTGATAGATAGTAATTTTTTATTGACTTTTGTTGTTTTAGCAGTAAAAGAAAATATCGCTTGTGCCAAAGATATTACTTACAAATTAAGTATTTAATCCTAGGTTGTTGTGCTTTTATTGTCGTTTGTAAATGTAAGAATTGCTGGTTTTACTGTAAATGTCAATGAATTTTAATTAAAGATAATTCGCCTTGCAGTTATAGTTCATATTATACCCTACTGTCTAAGTAACTAAAGAAAAATATGTTTTTGTATAAATAGACCTTTTTAAGTAGAAGAAAAATTATATTATGGCATAATATACTAAAGGGGTACCGTTTGATGTAGTGGTCAAGATCGTTTGCTCCTCTAGCCGTAAACCCAGCGAGTGGGCGAGTTCGAGACTCGCTGGAAACTTATGCATGTATGTGACGTTTTACTTTGTAAGTAAAGTTGCATTATAGTAGACGCAATAAGCTCTTAAAGCTGGAATGTCAGTGAAGAAGCTCCAACAAAAAATCCCTACTGAAATTTTTACATACAAATTATTGTCTTTCTTACAATAGTCTTTGCACGGGAAATATGATTAGTTTACTGTTCTTAACTGTCACAATAATCATTGCTTTTATATATTAACTGTTGCAAAAGATAAAAAAACTTGGTAGGAAATGAGCTCCATAAATGTAGATATTGACCAAAGAACCTTTTATACATAAATGATGAATACACAAATAAATTTTTGGAAGCCTCGATTATCTCAAGAGAAAGTATATTATTATGTAAAGCTTCATCTACCTTATAATGGTTTAATGTCCATAAATATACCATATTGTTTCAACTATTTTCAATGTTAAATTAAATAACAATTTAAATTTAAAACCATTGATTTTTAGTTCAGCAATATTTTTATATTTTTTGGTATACTTTGTATTAATACAATCTACTTTCCCATAAAAATGTGTCGAAAAATATTTTTAAATAATTATGTATTTTACTTCTTAAATCAAAATTTTAAAACTAAAAATGGCAACTTTATTTTTTGTAGTAATCGTTCTTTGATAATAATAATAAAAAAATGTATTTAAACGTGTTCATTAAATTGTAGTTTTTTAGGAACTATTGGCTATAAAAATTCTTATTACACCAAGCTCTATAACTTTTATGCCATCAAGATGTTTTAATTATTATTTTTATCTAAATACTTATAAAAACATTTTGGCACAGATAGATGTTATGTAACAAAATAGTTGTTAAATTATTCACGTCAGTCTTTATAGGATAAAATTGGTAACAAAGCACGTAGACTTGCGCAAAAAGCGATTAACGGCAATAACATATAATTTTCTTCCAAGCTGGCAGCGTAAATTATTGTTGATTGGGTTAGGTTGAGTCTCCCCTCTTGTATATTGCACAGATAGTTTTTAAAAGCTAGTGATATCAAAAATGCCTTAGTGGTCAACAACTATTCGACTATTTTGCAAAAAAATACTTCCTTACTATAAAAAACATACGGAAATTTAAAAAAGAAATAGCAATAGATAAAATATACACAATATACTTGTAACATAACTTCTTAGAGTAGCATGCTTAGCTCTAATTTAGAGCAATTGCAGATCTGATTATAAACTGTTAGGTGATAATAAAGCAAATTGGCTGAGGAGATACAAACGCCCGTTTCCTTAAATCTCCTAATTGCACAGCTGGAACTTTTGGCTGGCTGCTGATTAAATCTTGTTACTTGAAGTTTATCTTTCGAATCAACAACAAAGCATTAGCATGCCTTTCCAATCGGAACTGCTTAGCACTTTCGCAATTTATGTTTAACAGCTCGCAGGCTAGCCGATTGCGTTTGCAGATTAGTTTTTAAATTTGTTTGTTCTGCTACTTTAAGCGCAACAACTAGTTATTTGAGGGGCTTTTATGCAAACTCGCGCGATTTCTTAAAATGCGCAACTTTCCGTTTGTGCGTTGACGCAAAGGTGAAATACTTAATGAACATTTATTTTATAGTAGCATTAAGTAGCTGTTCTAGGCAATTAAAGTAATATCAAAGGCTTAACCAATACTTCATACAATTGTAACGAATTATAACTTTAAAAACTTTTAACATGTTATTTTGTTTTAATTTTAATTTTGAATAATCAACTTAAAAATACAAGTAAAACTTTTTATTTCAACTATAATTAAGAATATTTCGTATATTTAAACGATGCTAAATCATTATTTCATTTTGAACAAAACCTTTTTGTGTTAAATGCAACTGCTAGCAAAAGAGACCGAGTGGGTAAGAGTAAAGAATAAAAAGAGAAAAATGAATACATCGCTTACCCCCCCCCCACAAGACAGGCAAAAGGTCTTAGAAAACAAAACAATACAACCAAAGAAAGATCCACAACCACCGCCTATAATTGTGGACGGAATTAATAACTTTAATGACATCCATAAACTCATAAGTAACTCGATTCGTGGTTTTCAAATTAAGATAATAAATAACCAAAACATTAAAATTAACGTCTCAGATGGGGAAAGATATCAAGCCCTCACGAAAGCTCTGCTTGACAATGAGTACTCGTGGCACTCTTTTGAAAATAAACAAAATAGACCTATTAAGGTGATGGCTACTAGGCTTCATCACTCATGTAATTCGGAAGAGATAGTTAGCGAACTACGAAAAGAGGATATAAAATACTTGAAGCAACAAAAATTACAATACAAAACAAAACATCCCTAAACATGTTCATGTTGTCGTTTAGACATGATGAAGACACTAACAAAATTTTCGAAATAAAAGATATCATGGGCATTCGAGTAGAAATTCAACCCATTAAAAAAATAAATTAGTGCCATAATGTAAGCGGTGTCAAGCATATGGGCACACACAGAAATACTGCGCTAAAGAACCCAGATGCGTAAAATGCACGGGTAAACACTTTACTGCAGAGTGTAAGAAACAAAAGGAAACTCCTCCAAAATGTGTACATTGTGGGGAAGCACATCCAGCTAACTACCGTGGATGCATGGTAGCAAAAGAAATTTGTCCACACATAATAAGTTACTATTGTATAAGCAAATGTTAGGGTCCGTGTGGGCATATGGCATCCAACTCTGGGGTTGTGCCAGCAAGAGTAATATTCTTATCATTCAGAGATTTCAAAACAAAGTATTAAGGAAGATTGTAGATGCACCCTGGTACTGCGGCAACAGTGATATCCATCGGGACCTCCAGGTGAAGACTGTAGAGCAAGTCATTCTTATGTTTGCCAGAAGTCACGAACAACGGCTTCTTCAACATGTGAACATAGAGGCCATCCAGCTCCTCGATAATTCACAGCTAGTGGGAAGACTCAAGAGGACCAAGCCCTTTGAGTTAGTTCAGTGATTTCTCCAAAGCAGAGCATAGTGTGTGTCTAAGTGCGTACGTTAGGGATAATATACCTACTTAGTATTATCAGAACTCTAAGGACACTGATGAGTAAGACCTTAGTTTTAAGTTTCTTTTTAGTTATTTTAAGTTAGAATTGAATTACTCATGGATCTATTAAGATCAGATTGTAATAAAATAAGTGTCTTTGCACTTACAAATAAAAAAAAATGCAACTAATAATTGGAAGATTATTTAGATTATTAACTAAATACAATTTTTATACTTTTTGAAAATGCTTTTGATTATAATAAATTTTTTTTCTTGGTAACATTGCTCACAATTTAACTGTTTCAATTATTACCAAGCTTTGTAAAACCTCTTCGCTTTTTTTATTGTTATCGGAAAATACTTCATTGTTTATAGCAAAAAATGCCTGTACGTTGAGACGAGCTTTTAGTTATTTTATCCATAAATTCGATTTTGAATTTACCCTTGTGGAATTTTAAACTACTTTCGTTGTTTTTCTATTATAATCTGTACAGTGGCAAATCATAGTGGTGTTGGTAAGAGGGTAGTACAAGTATAAAGTAATGAGGCCTAAATATTGAGATTTAAATAAATAATTACCCCAATCATAATTGCTATAATGTGGTTTACACATTTTATAGCTACCCAAAAGAAAATTTTTTAAAAATGTATAGATCATTGCTGTCAAGTTTTAGCGTCTAAAATTATGTATGACTATAAAATTAGCTTAGAGATAGATACATTTACAAGTGGCAGTGGAGCAAGGCAGTTTAGAAAAATAGAGAGTGAGTCTTACATAAGAAGTGCGCTGTTAAAAATATTAAAAGAATAATTATGAACGTCACACGCGATAGTCGATAAATTGGCATCAGTATAGGCATTGTCAGAACCATAGTTTGTTACTATCGCAAGATTACAGCTAGGCAGTTAGTAAAATTTTTGATTATTAACAAATTTATGCGTTAAAAAGTTTATAATAATGGTTGTCCCAAGGATTGTAGAAAAATAGACACGAAATTTACATTGAATTTTTCAAACGGGAGAAAAATATTAATTTAACATGCAAAACGTAAGAAGGCATCTAAATAAATAAAAGAAATAAGTGCATTAATAAACAATAAAAAACAATTTTTGTGTACTCTCTTAACAAATTAAAATAAAATTGTTCTGATTCAAAGTTTAAGACAACGCCAAACCGCATACTGTGCACTTGACGAGACACATGGGGCTAGAAAAACCCTAAGTTACGCTTGTTATAGTCAAAACTTTTATTTGCTTAATACCTCTAAAAAAGTTTTGGACAGTTGAGGGTTTGAAAATAATACTGCAATAGACGACAATCGATACATTCCAAGATTTCTACAAAAGCTTTTAAAGAAATTATAAAGATCTGGAAAAGACACTACTGCTGCCAGTTTTTATGTTTAACAATAACAATAATTAGTCAGATAATTACGTTATAGTTGTTTGAAAATTTCTTGGGCGTTGAAAATCGAAAACACCGTATCTGCCTTTTGGAGAATTTTATATATAAATTAAGAGGTTCTTCAATTTTTCGTTTATCACATCATGTTCTGTTTTACACATATTTTTGATTCTTTGGTAGTTCTGTTATATCATTGAGCACTTTCTTTAGCCCGAGTTTTGTAGGATACCCACTGTTTATTTTTTAAGACGTTTTTGTTGTGTTTTCCATCTAATCTGACAATCCGATTTTAATTTTCTTTTATAATTTGTTTGTAATTTTTAAAATAGATTAAATCTGAAGCAAATTATTTTGTAATAGACAAGTGATTTTAGAGTAAATAAAAGGGCCTGTGAGCATTTCTTAGTTATAGACTATATTTATTTTTTAAGTAAGAATTCAGTATTTTTAATAGCTGATCTTTATTTTTGTATGACCAAAATACAATTGATAGAAGTTCTTCATTTAGTTGATTATTGGCGCACGAGCTAAATGTTTTAGTTATTTTATTAGTAATTTATTTATAATTAAACACTCACCAATTGTGTCGATTAATTATAAAGTAACATTATTTTTTCTCATCTTTTTCTCACTATCTTTCAGCGTTTTAAATTACGAGTTAACAAAGTGTTGTAGTTAGAGACTCGAACAAACAATAGTTACAATAGGTTAGATTTAAAAAAAACACTCCGGTAAGAAAATCTTTTCAACCTAATGCCTAGAGGGAGTAAGAAGTTGCACGTGCCGCTTGTAATTTGGTATAGTCATGCAAAAATGTCACTTGCCTTGCTCCTTGACCAATAAATTGTGGTTTATACTTAAATTTAACGCTTAACGGTAATGGTTTTATCTAGTTTAAACACCCGAAACAGAATATATCCTTCATATCTCATCGAATGTATAGTAAGATTTTTTAGCAAATGTTAGCTTTGTATTCGACAGCAATCGTTTACCCATGCTTTTTGGGATTGTCAGATATTACTCATTTTAGCTAGTTGTATAATCGTATATTATAGTTAAGTTGGTAAAACCCTTCTATGATGTCATTCCCATTCATGTTAAAATTAGTGTTACAAGATTATTGAATTTAGTAGCTGATTATTTGTATATTTGTAGAAGCAACTTAATATTGTAGCAAATACTACAGTAAGTTAAAAAATTTTAAGAAAATCAAGAGCCTTAAACAATTGATTACGATAATTGTCAGAAAACTTAGAACATATTATGTTGTTTATAACCATAACAAAATAAGGCTCTAAAACATCAAAGTACTAACTTCGCAACTTAATTCTTGCCTCTAACTTTAATCGACAAATAAATATAAATCAATTAATAAATTGTTACTGTCATACAATCACAGTGAAGCTTTCAAAAACATTGTAAGAGCTACCTGTTTCATCAATATAATTTAAAAATCTTATTGTACGATTAGTATCTTATTAATATCTATGTTCGCTGGGTTTTAAATTATTAAATTGTTATATTAAGTGCTTAGTTGTTCCGGTCGATAAACGATAATATGTATTCACCTTTCAACATTTAAATATCCATTCACAAATAAACAAATTAAATACACAAATATGTCTGATCTACCGAGATGTGTTTAAATCACCAAATATTATCTATAGTGGAAATAAGGTTAGCCCTAACCCAATAAATGTGAAACGTCTACAAAAAAAATCTTAACAAACCCTAACAACTTATATAACCATAAATCCAAAGAACGAAATTCCTCTTTGCCACAAAATCTAAATAAAACAGATCATAAAACCGATTTCCTTAATGTTTCTCCCGAATGGAACCAATTATTAAAATATCATTCATCACATATAATCAACAATCACAGAAGGTTTTACTGCCACCTATAAAGGTAAGGAGCTTAAAATAAATCTAAAAGCCAAGCAGAACTATAAAAAGATAGCAAAATCTTAAGACCACAAAGCAAATTATTACAAATATCAAAACCCCGAAAATAGCAGTTTATCAATAATTATACGCAATTTTACCATCCCCATAACGAAACAGGAAGTTATATTCGAATTGATTTTCTTAAAGTATCCCATCATTAAAACCACTCGACTATTAAATAATAACAACAGTTCGATGCCAATAATTGCAGTCAAATTACACCAAGATAATAAAGCAAAGGATATCTTTAATCTGAATAGATTATTATACTGCACAATAACAGTAAGACGCTAACGTAAAAATAGTTATACATTACAGTAAACTATCAACGTACAATAAATAAAGATGTTAGTAAGCCTGTTTATGTCAACTATGGAGGGGAGCATATTAAAAACTACAAAGGTCGTCCCTACATAAAACAGTTTAACGATAAATTTACGTATCCCACAATAAGATCTTCTAACCCTAATGCCTCACTCGCCCGTAAAATTATACCAAAACAACTGCAAAGCTCTTTATTACCGTCCCCCGTACTTCTTCAATAATATTTTTAACATCTTTGTTACTTAAAAATATCACAAAATAACTAATTTCTATAAACAAGTTAACCTTTCTAAATTGGAAAGTCAGCTGATCAAAAAGCAATGTTTACACCATTCACGGCTACACATGCAATAGGTTTATTATGCATTTAAAATAAAATAAAAACTGCACAATACCCGGTTATGGTATTTTCAGAAAAAAATGGAAACAAAATAGGATAGAGAGGATCTGCAATAATAATAAAACAAAATTTTATTGCAACTTTGATAGACCTCATAAATATTTACCAATTAAAAACTGTAACGATCAGTCTTTCTATGGAAAGAAGATTTGGCTCTATTCATTAATCACTAACCAAGAAACTGCTTCAGCACAAAGTTAAACAAATTTTTGGTTGTCAATATCCCACGCTGCTTGCAGGCGATCTAAACTATAAATATGAGAATTAAGGTTGCAGCCAACAGCAGCCCTAACAGAGTAAAGCTTGAAAATGTAATCTCTCAACTAAGAGTGCACATATCAGCACCATCTGAATACACAAAATTTTCTACAGACACAATCAGCTACTCGATATCCTTATTATTATCTTGTAAAAACAATATATGCATGCCAATCAATTAGACAATGCGCTCCATTACTCTCCCTATTATTACTTCCACCTTTTAAGATTAATTAATGGCCCAATTTATTAGAAAAAAAATTAGAATTATAATAAATAATAAACTAAAATGTCTTCGTAATCTAATAACTCCAGATGAAATCAACAATTTTTACAGCCACGGGTACTCAAGCTAAGCAACAAGCTTCAAGGAGTATTCGGCCCCACCATCACTTTGAGAATAAAAATCTTTCAGCATATATATTATTTATATATATTTATATATATATATTATATATATATATATATATATATATTATATATATATATATATATATATATATATATATATATATATATGCTGAACTACTTGTACGTACCTGAGTATCAACATTAAAGATTAATGGGATCATTCAAAAGAAATAGAGCAACGCATTGAGATAGCCAGAACATCCTTCAGTAAAATGCCAAACATCTTTAAGAGCCGTGACTTAATGTTATCAATCAAAATACGTCTATTACGATGCTATGTGTTTTCAATAATTCTTTATGGAGTTTAATCATGGACACTAACTAAAGCAACAATAAAGAAACTGATTTTTTTGAAACATGGTGCTAAAGCCGGATACTGAGAATATCGTCGGTAGACCGTGCTTCCAATATTGAAGTTCTACGAAAACTAAATAAAGAATATGAAATCATTTTCAAAGTAAAATAACGCAAGCTCAAATATGTAGGTCACATTTCAAGAAACGAACAAAAATACAACTTATTACAACTAATGTTGCAAGGCAAAATAAACGTAAGAAGAGGCCCAGCCAGAAGAAGAAACTTTTGATTCCAGAATCTAAATCAATAGGCTTCATTAAGAACTACCAGACTTTTTCGATCTGCAACCAATTAAGTTAGAATAGCCATGTTGGTAATCGCAAAAAGATTACCATCACTGAATGATCTGCCAGTTATGCAGGAAAATAAATATTCCTAGTATGTTATAAATAATGCCTAATCAAATATTGTTCAGATACATATTATTTCATAAATAGCACTATGTGGTGAGCTAACAATAGTATTGTCAAAAAAAGTAGGTGTAAGAAACATATTAGTTCAATTGTTTTAGTTAATTAAACTGTAATATGAACTTTTTTAGTCCATACTTATTCTGGTCTAAGTTTAAGAAAATTATATTGAAATTATGATTTATCATTCGGCCAGTGCTTTCAAGCAGAACAGACGTGCGTGCCGAGCTATACCTGTGCTATCGCAGCAGCGGAGCCACAGCCTTGCTTAAGGTCGGGCAAATTTATTTATTTAAAAATTTAATTTCTGCTATTTGGCGATAAGCGTAAATAAAAACTACCAATTTATTTACTATTAAATAAAATCCATATCGAATTAACTAACAACAAAACAGGGCCGGTCTCGCAATTTCTTTGCCTAACGGTGAACTATGAATACTTTAACTAGAATTCGGGATGAGCGAGAACCTTAACCAAATAAATTCACACATGGACAGCACCCGCAAGTTAGGCAAATGCAAAATTTTCAAAATCAACAATTTCAAACGAATTTGCCTTTTCCGTCGCCATTGCAAGTCACCAACATGACAATACCACAAACTGCTACGAATTATCAACCAATGCCAAACCAGTAACAATTTAATTTGCAAATACCCACCTTTCAACCAACAACCAGCTCTTTTTCATTACAAAATCGTATGACAAATATTCAAGCTAATTTACACAATTTTGGGGAGACCAACTCAGTCCCTGAATCGGCCACTAGTTACCTAATGGAAGAAGAGAGTGATAATGAAGATCCTCCAGAAACTTCCCATCCATGGCAAGTAATAAAAAAAAAGAAAACGTTCCAATGCAATAGCTAATAAAAATGTTGAAGCCCCACCTGTGGTACCTACAAATAATCGATTCAGTTCATTAACAAACGAATCATTAGAAATTACCATTCCTAGTCCCAATAATCCTCCCAAAGACCTTAAACTCCCTCCAATTTTTATATATGGAGTAATAGACTATAAAAAAATGATCGATAATTTATCACAAATTACTGAAGAAGAAACCTATTATTCAAAAACACTCATAAACGACACAATAAAAATAAATGCTAATACGTCCGAAACTTATAGGGAACTTATCAGACACCTTAATGAGGGAAAAATTATACACCACACATACCAAATGAAGCAGGAGAGGGCCTATAGGGTGGTTATTAGAAGTCTCCACTATTCAATATCTATCGAAGATATAAAAAAAGATATAGAAGCTAAAGGTTACACCGTTTGCAATATTATTAACATACGACATCGAATTAGCAAGCAACCACTAATGCTATTTTATGTAGATTTAGAACCTAGAAAAAATAATAAAGATATTTACAGTTTAGAATTTATAGGAAATATGCGAATAACTGTTGAACCGCCACATAAAAAAAGCAATATCATACAATGGTCAAGATGCCAACTATATCGTCACTAAATCTTACTGCAAACGACCATACATATGTATTAAATGTGGAGGTGACCACAACTCCACACTCTGCCAAAAATCCAAAAGCACTCCAGCAAAATGTGCACTCTGTGAAAGAGATCATACTTCGAATTATAAAGGTTGCGAAATATATCAACAGTTACAAAATGCAAGAACCAAATCTATAGGAAATAATAATCAAAACTGTGATCAACCCCAAATTTCACATATCCGAACACCGAACCAATCATTACAACAACCAAAAATGGACCTTCGAACATATGCTAATGTTTCACGAGGGCTAAATACAGCAAATCAAGGTAATAACTTCAGTAGCCAACTCAACCATTTCCTTACCGAATTCAAAGCAATGTTCAATCAGTTAATCACTCAAAACAGCATGATACTAAATATGCTATCAACTGTCATCAATAAACTAGTCCATGAATGGACATCTTATCTTTAGGTATAGCTCTCTGGAATGCCAATGGTTTGGAAAATCACAAAACAGAAATAACTTATTTCTTACAAATTAATAAGATAGATATAATGCTTATATCTGAAACTCATTTTACAGACCGATCAGTATTTAAAATATCATCTTATACGGACTTATCATACCTTTCATCCGGATAGAACAACACATGGAGGGGCTGCAATACTCATACGCTCTGAAATAGCAAATCATGAACTTCCTTCATTTCAAACCAACAAAATACAAGCTTCTGTAATTTATGTCAATGCTAAACCGAGATCTTTTACGATAGTAGCGATTTACAGCCCACCTATGCACGCAATCAATACCGACGAGTATGAAACAATGTTTATCACTTTGGTACCTCGCTTCATAGTTGGTGGGGATTGGAATACTACGCCTCATAACAAACAAAAATTATTCGCATTTGTCAACTGATCAACCAACTTACTGGCCAACTGACCTAAACATATTTCCTGATTTGTTAGATTTCTTGGTCATCAACGGCGTTGCAACTAACTACCTTCATATTGAACCTAATTGGGACCTTTCATCGGATCGTTCCCCCGTTATCCTCACCCTTAGTACCGACATTATTATAAAATCAAATCCACCCAAATTAGTCTCTCTAAAAACTAATTCAACAATACATCGAAGATAATTTAATCCTGAACATTAAACTAAAAGAACCTAGAGACATTGATATTGCTGTACAAAACTTTACTAATACAATACAAGAAGCAGTCTGGATAAGTACACCAACACCAACCACAAATAAACAAGAAGTTACTAAGATACCGCTATTTGATATTCGACAGCAGATTGCACAGAAAAGACGTGCAAGACACACTTGGCAAAGAACTTGCAATCCTAACATCCTAACATCAATATTGATTATATCAATAATTCCTTAGCTAACCGTGCCCAATGACCCTCCCAATTAAATCGTTGACACCATCTGAAATAAAACATGAAATTAACAATTGTAACACACACAGAGCTCTTAGATTTGATCTTCTAACTGGCCAGATTCTTAAGAAACTACCGAAAAAGGCAATAACAATATTAACTACTATTTGCAATAGTATGATAAGACTGACCTATTTTCTCATTTCTTGGAAATTTGCCCAGATCATATTAGTACCTGATCATATTAAACCTGGTAAACCACCTGATTCAACTTCTTCATACCGTCCTATAAGCCTACTCCTCTGGTATCTAAAATATTTGAAAGATTACTACTAAAGAGATTAGAGACTGATATTAACCTAAACGAGATACTACCCAAACATCAATTCGGATTTAAAGAACGACACTCTACAATTCACCAGTGTCACAGAATCGTTAACAAGATCATAAGAAGTCTGGAAGATAAAAGGTTTGTGTTACACCATTTTTAGATATTGCTCAAGCTTTTGACCATGTTTGGCATAAAGGTCTTTTATTTAAGCTAAAACAAATCCTTCCTACTTCCTAAAGTCCTATCTCGGCAATCGCTTTTTCCAAACTAAATTTAATAATGATGTTTCCACAATCTACCCAATCGAGTCAGGAGTACCACAGGGTAGTGTCCTAGGACCATTCTTGTACCTTGTATTTACGGCGGACATACCAACTACTGATAGCACAACCATTGCCACTTTTGCAGACGATAGTGCGATCCTGTCAGTTGACAATGATCCTCGACTAGCTGCTGAATTATGTGCAAACTCATCTAGACAGACTTGAAGAATGGCTCAGTTCCTGGTATATCAAAGTAAATACCGCTAAGTCAACACAGATAAATTTCAAAACTAGATAAGTCCAAATGTCTCCATTAACAATACCCAGCTAACTGTCCAAAACGAGGTCAAATAAATACCTAGGACTAATACTAGACTCTAAACTCACTTGGTCGTAATTCTCAAATGAAAATAGAAAATAAAATACTTCTATATAAATGTATTATAAAACCCATCTGGACATATGGGATTCAGCTGTGTGGTTGCACGAAGGCCTCAAATTCAAAAATTATGCAACGACTGCAGTCCAAAATCCTACGCATAATTCTAAATGCGCCTTGGTATATAAGGAATAAAACCATTCACGATGACTTAGCCATTCCTACAGTTTATGAAGAAATCCAAAGATTCAGCACCACTTATTTCAGCAATCTCACAGGGCATCACAATGAGGAGGTTAACCACCTAATGAATGATCTAGCCGTATCTAGAAGACTGAAGTGGAAACTCCCCACTAATCTACAAAACTAAATTACTTGAGTATCACTTATATTACCTTTGTCATACATAAATCATGTACGGAGAGTGGTCGCTGGATCATTTCTCCCCACATATTGAACCTACTAATTACCCTATTTACTAAATGTTTTCATAGAACAGATTGTAAATTTATAATTAAACAAAAAAAATTAAGAGTTATTAGACCAAATTTATTAATTAGTATATTAATAGTGACCTTAAATTTTTTTATTAATAAATAAATAAATTATAAAGAGAAAAATGTAGTAGAATGTCATTGTAATAAATTTCATGAAGTAATACATTTTTTATTAAAGAAAATATCTACATCAAACGTTCACTGTGAATTTGGTTTTGAATGATATCGTATGATTATTGTGATCTCTAAATTTTACAATTAATAATGATTAACTAAACAATTAATCTAAATGATCGCCTTGGTACTAACAAGAAGAATATGGAAAACTCCATTTTTCTATCCTACTCAAAAGGAATAATAAAATAAAGATGGTACATAGACTCGGACTCTTTATTTTTGTATTAAACGTTTAAGTGATGCAATTCTTTAATAGCTTTCAGAAGCTCTCAAATGCCTTCTGCTACATAACTGGGAAAAGTCCGGATAAGTAATATTTCGATACGTAAAAGTTCCGGCTATCTGGAGAAATCCTGGAGGATTTAGCGTGTTTTAAAACTTTATCAGCGCGCTGCGAGGGCTCGGAAATGTCATCAACACTGCAACTGCGTGTTCCATCAGCTCGGCTAACTACAGCAAATTCAACTACGTACAAACCAACCCGACTAACTTCTAACTACGTTCCGGTGTCGTTTGCGGCAACATCGGAACAATTTAATTACTGTTTCTTTTATTGGCAGCTGCTTTGTCGGGCCCGGCGAGCGCTGCGGCGAATGTCTGGCGGGCCGGGATAATTCGTCGTTTTGTCAATTTCGTGTGGCCCGGCTCCGGTTACGTTCAATTAGACCGCCGTCCGCTCAAGATGGCTAAACTTGCAGACGTGCATCTTTCATCCACTTGTCGGGCTCGAATTTGTCTTCCACCCACTTAATTCACTGCTCTACCTCCGCGAGCCGCCTCATTATTCATAAGGCCCGCTCCTCCCAGCCGCTCCGCGCGTTGTCGTGCACTCCAGGTCTATCCCATACGACGCAGATAATTTGAATGCGGTTATCTCGTTCTGCTGCTCGCGCGCGTGTCTGGAACACATGTGTTCGTGCGCTGCGGCTGTCGGAAAAGCTCGCCTGAATGCGGCCTGTGTTCTCCGTGCAGGTACAGTTTTAATTAGCTTTGGTAATTATTTTTGGAAGGGCCTCTCCACGATGTCTCTCGCATGGAGCACTCGTCATGGCATACTTTTTCTCAAAAAGAACCGGCCGAAGGTTAAATTGAGTGCCTCTTCTTTGGCAACTCGTCATTCAATGTACGCATGCCTCAGATTGCATAACGAAACAATTTTGCTCACTATTCTGTACATGGCAGGTGTTAATTACTTTAATTATCTGAATAGTAATATATTCTTGCTTTATATAAGTTAAACACTATAATATTAAAGCGCTTGCAAAGGCTGTTTTTTATAGCGCTTAATGCATCAACTTATAAATTACCTAAAAAACACCCAAAAAGATTTGCAAAACGTGCTCATAATTTCAGTTTCTTTACAACATAAACTCTCCAGAAATCATTACTAACGATATTAATATCCAAATAAAAATAAATAAAATAATTCGATTATTTTAAAGGTGAACGATATACTATATTTTGGCACAAATAAATATATATTATCACTAAGCAAGAGTCCTTTAATTTTTTTTAATATTTTATTTAACAATCAGAACAATGCATAATTACATGAGCCAGCACACTAGCATGTACTAGCGACAAAATGACATGATCAGGTTGATACCCATTAACTTAATTTAGTTCAGTTGGGCACAGCTTTTTACGTCTTCTGTTGATTACAACAGGAGCTCTTATTACCTATACAGTGTGTCTAGAAAGAGTAGGGGGTAAAATACCCCCTTGTATATAAACGCTTGAAGAAGTGAGAGTTTCAGCGCATCAAAATCCGTCTCAATCAGTTCGCAAACGCAGTCGAGAACTTAACATTAAAAAAATGTTGCACAAGATTCTGAAACAATATTTACAACTTACAGTTTACCAAATTCAGTTTGTTCAAAACCTGAACGTTGCCGACTATACTCTCCGGCTGAATTTTGCAAATAAAATGCTTCAACGTTTCCCAATGTTCGAAAACATTCTGTTTAGTGGCGAAGCGAACTTTCATTTAAATGGTCACGTAAACAAACACGACTGCCGCTATTGGGCCAACGAAACTCCAAGACAGATACATGAACGATCATTACAGTGTCCAAAAGTTATTGTGTGGGCTGCCATGTCTGGTAAAGGCATCATTGGGGCTTATTTTTTTGAAGACCGGCGAGAGCGAGCACTTATGGTAAACAGTGAACGATATTGCGACATGCTAAGAAACTTTTTGGTTCCACAACTGCAGGAGTTTGAAGGTTTTAATGTAAAAACATGGTTTCAACAATATGGAGCCACTTGCCACACCTCAAACCAATCACTTGACCCCCGAGAAGCCCCAATCTTACACCCCTTGATTATTTCTTTTGGGGATACCTTAAAGAGAAAGTTTATGCAACTCTACTGGAATTTAAGCACAATATCCGCACTGAAATGGCCGCCGTTTCTAGAGAGATGTGTAGATGCGTAGCGGATAATTTGCGTGTTCGATTAGAGGAGTGCAACGTATAGGGCACCTGTACAATAAATAAAGATGTTAGTAAGCCTGTTTATGTCAACTATGGAGGGGAGCATATTAAAAACTGCAAAGGTCGCCCCTATATAAAACAGTTTAACGATAAATTTACGTATCCCACAATAAGATCTTCTAACCCTAATGCCTCACTCACCCGTAAAATTATACCAAAGCAACTGCAAAGCTCTTTACTACCGTCCCCCGTGCTTCTTCAATAATATTTATAACATCTATGTTACTTAAAAATATCACAAAATAACTAAATTCTATAAACAAGTTAACCTTTAATGTTAAGTTCTCGACTGCGTTTGCGAACTGATTTAGACGGATTTTGATGAGCTGAAACTCTCACTTCTTCAATCGTTTATATACAAGGGGGTATTTTACCCCCTACTCTTTCTAGACACACTGTATAGGTAATGGGTATCAACCTGATCATGTCATTTTGTCGCTAGTACATGCTAGTGTACTGGCTCATGGAATTATGCATTTTTCTGATTGTTAAATAAAATATTAAAAAAATGAAAGGACTATTGCTTAGTGATAATATATATTTATTTGTGTCAAAAATAGTATATCGTTCACCTTTAAAATAATCGAATTATTTTGTTTATTTTTATTTAGATATTAACATCGTTAGTAATGATTTCTGGAGAGTTTATGTTGTAAAGAAACTGAAATAATGAGCACGTTTTGCAAATCTTTTTGGGTGTTTTTTAGGTAATTTATAAGTTGATGCATTAAGCGCTATAAAAAACAGCCTTTGCAAGCACTTTAATATTATAGTGTTTAACTTATATAAAGCAAGAATATATTACTATTCAGATAATTAAAGTAATTAACACCTGCCATGTACAGAATAGTGAGCAAAATTGTTTCGTTATGCAATCTGAGGCATGCGTACATTGAATGACGAGTTGCCAAAGAAGAGGCACTCAATTTAACCTTCGGCCGGTTCTTTTTGAGAAAAAGTATGCCATGACGAGTGCTCCATGCGAGAGACATCGTGAGAGGCCCTTCCAAAAATAATTACAAAGCTAATTAAAACTGTACCTGCACGGAGAACACAGGCCGCATTCAGGCGAGCTTTTCCGACAGCCGCAGCGCACGAACACATGTGTTCCAGACACGCGCGCGAGCAGCAGAACGAGATAACCGCATTCAAATTATCTGCGTCGTACGGGATAGACCTGGAGTGCACGACAACGCGCGGAGCGGCTGGGAGGAGCGGGCCTTATGAATAATGAGGCGGCTCGCGGAGGTAGAGCAGTGAATTAAGTGGGTGGAAGACAAATTCGAGCCCGACAAGTGGATGAAAGATGCACGTCTGCAAGTTTAGCCATCTTGAGCGGACTGCGGTCTAATTGAACGTAACCGGAGCCGGGCCACACGAAATTGACAAAACGACGAATTATCCCGGCCCGCCAGACATTCGCCGCAGCGCTCGCCGGGCCCGACAAAGCAGCTGCCAATAAAAGAAACAGTAATTAAATTGTTCCGATGTTGCCGCAAACGACACCGGAACGTAGTTAGAAGTTAGTCGGGTTGGTTTGTACGTAGTTGAATTTGCTGTAGTTAGCGGAGCTGATGGAACACGCAGTTGCAGTGTTGATGACATTTCCGAGCCCTCGCAGCGCGCTGATAAAGTTTTAAAACACGCTAAATCCTCCAGGATTTCTCCAGATAGCCGGAACTTTTACGTATCGAAATATTACTTATCCGGACTTTTCCCAGTTATGTAGCAGAAGGCATTTGAGAGCTTCTGAAAGCTATTAAAGAATTGCATCACTTAAAAGTTTAATAGAAAAATGAAGAGTCCGAGTCTATGTACCATCTTCATTTTATTATTCCTTTTGAGTAGGTTAGAAAAATGGAGTTTTCCATATTCTTCTTGTTAGTACCAAGGCGATCATTTAGACTAATTGTTTAGTTAATCATTATTAATTGTAAAATTTAGAGATCACTACAATCATACGATATCATTCAAAACCAAATTCACAGTGAACGTTTGATGTAGATATTTACTTTAATAAAAAATGTATTACACCATGAAATTTATTACAATGACATTCTACTACATTTTTCTCTTTATAATTTATTTATTTATTAATAAAAAAATTTAAGGTCGCTATTAATATACTAGTTAATAAACTTGGTCTAATAACTCTTAATTTTTTTTGTTTATTTATAAATTTACAATCTGTTCTATGAGAACATTTAGTAAGTAGGATAATTAGTAGGTTCAATATGTGGGGAGAAATGATCCAGCGACCACTCTCCGTATATGATTTATGTATGACAAAGGTAATATAAGTGATACTCAAGTAATTTAGTTTTGTAGATTAGTGGGGAGTTCTTACTTCAGTCTTCTAGATACGGCTAGTTCATTCATTAGGTGGTTAACCTCCTCATTGTGATGCCCTGTGAGATTGCGAAAATAAGTGGTGCTAAATCTTTGGATCTCTTCATAAATTGTAGGAATGGCTAAGTCATCGTGAATGGTTTTATTCCTTATATACCAAAGCGCATTTAGCGAGTTTATGCAACTCTACTGCAATTTAAGCACAATATCCGCACTGAAATGGCCGCCGTTTCTAGAGAGATGTGTAGATGCGTAGCGGATAATTTACGTGTTCGATTAGAGGAGTGCCAAACAGCACGAGGGTCAACATTTGGACAGCATAATCTTTGGCAATTAATTTTCCAAATCTATTTGTAAAGATTAAAAATAAAAAAATATTTTTTAATTTGTAGTGATTTTTATTGAATTTACAAAAACCCCCTACTCTTTCCGGACACCCTGTAGATTAACCCGGTTCTATTACTCCGCTAAGGAAGGCAAGAGGAAAACCACCTTATTAATTCCATTGATATATTAATGAATGGTCTCTAGCACAATCGTTATGGCAAATACAATTAATCAAACGGCAGATCTTAGGTGACCAGAGGGTGCAAAAATCCCCGGATTTAAGTTGACGAAACAAATAATTAGGATTGGAACATGGAATGTTAGATCGTGGTATGAATCTGGAAGCGTAGCCAACACCATTAAAGAAATTACGCGTTTACAACTGAATATATTAGGAAGTAGCAGTAGTACACGATGGAAAGGTAATGGAAAATTAACAACCACTGACGGCGTCACAATCTACTACTCCGGAGATAAAAATGACAATACCTACGGTGCAGCTATAGCGGTAAAAAAATAAATAAATGAATGTAGTAAAAGTGTTACACACATATCGGACAAACCAATAATTATGCAAACTTAAGAATACCAGATAGATGTAAATATAATATAAATATCTGCACCGATTGAGAAGGCATAAAGTTGAAGAAATATATAATCAATTGGAAGTCATACTTAACAGCACCAAGAAACACAACATAAACATAGTCATGGGGGGCTTTAACGCCAAAGTTGGCAAAGGAAGAGTGGATAATGTAGTTGGGGATTTTGAGTTAGGAAAAAGGAGTAAAGGAAGCAATAGACTAACGCAGTTTTGTTAGGAAATAGAAAGAATTATAACTAATACATGGTTTGATCTACCACGAAGAAGGTTACATACGTAGACGTCTTCTTAGAGCAATAAGCATAACACAGTCCGCAATCAAATAGACTATATTACTATTAATTATAGATTTCGCAATAGCATTTTAAGTGCAAAAGCATATCCTGGGGCATACACTGACTCAGACCACAATCTAGTTGTAGTTAAAATGAGATTAAGGTACGAAAAATTCAAAAAACTAAAAAAGCATATTATAATATCAGAGAATTCAAAGAGGAAAAAACATCCAAGAAATTGTCTATTGAATTAAAAAATTGATTTGAAACAACGAATTGACAAAATACAGATGACATTGAAACACTTTGGATAAAAATAAGAATATAATTTTAGACCCAAAAGAAGGTTTTCACCCATACTCAAAAGAAGAAGAAAAAGAATGAATGGAATACAAACCAAATCTTGAAGTTAATGAAAATAAGAAGAAAATATAAACAAACAGATAAAGAGAGATACCATAGTACGCACGTACATAAAAATTAAAAATAAAACTAAAGAAGCCAAACAAGGATAAATAAGAGACAAATGTCAGGATATCAAATAATTGCAACAGAAACATGACGATTTTAAGTTACATAAACGAATTAAAGAAATGGTTGCCCTCAATCGTAAGACCTATTCTGCAATACTTGTGAATAATCACTTACATCCACTGAAGAAAAGAAAGAGGAATGGACTTCTTATGTAGCTGATCTGTTTATATTATATGTTGAGACAGAAAATGATTACGAAGGACCACATATCTTAATATCAGAAGTTGGAAAAGCTATTAAAACCAGTAACAGGACTAGACAAAATAAGATTTCAATTTTTAAAATACACAAAAGAAAAAGGAAAACTCTCCAATCTTCATACCAATACTAAAAAGCCAAATGCAAAACGCTGCCCAGATTATAGAACTATCAGTTTAATAAGCCATTTGAGAAAAATATTTCTTTGCATTATAGATAAGAGCATAAAAGAAAAATGCGAAAACAGCTTAAGCAACACACAGTTCGACTTCAGAGCCGATATATCACAAAAGAAAAAATTGAAGGAAAGAGGGATCGTGGACGAAGAAGAACTTTTGGATGGGTAATTTGAGGAGTTGGTCTGGACTAAACAGAGAAAATTTGATACACAAGGCAAGAGATAGTCAACTTAAATAAGGAGCAGAATGAGTTGATTACAAATTCCAAAATTTGTTCCATTAGCGGGTTAGGATAGTTTTCTGTAACACCGTGATGTTTGATGCCTATTTTATGGGTAGCTTCTTATACTGTTGAAACATGTGGATGTAATGTATGGAATTTGTTGGGGTATCTTGGATTGGCATCCTTCAATAATTCTAATATTTGATTTAGAAGCATAGCCCCATAATTCTAGTTCCTATGCCCCGATGGATTGGATGACTCATTTATAGAGTAGGATTTTATTTTACAGATATCCGTGATTATGAGACTCTTGAACTGATTGTAAAGTAGTCGGATTTTTTTTAATTAGCTTAGTTTGAAAGATTCTGTCATTCAAATCTTAGAAGGTTGAAGTAACCTGATGGAATAATATGCTGGATTTTATGAATTAATCTAGGGTGCCACACTTTATCAAAAACCTGAGTAATATCCACTACAATATTGTTTATTTTTAAATGTTGGTTTATGGTTTGTATAATTTGGTGAAATTCTTGCGTTGTAGAGTGTTTCTGACGGAAGCCAAACTGATGATTTGGTATCCAGTTTTCTGGATTTTTAGTTTTTTTGTGTTTTACTTAGTTATTTTATTTGATATTTTTGGTGCCTTTTTTTGCCTGAGGCCACGTTTCAAATATGCATGACGCATTTTATTCATTGATTTCTCTTTATTTGGAGACTTTAATAACTGAAAATTGAAATACTATTTTCTAAAAATGAAATGCGTCCACGAAATTATGTCTAACCGTCGTCGAATTTTAACCTGGGTGGAACTGGAGAGGATAGTATTTGAAATTGACCTCAGATTTTGATAAAGAGTCAGAAGTAGAACCATATGAAAACATTTAAGACAATCTTTAAGATTTAGCCTTGGAAGAGGCTGAAGATGATGACCAAAATCGAGAAGACGTAGAAATGCCGGTTTCAAATGTTTGAAGTAAGTATGGTGGAAGACACAAACACTTCCTTGTTACTGGACCTAGTGGCCTACAAAAAGATATACCGACAGTCATGACCCCGCAATGCATTTTCTTATCTTAGTGTTACCGAAACCGATTCGCCACTCAAATCATAAAATTCAAAGAGTCAAAAAAATATTCTAGAATAAAAAAATGGATGTCTACTTGTCCAAAAGAAATTAGAAATTTATGGGATTAACACTATGGATGGGCTTGTTTCGACTAGGTTCATTAACTGATTATTATGCAACAAAGGGAATTTATTGACTAGATCTTCTTAGATTAATTATGGCACGTAACAGATATCAGTTGCTACTAATTGTAAGCTTATTGCACTTCCAAACAACAAGATAATTTAAGGAAGCGAATGCCCAGGAAAAATTCAACCTTCGATTGACATACTACAAAATAAATTTCAGTCGATTCTTTATCGGGATGAAGACAGTTATAGACGAGACTTTGGTACCATGGAGAGGTCGCCCAATATTTAGGCAATACATACCAAATACAGCCCATAAATATGGTAAAAAGCTCTTCAAGCTATGCTCGGTCGATGGATATACCTGGGCACTCCAAGCATATTCTGGAAAGTTAGCAACTGGAGAACGTAAAGTCGGATTGGCGGCAAAAGTTTGTTTACATTTATGTGAGAAACTACTCTATGAGGGAAGAACTTTATACGTAGATAACTTCTACATAAGCTGCGAGTTGGCCAAAACAATACTAAAGAAGCAAACACATGTCGTTGGAACTTTAAGAGTCAATAAGAACAATATCCCTAAAGATGGTCTTCAAGTAAAAATCAAAAAAGTAGAGATGGTATCCCGCGAAGACAAAAACAAGAATTATAATTTTGAAATGGAGAGACACACGAGATGTAAGATTGCTTTCTCTAAGGCATGCTCCAATAATGGTTCCACTATGCATGTTGAATGCTTCAACAGAAGAGCCTATACCAAGTACTTTCAGAACTACCAACATTTAAGATACAATTGCACAAGAAAGAAATACGCCTAAAGCTTCTACAAGTAGAAGTGGTTCTCCTTTCATACAAAATGGGAAACAAGTCACTGATGTGACCCAAGATCTAGTGGCAAGAGGAAGAAAACATAAATTGTGAAAAATAACAGAGAAACCATTGCCGATTCTGGCTTACAATAAAGGAAGAGTTAGAATTGATTTGTCGGACCAGATGGCTCACATGCCACTCCTGTAAGAAAGGACTTAAAATAGTACAGGAAACTTGGGATAGAACTATTTCTAGGAGTTTCAGTGGTAAATGCATGGATTGTGTAAAAACGGGTAACTAAAAAAAAATCAAATCGGTGAATTCCGGGATATTTTAGTAGCAGAATTACTTCACATCAAGAAGAAAGCGGCGCCTGAATCTCCGAGAGCATCTGTATCTATATATCACCATTTAGCCCAGAGGATTGATGCCAATGCTATATTCAGCAGTGCAGCTAGTGCTATATTCTATGCAAAAATACAGAACAAAGCCGGCCACACAGGAAAAAAATCGGGCCAAAATTTATACCTACTGCGAGATGTGTCCTAAACAACCACAAATGTGTTTATTATGATTCAATGAGAAAAACAATAAACTTTTTTTCTCTTTTTTTATATAGCCATACGTTTTATATGATCAAAATAAATAAGAAATAAATATCCTATTAGCAAAAACACATAATTTGTATACCCTACACCATCAAACGCTTATCTTTCCATTTTTCTCGAACCGACATTTAAAATACACCGTGGAGTCATTCATATTTAAATGGCATTGTCGTGAATAGAAACATACCTGTCTTACATAAATAAAAGACTCTGTAGAAACATCAAAGTCATCGAATAGCGTTATAGATATAGCATCACTATTTTATTTATAGATAATACCTTTATCATTTTAGCCGTTACAAAATCAGTTCTAGGTGAATTACTTAGATTTAGAAACTTAATTTTTTCCGCAATTTTCTTTTTTTTTGGTGATAAGGCTTTGATAGCCGTGTAGTTTGAACACGGAAGCCAAGTGTTCTGTAAATCAGTTATATTTCAGTGTTTCTTTTTGCTCATGGTTTGTTAACGTTTTTTCTTATTGGTGGTTCAAGATGTTAAGATTTTTTTAAATTGTTAATTGGTTTTCAGATAAAGTCATCGATTCTAGTTAATTTTTTTATATATTTTTACTTCTTTGATCTCATTTAGTTATAAACCTGTCAGTCAACTGGTTTTTGAATATCTTGCTATTTTTATCTAGCATGTCTTTTAATTTCTAACGAATAAAATCAAAGAAAGCTTAGAAGCAAAACAAATGTGTACATCAGCATTTTTAGACGTAAAACAGGCGTTTGACAGGTTGTGGCATGCAGGCTTACTTTTCAAACTTAAACAACACTTACCAAATCAATTGTTCCTCATCCTTAAGTCATACATGTCCAACCGTTACTTCCAAGTTAAATTCGAAGACTCATTATCTGACCAGACTATCAACTCTGGTGTGCCCCAAAGAAGTGTTCTGGGACCTTTCTTGTACTTACTGTTTACCGTTGATATACCAGCCAGCGAGGATACACTACTAGCAACGTTCGCTGATGATACAGCCATCCTTTCTACAGATCTCGATCCTATACGAGCTTCTGCAAAATTGCAAGCTTATCTTGATCAACTCCAAATTTGGCTTACGCACTGGAAAATTTCTCAGCGAGGTTGCTAGATCCCGAACTGACCGCCTCCCCAGGTGGCGGATAGGGGAACGCCTGCTAGATATAGCGGGTACCGGGGAATTAAGATACTCGAGGCGGACCAAAACTAGCAACAACAATGGCACCGATAACGTCGGTATAAGCGGTCTCCCTCAGCAGCCACTCAGGGCACTCTCTTGTCCCAGGGGAGAGAAATCGCCCTTAAAGGCAGAAGAACCAAACAGGTCAATGGCAGGGGAATGCAGAAGGCAAGGGGAAACTACTGCATTAAAGATCCACACGGATTTCCCTAGTACAATCGTCATGGCAAAGTTCAAATCGAAATTTTCCGGAGTTAATAGTCTCCCAATCGGATCTCCGGGGGAGACAGTTTTGAATGAAGCTAACAAGTTAAACAACATAAACAAGAGAAGAAAAAAGAACGTCCTTAAAATCGGAACGTGGAATATAACCAGTATGTACGAACCAGGTAAAGCCCACAATGTAGCGCAAGAGATGAACAGAATGGATATAGATGTTCTGGGCATCAGTGAAACAAGATGGACAAGGAAGGAAGATGTCAAATTGGTAGCCAACATATAATTTACTACTCAGGTAGTAAGGACAATCAGCACAGACACGGAGTGGCAATCATGCTAAGGAAACACTTGTCAACTCAGTCATAAACTTTATTCCGTTCTCTGAACGTGTGATGCTATTACAGATAAAATTAGAACACAGGAAACTAAATTTAATACAGGTTTATGCACCCACGGCGGACAAAGAAGACGAACAAATAGAAATATTCTATGAAGAAATCGACGATGCCATTAAGCAGACAAAAAGTAGAGATATTACAGTTCTATTGGGCGACTTTAACGCCAACGTTGGGACAGGCAGGGTGCAAAACGTTGTTGGAGATTATGCCTTAGGGGAACGAAATGAAAGAGGCCACCGACTTATTCAGTTCTGTCAAGAGCATGAAATGGTGAATACCAATACTTTATACAAATTACCGCCAAGAAGATTGTATACTTGGGTATCACCTCAAGACAATAAGGAAAAAATTGTCCGTAACCAGATAGAAAGCTTTAATAGTTGTACTGCTGAGAAGAAATTCTCAGATAATCTTAAAGAATAAAATTCTTGCTTACAAATGTGCTATTAAACTGATATGAATCTACGATATACAGTTGTGAGGCTGTACAAAAATGAAAGAGTCAAATATCAATCATATATCCAAATTGAAGATATTACAAATAATAACAAATTTACCCTGGCGTGCTTGGAATTATACATTATGCAGATTTAAAGGTTTTTCGTGTGCTAAAAGAAATCCAAAGATTTTAAATAACGTGCCACTAAAGATCACTAAGTCATGAGAACAAATACGTTGTCAAACTAGCCAATCCTTGAAATGGAGTGCAAAGATTAGACAGCAGCCAAGCGACTTACCACAGTCAGATAACTACAACTAAAGCTCTCACCATCACCTCAAGATCCAAATAGAAAGATTAAGTGTATCAGTTACATCACATTTAATTATTGTTTCGTACAAATACGTAGACTATAAAGTGGCACTTAAATGAATTAAAAAAATCAAACTTACATATTGCTTTTCTTGGTGTTATCGTAAGTAAACTTCCTTTTTATAACAAATTATGAAGTACTTTCTTTGTTGTATGGATTTCTATCCAATCTAATTATTTTAATATATACAGAATAGTGCGTGTGAAATATATTGTATATCATGTACCAAGATTTAGTATTATTGTTATTATTTTGTGAGACTGTTGAGTGTATCACATGGGTGGCTATGATGTTTTGACTTGCCAAGAAGCATTTTATTGCAGCCATGATAATGTGTCCAATTATATAGCAACAAGTTTATAACCACAACAGATTATAAAACTCAAACCTTAAATACCACGATTATTTATAGGGCTGTATTATGGATGTATACATGAAAGCTTGTAAGAAATTGGAAAGGATTTGTGCTAACTCTAATTTTGAAAAACTATATATGGTGGTTAAACAACAAAAAAATCCAAATAATGTAGCATAATTACCAAATTGTGTTTATTGAACCAGAAACAATTCCAGTTTTATTCTTATGCAAAATGAAAATCTGCCAAGAACGGTTGCCCACATCCAATCACAGCATCATAGGCTCCTACTTTGTGATATTGCTGTAATTATTATTATCATCTGAAAACGTGCTTCTACCACAGAGTGGAACACAAGCAGTTCTTGTTTGTATCAGATGATTTCAAATGTATGTTGGAGTTTTAAATGTTTATCTCTTTTAAGAATTGCCTTAGAATATTTTTAATTTTACGATTGTAGTAAAGATTTGGAGAATTTAACAAAAAAAATACACCACTTCACAGGCCGTCAAAATTGTCTAATTTTATTCTGAAAGTCAGCATTCAGTTAACGCTGCGTAACGAAATCACTGTCGACAATTAAATGTCAGAACGTTGTTTAGTTGGACGTTTTATGGAACAGGGTGCTAAGAAGCAAGATAACATTGACCGTATGGGAAAAAGTATGAATGATAAACCAGGAATGTTCATCCGGGGGAGTTTTGCCCAATTGTCCATGCAACACATTTTAAAATAGTTGTAGGTGTATTCCCACAGTTTATCTAAAAACTAAAGCTTAAAAATTCACAGCCACGCCTCTATTATGGCATTCAATTTCAAGAACAAGCCAGAAACCGAATTTATTCATCGTCTGATTATGTCGGATGAGGCGCACTTTCATCTTAATAGTATGTTGATAAATAGAATTGCAATTTTTAGCCCAGGAAAGCCTAAGAGTTGTTCACCAACATGAAGTTTACTCACTTATGTTCACAGTATAGTGTGATGTTTTTTCACAATTAAATTTTGAACCTTATTTCTTCCAAGATGACGCCGGTAATGAAATAACTCTAAATAGGGAATGTTATCGTCACATACTCAATAATTTTATACAGCCTGCAATTCAGAATAGGCCTGATATGTAGTTTCAGTACGAAGCTGAAGCTATAATGCGTTTGTTTATAATATAACATGTTTGAATATAGAAGATTAGTCGCTTGATTTGATTATTCAGACTTCATCTTATTGGTCTATCTTAAAGAATGTCTATATAGTAGACTTTTAATTCTTTTAGAATTAACAGACAATGTTTATTTATAAATTAAAAACTACAGCCCGAGACTACTGGTGTAATGAAGCATACATTAGAAAAATATTGTCTTTGTAAAGCAGAAAATAGAGGTTATTTAAAATATATAATCTTTCATATATAATGCGTATGAATTTACAATTTGTATATTTTTTAATTATTAATTATTAAATCTAAGACGTGATTTTTAGGCTATCGTATAAAAGACGACATTTCATCTCACTGTAGGGAGACACGAGTAAATCTATAAAATATTACGCCACTGTTTAACCATTGCAGACCGATTAAATAGCCCTCGCAGTTCTCGAACCCACAGCCCAAACCTTTTTCTTCGAGAAAGTAATGAAATGTACAACAAAAACCAAAGAATACTCGACACTTTTGCGAAACTGTTCCTAAAAAATTAAGGTTTGTAAATGTGTTGCACTGTGTGTCGTACAGTAAGTATGGATGAACCATAGCGGCTCTCAATTTGTATATTACCGATAAACATTTCTTATCAAGATAAATATATCTTTCTATAACTGACTTGAGTTACTGCATCTTCTAAGAAAATTAAAATAAGTAATACTTATTGTAAAATCGGGCGTTTTTTTTACACATCAAGTACATAAACTTTCTTTTTTAGTTGTTAATTTATTTTTAATCTATCTTATATCAACTTATCTCTTAAGTGTCTATTTTTACTTTAACTATAATATTAAAATATTTGTTTATTTATTTTTATTGAGAAGTTATTGAGTGTTAAATTGTTTGTGGCTTTGTTTTTCAAATCCTAGTTTATTATATTATTTGTTTCCATAAATTCTATTTTTATTTTCAATTCTCCCATTAAGATTTATTATTGTATACATTACTATATTATACTGTATTGTTTTTTATTTTTTATTCCTAGACATATGTGAAGTAGAATAGTTTGCAATTATATATGTTAATGTAGACAATATGGATAATTCATAAATATTACTTAATTTATAAAATTTAAAAATCAACAACAATTAATTAGTAGATTCCTTTAATACTAATTCCAACGTTTTGTATGTTGCTTTAGTAATAAATTGGTCTATTAATCTTTTTAGCGTGGGTTTCTTTTGATTTTTGTTGTCGAGTTGTTTGGTTATGCTGTATAATTTTCTTATGATTGGTAATCTGCAGTGTCTTTAGATTATAATGTACGTGTATTGACCAAGATTCTTGAATCCGTTCTTGGAGAGTTTCTTACATTTTTATTTATAACCGCTATAGAGCTGCCTCTTTTCTCTTTTATTCTCTTTATTATCTGTTATGTTTATTGTTGCCTTAATTTTCTCAACCAACTTTATAAAATCCCATGTGTTATTCGATATAGATTCCTATCTTACGTTTCTTTCTTTCTTAGAGTTACTTCAGCTGCAGCTTTAAAGATTCTACCACATCTTTTCACTCATACGGATAATTATGTTATATGTTTGCCCTCGCGGTTTGTTTGTACCCTTTAACTCCAAGCCGCGATACGAGTTTTAGAGTTTGTACTTGATGTTGGGCTAAGTTATTAGTTCCTGTAAGTTTAATTTGACCAATTACTTTCGAACATATTTTTGTCTGGAAAATATTCAAATCCAATAGATTACATATCAATAGCTAAAAGGAAAAGACGTTTTTTGATAAATGTTGTTAACAAAGAACGTATAAATATATGCAATGATTGCGATCTTCTAACTAGCGTGCTTGCAGATCTATATATAGCTCTAAAATAGGGAGTGAAGGTATTTTCTTCGCATACTACAACGAAATAGTATATAATGTAAATAGTTGTTTGCCAACTTAGTAATTATAGAAACATTTGTATAAAAATAAAATCTATTCAACAATACTTTAAACAATTTGTATTTTTTGTGCACTGCCTTGTAACATGTGATTTTAATTATTTAAGTTATTTGCAATATTGAATTATATATTTATATCCTCTTAAGGGACATATTTTGTTCGATACTCAACTGCAATAGTAATTTTCATGGTTTTAAAGAAAAAATGTTAAACTTATTTTGATTTTAAATTATAACAAAAGCAGTCAGCTTAAAATGTAAAATTACTTACATTTTATACCTTGCTACACAAATCCGCGGAGCTTACATATATTTTCCATATTATCAAGGGCAGTTACATAATATTGTTTATATGCAGTTTAAAGTATACAATTTTTAAATTAATTGTAGATTTAAGTTAAAAACAAACTTCAATCGTTGCGTTAACGTAAATTTGAATGTTGTGGATTAATATAATTAATAATAAAAATATAAATATGAAATAAACAGACATATTCACATATATACATACACGTGTGTACATAAAAAATTCAAATATGAACTTCAAAGCTACTCGATAGAGTGATTTAATTTGCATAAAAGGCTACACGGCCCAATTTTGTATATTTACCTTTCTTTTTATTGATTGAAAAACCAGCAGAGTTGTGTGGTATGCGAAGTTTGTTATTAATATTATAGTTTAAACTTTGCGTTATAAAGAAATGCGAGTTATTATACAATTACTGATTAAGCTCAATTGCACGTCTAAGACAAATAAGAGGTAATTTTTTAAAATATTTTAATAGTATGTGCTATATTAATATATTATAATACTAAATAGCAACTATTAATATAATTAAGAGTCTTTTAATGTTCCGTTTCCGTTTAGTTTTGTTTATATTTATATTAGCCGCTGCAGTGTGGAATTTCACTGCTTTCTTTTTAGGCATCAACACAATAATGTCCTTTTTTAAGTTAACAAAATATGAACGCGTAATTGTAAAATGTATTTATAAATCAAGAACGTACAAAAAATGTGTCGTTTAAGTAATATTTCCCGAGTTGGTTTCCTACTAGCTATTTGTTAATAACGCTTAACGCGTAATAGTCCAGAATATTTAAATCCAGCTTATTGAAAAATTAGAATTCCTTAAACTAAACTTGTCCACATTGCTGGAAATGGAAATTTAGTTTTGTTCTAAATGGTTCGTGAGCCGGTGCGCAGGAAAATGTACGGCCACCCAGAGGCTAGGGTATTTATCCTTAAAATGTGCAAATAGGGTCGTTCTGGAGATTTCGTGGAACCTAACTAGCTATTCAGCGCAAAATCTTTAGGGATTGGCGTTCGCCGAGTATATTCAGTACTCGACTTCAATAACTCAACAACTTTGAGATTAACATTTGCAAAAAACCTGATTATGATTATCCAGTAAGAGATATACTGGAGAAATAATTACATGCGTTATTATAAATAATAAAATTAAGTAGATATTTGTATCGTTTAATTGTTTCTCCTTCAGCGGTAATACAAGCAAAATCTTATCAGAAATTCTTCTAAAATATGAATATGTTCTCATTAGAAAGATTCTCAACCTTTTCCCTGTAGCTTGTTTATATTCAATAATACGTTTTAAATTTGCAACTTCTTTTCTTTTAATCTATATACACACATTATTAATAATATTAATGTTAGAAAACCTACCCGAGTAGAACAAGCGCTTAATATTATTGTTCTATAGATTACTGTAGTCAGTTTGGTTATCTAAAGGGTCATGTTATCATGCTACAAAATCTATTTATCTAGGTACAACAAATTAACTGTAGATAAGCACTAGCGTTTAATAGTAGTTTAATATTCAACCACATTTATTAAAGTTCTGATAGGTTTTGTAAATTCGTTGCTCATATTGTTGTTTAAAATCCGTGCAAGTTACTTTGAGCTATTTTTTTTATTTTTGTTTCGAATTTATTCTCCTGAAATTAAGTTATAACTAATTTCATTGCACAGCAATAAAATGTAATCTTCTTCCTTAAAATGGATGTTGGCAACAACTACAGGTTTTGTGCGGCTCTGAATAGTGTGTGGATGTCTATGTTTCTCCAGTCCTTGATCCATTTGAGTCACAAGTGTCTCTTCCTGTCTATGCCCCGTTTTCCTTCAAATTTCCCCTTCATGATTAACTTTAGAAATAGTTATTTTGTGTTTTTGAATATGTGGCTAAGATATGCAACTTTTCTTCGCTTCACTATAGTCAGGAGCTCTCTATCTCTATCCATTCTTCTCACAACTTCAGCTTTGGTCTAATGGTCAGTTCAGGGAGCCTTTAGTAGTGTTTTGAAGACGCACATTTTAAATTCTTCTGGTGTATTAAACGTATTGACTTTAAGAGTCCACATTTCGGCTCCGTTTAACAACATAGCATTAATATAACCTTTAACAAAGCGGTATCTTAATTCAATTAATAGTTTTCTTATATTGAGGAATATTTTCCTCGCTTGTTCTATTCAGGTAATTAAAATTTGGGACATGTTCATCAGGTTTTGTGTATACGAAGAGATTTACTCGGCTTACTGTTGTGTTACTTATAGTCATCACTTTTGTTTGGTCAATATTAATTTTCACTGACAATTGATCTTCCTCAGAAGATATTCTGTTTATTATTTGTATCGTTTTCGGGCTGGCAGCAATTATAACAGTATTATCGGCATAGCGCAGGTTGTTGATAATGTGTCCGTTTATTTTGTTACCGTCATTTGAGTCTTGTAAGGCATGGGCAAAAATAGCACACATCCCTGTCGCACACCGGGTTTAATAAGAGTATTTTCTGTGTTGTCGTTTCCGATCTTAACAAAAGCCGCCTGGTATTTATAAAACATTCTAATAATACTTAAATTGTTTTTGTCTGTGCCTTTACTTCTAAGGAAATTTTTTTGTTTGTGATGGTTGACATAGTCGAAAGCTTTTTGTTAGTCGATAAAGTACATATATACGTCTCTTCTCTGGTCCTCACATTTTTGGAGCACTGTGACGCTAAAAAGCAGTTCTCTAGTACCAAACACCTGTTGGAATCCGAATTAATAACAATTTATGTTTTTTCACATTTTTTATGTATTCTAGCCAGTATTATTTTTAAGCTGGGTAGCGGGTAGATACTCCTCTATGACCCCAATAGAGGATAGATCTACTTCAGGGAGGCGACCCTGCCCACGCGAGCCTCGACTCTTCTCCATCTCCTAACACCGGGGAAAAGTTGTGTCACAACCTTAGTCCTACCCATAATCTACATACTCTTATCCTCCATGCACCCTATCCACTCGCCAACCCGCCCGGCAAGCGTGGCGTTTAATTGCCAAATTCCCCTTGAATTGCAAAACTGCAAAATTCAATGGAGGCCTACGTCCTGCAATGGACTTCAATGGCTGTGTGATGATGATTATTTTTAAGAATACCTTAAGAACGTGACTTGTCAACCTGATCGTACGATATTGGTCACATTTGTTAGCATTCACTTTTTTGGGGGTAGGGATAAAGGCAGACTCTAGCCAATCTCTATGTAATCGACTAGTCTCGTAGACGGCATTAAACAATCTTACCATATAGTTGATACTAATTATCATCGTCAAAGAGTTTTATAACTTCTATAAATACTTTGCTCTGTTTTATTGCCTGCGTAATTTCGGACTTTAGTATTTTTGGAAACTTTTTGCTTTTGTACTAATAGTCGATTACTCTTGGATCGCGTTCTTTAAATATATAATTAATTAAATTAATTAAATATAAATAGTTACTCGGTATAATTCTTTCATCAATTAATTATTTCATTAAGGTCTGTGATTACATTGTTATTGTTGTCTTTAAGGCTTTTTTATATTTTTGTTGGTTTCGGTTCTGTATGTTCATCTTTCTTCCATTAATAGCAGAATATCTTCGGCCATCAAATTGATTTTCCTTCCTGTTGATTTGTGGTCGAATAACGTCGTTCTCAATGGATTAATCGTATTTTTAAGATGACCCCAACTGTCTTCTATATTTGGGTTTTCGGTTGTATTTACTATGTCCTTAATTTCAGCGTTTACTTTTACTTGAGCTTTGTTACGCATTTATTCGTTCTTTAACTTATTGATATCAATTCTGTTCTTTAAGGGTCGTCGCAGTTTCTTTAGATTTATCTTGAGGTTTCCAATTACCGGGTTATGGTTCGACCCAATGTCTGTACTTGGGTATGTTCGCACGCCATAGAGTCTATTTCTATATCTCATATTAATTATTAAAAAGTCAATCTGGTTTCGCACAATTTTATATATAGTATATTGTGGAAACTGCCTAGTATAGAGTCGTCTTGGAGGAAGTTTAAACAAGATGCTCGCAATATCAAGTCTTCTTCTTGGCAAAACTGTGCGTTGCCTCTTTCGTTGCGTGGTCCTATTCCGAAATATCCTACAGTGTCACCGACACGTCCTTGACCGACTTTAGCATTAAAGTCCTTCGTGATTATTAAAACTTTATTATTTTTTAATTTTTTTTCAATTTCGTTAAATCTCTATACATTGTTGATATTTCTACGTCGGGTCCGTCTAAAGTATATGCATACACGTATATAAGATATATATTAGTGAGATAGGCTTTGACTTCTGAGTATGGCACAAAGTACATTACTGAGTTGTTTACTTTTTGGTTTACTAAAAAGCCAACTTTGTTGTAATGGTTTGGGAGATTGTTTCTAGAATAGTACAAAGCTGCTTTTTCTGTATTAGTTTTTCCCATTATTGGCCATCTAACTTCACTGAGTCTTAGTACATCTGCGCTGTTTCCTTGATGACATGTTTAGTTTGCCAAAGAGGTTTAAACTCTTCACATTTCAAGTACCAATATTTAAACTTGAATTGTTGATATTTGCCGCTAAGTTATTATTTAATTCTATTTCATCTTTATTACAGGGATTTTGCAGGATGCCGACCCGGGAGGGCCTGCAGCCTAATCGAAAAATTCCTTTCCTGTCGTATTTTCAGTTTCGATTCCCGTGATAAGTAACGAAATATAATTTTCCGTATGATGCCTTAATTGTTTTCTTGGGAGAGTAGTGCAGCAGTTTTTCCTTACTTTTTACACCGCAGTGTTACAGCCGATTGTCGCCTGTGAGTATATGTACTATAAGCCTTACCGGTATTATTCATCTTGGACCTTATTTCACTATTGATACTGCTGCTGCCTAGCATTATCATCTCTAGATCTGGATACCATTACTTGGTTTAGCCTGTAGGTCAATACACCACACCTGGTGTGGTGCTTGTGATAAGTGAGAGTTTGGTGCCTTGTGAGAACCAGTTGTCTGAACCTCCACCCGACTATGTCGCTTGGAGTCACCGTCTATAACAAAAGGTACTACTTCTCCGACGCTATCCATACACCCTAAATATTTAAACAACTATTTTTAATTAATCATTATACTACCTGGCATTTATTAATCAAAATATTTTGAAAAAATACTACTGAGATTTTTGTAATAATTAGATATATTATAATCTACTCTCGTAGAGCAATAATAATAAGTAAATAAGATTGTAGTCTACTACACGTATGAAGAAGTTTGGATATCCTAGAAGACGATTTATTTAACTGATCGTTCAAGAATAATATATTCAAATCTTTATAAAGTGTGTATTACTTGTGTATCGCAGAATTTTATTAATAATTCTTAATATTAAATAAACTAAGTTATTTTACAAGCTTTGCACAACTCTATAATAGAACTCATAAGTCCAAATTGGCTTTATTAATTATATATTTGTATAAGAGTTTGGATTCTTATTCAGTAAGCTAGTATATCTGTATCAACTTGAGATTCTTTGTTGTCATGTCTAGTTTTGTCAGTTTTTTTTCAATAATTATACTTAGGTGCTTTATTATTTTTATTGGTAAATAGACTCCGTTTATTAAGACTTCGGAGAATATGTTTTTGGCATTTAGACCGAGACAGGGGCGAACTTCTTTAGATCTAAAATTTTAGATTTATTTAGTTGTGGATAAAACCACAAGAGTGTTTAAAGTAAAGCCGCGGCCTAGTAGTTTGAGAAGAAATTACTCAGTGTTTCAAAATTTTTATTGGAAATGGGTCTTAAAATAATTTTTCTAGATTTATCCGCCAAGTGTCGAGTTATTGAAGGGCATCGCAGTTTTTTAAAGGCCATTTGAGAATATTAGTTTATGAAGATTACAACAGTATCATAAGCAAAACTAGTAAACATTGTATTGTTTGTAGTTGGGACATCAGCGTTAAAAAGGTATAGAAAGAGACTCAAAACTATACACCGGAGTGTACCGGGCTTAAGGGAACAGTACGAGGACACTTTATTATCTTTGATTTGAAAAAGTCAGTCGGTAAGATAGAATTTTAGAAGGATGAAAAATAGTATAGTTAAAATTAATTTAAGTTTAAATGACAAACTAAAATCTCAAGTACGGATAAAGGCTTGTTTCATGTCTATACTAGCAGTTGTATATAGATTTTTCTCTTCATGACATTTTATTATTTCGTTTACTATTCTGTGGCTCTATTTATTTGTTAAATAATATTTCCGAAGGCCAAACTTGTATGTTAGTATTTTTTCATCCAAAGTAATCTCGGGTACAATCCTTTTCAATAATATGTTTTTAAATATTTTTGACATATTACTCAGAAGGGTTATTAGGCCTTATGTAATAAAAATGATTACTAGTTTTACAGATTCATAATTCATAATTGCTTGGCTCTAAATTACTGGGATGTAAGTTAACTTTGCATGTAACAGTTAACAGTACTAATGCTTTCCTAGAAAGTTGTTTTTTGCATTTTGTAATTTCTTATATATTTTTAGTTAACGAAAAAGGCTTTAGTAAAAAAGTCAAAGGGCATGGAGTATTTAAAATATTTTGTATGTTGTTCTCGTTGTTTTAATTTGTATCTGTCGTGTTGTTAATTTTCTCATTGCCTTTTATATAAAATGATCTATTTCAAATGTTGTACTTTGTACCTTAAGTAGAGTTATTTTTTTCCTGTTAACTTATCGCCAATCAAATTAGACGTTTTTGTCATCTACGTCTTCTTCTTTTGCACACTACTAATTTTTCCTCGAGCAGTTCCGTCAGAAAGTATGGTTTAATATACCGTATAATAAGATATTTGATGTACGGATCTTTTTAAAATCTAGAGCACATCTATTTTAGTTTTATGATTTACTAGACCAGTTACGTTTTACAAGACAATATAGTAATAGGAAAAATTCATGGGAGTTAATTTTAAGATATCTGCATAAAATGTGTTTAGTGTTTATTTTACTAATATTTTATGTGTTGGGGCCACAAATTGTTTTATTTCTTGCTTATATAATTAATTTCGTAAAGGGCACATTTAAGAGGAGTTTGTTTATATGATTGATATGAAGTCTAATTACCGTTTCTTCTAGATTTTACTGTTGGATCTTGTGCAATATGATTTAGGTTGACGTCTTTTTAAAATGTTTGACATTAATATCCATATTATGTAGTTGAACATTTACTCATTATTTTCTTTTGGTTCCACTTCAACGAAAAACAGCATTAATAAAACTTTGCCTTCGTTTAATATTTGCAATATTACAAAATGTGTTTTTTTAAATCTTGTTTTATTTATTTCATTAATATTGAATAATGTAGATTTTGAATGGCCAACCTATATGCTCTGTCTTTTTCATCGACTAAGTATGGTAAATTATTTCTTCTGTATGGTTCTGGCAAAATTGCCTTTGTTTTACGAGTATTATGTAGTAGTTTTTTTTCTGTGCAAATAGAACCTTTTATTTTATTTTTTTACTATTCACTACTCCGTAAACAAAAATAAGAAGCGGTGTAAGAATTTTTTGGGGTTGCTCATTGATTGTAATATTATTTATAGTTCTATAAGTTAGAAAAATAAATATATTTCTTGTATTAGTATTTATTGTTGTAACTTTTAACCTTTAAGCTACACTTTCCACACTTAATCATTTGGTAATTTGGCGCGCACTTGTATTGCACCGGGTACGAAATATCTTTACTTGTCAAAATCAATGGTTACTGAGAGTGAACTAACATTTTAAATTAGCTTAATTTTGATAAATATTTTCTATTTGCATATTTTTCCATGTACCGTATACAAATTACAAATTGATTTAGCTTATTGTGATGGTGAATCGAATACAAGTTGAAAGTTATCTTTTTAAGCTCCGTATAATGAACAAAAGGATGCACTGCTTTTGAACGTTATAAGTAAAAATAGCTAGAGAAAATCTTTAACTACTGCTCTTTAGTCACTTTAACGATCTTAGAAGAAAAGGTATCCATGTTCGTTGTAGAACAGATTATTATTAAGTTTCTTACAACTAAAGTCGTAAAGTTGTACGAAATTTTAAGAAGACTTAAGGCGCAGTTTGTGTACACAACGCCCCTATGAAGCCTCTACTGTATGTGTGATATAAGCAATTTTTGAGAGAATGAGAAACAGTTCAAAAAGAAGGTCACCAACCTTACCAAAGAGCCAATTTAACTAAGGGAAATATTTACACTGGTTGCCACCTTCTCGAAAATTACCGACGATTAACGTTTGATAAAATTGCGTCTCTCAACTTTTAGACGAAACAAGTCTCGCATATCAACGGAAAACACAAATCCTAAACATTATTCTGTTTTAGTCAAACGCTCGGCCCACGCAGCTACAAAATGCGACTAAATATTTAGGGTTTATTCTAGACTATACTAAAATACCCTCCTTATAGTCTGGACTTATTGCTTTGCGATTATCATTGATTTGAACAACTAAAGGTAGCACATAAAGGAATAAGATTTAACGATGATGTTGCTGTCGATGTATTCATACGATTGATTGCCGTTGCAAGCCCACCTTTATTTTACAATATTTAAATTAGAAAGCTTCTTATTCGTAGAAATTATGTTCAAAAAATTTATAATGCCTTAATAAATTAATAAAGGATTAGATATAATTATATTTGACTTATTTAAGTGTAAAATCAAATAACATCTATTGTTGAGGCTTAAATATAATAGGAAATTTACATTGAACTTTAGATTTTGCTAACGTATTCTTTGCAATACGACTGATATGCTTATTTTGAATTACTATTTAGGTACTGATATTATATCTTACAGAAATTTTATAATTCGCTACCACATCATGATTGAAACACAATTACGGTTTTTTTAAATTTTTATATAGGTTATCGTAAACTTATACCTTGGATTTGTATTATTTGAAAGTTTAGAACCCCGTCTTCCTTAAATATCTTTAACTGTGACTTTCCATGTGACGCTCAAGTAACTACTCAGCTTTTATTGGTCACTTCCCTTTTAACTGCGCTATAAAGAAAGTCATTTGTAAGATTACAGTTTTAGGTCACTTTACAATATTTACAGTGTTTGTAATCTATATTAGTTAAAACATAAATCAATTGCAAAATAATAAAACAATTAAAAATTATTTGAAAAAACTGTTAATTCAACGCCAGCTATATAATTTTTGTGGTCATCTCATTCTATTATCAGAAATCAAATATAAGTTTTCTTTAATTTCTACTGCATAACTAACAATTTACTGAAAAAATAGTCAAGAACTTGGCAGGCCTCTATTAAAAAAGCAGTGTGCTGCAACTTTGTCTGTTTACAATATTCAATAAAATAGTAGAATAAAATGTTGGTAAAAAAGAATATAAAACAAAACGCATTATTTGAGTTTAGCATTTTCTATGACACGGTAGGTCTATAAAAAACTTTAAATTAAATCTACATCGGTTAAAATTGCCTCATTCATTATTGAGACGTACTTTTACAAATGGATAAATAACAATGATATCATGCACTAGACGGATTAATAAATCTGATTTTGAACATATAAATCCTGTAAATGGGTGTAACTAGTCAATTGCTCAATAGAAAACTCTTATTCAACGACGGAAGATTAATTAAATTGGCTGAGAAATGCAGTTATAGCGTGTTTGCCATGTAAGGAATTTATTAGGCTTATTTTTTATGTGGTTTCAATTGACAAAGATGGTGTGCTACTGAAAGTTTCTTTTCTCAAGTAAACAAACCTTTTTTACATTATGCGTAAATGGTACTAGAGTTTATTCTAAAAATATGCGATTATCACAATTCACTTCAATGAATTTCTCTTTGTTAAGTTAAAAATAAAATGTTTCTCTAATTTTCACAGACTTGTTGATCCCCTTTTTAAAGATTTAAGTTATATATGCCGTTTTTTATTCTGCAGATATATCCTCTTTGTTTAATATTACAAAGAGGTATAAGTATAATAGCCACAACGGGATGAATTTGTGAAAGAGTAATAAAGAACGAAATTGAAAGATCAATTACTAGGAAGGATAGGAGAAGACCAAGTCGGATTTACGGCCGGAAGACCTAGATAGACCATGTATACACGATATAACAATGAATCAGAAAGAAGAAAGCAAAGAACAAAGCATCCACTCGACTTTAATAGATTTTAGAAAGGCATACATGGTTTCAAAGAGTCAGGTATGAAAGGCGATGCAGGAGATAGGAGTACACCAGAAAGTGATAGCGACAGTGAGAAATTCTATAAAGGCAGTATGGTATCCGTAAAAGTCGGAAAAAATTTAAACAATAGCTTTTAAACATTCAAAGGTCTACTACAAGGATGCTGTACGAGGGTGGTCCAATAAGTACCCGGCCTAACCTAGAAATGGCGGTAGTTCTTTAAAAAATATCACTGCATTAGAAAGTACACAATCTATAAAGCATATGTTTCAAGTTTGAAGACGCCACGTTGTTTAGTATTTGTTTGGTAGCCATCAATAGTGAACGTTTTCAGTGAATTTGTAAAAATGGAGAAAATTGGTCATCGTCATGTGATACAATACTTTCATTTGAAAGGCCTCAGCCCAACCAATGTAAAAGCTAAACTGGATTCTGCTCCTTCGTTTACAGCAGTAAAATATTGGGTAGCAGAGTTTAAACAAGGCCTTACGAGCTGCCAAGACGAGCATCGCAGTGGTCGACCAAATAGGTGACGACTCCATAAATAGTGAAGAACATCCACAAAGCAGTACTGGTTGATAGTCGACTGAAAGTGTGCGAGCTAGCTAGTAGGCACGTCAAAAAATGCGGCACATCGCATATTATCTGAAAATTTGGACATAAGAAAGCTGTGTGTAAGATGGGTGCCGCGTTTGCTCACACTCGAGCAAAAACAGTGTCTTAAAAAAGGAAAAACTATCAATAGCGAGTATTATGCGAACTTATTGCAACGTTTGAGCGAAGAAATCAAGCAAAAACGGCCGCATTTGGCCAAGAAGAAAGTGTTGTTTCATCAAGACAATCCACCGGTTCACAAATCCGTTATTGCAATGGCCAAAATTAATGAATTAAACTTTGAATTGCTACCTTATGCACCCCATTCGCCATATTTAGCCCCCTTGGATTCTTTTCTGTTTCCAAACTTGAAAAAATGGCTCAGTGGTCAAAAATTTTCCAACTATGAAGAAGTGATGTCGACAGTTAATGGCTATTTTGAGGAGCAAGACAGTTCTTATTATAAAAAGGGTATCGAACTTATTGAACATCGCTGGGAAAAATGTATAAAATGTATAAGCCTCATCTTTCGATTGGGACTATTAAAAAGAATATTAAAAATACCCTTTTCGAGATATAAGATATAAAACGTTTTGTATTTTTTAACTTTAAATAGCCATATTTTCGAAAAACCAATTATTTTATCGAAAAGCTGAGAAAAAACACGTCGATTATGTATTTTCATTATTTTTTTACAATGCATTATGAGGTCGCAATCATAGGCTGAAAAGTGAGTGTTTTGGCGCTCGCGCGCCGCGCTGGGACATCTATCGTGGAATGCCCCATATATTTTTTCCAAAGTTTTGTGTTTTCTTTGTTGGGTCTGGTACTTCTGGGACCACCCTCGTACATTACCTAATTTGTTTAAGATATATCTATAGTTCGCACTAAAGAACTGGAAGAAAAAATGCGAAGGAATTTTTACTGATAACGAGATGATATTAGTACAGAATGAAGAAGATTTAAGCTATATGGCCTGGAAGCTAAGAGAAGAATATACGAAGGTAGAATTGAAAATAAATTTCAGCAAAACGGAATACCTAACAACGGAAAACTAACTGAATAATTTGGAAGTAGAAGACAACTTAAGATAGCTGGAGTACCTTCGGCCATTCATCACAAAAAAACGCAAACACAGAAGACTATATAAAAGGTAGACTATAACAAACACAAATATGCATAAAACAACTGCGCCGAACAAATAAAAAGTGGAGAAAATAGCAGCAGTAAAGATGCAGTACTGGCGGAGGTGCTGTGAAGTGATAAGTGATAAGTATATCAAGATAATAAAAAAAGATGTAATCACATATAAGGTTTTTCATTAAAAGCGCTAAAAATTTAAATTTAAATAAAAAAGGTTGTGTACGAGATTTTTTATTTAAAAGAATATTCAATTAGATTATATATGGACCAAATGGCCGCTGCGGTTAAGCATGATTTCTAATTTGTGTCACGTAGCGCCGTCTTGTTGGAACCACATATCGTTGAGATCCATATCTTCCAAAAAATTGGTTATCGTCGATCTGCACCTCTCGTCATTTTGAAAGAAGTGCGAGCCAATGACTTTGCCGGACCAAAATCCACACCAAAGAGTTGCTTTTTCTAGATGCATTTGCAACTGATGGGTGTCATTATCTCCCCAAATGTGACACTTCTGTTTGTTGACATAGTCATTCAAGATAATTTTTCGTACGAAATGAGGTCCACTTTCAACTGCCCCAGAGCCCAGTTAGCAAATGCTTGACGCTGCCTATAGTCGTTTACTTTCAGTTCCTGGGTTAATTGAATTGTGTACGGATGCAGGGCCAAGTTCCGATACAAAATTCGCAAAATTGATTTCTGCGAAAGGCCTTGGGTTATCCTGCATACTCTCGTTCACTGTAGCAATGTTTTCTAAAGACCTCAAGTTTCGACGACGTACGGGTATTGTTTGATTAATTACTAAATCAGTTGATTTATATTTGTCCACCAAACGACGAATAGTCGACTCAACAGGACAATTATGTACACCGTAAAAATCACGTAGCGCTCGAATTGAACACTCAATTTGATAGTAAAGTTTAATGATTTTCACGTATTGTTCAACACTGTAATATTTCATGGTGATTTTCCCAATATTAATTACTATAACCTCTCAATTTGATAGCTGAAGTTTTAGCAATAAACCCTTTATATAGAAGATATATGACTACTGTAGTATGGGCATATAAAAAAACCACCAGATGATAGATGGATAAATTGATTTACCGACTGCAGCCCCATAGCAAGAAGGAAAAAGGAAGGTCTAGACCAGCGTGACGGAACGAAGTAGATGAAACGATGGAGAAGAGAAACCTAGAGGAGAGAGAATGGGAAGATAGAGAAGGCTAGAAACTATGGTTGAGAAAAAAAAGACAGTGCCAGTTTCAAAAAATAGTTGCTAAAAGAACTGTATTTAATTCGCTGAATAAAAGCAATATTCTGCAAAATTAATGGTAAAAAAATGCTGAGCCAGATGTACATAAAAATGTGTCAGTAATAAAGGTTGTCAATTTGGGTATTTATAAAATTGTAACTAAGATACTCTCTTGTTATAAATTTTCGAGTCAGAAAGTGTAAACGTATATTTTAGTAGAAATTATGTGAGGTGACATAAAAGCAACCCCAACGTTATCATTGCCAGGTGAAGGCGCGGCGAAGCTTTCGGGCCGCTTGAAAACTCTTCATCATTCTCACATAAAATATTTTATTTCACGAAGCGTTCATTTCTTATTCTCGCCGCCAGTGCTTTAAATACAGCAAACATAACCGTTGGTGGTTGTTAAAAAGCGCGACCTGACACTAAGAAATGCACCAGCACGTAAGGAGTCGGTGGGAATGAAAAAACGACGCCCGAGAGCGCAGCTATTTCGGAGATGCGCATCTGCGTCAGCCATATTAATTCGTTTTGTTATAATCGTGCGCAGAATTTATAGGCCCACATATTACGCCGGCGTATGACAGACACATGCATGTTAGTTTTTGTCATCACGCTAAGTTTAGCAAGTAAGCGGCGGTGACGCGGGCGCGTCGTGACGCGGAGACGGACGCCCACCGCCCCGGCGGCCACACGCATAGATCATCGCGACGTCGCTCCGCACATTTGTTATTGTCACAAACCCTCCTCTCCCAAAGTCTTTACCTTCGCCCGCTCACGTAAACCTGTCATGTCCTTCCGGTTAACAAAAGTTCTCGCTCTGCTTAATGCCTCGGCGCCGCCAGGTCCCAGGCGCTCCGTGGGATCCCGCGAGCGACGGTTTTAATTATTCGCGCTGATGAATCACCGGGAATCGAGCGACCGAGAAATCAAAACGTGCCAAAGCGGGCGCGGCCGAGGCTCGGGATTCAAATGCTGCCGGGGGGTACATTAGAAATTCGGGTATCTTATTTACACAGTATTAGTTTACAATCCTTTGATTCCTCGGTAATTACCATTTAATCGGAGTCGTGACGTCCAGCACGGCTCTGGGATGATTTATTGGGATTTAGTGGAATCGTGGGCTGCTGGGCCGTGCATACAAATACAGGCGGCCTAACTCGCACCCGGAAGGGCCCTCAAATAGAAGTAATACATTTCGTATAATACAGAAGCATGCTAGAACTATGACGCAAGCTATTTTTTGGTAATCCTTTTAAGGAAACGTAACTTACACAAGAATTTATATTAAATACAAAAAGATACGAGGCAACTACATTTCCACAAAAGAGGCATTTATCATATAACGAGATACATTTATAATGAAATTTTTATAAATCATACGTAAGTGAAACTCAAATTAGAGGCCAATATATCAATTACTTTCTAGTATTTGCTAAAATGATAATCATGATTAAAATGTCATAATTGTCACTAGTTGTCATTTTTATTTAGTATACTCTGACAATTCATCAAGGTTAAATACACGCTTTAAAAACGTTTGATTTACGATACGAAAATACTAACAAGACGTCAAAATGGAAGAAATGTAGAGAAGATTGCTGCTGTATGAGATAGCGTTGCAGAGACCCCAAATTTGTCGATCCTTGTCGTGCTCAAGGATTAGGGCTTAGAAGAATGACAACTTGGCGTATTTTACGAAAATACACAAGAACTGATGCCACTGGACCATCGTAAGCGCCGTGGTTTTCCGGCTTGGGCTTTAGAGCAACTTGAAACGGATCATAATTTTGGGCAAAAAATTATCTCCTCAGATAAAGCTCATTTCTGGTGAAGTGAATATGTTAACAATCAAAATTGTCGTTTTTGTTGTGAAAACAACCTACGAGAGATTCACTAGAAACCCTTTCATCCGCAAAAGGTCATTGTGTGGTGTGGTTTATGGCATGGTGGTATTATCGAACCATTCTTTTTTCAAAACGAGACAGGAGATGTAGTTACAGTGATTGCAGAGACCCTAAATTTATCGATTCCTTGTCGTGCTCAAGGATTAGGGCTTAGAAGAATGACAACTTGGCGTATTTTACGAAAATACACAAGAACTGATGCCGCTGGACCATCGTAAGCGCCGTGTTTTTCCGGCTTGGGCTTTAGAGCAACTTGAAACGGATCATAATTTTGGGAAATCAATTATCTTTTCAGATAAAGCTCGTTTCTGGTTAAGTGAATAAGTTAACAATCAAAATTGTCGTTTTTGCTGTGAAAACGACCTACGAGAGATTCACTAGAAACCCTTTCATCTGCAAACGGTCATTGTGTGGTGTGGTTTATGGCATGGTGGTATTATCGAACCATTCTTTTTTCAAAACGAGACAGGAGATGCAGTTACAGTGATTGATTTTTGTGGCCAAATTCAGATAAAATTAATTTGGAGGACAAGTGGTTTCAACAATATGGTGCAAGAATTTGTGATTTGTGGGGTTATTTGAAATCTACATTAGACATTGCACAAAGTCAGCGAAAATTGGGTTCATCAAATTTGCTGGTGTGCATGAAGTTGAGGTGGATACTTAAATGATGTGTTATTCAAAACATAATGTAGTAGACTATGCTTCAAAATAATGTAAAAAGTTTGATTATATCTAAAATAATTTTTATTTTATTTTATTTTAAAATAAATAAATTGTTTGTTTTTTATTTTGTATCTTAGAAGAATATTCTTGTCATTTAGGTTCAATAATAAAGTAATATGTAATTTTGAAAAAATAAAAATTTAGATAGTTTTTTTTCTTTTCCCGAAGTAACATATATTGTGAGCTACTTAGCAAGGACTTAATATGTGGTAAAATCACCTCCATAACTGATTACAACTTCACACCTTTTTTCTATGCTGTCCACGATGATTTCCGCATAATCATTTGGCAAAGATCGCCATATCTTCTTAATTTGAAATGACGGCTGCTTCGCTGGGATTAACATCTAGCAATATTGCCTCCTTCCATAGTAATAACGATATTTTGTTGTTTGCTGCGATGTTTAAGACCATTGCTTCATTGCGAAAAAATTCAGTAGCTATCAGGAAGGATTTCTAGTAGATGTTACACATCTTTTCAATGTTTAAATTGTTAGTAAATAGAAAGAGGCAACAAAAACTGCGTTTACAAAAACATTCCTAAACATGCCTTTTTACAGTGTGTTGAACTGTGTGCTGAAGAATTGCATTGCACTTTACTGCCCACGCTTTTGATAAGAAAGACCATGCCCAAAAAAGTCTTGGAAGATATCATTGTCATAATTTCGATCAGAATTGTCTTTTTCCCACGCCAGAAGAGAAACGTTTTTTACACAGGCGAATGTAAGTCGCATTTAGAGAGACCTAAATTAGTTTCTGATGTATTTATATTATTGTCTTTAATGAGACGCAAAATCGCTTTATTCTTCATTGCAACTTTTTCCGACAGATCGTCTACATTCCCCACCTCCAAGTACTACTTTACCCACTTTTTAAGGAATGCCTTTGTCGTCAGTTTTGGCCCTTTCGTGCGATTTACTAAAAGCATTGTAAAGATAATAAATTAATTGATATCAACAACATAATGTGGCATCAAACTATATGTTGCCCAAAAGAGAACAAAATAAAAATTCAAACGAATTAACCAGTCGTTACTAGCGGTATCTTTTCACCATGACAATGGTCACTGTCTTGTCGTACTTATAAAGCTGTTATTTTATAGACTACAAGCATAGTTTAGATTACACAAATAAATGTTTGGATTTTTAAGTTATATGACAAGGTAAAAGGCAATTTAAATATATGTAACAAAAAAAATAATCATCAACCGTCTTACTCTTTAGGTACAAATGACGCATTGTTTATTAATTGTTTATAGTGGGCACTATTTTTGTGATCATATAACTTCCTTTGTAATAGTGTAGCTGATAGTTTGAACTTAAAATTAACAGACTTGTACTGTGGGTCATTTATATCATCAAATGTAAGAATTTCATTTTATGGGAATAAGTAAAGAGCCAATCACTTTAGGTCAGGAGTTCCTGAAACTTTTGACATTTATAAAAGAGACTGACTTTTACTAAGACATTAATAATAAAGGTCCCGAATTAATTCAGTTCGTGAGCGATGGCGATGTTAAATCAAATAACAGATGTTGAGGCTGAATAACGTTATAATAACGTTTTAAACACTTCAGTTCTTTATATACACTATATTAACAAGACATGACCCTACATTTTAACTTTATCAGATACAATAATATGGTCTTAAAGCCCACATAACCTTAACCATGTCTCTTGCTAATATATAGAGAAATATTTCTGCATTGTATAAATAGTCCATCAGCACAATTAGAAGTGTTTCTGAAGTTATTTATAAAAAATCCCAATGCACCAATAAAAAACTAAGAATTTTGGAAAGTAAAGTTAAAAGGATTCAAACAGACTCACTGTTTTAAAATTATAATGCTAAATGGTATTATGCTAGCAATGGTTTATAATATACTGCCAAGGTAGAATTGCTGTTGATTATAGCATCTTTTTTTGGGGATCACAACTAAAAATTACGCAATTGTTACAAACTGCTAATTTATAAATTTTATTTTAATTATACCAAAAAACATTAGACGTGTCAAAGAGCTTTTGGGATGTTTTAAACATATATATCGAGAAGGTAATACGAATTTGGTTTACCAGTCCATACTAAGCATGGCCAAATTTGAAAACTTAAAGCAACATTTTCCATTAAAACCCACTGAAATCCCGTCGTCTAAACCCGCCATCATTTTAGACTGTTCTTTATTAATATTATGTTACAAAAATACAAACCGCCGGTTTTATCTGCTCTGCATTTGCTTGCAAAGATAAAAACTCGTGTTGTCATATTATGAATGATTAAGTGTTATATCAAATTGTGGATAAGAAGCGATTTTCTAACTAGTTACGTATACGATCTAAATGGATATTGTGGAAAAAAGAAGAGCAGGAGAAAGAGTAGAACATAAACTTACCTTTTTACAATAACAAAAAATGTAATCTATTTCAATAAATTCTTTACATCAGTAACATTATTAAAAATCTTACCATATTCAGCAGTAAGAACTTTTTTAATAACATTTTTACTCAAAGAATGCATCAAAAAGTCCATATTTACCTCAAATTCATTTGTAAATACTATTTTTCAATTTTTTACATCTTTATTGGTTTTACACTAAATTTGCTTACATGTACATCCATATAGGTTTTATCAAGCTTTAAATACTTATAGTTGCATTTTAAAAAAGTTAAGCGCCTTTATAGGAGGCCAACATTATCAAAAGTAGAAACAGGTTTTTTTTGTTTCAAAAACTGTGTTTTAACCACTCAGTCACACCTCTGACTCCTTAACTATACTTCAAAATTAAGTACGTATTACAGTAGAGATATCAATATATCGACACGATACATGCATTACGAAACATTTCTTACTTATTAAATAAACAAATATTATAACAAAAAGGAAAGTAGCTGGCACACTACACTGGATAAAAATTGGATTTTAATCGTTCTTCTGTTGATGTGTTTCACCAAACACGATTTTTTTGAATTTTTATATTATTTTTTAGAAATTATTTAATAAATATTGCTGACAACCAAACAGTTACTCATAACTCAATTTTAAAACAATACCGTTAGAAAGTTACTTTTAGTTAAATGTTTCTCTGATTTAATTCAACTGCTGCATGTTTTCAAAACACACATTAACGTTAAAACAGCAGAGTTATTACGGCAACGTTAACTCAAATGGATGGCTTTTTTATTATTTTCAATGCGCTAAAATGATTTTACTGTTTACTTCAAAATTAGCACTAAAAGCATCATTCACACTTTAGAAATTACATTTTAGTTATTTTGGTTTAATACAAAATTTTAAGGGTTTCTGAGTATTTTATGATAGATACGCACAATTAATTTGTTTTTAAGTTGTATAGCTCGTAATTTTTTTTAAATGCAATTTTGCATTACAGTAGTCGGAATCAGAGTATCTATGCGTTAAAACAGTCGGACAGAGACTAGCTCATTTTGAATTTTACGTTACTTTTTACAAAAAAATTAATTTTCTTTTGCAAGCTATTTTGTATTGCTTTTAGTAATTAGTTTGCTTGAGGCAGTCTATTAAGATGGGTTTACAGACCGTGAGGAATAACTCGGCAGTTTATTGTTAATTTTCGGAATTTTTTAATTTACTCTAGTTTATAGAATCGTTGTTATGAGTTAAGAAGGCAAGACGTACTGCGAAAAGGCGAAAAGTGATGTTGAAGTGGGGAAAAATTAATAAAGGCAGTAAGTAACGACGCCTGAATGTGAATTTAATACAAGTGCAATCTTCAAAACCATAATTAAAAATAAACGCAAGAGTGGTGTAAGCGGTTGAAGCGCGGACTGCGATGCGGCCGGACCCAGGTTCCATTCCCCCCGGAGCTCTCTAATGCCTAGCTGGTGGCCTACCCAATTACTAAAAATAATTAAGTTACCTAGAGATGGTGTGCGACAACTAAGCAGAGAAGACAAATATATGAGAGCCTTAAACCTCTCGATTCGAAGGTCGTGTTCCTTCCCACGCAGGAGAGTTAGAGCCGTGAAAAAAATTTATGTGTTTAACATGCGGTGAAAAGCTTGAACGGTTTGACCAGTCGAGATAAAAGATTAGGGAGTAAAAAAGGTCAATCATAAGAAACAGTAAATATTAAAATATTATATTTAAGGTAATAATTTGAGAAAATTAATCTAAAATTAAACAGATTGAATTGGCTAGATGAGATAACTCAAAAAATAAATAACAAATTAAATAACATTTTTAAAAAACTGAATGATTAAGTTATACAACGCCATAATGACAAAAAAAGTCATTATTTTCAAAATAACATAAACGATGAAAAGAAGGAAATAGCAAAAAAATGTAAAAAAAAAACTACACGAAATAAAAAATGAACAAATTAGAATATTACTACTAGATATAGGGATAAGCATAAATATGCAAGAATTGAAAGTGGTTTGAAGAACAAATTATATAATGCTAAAAATAACAACAAGGAATAAAAACTGAAATTTTTGAGAGCAAGAAGAATGTTAAAGAACAAATATTGATATTAGAGCTATCTCTAGATAAGAAAAAAAAGAAAATTTTGTAAAATAGAAAAAATAAAAAAAATCGGACAATAGGTGGTAGATACTAGGAAAGCAAGGAGAATAAAAAAATAAGAAACACATTATGTTAACTGCGAGAACAGAGTGAGCCCCAACCAAAAACTAATAAAAAAACGGTATAATAGCAACAATAATAGGGCACACAAAGAGAAAAAAATTATTAAAACAAGGCAGTACGGAAAAAAGCCACAAAACCTAAGAGGTATTTGACTCGCAACTTGAAATGTTAGAAGTTTCCTGAAACCAGTCGCATTACAAAAGAAAGAGAAAATTACACAATATAAGATGTATGCCACAGGGCTAGAAAAAAATAAGATGGAGAGTGAACAGCATCTTAAATATAAATAATAACTGTACGAGATAATGCGGTAAGCAAAGAGAAGGAAGCAATAGGAAATGGGTTTTATTATAAGTAGTAAATATAAAAATACAATCATAGTCTTTCGACCAGTAGGTGGAGGAATAGTTATAGCAACAGTAGCAAGTAAGTTCCGGAATATTATCATGTGCACCTACAGAAAAGCATGAAGGAAGAAATTACATTCTATGCCTAACTGCAGGGAGTTATCGATGATCAACTACATTAAAACTTTAAATGGTAATGGGTGATTTTAATGACAAGGATTATTGGTAAACATAGTTTACATCAAATTAATAGTGACAGTAAGAGAATAACAGAAATGGTAACTACCAACAACACTGTTAAGAAGAAACTGGGAATAAATTGAGGTTATATACTTCAAAGATGTGTGAAGAAAGAAAAGATAATATAAGAAGATGAAAAATGCAGAAGAAAATACAGCTAGACTTGCATTATTACACGAAACATGTAAAAATGGTAAAGGGATATATATATGAGGCAAAAAGGAAACGGAAGGTCAGCTCTGTAAAAAAAAGAAACGAAAATACGAACAACAAGGGTTAGTGGAAATAGAAATACGGCACAACTTAAAGGAAGAAGAAAATTTTATAAAAAAGTAGAAGGGCAACACATCTGCGAGTAACATTCTGCAGAGATGCAGAAGGGCAACTTATCAGAAACAAGCAAAGTATAAGAATATGGGAGCAAGAGTAATAAGGTTGCTAAATATAGGAAATGAAAGCGAAAAAGTAAGTGGGTTGCAGTTAGTATTAACGTAACACAAATAAGTGAACTTTGAAACTCTAACAAAGGGAGAGGTGAAGGAGATTATAGAAAACAAAAAAAATCTACAAGACTTTAAGGGAAAACCAAATGCGCATGTGTAACGTAATTAAGGAAATTTTGAAGAAGTTATGATTAAATTTTAGAGTACGGCAGTAATTTAACCACTGCACAAAGAAGAAGGCAAAACAGTACGCAAGAATTATAGAATTCCCTTGCAAATTGCTCGGTTTAATATACTGTGTATACTAATAATCAGATGAAAAACGCCGATAACGATATAAATATAGTAGGTGTCTACCAGTGTGGTTTCGGGAGAGAGAGATGAATCCATCAGGTTTCTATGATTTTATTTATTTATAAACATTAACCAAGCATTCAATAATGTTCAAACACCACAGTTATATGAAATATTAAATTTTTTTTTATAGTTTATTTGCAGATTAACAATCAGAACCGTTTTACATAATAAACATATAATAAGGTCCTATGAGCTAATGAGATGACGGTAGTGACGTGAGGGGAGTCCACCATCGATGTTATCCCGTTAGTTTCTTCTTAGATCAATGGGCCACGTTTTTTGTAGTCGTCTAGGAGGTGGATCATGTTGCAGGCTGGATGCCAGGGCATTGGGATGAACTTGAAGTCGCAGGAAATGGTTGTTGCTTCTTTTAGTACGTTCTTCTACTACTGTAGGCATTTCCAGGTCGGTATGCAGGGTGTCGTTGCTAACATACCAGGGAGCATTGGCTAACATTCTCAGTGTTTTGGATTGCATGCGTTGGATTATGTTTACGTTTGACTTGCATGAGCATCCCCACAGCTCGATGCCATAGGTCCAGATAGGTTTAATTATTATTTTAAAAAGTAGAATCTTATTTTCTAAAGATAGACACGATTTCCTACCAAGTGACCAGTATATTTTTTTAAGTCGTAGATCAACTTCCTTTCGTTTCTTTAATATATGCAGTTTCCACGTGAGTCTTTTGTCTAAATGAAGGCCCAGGTAGCGGGCTTCATTTGCTTGAGGAATTGCTATATTATTTAGATGCACCGGCGGGCATTCCAAGCGATTTAGGGTAAAATTTACCTGGGCGCATTTGGCTTCGTTCACTTGGATTCTCCATTTGTTTAGCCAGGTTTGTAAGAGGGACAGATGATGTTGCAAGTATAAGGAGGCTGTTTGAGGATTGGTATGATGAGAGAGGACTGTATCGTCAGCGAAGGTGCTTGTAGTTGTAGCTACTGTTGTAGGTATGTCTGCCGTGTACAATGTATATAGAAGAGGTCCAAGAACGCTGCCTTGTGGTACTCCGGAGTTGATTGAATGAATGGCAGAATATTCTTGGCCATACTTTATCTGGAAGTGTCGATTTGATAAATAGGATTTTATAAGTAAATAATATTCACTTGGAAGGTGTAATTTGAGTTTGTATAAGAGGCCCTTATGCCATACTTTATCGAACGCCTGTTGTATATCAATAAATACTGCTGGACAGTAAGATTTAGAGTCCAGTGCTGTGTTGATCATATTTACGACGCGATGATATTGCTGAATGGTAGAGTGATACTTTCTGAACCCAAACTGGTGGTCCGGGATGCAGTTTTCCAATATATCTGTTTCATGTATTCTCCTGACTAAAAGTTTTTCTAAAAGTTTAGAAACTTGGGGCAGTAAGCTTATTGGACGGTAAGATGTAATTTCCTCAGCAGGTTTACCTGGTTTTGGTATGAGAATTATCTGTGCGAATTTAAGTGGTAATGGCCAAGACGTAAGATAGAATTGAAAAGGTTCCTTAGAAACACCAGACCGACTCTAGGTAATTCAGCAAGCACTTTGCCCGAAATTAGTTCGTACCCTGGTGCTTTTTTATGGTTAAGATGTTGAACTTCTTCTTCCAGCTCTGCACAGGTGAATTTCTTGATAGGTAACGACAGTTGCAATGGTATGTCCAAGAAGCTGTTTACTGCATCATCAGGATCATCTGAGTAGGGCGTAAAAACATTAGCAGTGTCGTGCAAATAAGTCTGCCTTTTCCTGATCTGTTCTAGCCCACTCGTTATTTGTTTTTCTTAGTGGGGGATTTTTTTTGTGGCGATTTTCCAAATGCTATTATCTGTTCTTGATAATGTAGTGAGATAGTGGTTAAAAGTTTCCTGCCTTATCATGTGTAGTTGGTTCTTTAAGGTATTTGCTAATCTATTATACATTGTTTTGTCAGCTGGATGTTGTGTTCTATGCCATCTAGCTCTCACTCTTCGCTTCTGTCGAACTAATTCAAGTATGTTATTAGGAATATTTATATCTCTTTGAACGCTGTTTGTGATCGTAGGAGTGGATTTCCATGCTGCATTTTGCAGAGTAGTGATAAAGTGATCAGTAGCTTGCTCTAATTTCTGGGGAGTTTTGAAACTAATATTTGATTGTAGGGTTTCTTGAAGAATGGCTCTGTATGAGTCCCAATCTGTTTTATTGTTATAAAGTGATGGTCTTGGTGATTTTTTAATTATCGTTGTACTGATTGTAGCGATAACTGGTGTATGATCTGAAGATAAATCAAGATTGCTTATAATATCCGTGTAGTTAGAAGAAATTCCATTTGTGACAAAAAAGTCCAGCAAATCAGGTGTTTTATTATGGTCCGTGGGCCAGTATGTTGGCTCCCCAGTTAATAGGTATCCATATTTTTCTTCTCGTAGGAGGTTATATAGAGCCCTACCCCTAGTGGTAATTAGCCTAGATCCCCACTAGGTGTGCTTACAGTTGAAGTCTTCACCTCATATGAATGTACTGCCAAGTGATTGGAAAAACGGCTTGAGGTCGTCCTTGGTAATATTATGTCTTGGTGGACAATAGACAGCAGATATGATAATATGGATCCTCATATTTTTGTAGTTCATAATGAACTATTGAGCTCTTTATGAGTAGCGCTGTTCCGCCATAGGCGGTACCATCCGGATGTTCCGTATGATAGCATGTATAGTGCGGAACTCTTAGATAAGATCTGTCCGTAAAATGTGTTTCTGATATAAGAAATATATCTATATTATGAAGTTTTGAAAATAATTCGATTTCTTGAATTTTTGGTTGGATGCCATTCGCATTCCATAAACATATTCGTAAGGATTTAGACATTAACGACAAGTTTATTTATGACAGTAGACAACATGTTTATTATCATGTTGTTTTGTTGCATTAGCTGGGTGAACATCATTTTGAATTCTTCTAAGAACTTTTGTAAGATTGTGTCTTGACTGTTGGCTTGTACAGTGTCACCTTGTACTACTTGGCTGTATGTTGAGGGTGTAAACTTTGAGTGTTATCTATTGTTGCTGGGTGGTGAGTGGTTTGAATTGATAAACCTGTTTTGAGTCTGCGTGTCTGGTTTCAGTCTGTTTTGTAATTCTTTGTGTACTGTACAGCCTCTATATTTGGAGGGATGATCACCGCCACATAAAGCACATTTAGCCGGCAAATCTTTTGATTTCTTGCATGTCTTAGTGTCATGCGCCCCTCCACATTTAACGCAAGCGTAGGGACGGTTACAGTAGGCTTTGGTATGGTTATATTGTTGACACCTCGTACACTGGACAATTGATGTATTTTTACGTGGCGGCTCCACTTTTATAACGTGATTATTTAAGAATTTAAGGTTGTAAATGTCTTTATGGTTTTCAGCATGTTCCAAGTCTACAAAAAACATTGGCAAGGATAATTTTGTAATTCTGTGTTTGATGTTTGTTACAGCTCTTACTTTGAAACCTTTCTCTTCCAGTGATTCTGCTATTTCGGTAGAGGGTACAGTAGGATGGAGGTTACGAATGACAACTATATAAGCTTTATTTTCTCTCATCTGATATGGTAAATTATACCTATTACCTTCATGAATGTTACTAACCTACGGTATGTGTCTGGAGTATTTGCACTTAGCTTAACTATATTGTCAGCCATTGTTTTTGTTTTATATTGTTCTATTTCAGCAACAGCTGTTAGAGCATTTACCATTTTATTATAATCTGTAACTCCATGTACAAATATCGGAGGTGGTCTGGGTATCTTATTTTGTTGAACAACCGGTGCGACTTCAGTAATATCCTCATTAAGGCTATTAAGGGCAGAATATCTATTATTTTGTGTGACATGTACTGCTTTATTTTGTGTGACATGAACTGCTTTATTTTGTGCTGATTGTTTTGTTATTCTTTTCCTTTTTCTGTTTTGTACACATTGCCATTCTTTATTGGGCATTGTATTCAATTCCATTTCACTATCACTATCGGATGTATTTATTCTGTTTGATAAATTATTTGTCGGTATGTTATTTAGTTGCGTTTATGTAAAAGTATGATTAGTTTGTGTATTCATTTGAGATTGTAAATTTGGGATCTGCACATTTGGCACATATGTCAAGTTGTTATGTAAATAAGGAGTATTGATAATAGGAAATTGGGGATTTACCTGGCTATCCATCGGGGCGAAGCTATTATGTGATTGAGATGCTAGCTGCTGTGTTAATTGCGTTGACGGAATATATAAATTATTATTGCTGTTGTATGCCATTTTAGTAGCATGTGGATTGGTTTCATATAACTATTTTACGAAATGTGAGTTTATAATTATTATACTTCACTCAGATTAAACCAGCGTATTGCTGATCTAAGGTCAGCGATAACTGCGTTACACACTTTCATTATTATCGCTCAGCACAAGTCTTTACGGTACGAAAGTCAAACGCGGACTCGAAATATTAAATGTTGCAATTATCATAAAAATCAATAAGTTTCATACAACTATGCTTAAAAGATTCCCAGCCAAAAACAATAGTCCAAAGTAATTTATTAGAAATATTTGAAATCAAGGAAGGGTTGCAACAACTGAATTCTCTTTCAAGGAGCTTATTTTGTTTAACATTACAATAGATAATAAGTACGAACACTAAGACTCGGAACTATACTAAACATAACAAAACAAATTCTTGCACATGACGACGTCATAATTATTATATGAAAAACAAGTAATTATTAATTACAAAAAATGTTCACACAACCGAACAAAACCCGCAAAGAAAGTAGGTATTACTAAAAAAAAAACAAATCAATAGTTATACTAACATCAAGAGAAGGAAGAGAACAACAATTGATAATAAACCAAAACATTTTTAGAGGATAGGACTTCTTCAGTATTTAGAGACGAATATAGAGGTAATAATAGCTGCTGGAAGTAACTGTTTTATACATTATAATAAGTATTTTAAAACATTTCAAGAAATTCAAAAATCGCAATATACATAACAACATATACATGAACCGTTAATAATAAAAAAGAAAAGGCATTAGAAATCTGACCAAGAAAAATAAGAATACAAGGTCCGGTAACTAAAAGCGATGAGCGATGAACAAAACATAATTTCAATCTAAAACTATTATATAACCATCCAAGTATAGTAAACATGATTAAATATTAATTAAATTAATTAAATTAATTAAATATTAATTAGAGTAAATATTTGTACAGAACAGAAAGGAAACTTGAAGGTAAAAGACCTAAACGCAGACCATGGAAAAACGATTAAAATGTGTAGAATGCTCTTTGGAAAAGCGGGAGAAGGTAACTACAGAAGTTTAAGCGTAGATAGAAAAAAGGGCGTAGAGTAAAAGAAAAAGCGAGTAAAAACCGATAACCAGGAGTAAATCTAATTTTCTTTTGAACGAAACATTTCTTTGAAAGAAGAGAATATGGTTAATAAGCAGAAGTAAGATTAAAATGCATGATAATGTTCTTTAGTTTTGCATACATTCTAACGAAACAAGTAAAATAAATTATAAAATACTTTGTAAATCTTTAATTTTTCGATTTTAATATGAATACATGTTTGAGTTCTTTCTTATAGCGGTTGATATTTTTTTTGTATATTCAATATAATGCTTTATATATTGTAAAATTTTAAGAAACATTTTCCCATACTCCTAAATGCAATTGCATATATTATTGCTTTACAAACGTTCTTCTAGATAAATTGTTTGATTCCCCTCAGTCACTTGCAAAAAATATTTATGGAAATTTTCTATTTATTTTTTGTATGAAAATAAATGTATATAGAGCAATTCATAAGAAAGAACAAATTCTTATCCTCTTTTTTGAATTCCATTGTTGTTACAATATCAATGTTGATGTGCCTACAGATTTTTTTATTTGTTTGTAAAACTACTTTAACAATTTTATTGTTATTTATTAGTAGCAGTAAGTATATAAAAACTTATATTTTTTCCTATCGACAATTTTCTATTGCTTTTGTGACTTAAGATGTTATTATTTTATTTTGAAATAAACTTGTCTAGATCCATTTGTTTAAATACAGCAGTAAGCTTCTTAAAAGGGCTTAAACATTTTAAAATTAAAATAAATTAAAACCACCATGTGGTTAGGAAATTAACCCGTCTTCCCAAATTTTCCAAAATAACTCTTACATTTGCAGTATTACTTATTACATGTTCTATGTTTGCAGGAAATATGGTAGGTTGAAGAGAAAGTGCTATCGTACTAGCAAAATATTTAAATTTAGTGCAATTTTTGTTATTGTTTATAATATCTTACTTAGCTTCTTCTTCGATTTTAGATGGACAAGAATCCGCCATCAGTACCGTATCAGAATCGATCTAGCAAAAAGATGATGTTGCGCATTTGATGAAATTTTGAAGCGGGCTTCACTTTGAACTTGTGCCGAATGGTGGTGCTATCAATGCAAGCCTGTTGTCAGCAGATGGGCCGTGTTTACAACTAGCATTTCGTTCCAATAAAACAATGCCAATTCGAGTATCTGGACGATGTCCAGCTTACGGCCCAGACGCTGCTCAATTAGATTAGGACCCTCTTTCGCTCACTGAAACACTGTTTTACACTATTGTCGGTTTCATATGAAGTTAAAGAAGCATGCCAAGAGTACTTTGATTCAAAACCGGCAAGGTGGTATTTCAACCAGATCCAAGATTTGATGTGTAAAGCAATCTTCAAATTTTCTCCACATTCTTCTTTTATATAGTGCCGTAGTGGCCTAGTGGATAGGTCGCTAGACTACGAAACCTAGAAATGCGGGTTTGAATCCCGCTCTCGCAATTCGATCACTGGCATTTTTACAGCCCATCTGATTCAAGCTGCAATAAATGAGTACTTAGAGGTCAAACTCTGGAGTAACAATAGGCGGTCGGTAGTACGTAGCGCTAGCCACGTTACTACCCTTGTGTACCGTGGGCTCTAGATTGTAGCAGATCTATCCTGTTACGACCCCAAAGGGCCTTCGTGGCTTATTACGGGACTATTTATTATTCTTCTTTTATGATACCTCGTCTAGTTGATGCTTATAGAAAGATATTTTTTTATTTGAAGACTATCTACAAACGAAGGTAAATAAGGAAAAATAATAATAAATACAATATTTTGTTTGTAACACATAAATACCAATTAGCTTTTTATTTTTAAAAAAATTCTTTTTTCATATGCCCGCAATTATCACTTGAAAATGACTTCCTGTTGCAATCCTCTTTCTTTTGTTTTGTAGGTCTAACTTTGAATAGAGAATGTTATTTACCACAATATTAACGTTGTTCTATTAAAACTAATTACAGCCTTCTGTATTAAGCCAAAGTTTAAAAACCCTCCACTTTTCTAATCTTTCAAATTTGCTGTTTACAATTTCTAATAATTTGAGATTGTTGCTTACGCCTGTATTTGTTAAATATGTCTATTATTCTAGGCCAACTTATTTTAATGGAATTCTCAAAATGCTTAAAATATATGCTTAAGGACATTTTAATTTACTGTTTTCGGCCTAACAATTAAAGCGTAGAAATGAAAACCAATTGACGTTTGTTATAAATCGTTAGGGTTGTAGATAAATTACATTTATTGTTTACAAGGGAAGTCTCTTAAGTATTTGTCTAGAATGTTAGAAATTTTTAGTGTTTATGTTGTGTCTAATCTGTTTTTTCTTTGATAATACTTTCTAAAGTCGTTTGAGACGGTCAAAGTTTGTGCACATTTCACCAATTAGGAATGGGGTTCGTCTCTTCGCTTATTACAGCAAGTAATTCAGGATATCTTTTTTTTTTAATTTAAAAATATTGCCAGATCAACAAACATTTTTGTTATACATAGCATTGGTAATAGAAATGTTAATATAACACTAAACAAAACTTGTGTGACAAAATAATGGTCACAATAATTTAACTTGTTGGTATTGACTTATTCGTTAATATGATTTGTTAGCACTATGTCCTGGGATAATTTGCATTGAAGCCTGGTATGAATGTTCGTTTTAAAGAGTTCATAATGAACCGCGCCACTACACGCACTTGAGTTTAAGATTAATTTTTCCGCACATTTTTTAACAAACTGATCGACGGGTAGGATGCCTAGCTCTTCGTGTAGTTGAGTGTTACGTATATACCACGGTGCGTTTACAGCAATTCTTAACACCTTGTTTTGAAAGCGTTGAATTTTTGCAAGTGTGATATTGCACACACTGGTGATGCGTATAATATAAGAGGTCGTAGTAAGGTTTATACAATAAAACTGTGCATTTAATTTGAGACTAGACTTGCGATTAATGAGCGGTATAGCTGCTTTAATCTAGTGTATCCTTGGGTAAGTTTTGGTTTATGTGTATTTCCAACTTAATCGGGTATCGAGATATATAATTAGGTATTTGATTGCACCATCATTCGATTCCAACAAATTGCGGTATTGTCAATGCTAAACAAGGAGGATTATTGATTCTTCGCAAAGTGAAGATTTTCGCTTGGCATTTGTCGGGGTTTATGGTGATGTTCCAGAGTTTGTACCAGGAAGATAACTTGTTAATGCATTCTGCAGCATGCAATTGCTTCAATAAGATTGTCCGCTTGGGTAAATAGGCAGTGTCGTCCGCAGTAGCAATTGTTGCATTAAGCTCAGGTAGGTCAGGAGTAAATATGTTGAAAAGCACTGGGCCCAGAATGCTTCTTGGGACTCCTGCTCGACACATTTTGGTTTCGGACAGTGTTGTGTTAACTTTAATGCAAAGTTCTATTGTCTAGAAAGGAAAAATAAGTGCTTTAAGGTATACAGGCATGGCTATACTAGGATCTTTTTAAGGCCTTCATCCACACTTGTCGAATGCCTGTGCTATGTCAAGAAAAACTGCTGTAGTTTGTTTGTTATGAAATCCGAGTTCGATAAGCTGCTGTCTTTGTGTAGTTTAGCCTATCTAAAGTTCTTAGAACGAAATTTAGGCAAGATTGAATTTTAATTTCTTTTCTAATAAAAATACGTTTAACAACTTAATATAAGTTTAAAATTGCCGGAAGCACATTTTAGACTTTGTTAAATATGATAACTTTGAATGAGAATGAAGTAGGAAAAAATATTAATTACGTAGAAATTACAAATTATAAAATTATAAAGAAATTTTTTTCTTATTTGAAGACTATCTACAAACGAAGGTAAATAAGGAAAAATAATAATAAATACATTATTTTGTTTGCAACACATAACCACCAATTAGTTTTTCATTTTTAAAAAAATTCCTTTTTTCTTATGCCCGCCATTATCACTTGAAAATGACGTCCTGTTGCAATCCTTTTTTCTTTTTTTGTTTTGCAGTGGGTCTCAATTCCGAATAAGTAGAATTGTTATTTTTTAGCACAATGTTAACGTTGTTCTAATGAAACTAATCACAGCCTTCTGAATTAAGCCAAAGTACGACCCACCTTTTATATTTATCAATAAAAACCTTTAATTCTTCTGATCTGATTTTATTGAAAGACACCAATCACTTTCTTTGATATGTTTTTAATAATTGGTTTTGTTTTTCTGTCAAATTCAGTTTTTGTTTGTTTTTAAAAACCCTCCACTTTTCTAATCTTTCAAGTTTGCTGTTTATAATTTCTAATAATTTGAGATTGTTGCTTACGCCTGTATTTGTTAAATATGCCTATTATTTCTTAGGCCAACTTATTTTTAATGGAATTCTCAAAAATGCTTAAAATATATGCTTAAGGACATTTTAATTTACTGTTTTCGGCCTAACAATTAAAGCGTAGAAATGAAAACCAATTGACGTTTGTTATAAATCGTTAGGGTTAGACATAAATTACATTTTTTTGTTTACAAGGGAAGTCTCTTAAGTATTTGTCTAGAATGTAAGAAATTTTTAGTGTTTATGTTGTGTCTAATCTGTTTTTTCTTTGATAATACTTTCTAAAGTCGTTTGAGGCGGTCAAAGTTTGTGCACTTTTCACCAATTAGGAATGGGGTTCCACTCTTCGCTTATTACAGCAAGTAATTCAGGATACCCGATTGCATGTAAAAGGTTCGAAACTGAGCATTTTCTGCTTTTACTCACCGTTGTTTTAACAAGGCTTTGGACTTTTATGCTGAATGAATGTATATAAATAAAATTCAGTCTTTTGTAGGTAGACATTTATAAAACTGGGTTTTCAATTATGTGCTGGTCTCCAAACACAAAGATATATATAATCTGTAAAGAATTATATTTAGAGGTTGTCACTTGGCTTTTCTTTAATAAGAGCTATTGTGCCTTAAGAATATTTTCTAAAAGCTACAAGTTCTTAGAACGAGAAGTTGTAAGTACCAAAAGTTAAGAAAAAATTAAAAAAGAAGTAAGTAAATAAACCACACATGTGCTTAAAATAAAATACGCACAATCAAATCGTGTAAAAAAGAATAGACCAAAAAGAAGGTAAAACTAATAGGCACAGAACTGACGATCAAGCAGATTGTTTATTATATTATCCTATATTGCTTGCAATGAGATGATAGAGAACAAGAACGGTGTAATACCGTAAAGGAAACTTTCTGCAACGGTGCGAAATCGTAACGGTCACTTCCGGTTACCGTTAACCGATATGGCTGAAAATCAATCCCATGAAAGGTACTGACCTGAGATGTGTGTATGTCAAGTTTGAAGTGAATCCGTTGAATAGAACGGAAGTTATAGTGTTTCCAGGCACACAGACAGACAGACAGAATGATAATCTCATTAACTTTCTACTATAAGCTCCGCTGTAGAAAGTTAATAAAAAGAGTAATCTCCAAGTGCATTATCTAAAAACATACAAAGTAAAACAAATTTTATTGAAGTAGAGTAGACACTTGAAAGCATGTCCTTCTTAGTGTACTGAATGATTGTGTATGTTTGATATATGGATATGTAAATAGCTTTTATTTTAGCTGAGTTAGTTGTATGACACGTGCATAAAAATTGGCTACTATGGTGTAACTATGAAAATAATAAAAAAGTAAAAAGTGACAACCATAAGTAAGGCCTTTTCTAAAATAGATTACTTACACAGAAAATTACATATCAAACTATCTGCAAGCTTCGAAATGTCACTAAGGCGCGTCAGTTACATACACAAAGAGTAATAATTTGAAATCATCTGTTGGGAACTCTAAAAGTTCTAGTAAAATAAAAATAGAGAAGCAGTTATATAACAACCGTATCTCATACATATAGATATAGGTTCCGTAGCCAGAAAAAGAAACAGTTCGTCGATTAACTTCAGAACAAAATAATAGAAAAAAGCCTAGTACACGAAAACTGTAGTAATCTCATTTAGATAAAAGAAATAATGAATATTTCTATCTATAGAGTGAACCAAAAGTTTTAATGAAATTTTTCTTTTACTTTTACTTTGGTGGTTGTTCTTTTTCTTTGAATGGACTCAGATTTTTTGCTAATATAATAATAGATATAATGCTTAGTAATTATTTAACATCTGCGTCGCCACAGTTTGATGATGGATTTCATAAGTTTCTGTGCTCCGCCTTCCTGGTATATTTTGATCCTTGTTGTTGCTATAACATTCTTGATGAATTTGCCGTTTTGCCTCAAATAAGCAATGTGCGGATAGAGTTATTTGGTTTATAATTAAAAATTTTTGCATTACCAAAGCAAACAAAGATAATAGCAAAATGCCTATTTTATGATCAAATCAACATGATGGAGCAACATCTCGTATGACAGTGTAAAACAAAATTCACTTTTATTTACATTAACAACATACCAATTAAAGCCTCGTTTCTGAGTCCATGGAGTTCTTCCTGTGATTACTTAAAAAACACTTAAGCGAAAGGCAGTGAACTAAATACTAAAAAAAAATAATTAGAATACTAGTGACTTATGAAAGAGTTAATAAATATTGCATTAAGGTAATCCAAATTAAATGGAATAGATAACAAACTGGAAATGGGCCTTTAATTTAGCTCTTAGCAGGTCTGCCAAGCCAAGGCGCCTGCTGCTGCAGCGATAAGTTTCCGAACGCATTAAAAAATTTGCCAATTTCCTGGAGGCGCTATCGGCGCTCCATCGGGCAGATGGGATCTGGAGGACGACAGCTGAGGAATAGCAGCAGTCGCGCCAGCGATGTTAGTTTTACAGGGCACTATGCCTTAATTGCCCGTTCGGAGGCGGAATGGGCGGCCCGCCCACCTACCACTACTTACCAAGACGTCTCGCGGGTGCAGCACCCCTACGAGCCCATTTTTTGCCGCCAAGGACCGACTGCCGGGAATCAATCTCCATGAGGTGTTCTGCTCGGAAGAATTTAATTCCTGCGGGCGATCGAGCGCGGGCTTTAATTAAAGCGACGCCCTCGCAGTCTGACTCATTTTCCGGCCTTACCCGGCGTAATTTATGTTTCTTGTCTGGCAATTAGGTTTTTGTTAATATTTTGTATTATACATTTGTTTATAATAAATTTGCATAAATGACTCATGATGTTGAAATTTTGGACTGCTCTTCTGCTCTAATTGTGTAAATTTCGCCCACAGACGTTATTTCAATGTTAATGCTTGTGTAACTAAAACTATTTTTCATTAATAATTTAGACACTGATTTACATCTTGTATTTTTCTGCAAAAACCGTGGTTAATCATTTATTGTGATATTAATCTTACTTTCAGAAAAAAAATCTTACATTTATTTAATTTCTTTAATTGCTAACTTAATTACTAATAAACAAATATGTATTATGTTAAAGTAAATTTAGCAGGTATGCCAAGTTTTGTTGCAATTTTTTACTCTGTAAAGATTCAATGAAGGTAGTTTCATTCACTTCTTTTTTTTCTTCTCTAATCCTTCATGTCCTTTCGAGCGTTGGATGATGATCTCTAGTCCCCCGTACCTATTCTCTACACCTCTTCCCGTCTCTCGCTATTGTTTTAATTTTCTCCAGTGTCACACCTTTTTCTAAGGATAATTCTTTGATGTGGTCCTTCCATTTTTTTCTAGGTCTGCTCCTTCGTTTTTTTAGGTGGTATTCCCGCTTCCATTAGTCTTCTTGTGATTCTGTTTGGTTCCATTCTTGTCAGGTGCGCAAACCAGCTCAGTTGTTTAATTTTTCCTTATATTGGTTCTTGTTTCATCTCCATGGCATTTATTTTAACATCGTATTTCTTCCTAAGTGTCCATGATTCGCTGGCGTAAGTTATTGTTGGAAGTGTTATCGTATTATATATTTTTTTTCGCCTTTAAATCTGTGTCTTTATGGTCTAGTATTGTTTTATTCATGGTGTAATAGATTATTGACGATTTGTTTGGTCTATTTACTAATTCTGCATCTATTTTTCCATCCTCTCTTATTATACTTCCAAGAAATTCAAACGTCGATACTCTCTCCAGTTTTTTGTCTTTACATTTTATGTCCTTGTTGTTTTGATCATCTTTTTGTTTCTCAATCACAATTATGACCTTGGTTTATGTTCTCTTCCATACTCATATTTTCTATTTCAGTCGTCCATGCATTCACCAACCTCTGCATTTTGCTCCTGGTATTTGAGATTAGTATCACGTCGGCTGCGTAGAGTAAACTACAGCTCAGCAAGAACAGCTTGGCACATGGCGGATGGATGCGCAGTAGACGAACATCCCTCCCACTGTCGGAAATCACTTGCTGTCTGCTTCTCATTGTGTTCAGATTGTGTCCAGTGAAAATCATTGCGTTATTAGACACAGTTAAAATCAGCTCTTATCAGAGCTACAAGCTCGGTTTAGTTTATATTCATGAATGAAATAAATATATTAAATATACCAAGTGTGATGTTTCTTATAAATTTTTCCATTTTTGCTTTAAAAATATTATTTATCTGGTTAAGAAGTTGCTTAGTGACGCTTAAAAGTAGAAGAAATGGAGTTTAGCGTTATAAAATTGCTAAAATCTAAATTATTTATGCACTAAAAACCCACTCTTTGTGAAGTGGAGTTGACCTGTTTTTGCACCAAACCTTTTGATTATAACATTAAGTCACAGAGTGTACCTACCCCTTTCCCAACTGAACCCGTAGCAATGTCCTTGTCGAACAGAGACTCTCTCACTTCTTCATCTGCGCCAATTCACATGCCAACCTATGCTTGCTGAGTTATACCCAGTTTTATTGCTTCTAAATTTTCATATCCAATTACTGTGTCCAGTTGGCTGTATTTTTCTTTTATTATTTTTTTTTCCTAACTGTTATGATTATTATGAATAATAAATGGCTTAAGCTGTCGCCTTGCTTGATGCCTTTATTCATTTCGAACACCTCCGATCTCTGCCCCTCCAATTGTATCTTCGCCGTGACTGTTCTATATGAACTTCTTATTGCTCTTATCAGATTCGTATCCACATTCAGTTCATTTAAAGTCCTCCAAATTTCCCTTCTATCTACTATATCGAACGCAGCTTATCCACAAATGTTAGATACAATTCTTCTCCTTCTTCACTATATATATATATATATATATATATATATATATATATATATATATATATATATATATATATATTGTCACCAGTTTGTCTATTCGGTCTAAACGCTGCCTGTTCTTCTAATATTGATTTATAATTCTCGCATTGGGACTGCAATCCTTTCTTGTAAATTGGTACTCTTAGGTTGTCTCTCGGTATTTTCTGTTCTTCCCTTACATGTCTACAGATTTTCCAAAATCATTCTATACCATTTTGGCCCATCCATTTTAACAACTCTGGGGATAAGTCGTCCTCTCCACTGGCTTTACCTATGTTTATTTTTTGGGTTGCGTTTTCTACTTCTTTCCTCTTGATTGTTGTTCCAAATTTTTTGTTGCATTGTGTTATCTTCTAATTCTACTGTCGTATTATACATATTTTTATAATAATTTTTCCATGTTTCTAGAAATTCCTTTGTATCAATTTGCATTTGTTCCTGGTTATTTCTTATTGCTTTTATGTCCTTCTTATTACTTCCTCTTAATCTCTTTATTCTCGACCAGAAATCTCTGGCGTTTATTTTGTGTAGATCTGTTATCTCTTCACCCATCTTCTTCTAGTACTCCTTTTTTCTACCTTTATTGCCTCTTTCACTATATTTCTCTTTTTTTGTATTCCTTTTTATCCACCATTTCTTTTGTTTGTATTTTTTCTAAGCTATTTTTTTACCATTCTTCTTATATCTTCTGTCCGCCAGATTGTCATTTTCGTGTGTTTGTTACGGTTCCTTATCCCACATACATTTCCGCTACCTTCTTCAATGTTTCCTTAAAAGTTCTCCATCTTTCCTCTAGTGTCCATGTTGTTTGTAGGTTTTCCTTTCTTTGTAATTCTTCGTATGTATCCTACTAGTATTTTTCTCGTCTTTCTGCGTTTTAGAGTTTATTTATTGCCAGCTTACTATAGTTTCTTACTTCTGGTTTGTTGTTACTAATGTATATTGTGTACCTATTTCAGCTTCTTTTTTGTTTTAGTTATTTGTATCTATCTACTAAATCTTGTGTTTCATTCACAAAATTTTTAATTTAAGATTTTCAATTATAGATGTAAAATTACGAGTTAAAATCCTAACCAGCCACAAAAATTTTTAATAGTCTATATTTGTATAGTTTATGATTCAGAAATTGACAAAAAAACTATATATTTATAGTTAAAATTTATTATAGATACATTTATAATAAGATAGGCTTTGAAAGCTATGAAAATCGACAATTGGATGAGACATATAAATAATTTTATGGAATGGTAATGAAATGTTCCGTTAAATTTCGTGTTAGAAATTTCTGTATTACAACAAAATGGACAAATTAAGGCGGTCAAAAAATTGATTTGATCAAAATTAAAATGTGGCTACAACTAAAAGATAATAGTGTTCAAGTTTAAATAAAAAACATTTATAAAATATAAAATTTAAAGGACTGGGAAAATTGATAACAGTAGCTGTTAAAAACAACATTATCAGCTGTTTTACCTACTTTTAACTGTTTAATTTTTCTTCTATTTCTTTCTCTGTTTTAATTTATATTTATATGTCTTGATTTCCGTTTTGTTCTTTATTTCCCTTCTCTTGGTTTTGTATGTCCGTGTGTTTAGCTCTTCGAAGTACTCTCTCCATCTATTCATTATTTTATGTTTCCTTCCTTATCTTTTATATTTAGCATGCGGTACTTCTTTTTCTTCTTAGGTAGTTTTATTGCACCATAGAACAATTTTTGATTCTCTTTATAGTTTTCTGTCATTTTATGTCCAAACTTTCTCTACTATTTTTCTTTAGCTTCTTTAATTGCTAATATAATTTTATCTTTATATTCTCGTAAACTTCCACTTTTCTTATGTTTAGGTATTTTATCTATTTGTTTTTCTTGTTCTCTATTTTTGTTTCTATTTTATCTATCTACTAGTCAGTTTTTCTTATGGTATTATTAGATATTTTTGTTTTTTCACAGCTCTCTTCTACTGCAGTCATCATGCTGTGCTTAAGGTGTTCCCATTTTTTCTCTATGCTTTTGTTTTTTCTTTATCTTTTAATTTGTCCTTTGCTATCTGTTGATGTTCTTTTCGGTACTTTAAAACTTTTTACTTTTCCCCTAGTTTTTCTATCTTGTATAGATTTTTTCTTACCAGAAAATAGTCGATGATTTATTTCTCATTGCTGCTTTCGCACATTCTCGTAAATTTGTGCATATTTTGTGTTTATATTTTGTGTTTGCTATTATAAGATTATTTTCTACACATATTTCTATTATTCTTTTCCCGTTATTGTTTAATATGTCTTCTCTGTTTTTTCCATATAAGCTTCTATTTTCCTATTCTTATTCCCAACTCGGCCATTTAGATCTCCCATTATTATTACTTTTCTCACCATTATCTATTTCTTGCTGTAGCTCATCATAAAATTTGTCCTTTTCTTTTTTTCCCATTCTCATTTTCCTTGTATGCCGTAATTATTGTCGATATTTCCTCGTCTATCAGTTTTATTATGACTGTTCAGACGTCAGACAAACAAATAGAGAAACAAGCTTTTCACCCCAAAAATAAAAAAAGCAAAAACTAAAACTAATCTTCAGTGATAAGGACATGTCTACTTTTTATTGTGTAATAATAATGACAGCAGTGATTGTGTTGATAATTTCTAAAAAATAAAGCTAAAGTCTCTCGACTTAATAACTGTGCTATGTTAAAGATCTTCCAGAAAGTCTAAATATGTTTAAGTTATGTATTACCAAAGTTGAGAAGGTCTTATGGTCATTTTTTAATACCGCTCAGAACGCTTACCATAGTTTAAAAAGTAGTGAAGTAATATTTGTTTTGAATAATAGCAATTTTTTAAATCACTTCAGTTTGCAAGCTTAAGAGATCCAAACATTATTTAAGTTATTTTTATTTTATTTATAATTTTTTTGTCAATTTTAAATTTTTTTATTAAATTATTGCTTGTTAAGGAAGTTGGTATTTTATTTCAATCCATAAGGAATTTTAAATTAAAATTTATGAAATAATTTGTCCATTTTCAAAACAAATCTGTCACATCGTGTTGTTAAATTTTCTGAATTACTAAAAAGAAGCAAATATGCAAATATTAACTTATAATACATATGTACTTCTGTGCAAAAATGCAACACCCTTCTGCTAAATGATGAAATTATATTACAAAAAGGTAATAAAGCATTTTTACATCTTGACAATCAATTAATTTAATAACATTTTGTAAAATGATTGTATTTAGAAGATAAATGACAAGAATAAGGCATTTCTTTTAGAATAATTATTAAAACTTTAGTTTACTTTTTTAACGTTGCGAGCGAAACTGAAATACTATGCCTATTGACTTGAATAATGATTTTTTTAAATATTCAAAATCATTTTTTTATTTGACATTCCGTCTGCGGTAAATGGAGATTCCCGGATTGAGTAGTACAGTGGGCTAGCCCAGAAATCTTCACCTTCTTTAACTTTTAGTGCACCCAGAATTGAGTATAGATTTTTCTTAGTGCAGTCCATTTTGTTCGATTTTGAGCGATTCTTGTCCAAGTTAATCTCGCTACCTTCTTAATATCATAAGACCAATTTGTTATGGGTCTTTTTCTTTATCACCTTTAAATCCACGACCTCCATTTCATCACGTTGCTGTTCTATCTCTCGCCTTCCGACCAGATAACGAGTCCTGTAATTTGCTCAACGTAAAATAAACAATGTTAATGAGACCCAATAACCCGACAAGAGAAGGGCTGGAAGAAACACTACAAACATTAATTATAGATTACAACAGACAAAATGGCCTCGGAACCTAGACTGCTCTATTGCTAACGACCCGGAGAGAAAATAGACAGATACAAAAGATAAATGAGAAGTTAAATAAGTTAACAACCAAGACACATAAAAAAAACAATGGAAAGCAAATAATACAAAAGTAGCCACCTGGAATATAAATGAATGGAATCTAAAAGATCAATAAATTGCAATGTAGAATGAAAGATACAATTGACATATGCGCATTAATAGAAACAAACAAAGGACAATTCACACGACAATACAATTTATCCATTTTGATCTGCAGCGGTGTTAGTAAAGACGAAATATTAAAGAAATTAAATATGTGTCATCAAGAGTACTAAAAGTTACCTTAGAAATCGAAAGAGAGAAGTAGTTTCTAATTGTAGCGTATGCACTTGAGAACGTATAGACTAACCAAGAAATAGAAGCCCTCTTTAAGGAATTAAGCAAAAAAGATTCACATGTAATAAAAGAGGTAAAAGTATTAGAAGGATACAAGATGCAGAACAAGTGTATACTACGCTGATGATGCTGTCCTGGTAGCAAAAAGCGAAGATCAGCTCCAACTATTACTAATAAAGACAGCAGAGATACATAAAAACACAATATGAAGATATCAGCGCAAAAAACTAAATATATGACGATAAGCAAAAAACCTATAAGTAAATTACAAATTCAAGACTAAATTATAGAACAAGTATCCTCTTTTAATTATCTAAAACTTAATGTAAGTAGATATGGAACCTTCAAACAGCAAGTAATACCACAAATTATAAAGGCAGTTCAAACATCTGGCGCATTAAATATTATAATATAGCAAAATAAATACATAAGCATAGAGGTCAAAAGTTGGATTTACAACTCTACGATACAACCAATATTTAACATATGGCGCAGAAACAAGGAGAAATAGAAAAAGACTAGACAGATGTTAGAAACATCTGAGATAAAGACTAGGGAAAGTAGTAGAAAAAACACAAAGAGATTTTTTTTATATATATTTATTATTTAGCAATCAGAATTACAGGTATATTCTATAAGCTAAATGGGTGACAAGTAATAGAATACAATGAGAAACGAGAACATAAGGAACCAGTGCAACATACAGCAAGTAAACCACATTTAAAAAATAAATGGAGACCGATTCATCGGGATAGCTAGAGGTAAATAGGATAGCAAAACCATTAACTAGAAGACCAGTAGGAAGGTGGAGAGAGGTGATATAATAGTGGGGAAAAGCAGGAGTAATTATAGAATGAAGAAGGAAGAAGAAAATTTAGTAAAATTTAGAATAGACAGTTTAAATAATGACACCCATTACATTAATTTTCTAAATATACAAATTTAAGTTATGTGCACTTTTTTCTCCATTTCATAATTTTTTTATATTATAAAATAAAAGTAGAGCACTTTTCTTTTTTTTTAAGTTAATGAGAACGAAAAAGTTGTTAATGCTATTATAAAAGCTAACATACGCTTTTGAGCTCGCGGTCGGGTAATTCGTAGATAAATTTTTGGGGGCGGATACAGAAGCGCCCCGAATTAACAGCGGGTAAGCCTATGATTACGGTAATCGCCAAGTAATAGCGGTGCGCGTTAATTACAGTTATAACCGTTAAGTTATTGTAGGGCAAGTAATAAAACTGTCATTAGTAGCGCGCACTCCAATCTAATCAAAACTTCAATTTGATTCTAATTACGGCTAATTTATCCGGATCTGCATAACTTAGTTTGCGCGGCAGCTGCATCTGGCCGCGCTGACAATGACAACTGTAACGCGTATATGATTACCGCTCGCTACGGGTGGCAAATCCTGAACACTGAATGGCATAGCCGCGCTGCTAATGCGGTCAAGCACACGGGCGTAACTGGCTATGGCTGCTTTATTCAACAACCGGCGGTATTGCACGGCGTCACGAGGCTGATCCGTAAGTAATTCAGTGTTTTAGCGTTAAGCTATTCCGCTAATAGAGCGTAATCGTTGCTTTCTAGTAAATGTGGTACAAAAAAGGGGGTATAAAGTTTAGCCAACTATCTAAAAGTATTAATCCAATTTTTGAAAAACGTAAATCAGTTCTGCATCTTATATTATTGCATCAAAAAAATACATTATGAAGTCACGCCGGAGGTTTAATAAAAATAAATTTGGAAAATCATATGCACTATACATTAAAAGATTACATATTTTAAATAGTCACTATTTTCTGCTTCACACAGACTAGCTTTTCCTAATGCATGCACCATTAGAAGTTTTAAAGTCTCATGCTGTATGTAGTCATCTAGTTTCTACACAAATGTTGTCTCACAGTTCTGCGGGAGGTCGAAGCCTATTAGTATAGAATTTTTTTAAGATAGACCTATAAAAAGAAGTCTAAATCTATCAGATTAATTAAGTTTTTTGCAAAATTAATCTGTTTTACAGCATGACAAATGGCCCCAGCTTGCTAAAACCACATATCAAGTCTGTCCTAAACCGTAGGCCGTACAAAATTATTGAGTATTAGACGATAATGTTTTCCATTTACCTTCACTCCATTACTGGCGTCATCTTCGAAGAAATAACCACACCACACTGTACACTTAAATGGATGATGTTGATATCGATAAACAATTCTTCGATTTTACTTGGACCAAAACATGTAATTCTATTTATTAACATAACCATTAACAAGGGAAGGTCGCGATGTGTTACTCTAAATTTGATATAGGTTCATGGGCCATTTTATAGAATTTTGGACGCTGAGTCCGAATCTGCTTTTCGTTTTTATCGACGGTTAATAGTTTTCGAGTTATCTGCATGGGAGCGCAAAAAATTTAGTTTCTTATAACTTTCCAACCAATTGAAATAAAATGAAACTTTCAACGCCATTATGGTACCTGCATATAAGACTTTCATGTGTGTCAGTATAAACTGAATCTGTCAAGTCATTTCAAAATGGTTGCCAAGAAACTTGGTTTTACCCTTATTTTCATTGGGTTTCTCTAGCTTTATTGGGACATATAACTTGTTTGATGTCTATAAATGTTCGAAATAATTTTTTCATTATGTCCATTTATGGTTATATCGTAACTGTTGATATTGTGGACATCCCAGAAAAGAGAATGAAGATACGAAGACCTTTTATACAAAGTGTACAGTTACAAAATAGAGCAAATTTGAGAGAAAAGATGAGTAATGTGACAGAGAGGTAACCTATGACTCACAATATTGTCGGAATTATTGATAATGTCAACTATTAGTTTTGGGTTTCCCATACGTCAAAGTTTTGACTTGTTCTAAATGACGTAAGAGTCACAATAAGACAATTCCAATTATTTGCAGTTATATATGGCCATATAATTGAATATTGTGTTGTTCTATGAGTCATAAATAGATATAAAAGAGAACCATACAATAAGTTGCTGTAATTCTACGTGTGTTCTTTACAAGCAACATGGCTTCACTGCAAGGTGTGACCAAACATTTAATTTAACTTTAGTATAATAAAATTGCCAAAAGATCCATTCATTTTATGAAGAATATGGTCACTTTGGATGTGGAATTTGATGACATTTGTGCCACAGTGGCTGTGCGTGATAAATTTGATGATATCACCTGGGAACCAGAACCTGATCTAGTCGCGAAGGCCCACAGTACAAAATTTTCCAAAAAACAGAAAAATTATCTTATGGAAGCGTATGATAAGGCTTTGCAGTCAGGTAGAAATCCCTTGAATGCTGCGCAGAGACTAACGTCAAAGCCTATTAGTCGAACTGAAATTAGCAGATTTCGAAGATTTTCAAAGTGGGAAAAATTGAAACTGTCCGACATGTCAAGATGACGTTTGATACAAAATGAGACTAAAAACTTTAAGTGAAAACAATCGATCTTTAGGTTTGGGGTGCCGAGAAAGCCCGATTTGACGATTGTGAAGCATCACAATTGTGAGCAAAGAGCTTGAAGATGAAATTCCATATTTCGAGTTGTAAAGCCAACAAGTTTGTAACGCTCAAGCAATTGAAATCCAAAACTAACAATTAAATGATAATGGAAGATTTTGTTATTAAAGTCCGAGACGTTACTATGAATTAAAATTTGGGACACCGCAGACTTCTAAACGTCGATCAGAGTGGATTTGCATACGAACCGGCGGCAACCCGTACGCTGTCGTATACTGAAGAAAAGGTAACTGAAATTGCAGTAAACAACAAAAACAATGTTACCCGTTCATACAGCCTCCAAATTGCCATGCCATCTCTGTTTCTAGGAAGTGATGGGTGATCAATTTGATCCTTATGTGCAAGAACAAGTCGAGATAATCAATGATTTGCCAAATGTGGTGGTAAATTTTTCAAAATCTGGTAAATTTACTGCTTCACTATACGATAAAATATAATGTCTGTAATCCGCACTAATGAAGAGGCTTTGCTTTTGAAGAACAAATGGACAGACCAAAGCGGTCCAAAAGCCGAAATAATATTTGGGAAATATCCAAAACTTCTCCATGAACCAATTCCGGCAGGTATGACGCCTATACTCCAACCTGAAGATGCCTACTTTTTCCATCCTTACAAAGATTTCTGGAAAAGAGCTAATAACCACATTAAACTGAAAAATATTGACATTCATCTGACGGATTGAAATAACATAATTGTTCTTCATGCTTTGATACCAATCAGTTATCATCTCATTGTTTTCAAGACATGCTCAGGTATGCATTTTGCAAGCCCGGTTACACAGACGATGACTCCAACGTTAGACGTTCTTGATCTCTAAAGGATGTCTATTTTTTGTTCCTTCAGCAACATTTGTGCTCACAGTCTACCGAAGCAGAATTCTGTAGTCAAACATTTTTATTATGTAGTCATTGTGACCTTCCTTTGTGCTTTGTACATTTCTTCATTAATAAACATTTTCATTGTTAATACGTTATGATATTCCTTTGTTAATCAAAATAACATAAAATATTTAAATTTGAAATACTTAACAATAAAAATTATGATTATGCTACCAAATTTGTGAAAAATTAATGATTAGCCTTTTCTTTTAAAAATATCATAAACTTAACGAATTTGGATCCGCTGGTTTGAAAAGACTTGACGGATTTAGTTTATATTAACACACATAAGAGTTCTATAGGCAGGTAATGAATTTTCATTTTATCTCAAACAGTTAGAAAGTTATAAGAAACTAAAGTTTTTGCGTCTCCATACGGATAACTGAAAAACTATTAACCGCCGATAAAAACGGACATCAGATTCGGACTCAGCGTGCAAAATTCTATAAAATGGCCTATGAACCGATATCAAATTCAGAGTAACACTTTGCGAGCTTTTCTTGTAAGATGAAAATGCAGCCTAGTCGACATAATCAGGCGTTAAATAAATTTGTACCTGCTCTATAAATATAGATACTACCGAGGTATACTACAGGGTGCGCCAAAAGTATTGACGCACTCATTCCGCGCCACGCCATTAGCGTGTTTGCGCATTCCAAATGCTTCAATTATTTTATTTTCATCATTTCATTATTTGTCTGTGCTTGAAAGCGACGATGGCCGCGATAAAGCATCGTAGAGCGATTTTGGACCTAAAGCTGCAAGGAGTCTTGCTCAACAGCATTTCAAAGCTGCTCCCTCAGTCGAGCTACTGCCTACGGGAGGACTGGCGACATCAAGGACCATAAAAGGAGAGGAAGACCGGTTACTGTTTCGACTCCGCAGAAGGTGAAGATCATCCGAGAGCAGGTACGTCAAAATCTTTATCGCTCAATGCCGAAGATGAACCAGCACTTGAAGATCTTTTCAACTTAGGTCAGGAGGATCGTCAAAGAAAATGTGGGACTCTTTTCTACCATGTCAGGAAAGCAGCCATCTTATCGAAACGGAATCGTGAGGCACGTCTTACGAAACGCGGTGCCCTCCTTGTCCGTACGCGATCCGGAGAGCACCTTTACACCGTCTTCTCCAGCGAGAAGTTGTTCACCGTGGAGGCGGCTTTCAATCCCCAAAATCGCCTTGTGCTCGCCAAGGAGGTTGACAAGAAAAAGAGAATCGCCCACAAGGCAGCTCATCCCGAACAAGTGATAGTTTTGGCCGCGGGTGCTCTACCGCCAACCCCTCTGTTCTTCGTCGATCCCGGCGTCAACGTCAACAAGGAGTACTACTTGAAGACCATATTAAAAGAGTAGCTGATACCTTGGAGCGAGTCGCACTTGGTGCGGACCATTGGATCTTCCAACAAGACGTAGCTCCTGCCCACAAAGTAGTGTAAAGCAGGTGCGTTTCTTTTTAAAGAAGATATTCGGAATTTTTTGTATAGAGTATTGGTGACAAACGTATAAAAAGCAATGGAAAAAACCAATATAAGCTACAAAATACCACAAGCCAAAAGTAAAAATATATATTACCATTAAAGTAACTAAAGTCTAAGTGTATATTTAAAAAATTTATATAGAATATATACTGACAATCTGAAAAAAAATTCAGGAATACCATTGTACAACTAAAACATATGTACCCTACAATTTGCCGACGACCAGGCCATCTTAGCACAGGAAAAAATGAGTTAAACTATATGACAAGAAAAATAAGAGAAATGTACAAAAAACCTGATTAATAATAAATCTTAAGAAAATAAAATATTTGTGTATCGAGGAGAAAAGAGTGCATTGGATTTGGAAAAGGAAAGCAAAATTGAAGGAAGTAAAAATTGAAATACCATAGGGTTAGAATAAACAGGGATGATAGCGACAAATTAGAAGTCAGGTGAAAAATAATATAAGGAAGAAGAGCAATATATACACTAAATAGTATTGGGTGACAAAAACATATGCAGAGGAAAAAGTATAAACATCTATAGCGCAATAGTAAAAAGCATTGCACTATATGGAGCGAAAATATGGAGGTGATAGGTAACGATTGTCATATATCCTGCAGAATTTCTAGATAAAAACAGAAACAAACAAATAAAATATTGTTGACGAAGTGGAAGAGAAACAGTTAACCCGGTGTGATTACATAATCAAAATGGCTGCATGGAATTGGACTCCCCCCAGAAAAAAGAAAGCAAGGAAGTTAAAAACAAATTAGAGTGATAATATACTAAAAGCTATAATTTGGGAATAATTTGAAGGAAAATATGTGCCTGGACAGGAAAAGATAAAGAGAAAAGTTACGAGGCCAACAGCAACAGTAGACGTTATGACACCCAGCTATTGTGCATAATACCGGCCTACTTTAATCTAATTATACCAACAACGTGTGTTTTTTCAATATCAGAAACAAACTTTTTGTAGTTACAACTGCTTCTTTATGATCAAATAACAAAAACATTTTTTTAACAAAATGAATGCAATATGTTTTAAATATAAAAATATTAAAGAAACTAACAATAGGCAATATTATAATTTAAAATTATGTTAAGAAGTTTCTTCTTAATTAAAAAGCAGACAATTTAATAAATAAAACATTTTTAAGTGAAAGTACGGTGGTAATATGGAGAGCATAGCTGCAAATGCGCTATAGAGAGAACGAGAAACTTCAACAAGGCTCTAATCAAAAACAATTTAAACATTTAATATTTTATAGGTTCTTTTCAGCAGAGATCTGTGTATAGATATCAAAATATTTTCAGTTATTTTAAAGGTACATAGACAAAGAGAAATATTAGATATTCCATTGCTGAAAGTGAACGTTGTACCTATAGGTAGAGATGCATCGGCCTTTGTGTCAGCAACGCTTATATTTATTAATCAACCCTCGTAATTGAATCTCGGCTGTCAAATTGAGCACAGCAGCTTAAGGGTTAACACGGAGTAATTGTTGGTTAACGTGATTGCCGCTAGAAGAACGCATTTTTCATACGGCCGACGGTTCGGCTAATTACGCGAAATTGAATCGGGCGCGGCATTACGATGCAGCGCGCGTTGCTCGTCACCACTAATCAATCAAAGAGGAATTATAACATAACCGCAGCAAATTGGTTCATGCCGTGAATTTTGTATTAACGGCAATTAAATTTTATTCGCCCCGGCTCTAATTCGTTGCCGGCTCCTATTGTTGGGCTTATCAAAACTTTAAAAACGGAAATTGGACCGGACAGTGTTTTTAATTGCATGCGGCTGACGTGGCCGGCTGGCTCGGTTAACTGAATTTAACTTCACTGCGAAATTATATTGAACCGTGTACGTGTTTTGCCGATATTCAGTTTTAGGATAATTTAAAACGAGCCCGTGTTGCTCCCATGGCTTGCAGAAAATGGAGTCACAGAACAAAAGAATGTATTTTTGTGAATATATGTCTGTTGTTATGATTTGCATTTTTAATTAAAACTAACCGAGATTGTTTTAGTTTTATATTTGTTTATGGTTTATGGGTATTTATAATTAAGGCTGCTTATATCCTCCCTCAACAATTTTTTTTATTCTCCCTAATTTCTGGCCACTTGCCTGTTTTACAAATAATCCTTTATAAGGTAAGTTTCTTCTTCATGTCTTTTATGGTTATATTTTTATTTGAGATTGTTAAACCTATGTATCTAAAACTTGTTTTACGATCGTTTGTTAACTTCCAAATTTGTAATCTCTTTCGTTGTTGTGGTCAAATATTTTGTTTTGTTAAAATAAATTTTAAAACTATTTTTTAAACGTTTTTCAGTACTATAAAGTAATGTCATCTTTATCTTGTGCAAGTACCACTTAATCAACAGTAAATTTATAATTGTGACTTAGATGCCTTAGCATTCTTGTCTCCAGGCTATTAACGTTACTTCGAGAAGGATCTTAAAGAAGGTAGAAAATGTTGAGCAACTCTATTCTGATCTTTTTGCTTAACTCTCACCTGGTCTTCATCCATTTTATTTGTTATATCCTATTTTAGTTCTTTTGCGATTAACTTTTTATAAAATCATCTAATTGATATAATGCTAATAACGTTTACTATTTCTTTTTTTAATATTGATGTTATATACAAGTGTAGGGGTTGCTAGTCCCCATTGGGTACCTCCCCAGGTGGCGGATACCGGAAAGCTTACCAGGTACGGTAGGTACCGGGCAAATAAAATATCCGGGGCAGACCAAAACCAGCGGGGTTAAGGTGGAGGAGAAGAACTTTAGTACAGCTTGCCGTGTAAGGGAAAAGCGGCTCTGTTACTGAAATGAGGAGGAAAGGGAAAATCACCTTATCATATCTCCTAAGAATATTTAAAACAGATAACGTTTTTAAAATAAAAACTAATCACGAAAATAGGGATCCAAGATCCGACTGGAGAAGAGATCCAAGATATTGCAAGGCTTCCTAGGTCGTCAGCCAGCGACATTCTGCAAAACAGTTAAAATATGTGGAAAAGTCGTAAAAGTATGTGTATGGAATGTAAAAACATTGTACTAATGCTATTCAAGAAATGACCAGACTAGGAATTGACATAATGGGTATTGGCGAGATGCGATGGCCTAGTACAGTGCACAGTTGTCGAACATAAAATTTATTATTTCGACAATGAAGAGAATCAACATATACATGCTATTATTTCGAGAATTACAAGAGTACGTGACAAACTTTATACCCATCTCAGAATGAATACTAGTCATACAACTAAAAAGTGTTGCAGTCAGATTAAATATTCTTCAAATAAAATAGGTGCGAAGGCTTTCACGTTCGGAGTTATGGTTCATCGTGTGGTTAGTTCTCGGATTGTTAGGCCGTAGTTGGGTTTGAAAACTCTTGACGTTTGGTCCACAAAACGGCGGACATCTTTAGAAAAAATTTTTTAGAAGGTCCTTCAAATATATGCCACTACTTCTAACAAACCGGAAGATGAGATAACAGTTTATAAGGTAGTGACAGACATTTTAAAACAATTTAGTAAACATGATATAATTATAGTCATGGGAGACTTGAACGCTAAGATAGGAAAAGGAAATCATGGTGGAATAGTTGGTGAACACAGTTTATCCAGAAGAAACGAATGAGGTGATAGTCTTACAGAATTTGCAGAAGAAGAACTCGTAAAATTAAACACATTTTTCAAAATTTCTTCACAAAGGCTATATAAGTGGATTTCACAATAAGATCGAGATAGAAATATAGCGAAAACCCAGAACGACTACATGCTTATCAACAAACAATTTTGCAATAGTTATTTGTCAGTTAAGTTGGAATTAGACTGAAGAAAGGCATGGAGAAAACGTCGAAGAGGCGGTGGGCAAAGAAGTTGAAAGAAGGAGAAACAAAGAAAACGGAGGAAAAATGCAAATCAATAAAAACAACGAACGACATAGAGAAAATACTGCAGACGATAACAAAAATTATTAATAAAATTACCTGATAAAAACAAAAAAAAAGAAAGGAGTGGATAACAAATAACGTACTGAAACTTATGAAGGAAAGAAAAAAGTGGAAACTAATAAAAACAGGTACAACAAAATTCAACGACAGATAAAAATGAAATAAGAATAGCAAAGGAAAGGTGGTACGAAAAAGAACGCAAAGCAATTGAAGTACTGGATCTAGTTAACCCGTATAAAAAGATCAGACAAGTAGCTGGGATATATAAATTAATTACAACTTGGATATTATATAATAAAGATGGAAAAATCATTAGGGATGGCAGAGAAAGGATGAACATTTGGAAGGAATATATAAATGAGCTTTTTGAGAACAACAGACCGGGACACCCCCTAGTACTAAGCTGCTTAGACAGATTACCAATTACAATAAACAAAGTGAGAAATGCTATTTCACTACTAAAAATGGAAAATCATCTCGTCTAGATCATATACACATTAAACTACTTAAATAAATGGACACAGATGACATTAGACAGATAACTGTATTTTTATAACATATATTCTAAATGAGTGATACCAAAGATATGGTTCATACTACTACCTAAGAAACAAAAAGCTAAATACTACAATAATAATCTTACTATTAACCTCATCAGTCACCTCCTAAAACTCTTTCTAAAGGTAATAATATCAGAGAATTTTTAGACAATGCAAGGAATATAACAGCTGCACACAGTTTGAATTTAGAAATGCGTTAGGCCCGCGGGATGCTTTTTTTAGTGTTCACCTTATTATTAAACGCTACAGAGATGTTAATTACAGTGCTTTTACCTGTTCTATTGATTATTAAATGGGAGTTTGATAATATACAGCATGATAAACTTATTCAGATACTTAAGGAGATTGGATTGAATGAGCAAAATACTAAAACCAGTAATCTAGTAGGACCAAACATCAACTATACCTATTTAGGAAGAGAATATTCGTATTAAAAAAGGAGTTAGACAAAGTTGCGTACTGTCACCCTTGTGGTTCGATGTATATTCGGAGAGAATTTTCCAAGAACCTCTGGAAGAGATTAATGGAAGTATCAAAATTAATGGCGAGTATATTAATAACACAAGATATGCAGATGATGAAGTATTAGGTAAGCAGTGGAGATAAGCCAGAGATATACACTTCTAATGAATTTCACCAAAATAAAATACATGATAGTGTAAACAAATAAGGTTCAGCCTGGGCAACTCTTTGTAAATAACGAAGAAATAGAAAAAGTTTAGACATGAGTTTCTGAGAATTTTCTTGACAGACCATATCACTAATCAATCTGTCCTAAAAAGAATTTGGAAAGGAAAAGAACTGCTTTTGACAATAAAATCACGAAAACTAAAATATCTTGGTACGAGTTATTACAAATAAGTTTGGAAAGGAAGGGTGATATCGTAGCTGAAAAACTTACGTGTATGGTACAATACAACAACAGTGGGACTATCCCGAGATATAGATGATAAGGTGTGCGTTGCCGTGATCATCAAGAAGAAATTATATAAGCTTTTATCTATTGCTGAGGTAGTATTCGTCCATTAATAGCATTTTCAAACATTCTTTCAAATATACGGAATAAGTTTTACAAGTTCCGCAGCTAAACTTCTTAGTCCTGGTTCTTGTTCTACATTATTAGTCTCCTGTTGTCATAAACGTTGCGTGGTTTTCCGTAACAATATTTAGTAGCAATCTTGGTAACTTTTTTGTTATTTGTTTTTATGTATTTTATTGTTTGCCAAGTTGCCAGCTCTTCCTAAATTTTGTTCTATATTTTGGCATATCGTTTCCATTTTTTTCTAAGGACTACTCTCTTAGCTCCTCTGTATGCTACATATTCTGTAGTTTTTTTTATATGCACGCATTAATGTTCTCGTTTATATTGTTTAAATATTGATTATTTATTTTTTTATATTTTTCTAACCGTTTTTGCTTGTTTTATGCGTTTTTATGTATACGTGCGTCTCATATAAGTTTTCAAATTGAAGTTTGTTTAATATCTGGTCATATCATCTTTCATATAAATTTTTAATAAATTTATCTTGGAATAAGTATAACTCAAATTTTTAATTTTCTATTTATATTTCGCCCTTGTTGTAATATTAGTGAGTGAAGATCTTATCGATGGAAAGTACATACATCTTTGCAGCTAAACTTGTTCGGTGACTATAGCGATCCGTTCTTTGTTTTACTTGTATATATTTTTTATTAGTATTTTTTAATTTTTTATAATGAAATAGTATATTATTGGTTTCAGTTTTTTTGTAAATTGTATCTGTATATATGTATGTATAATTTTGTGCTTGTAAAATTATTTGTAATGCGGAGTTTGTTGAGTTTGCACATTTCTATTGATGTTCCTCCATTTCATTTTAAGACCTCTTCTACAAAATACACAATTGCCTTTTTATTATTTTTTATGTGCTCTTCTACTTATATCTACAGTAATTATTAATTCCTGTTGTTTATTTACTTTCCCTAGTTATTGTTGTAGGGTTCCTATGATTTACTCTTTTTCAAAAACATAGGTATCTTCATTTGAGGCATACACCTTAATTATTACAACATAACGTTCACATATTTTGAAATTTATTCTAAAAAATCTCTCATTAATGTTTTTTCCAATTTTATATGGTTCTTAATCATTATTTTTTACTAAGACTTCAACGCCCACTCTTGTTCCTTTTCCTTTGGGGTGCTACTCCAGCAGTAAAAGATTCCATTTGTTTTTTTTTGTTTTAGTTCTTTTCTTTTTTGTTTTACTAATTATAAGTAGGTCAACGTTGCTGATCTGGAATATCTTTAATATTTTCTTCGACTTTGTTTTCTATTGCTCTATACTACAGGTTCCATATGTTACTAGTGCGTTTTTTATTTGGTTTTCTTTATCATGTTTTTCCGTTTGCACAACTTGCGCTCTACCCTCCCCCCTAACCGTTGGGACTCCCTCAATTGGAATTGTGGATTACCATCTAAAGAATATTTTTCTACAGTTCACTTTGGACTGTCTCAAATTTTCCTAAGTGTGAGGTTTTTAAGGCCTGATGCTATATTATCTCTGTACTCGCCAAATATAAGACCATCGCTGATTATAGCCACCCATATCGGATCAGACACCACCATTGACTAACAATTAAGGCAAGGCTGCCATTTCTGTTGAATCGCCGGCATTGAACTTTTCTTTATTTTCATTGCCGTTGCGGTCTCTATCTATAATCTTGGACAAAGGGCTCTTACAAAATCAGCTGAAGTTAGCTGAACCTTTTTAATCTTACGGTAAGGCCCAGGTTTAAGATTGGCGCACTAAGGTTTTTTAATTGTACGCGTAGATGTTATTGTAAAGAATTAGTAGATATCAATAAAGAGATTATTAGTATTACTTTAAGGGTTTTACTAAAACAGGAAAAATAGTACTGTAAGTTATAAATACAAAATATAAAATTTCTATTTGCAATAGTCTACGTAATAATTTTCCACTACTTAAAATAGACTTTATAATAGCAAAACTGTTTTCTCTAATCACTAATATTTTAGAATATACCCCATTCTTCTACGTATTTTAATAGTTTCTAATTTCTTTCTTAAAATAAAAATTTTCTTTAATAAACGAAATATTGATTATTTGCTTAATCTTTCAAAAACTCTTCTATTTCAGTAATTTCTGATGACTACAATGCTAGAACAGTATTTTGTAAATTCCATTATTTATCAAATACGCGTTTGTAAGTATCATAAAATATTTGTGAAACACTACATATTTGTTGTATTAAGTAAGAAAATAGGTAGCGGATAGACACTCTCTACGACCCCGGTAGAGATAGGTCTGTCTCAGGGAAGCGATCCTGCCTACGCGAGCCTTGGTTCTCCCTCAACTCCCAATACCGAGGGAAATCATGTCCCTAACCTTGTAATCATAACCACACCACATTCAATCCCACCCATACCCTACCCAACTCGCCAAGCCGCCTGGCAAGCGTGGCGTTTTACTGCCAATTACTCCCTAATGATAATGATAATGTCGAACTCCAGAACGAAATTACCCCAGGTTAGTAGAGCGAACAGCTCACAATCTAACCCTGATGCGTCAGGCTGTCCCAAGGATTCTGGGGGGGGGGGGGGGGGCAAGATTTCGACTTTGAAATGTAACGTACAATGCTCGTACACTCAGAACGGATGATATGATTATAGAGATGGAAGAGGAACTAACAAAAATCAATTGGGATATTGTTGGAATAAGTGAAATCCGAAGAAAAGGAGAAGAATGGATTAAGCTCAAGTCAGGAAACACGCTAATACACAAAGGCGGAATAGATGGAACCACGGCAGGAATCGGACTGTTCGTTAACAAAAAATGGACACCACATATAAAAAACCTTTAAATCAGTATCAGAAAGAGTTGCTTATGTAATTCTAAAAATTACGGCAACAATAAAGATCAAAGTTATACAGGTATACGCCCCTACTTCCTCCCACACGGACGAAGAGATGGAATTGTTCTACGAACATCTAAAAATAGCTATGCAAACGGATCCCTCAGGTTGGACCATCGTTATGGGGACTTTAATGCCAAATTAGGCAAAAACAAGAACCCGATGAAGAATACATGGGTAATTTTGGAATAGACCAAAGAAATGAAAGAGGAGACATGCTAATGAATTTCATGAACGAGCATAAACTATATGCTATGAATTCCTTCTTTAAAAAAAGACCCAGTCGAAAATGGACCTGGATATCACCATCCGGAAATACAAAAAACGAAATAGATTATATTTTGACAAACAAAAAATAAATGACGTTACCGTACTAAACCTATTTAATACGGGGAGTGACCACAGACTGGTAAGAGCTGTACTGACTATTAATAAAAGAACAGAAAGAAAACAATTAATCGGGAAAAATTCAATTAAACTGACAGCAGAAGAAATAAAAAGAAAGGGAGAGGCGTATAGAGAAATAAAAAACAAACAGTTAGCTAATGATGATATTGATGACAAAATACTCACAATAGATGAAGTAAATAATAAAATAACTACAATAATTAACACTTCAATAAAAGAACTACGGAGAATTATACCACGCAAAAGAACAGAGATATTATTAATGCAGATATCAAGAGTCTAATGGAAAAACGCAGACGACTAGCAAAGGAAATAAAAGAATAACAGAAGAATTTAAGCAAGTGAACAAACAAATAAGAAAACAGATAAGAGTACATAGAAGACAAATACAAGAACAACAAATTAATGAAGTAATAAAGAAAAACCGAGCAATGAAAATACTTCAACAAAAATGAGAAAGAAAGAAACGTACGCATTACGTAACAAAGATGGTATAATAATCCACGACAGAGATGAAATTCAAAAATTATAGAAGAGTTTTACACCGAATTATATGAATCCAAAGTACATCAAGAAATAGAAGACAATGCCATTAGAACTAGAAAGATTCAAAACGTGGGATCCGAAGAACAACCCGATATAACCATAGAAGAAGTGAAGAGCACTATGAGAGAATTCAAATTTAATAAAGCTACAGGAGATGACGAAATATCAATAGATATGATCAGAGAGGCTGGGGATAATTTAATATCAAAAATAGCAAAACTATTAAACACATGCTTAAAAACAACTCAAATACCCAAAACCTGGAAAAACTCAAACGTCATATTATTATACAAAAAAGGAGAAAACACAAAACTTGAAAATTATAGACCCATCAGTTTATTGTCACATTTGTACAAATTGCTAACAAAGATTATTACCAACAGACTAGGAAGAAAGCTGGATGAGTATCAACCCCGGGAACAGGCGGGATTCAGGAAGGAGTACAGCACTAGAGACCACCTATTAACAATAAAAATAATCATCGAAAAATCAAACGAATATGGATTCCCCGTATGCATGGCCTTTGTAGATTATGAAAAGGCGTTTGATACCATTGAACACTGGGCAATATATAGAGCATTAGCAAACAGTGGAATAGATCAAAGATACATACAACTCATACAACAACTAAACGAGGGAGTCACAGCAACATATACATTACACGCAAAAACTAACCCAGTACCACTTGCAAGAGGAGTGCGACAGGGTGATACACTGTCGCCGAAACTCTTACCCTAACACTGGAGGACGTGTTCAAGAAGATAGAATGGCCAGACAAAGGAATAAATGTAAACGGAGAGCGGCTTACTAACCTACGCTATGCTGATGATATCATACTACTCGCGGAAAATTTAGAAGACTTGAAAGAAATGATCATTGATCTAAATAGAGAGTCAAACAAAATAGGATTAAAATGAATTTAAGAAAAACAAAAGTAATGCACCCTGGTCCAGATGTAGAAATTAGAATTGACGATTCTCAAATTGAACGAGTAGAAGAATATATATACCTAGGCCAAAGAATAGAACTAGGACGAAGCAGTGAAAAGAAGGAAATAAAAGACGAATAAAAAGTGGATGGATCGCATTTGGAAGACTATCCTTCATTTTGAAAAACACAAAAATAGATCAACGCCTGAAAACAAAAGTATTCGAACAATGTATTTTACCGGCCATGACATATGGAGTAGAGAATTGGGCAACAACAAAAAGCAACATAGAATCAATGAGAATAGCACAAAGGGAATGGAGAGAGCAATGTTAAATATAACAAGGAGAGATAAAGTTAGGAATGACAGAATAAGATCAATTACAAAAGTGACAGACATTGGTATTAAGATTGCCCAATTAAAATGGAGTTACGCAGGACACGTGGTGAGAAGTGACAAAAATAGATGGAACCGTAAAATAACTGAATGGAGACCGTACGAGCATAAGAGAGGAAGAGGACGACCACCTATGCGTTGGTATGATGATTTTAAACGTACAGCTGGACTAAATTGGATCCAAATCGCACAAAATCGTGATAGGTGGAAGGAGTTAGGAAGGCCTACATCCAAAAATGGATTTAATTAATTACATAATTAATTGGGCTTAGGAGAAGAGAAGAGAAGAAGTAAGAAAATAATGTACTCTAGCGTCTAATAAATCTTGGGTATTAGTAGAAAATGTTTGTAGAAAATTGAAAATTGTGGAAGAAAGTGCTTTGTTTATAGCATAACCCTTTAGCAGATGTATAAATACCATTAGTATTTCTAAAAAACTTTAAATTACGTGTATCGGTACCACAAACTTAAAAAAATAGTTATTGCTTAACATGTGCCTTTATATCCTTTACATAGCGTCAAATAATATAAATAGGTGTTGATAACAATTTAAAAAAAATGCCCCAGTTGATTAATATAGATATAGTTACTGAAAAAATCTAAAAAAGGCAAAATTCAGCAAGACACAGATGACGCTTAACAACTGACTTTTTGTATTTTGTGCCAGAGCAGATTAATACTAGTGACAATAAGATAAATCGTCTTCCTGATGTGAGAATTTTGGAAGTGCAAATATGCACCTTAAAGAATTTTAAAAATATTTAAGCAACATCGTAATCGCACTTATTGTAATTGCCAAGGCATTTTAAACAATATTTAAATCAGAACATTTGAAAAATAAAAAGAAATAGTCCAAACAAATGTAGCCAACTACTAAATTTTTGTAACTTGGCTTGTAAGGACCAAGTAAACACCTAGAAGAATGCCACAAAAAACTACTAACAATGAATCTAATCATTAATAGTAATAAACAAACTATATATCAATGAAACAATAACAAAAAAATTCTGAACGTGTAGTTTTTTTTTGTAAGACTTGTTTGTCTTAAGTAAATATAAGATGGCGAAGACACTTTGTTATAGCAAGGTAACTAGTGACCTAGCGGTAATCGGCGCCTGTGGTAGTATAAATCTTCGTTTTCGTGCCCTTCCAACAGTACACCAAAAGAATGGCGGAAAAATCCTCTATGCTCATTGTGTAGCTTTCAGTTGGTTTCATGCCAATATTTTCGATATTTTCGAAGATCTAAAAATGTTGAAAGCGGTTACAGGTAGTTGTATGGGGATGAACGTGATTATGATACTGCTGCAAATTTGTCGACATTTGTGAGTTTAAACTCACTCTCTGGTTCGCTACCTTAAAATAATAATAAAAAATACAGAAAAATAAGAAAAATATTTTAGCAAGTACAAAAAATAAGTCCCACATATCACTATACTTATAGTAAACTCGTCAAATTTTACATGAATAACTAAAGAACATTTTATTTATTTTAAAGTGCCAAAAAACAGTTATCCGTTGCCATTAATAATACATTAAGGTAATTGTGTTATACAGAAATTAAATAGAGGTTAGCTGAAAATGATTTACTAATAATAAGTCTAACGCCACATGTTGTTCAATTAAAAAAAGATCCTTATAGACCCAAAAGTACAACACAATCGGCTACATTGTCCTGTTTAGTAATTAAAGTATACACAAAAAAGCAATAAGAAGTACTGCTACATTAAGTACTACTGGTATTTTATGTATTATTTATTTTAAATAATTTAAGTTTACCAATTTAATGAATCAATATCTTATCAAACACCGCAGCGTTCTTTGTAAGTAATCCACAAATGGTAATCCTAATTTTAAAACACTTAATAAATCCAATTAAGAGTAAGTTTACCTCTTGGATTATTACATTGGGACGTTAAACAACTTATACTACCCAATATAACTCAAATTAAACGCTTTTGTTATGTCTTGTATTATGTCATATCTCTTTAATGTATTATAACTCCCACAGATGTTACCAAAATGTAACATTCCTAAATTGGAACACCGGTAAAATTAAATTATACCAATTGGTATTTATATCCTTTCTGGAATAATATAATGTATAAATGATAGTATGACTTAACGCAAAGTAAAAATGCCGTAAAACATTTCTGATTAAAAACGTCCCATGGTGCTTAATTACTTTACAACTATTCTACAATATATAGTAGACTAACAAGTAATTATATTTTAATGTAATTTTAAAGTTAATCAGGTAGTGTCTCAGAATTTATCTTATTAGCACCATTAAAAATTTTATCACACAAGAATCACAAAACGTCCACTATGCTCTGCTGGATACTAACTCAAAAGGTTTGCGCCCTTAGGATTACCTTAGTATCAGTGTGGTTATAAAGCCGGTCTTCGTGCTTCTTAGCACTTACATGATTATTTTTGACACACTACTACGCTTCTTAGCACCTTTTGTTTTTATTCTTGGCACAACCCAATAGTTGGTAATTATATATTCCAGCAGGTTTTAATATACGCTTGAGCAACATTAACTTGTTCTTCTGCCTATCAGTCAACAGATCTTTTCGAATTTAATACATTGTTCTTTTTTCTTGTTCGTGTGTTTCTTCTGCGTCATACCTACCTAAATATTTCGCTATATTAGCATATGGAATTACATGATGACATGGACAGATTAATTCTTATCGAGTTTTATGCCCTAGCTTTTCGTCCAAAAGTAAACTCTATCTATTGCCTTCTGTAAATTGTTAGTGGCTTTCAACTCTTTAGCCCTAACTGCAAAAATACTATTATCGTGTGCAAATGTAGCGTCCAGTTTGAGGTATGTCGTAAGTGTAGGGTACAGGGGTACAAATAGGTCTTTTAAGATTACACGAATTACACATTTCCACGGTAGAAAGAACAAGAAAACCTAATCTTAAAAATTCTCTCACATACCATAAAATCATACAAATATATAAATATTGAATATACTACATCAACAAACATTACAAGCTTTGTAGTGCAGGCACAAGGAAAGTTAACAGGGCATTAATATGACAAACCAATTTTATTCCTACATAACAAGTTCTAATACATTTTATGTTTCAACTACATTATTTTTAATCCATGACGACAATATATGACAATTATCCGGATAACTTTGATTAACCAATACACAATCAAAAAATTGAAAAAATAAAACCCCAAAAATATAAGCCTAATATCACTTACGTGCAAATACATTTGAATTGTAAAAAATGTAACATTTGCATTTAGCACTCATACGTCTATTATGATTAGCTACGAGCCACGTTGATATTTTATATAGTAGTGTCCTAGACTCTCCTTTTATTAATTTGTTCATTCATCTATCATCATTCTAAACTGGCATTATTTACTAATGACATAACAATTAACTTTAATCAGCTATTCATATTTTAAGCTCCTAGCTGACTACACGTAAATGGCGGATGTAATTGAATTACATAAGTCGTGTCGTTAAAATATTCAACGACCAACCAATAACGAATCATCTGACAATAAAAACATTTAGACTTAACATACAATGCGAATTAAGGACTGGGGTAATTAAGTATTTCGAAATGTACCATTAGATCAAGCTCAGGGCAATACTAATCTACACTTGCATATTACTATCAAAACAAATACAAGATAGTCGCAGTTTTTCTGAGGTTATCACATATACAAAAGAAATGTTAAACTATAAAGGTAAATTTAACGTGTGATTTTCGATAGGAAAGGGAACAATTAATTTTAAAAGATTTTAAAGCACACGCTCAGTTAGGAGTTTATCTGCAAGTATAAGCACATACTAAGTGAGTTAAGTGTTTTTATGAAAGACTAATGGTATGAAGAATATAGAAATATAATAATAATAATAATTAGACATTATCACGCAGCTTGTTGAAAGACTAATAAATAATTTTGTCATAAATCCTAACGACAGCAGTAACGGAGGTGGACAACTAAACCGCCCACTACTCCAAAATTTGGCATGATTAAATTACAAGAGCCTTATTCTTCTGTATTAGTTAGATAGGACGTTTAAAATTTTTCCAGTTAAAGGAACACTCGTTCTCACGCACACCATCTTCTTTTCTGCTAATCATTCTCTATTTGTCTTTTATTGCTACACTAAAATCTTGAGTTCTAAGACAAACACCTCATTGTTTATCCACTACTCAGCCAAGGCTCAGATTTATCGATAACGGCATAGACAAAATAAACCACTCTACATGAACTGTTGTTGAGATTTTGTCTAATTTCTAGATTAGATTATTGGCTGACTGATTTCCAGCTTGCTTTTACACATTTTTCTTAAGGTCGTTTTGATTTTGCCAGCCAATCATTTTCGCTCTTACTGATTAATACAGTGCAAAAGTGAAAAGTTTCATTTTCAAAACAACTCATGAAGATGGGTAATACATATTTTTACAACTAAACATTGTAAATGGATCCTTATCAGTCTTTGAGTGAAAATTAAACCGCATGTAACTCACTGGAAGATAGTACGACTTCAAAATTAATCGTGACAATGGTAGTTTTCACCTTGTACGATGAAAACTTATATAACGTTACAAGCATTTAAAAAAAATTAATGATATCTAAAAGATTTTTCTTAACAAAGTTTATATCAAAAAGTTTCATTATCACTTCTTATATAATAAACTGCTACAAGGTTAGTGAATAGGTGCGGTGGAAAATATCATCCATTTACATCTATTACATATTATTACAAAAATCAATAGCTACCCAAAGATAGATACTCATTAAATCCATAAAATACTTGACTTCTGTAAATTTTAGTTGTTTGTTCTTCAACATTATCATATAATTCGGCTCGGTACATGATTCTGTACATCACAACTCTTTACTTTTATGACGTAAAACAGATGTGTATGGGGACTTTAAAGTATAGCAGTGTCTTCATTTTCGCCTTTTATACAAACTAGAGAACACTTTGCTTCATAACTTTTCTCCTGAAAGTACCGCCTAAGCAGTTCACCTTAATATGGGCTTTCTAGAGGAAAAAAATGTTTGGTAATTACGGTTAAACGTCGTCTGGATAGCGACATTTCTACAGTGAAACGATAACAACAATTAGCTTAAGATATTTCAGAAAACTATTAGAAAATATAAAGTTAGTTTTGTATACACGTTTGAGACCATTACCGAATTATTTAACAAAAAACTGGTGACTAGAGTTATACTTTTTAATACATTGAAAATATTCATCTCAATGACCTTGACGCAATTAGTTGCATTTTTCAGAAGTAGAAACTTTTGTGTCAAAAATAAGAAAGCAACTAACATTGAAAGTACCTTACTCCTATTAATATCTTTGTAAATGATTAGCAGATGATCAAAAGCATAGAAATGGCATCTTTGAATTTTATTAAGACATTATTAGAAGAAAAGTCTGACTACAAAAATGCCACCGAGGCAATCCGCTCAAGAGTGGCCAAATAATTTAAGCATTTCAACGAAGGAAATTTTGATCTTAAAAATAAGCCTCTGTCTGGTCGGTGATCAAAGTTGAACAACAAAGATTTGTTAACAGCATTGAAAGATGTCTTCAACAAGTAGTCGTGATCTGGCATCGGTTTAGAGTTTTCTCTAATCAATCTGTACCCAATCATTTGCATCGACTTGATTTTGCCCACAAGAAGAACATTTCAGCAAGCAAGTCAGGATCTGTCTTCGTTTTCTCAACAACCCGCTAAAAGATCATTTCTGGAAGAGAACTGTTACGTCTAATAAGAAGTAGGTCTACCTAATCAAGTATGATAAATAAAAGTAGTTTCGGCAAGAAAGTTATAATTTACGCTACTAAAATTTTAACGGAGTCTTGCAGCTTGAGTTCGTGCCATCAGTGCCGAACTTCATTGTCAGCAGTTGGACCAGTCTACTAGCTGAAAGCAGGAAATGTCAAACCGAACAACTACCAATAGAGTATTTGTTGCATGGTCGCCGATTCGAGTCTTTTAATAAAGTTGAAGAAGCGCGCCAAGAGTTCGTTGATCAGACGGAATGGTACCAAGAGATCTTGGAAGATAATGGCTTTTATTTTGAAGGTTAATTATTATTTTTGAATAAATTTGTATATAAAAAATGTCATTTTGATATTGAGCAACATTACTTTCTTCTTTTTTCTATAACTTTATGAGGAGCAAAGGGTACCTTAGGGGCATTTCTGATACTGCGTAGACCAATCTCATGCTTATTACTTATAAGGTCTTTCTACCCTCGCGATTGTAAAATCAAAATAATTTATGATCTTCAAACTTATCCTTGTTCTACAAAAACGTATATTGATTAACCGATATTTAATCAAAAACAAAATGAGAGTTAGTAATAACGTGTCATCTCCGATATAGTATTTGTATAAAATATAATATAATATAATATTCTTTGCTATAAGTTAATTAAAAAGAATGTTATACTGCACTTTGACTATTTTTTTTAAGCACAAATCTATTATTACAATATTAAAATATGCTGTTGTGGTTACCTGTATGAGTAACAGCAAACTTCAACAGTGGTGATTTATGCTTTACGAGCTATAAATAGAGTTATCGGAAGATGCAGCAAAAATATAGTCAAAATAAAAAAAAAAGTTTATTTTGTTTATTGAATTATGGATCTTTATATAGTTTATTTCAGTTTTGTTGACTAAATCATAAAATCTATCACATCCAAATATTCCCTTCTCAAAACAGCGCTATATTGAAATGTTCTTTGATGTTTTTAATTGTTATTTATAATTACAATATAAAAAGCAAAAGGTTAAGCATGAAAACCTACAAATGGCGCGTAATTTAGACGTAGTTAAAAACTTTCGGAGTGGCTCTTCAATTTTAGACGTCGATCTGATGAAACACCCAGCGCTCCCGATGTGATTGATGCACTCGTTCAGTCATTAGTTAGGCATTTACGCATTAGAGGGTCGGCCCATCCTAAACAAACGTTTATTCTGCTTCATGTTTTAAGTTCCACCTACTTTTCTGGAGTGGCATTGCTGGATAGATCCCAAAACAAACACTTCTAATGAGTAAACAGGCGCTGTTTATCTACGACAAGCGAATGTCATCCACTTAATCATCCCATAGAAACGTTCCTAGCGGATAATTAATAAATGTGACGCCGACGGCGATCATTAATCAACAATTAAAGGCTAAATTGACGTGATTACGTCCGCTATTCTTTCCTGTAATGATGCTCAAAATAAATCTAATCCCCGCATTAATCGCTATAACTCACGGCCCGCTTCGTGCTACAAGCTGACTGTCAGATTTCTGTTAAGCCCGAAAGCTCCGGATAATTTCGGCGCGATTTGATTTCGGCCGTGCCGCGTAAGTTATGGAAGCGGCTAGGCCCGGGGGATGTTTTGAAGTTAGTACGTATGTTGCGAGCCGGGACGTAATAAATTTGTTTAGTTCCTTAAAACTTACGTAAAGCAAAGCAAACACGTCCCGGAGTAAAATACTGCGCCGGCTCGCTGAAAACATTGTAAATTCATGGCCCGCTCGCATGTGAATGGGTTTGATCTTGCGCTCCGAGAGGAACTTAACGCGCACCTAAGTACGTGTTATAATTAAACAGCACAGAGATGTATTTGCTTTCAAAGCAAATTAACCTGACAACTACAATTTGCATAGCCATACACATGTTACAAGATGAGATCGCTTTACTTGCTAACGTCTAGCAGCTTTGGTAGGTGGCGTTAGAAATTAATGCGATGGTAGGAGATTAAAGTTATGACTCCATGCTATTTTAGCATATAAATAACCTTCTTGAAGACATTCTGATGTTCTCCCTTTGATCCAACAATAACAGTTAGTTAATTATATGTCGGACGAAGCTGCGGTGCTCAAGTGCAATGCTATCTAATTAGATGGTATGGAGTTAACCAGCAACATAAATAATAAACGGAGCGCTACATAATCATATATCATCATTAGAGGTTGTTATGAAGGTCTAATACCACCCGGAAAATTATTAAAAATCAACGCTCCAAAATTATCTGCGGCCAAAATGGACAAAAACCTAAAATACTAAAAATATTTTTGATAAAACAATTGTAAGAAATTAAACTAAGCAAATTAAAAAGTAATGCAGCTGCAGAACAAAAACATTTTGAACAAATAATAAATAACAAAAAAGTTAACGTGTAGTAATCAATTTTTTAAATATACTTCACTATATCCTTTTTATTCTTGAGCTAAATATTTTATTACATCATATTTTTCCTTTCGTTATTAAAGCAATAGAATGCAACAGACAATATAAGGTCAGGCGGTTAAATCAAATTAATAAAAAGCTAAATTAAATGATGTGTAAACAAAATTTAATTAAACGAATAATAAAAATTATTTTATGTTTGAACATTTTAGAAATTTATAAGTAATTAAAAAAAGCAAAGAGCGTAAATTAATGATTAAAAATTTATTTATTAAATGTCTCTTAAACTGTTCATTAAAAACACTTTAGATTAGTAACGTTACAAGGCGAAATGGCAAATGGCGGGGTACGGAAGTGACGTTATAAGATGGCGAACGGCAACATGTGAAGGCTCGATTTAAACTTTGCGGATGTATAGCGGTGAAATTCTGATGCGAAACTTACTTTGTGCATCCAGAATGGTGCGATCGGTAATTAGCGGAGGAGACCGGTTTGGAAGGTAACCTCCTATTTCTGGTATCTAGCGGTTTTACCGATAACGTCTAGAAATAAAGGGTGGTCAGCGGTATGGTCCGTCCTTGATGGCTGATGAAACTCATTTAGGACGCAGTCCACCTACTTCCGACCAAAGGTCATTGTTGTACAAATTCGACGGGAATTCATAGGCATGCGGGTATTTCGTAGAGGTGATAAAGAAAGTCCAAAACGAAAACACCTTTACAACAAAATAATTAACATTCTTTGCTTTTACTTCTAAGTACAATTTAATTGCCCTTTATTATAATTAAATTAAATTCAGATTTTTTTAAAAAATACTTAAAAATAAAATCAAAGGGCTTTATGCAATAGAAATAATTATCTGACTTAACATATACCATAGTGCATTAATAACTAAACAAATAATTAAAAAATTGTATTTTTTAAATGTTAGTAGTCGATGTAATGCTCCATACCGGACAGACAGGGTTTTATATAATAATAGTTTGCACTTGCTTGGAAGAGGATTATTTTGTTAATAAGTGAATTTAATTTAATTTTTTGTTGACGTGCTAATTCCATGTTAGTCGTGGATGCATACACAGTCCTAAATATTTCACCGCTTTATTCTGCGGGTTCCATGGAATGTCATTCCTTAGTATATTAATATTGAGATAATCCTGAATTCGTTCTAGTGTAAATACTTTGATAGTGTAATTAGTGGAATTCAATTCTATACATAATTTACTTAATCAATCTCTATAAAAAGTTTATTTAAAAAAAATAATAATTGTATTATGCTAAAATAACATTACCTCGATTAAATTGTATATGGATACATCAACATACTGAACAGTATTGGTCTCAGAACCTACCTTGTAATATCTAAAAAGGCAATAATAGTAATTTTTTATTTTAAATCTCTTTGTAATACTTTCATAGATTTATTTTAATTGCTATACTGCAGATTGTCCCTTTTGGAAACTAAATTGCATTAGCGGTATCACCTGTTTTCATCCAAGGATATATTTAGGCGTTGTGGGATAATCTTTTCAAATAATTTAGATAAAGTAAGTAAAAGACTTATTGGACGGTTTATGCAGTTAGTCTTGTTTAGAAAAGTATGTGTACAATTTTCTATGTTGCGAAAAACACGCCATTATCATACATTACCAAAAATGCTTTATTAGATGAATGTTTTAGAACAATTTTGGGTATTAAGTCATAAGCAGAATCAAAATCATTAATAATTGGTAAGTGACTTTTTATATATGTTATGATTACGTTAGCATGTCCTCGATTTTTATCAAAAATTGTTAAAAACTTTTTGCAAATGCTCTACAAATAATTTATATTTTCTGCATCTGTGGTGCAAAAGAGAAATTAAAGACTAATGTTTGACCAAATATAAATTCTATTTGTGTACACACACTACAAGTACAATTAAAACAATAACTGCGAACAAATGGTTGCGAAAAATTGTAAACCACAAAATAAAGAAGAGAAATGCAGAAAATAGTAGAAAAAATAAGGGATAAATTAGGAATAATGAAATATAGGAACGAATATAAAAAATGGATAAAAATAGAAGTGAACTAACAGAAATTAGGAAAGAAAATAAAAAACTGAGGAAAGATAACCAATTTGATAAGCAATATATGCAGGAACAAAATGAGAGTAATATTAAGAAAAATGGAAATAACAATGGTAATTGAAGAGGAGACAAACAAAATCAGAAGAATTGGGAAGTATCAAGAGGGTAAGAATAGACCAATTGTGATAAGAAAAAAAACATAAAGACACTAAAAAGCTAACGGTTCAAAAATACACGTGGAAGAAGGCTACCCAAGGAATATATTAAAACAAAGGAAAGAAGTGGTACAGCACATAAAGTCAATCAGAGCAGAAGGACACCTAGCTGTTGTAAAATACAACAAATTAAGGGCAAATGGTGATGTCTACACCTTGGAACAAATTAAATCAATAGAGGACCGAAAAGAAATAAAAGAGAAGGGAAAGGAACAAATAAAGCAAACAGAGAGGCTGATAAACTGTTAAAAAAACAAGAGGATACAACTGAAGCACAGGTAGGAAAATGTGAAGATAGGAAAAAAGGCAGAACCACAATCCACAGGTCCCCAGGAGAGAGGTAGTAGAAAATTACCACGACACCTACGGATATAAAAGGAAGAAGATTATAATGGTGTAATTAAAAATGAATTGGTTCAATATTTTCAAGGAACTTTCTAAAATGATTTATTCTATACATATCTATCTCTCGTCCAATTGCATGGTTAATATAATTTAATTAATTTTTTAGTAGAAGTACCTTGCATCTTTTCCATTGTTTCCTAAATCTACTTTTTTGTTTAGTTAATTCCGGTATCTACTTTGGGGTAATGTTAGGATTTTTAAATTTACGTGTGAGATTAGAAAGGCTCCATGGGTGTACGGCTTTACTGATGGATTTTAATAAGATTATCTATTTCTTGAGGATAGTTGAACTTAGTGTTAAGATTTAATTTGAATGTACCTCACTTGCCGTAAACTTTAATTAGTTTAGGTAATTTACGCCTGTAAACTGGAGTAGCAGCAAATGTTATGAGTACAGGTAATCGGTTTGAATTGAGTTCAGAAATGACGTTCTCTTGAATTAGATAACGAAAGCTTTTACTAACTATAATATCTAAAATATCAGGCCGATGATAGTACGTAAATTTATAGGATAAAATTATTTGAAGTTGAAGAGTTGTTATACAATTGTATTCAGGTGTGTTGTGCTAAATATTCCTTTTATTATAATGGAAACTGTTGCTGACCTGCCTTTGCAAAAATGTAGCATGCATTAGTTTTAAAAGTTCGCCTTTAAAAAAGTTTTTGTAATACATCTACATCTATATTGTGTCTAACTAATAGTGATTCAAAATTGATCGTTGTAGTTGTATACCATATGCATTTCAGTTGAGAAGTATTAAGTCTTACAGGGCTGTTTTGAATTAGCCATTAAAGAATTTAGGACTTATATGGTTTATTAGGAAAAATTTTTTATTTTAATGGTGAGTAATTAAACGTTATCAATTCGAGTTTATTGTCAAGAATAGAGGAAAAGAAGAAGAGGTGTTTAGTTCAGTAAGTTGAGTTGCTTTTTGAGAAGGTCGAGTTACTTTATTGTATAGTTTTTTTGTGTATGAAAGAGGGTTTAGTTTGGTATATTATTCGGTTTGCGCCTAGACTTGACCAAGAAAACTGCATGAAAAATTAAAAATATGAACTGTTGAAATGTAAAGTAGACAATGTTGTTTTGTATACTTGTAGATTCTTTAATAAGCATTTGTTGAGTCGAAAATTAGAATTAAAAAAGTACGATGCTTTCACGTTTAACTGCCCCATAGTTTAACCGGGAACGTAATAAAAATATCAGTTAACACAATAAAGCGACGTTTTCAAAAGGGTTGTATTGCAATTATAAAGCCGTTATTAATAAAGTAATAAAGTTAAACGTTTCAATAGACGCAAAATCATTGTTACTAACAATAAGAACAATACCAAAATGTATGACCTACGAATCCAAATTTGAAATTTTTAAGACTAAAAAGATGATACAGGACTTATTGTTTCGGCTGCCAAGCACAGAGATGAGTCTGTTTTAGTGTAAGCGTGCTTTTCTTTCACTGGTGTGTGAAGTCGATGACATAAGAAAGGAACATTATAAATTTTTTTAATGTAAAACTCTATACCATTTGAGTTGCGATTAACTGGAAAGGGATTTGTGATGATGTAAGACAACGATCTTAAATATGCTTTAAAGTTTGTAAGGATTATCTGGAAAACCAAAAAAACAAAAGATGATGACATTGACCACCATAGATTGTCCAGATTTCAACCCTATAGAATTGCTATAAAATTAGCTGGATAGAACAGCAAAAAAAGCGTCTCGCGTGCAAAAATCATCTTTGAAGTATTCTTCAAGATGCCTCTATAAGCCGTATTAAATGCAAAAAGTGCTTTTTTATAAAATAAATATTTAAGTTGATTTTTTTAGCATTTATATAATAATATATTATTTTCTTACATTAAAGTATAAATTCATTTTTAATCTAGTGTTCATAATTTTATGAGCTGTAATATATAAATATATTCTATTGTTTTGTAAACTGACATATTTAGTGTCTTTAATGAGTATAAATAAAACATTATTGTCAGCAAATGTGGCTTCCACTAATAATATTTTTATAAAACAATTATTATATATAAACAACTAACAACTAGCACTACAATGCTTTCTAGTACCAATACTATTAGCTAGTGCTATATATTTTGCAGGAACTAATATTATTAGTAACTCACCTGTAGTGTAATTAAAATAATATTTATAAATTTAGTCTTGACATTTCGCTGAGTTGATTCGTATGTTCCACTTTTTGAACCATGTGTAGATTTGATCAGTTGTTCGTTGTAATTTGGAGATGGCTTGCAAGAAATCGGTGCTTTGTGTTAAAATGACGGTGTCGTCAGCAAAAGTTACTAAGGTAGCGTTAATTGTTGGTATATCTGAAGTGTATATGTTGAATAGTAGCGGTACCTTGTGAGACTCCTGCTCGTATGCTTTTTGGTTGAGAGAGGGCAAGATTAATTTTTTCGGCAAACGTTCTGTCTTCGAGGAAGGAAAACACTATTGCTTTGAGGTAAGTCGATATGTTTAGCTTGAGTATTTTGCTTTTCAGGTCTTCAATTGAAACCTTGTCGAAGGCTGGCAGTCAGGAATAGTGCTGTTGTGTAGTTTTATTCGTAGCCAGTTTCTATGACTTCAGTGATTCCTTGCAGCTGATGATTAGTGGAGTACGTTCTTCAAAAGCCGAACTGGTGCGGTGGATGATATTAGGAGGTCACTTGGTGTTTAATCGGGAATAGATGACCTTTTCCAATATTTTTGACATTGTCGTTAATAAACTGATAGGTCTTAGTTTTCAACCTGTTTTATCTTTCCTGGTTTCGCAAACATAGGATTTGGGCATGCTTCCAATTTCTAGGAAAGTATCCTATTCGAAGGCATGCATTAAAGGTTGTGGAGAGATAGGCTAGAGTCTTCATGGTTAGTTGTGTTAAAACTGCGTTTGTTATTAAGTCCCGGCGTCTTTCGTTTGGGAAGTTTCTTTATTATGGATTTTAGTTCAGCGGGTGATGTAGGCTGAATAGGCTGTGTGATGCATGGTAGGTTTCTTTCTATGTGGTTTGTTATGTTCATTCTATGGGCGGGGCTGCAAGTAATTTTAGGTGTAAAAACAAGTTCAAGATGTTCAGCGAACGCTGTGGCTTTTTCTGCATCTGTGCTATAGTTATTTGCTTCTGAGGTTAAAGTTGCTAGTTCCTCCTTTGATTTTAAGATTCTCCTTGTAGCCCTCCACATGTTAGGGTCGTCGGGTTCTAATTCTTCGATGTGTTTTTGATATGTGGTTATCCTTAATGTTTCGAGTTTGTTTTTAATTCGATGAGTTAGATTATTTAAAGTTCTGTTGTTCTTGTTCTTTGCCATTCCCGACGTACTCGACTCTTCATTTTTATCAGGTCAATTATGTAGTTTGGAGTATTATAATTCTTTGGGTATTGAGTTGATTTTGTTTGTAGTATCGCTTGTTGTACGCTATCAGCAATTGCCGTTGTTAATTTAGTTACAGCGTTATCTATGCCTTCTGTTGACTTCAAATTTGTGGGATATTGTAAGTTTTGGTCTAAGCTGGGTTGGAATTTATCCCAATGAATTAGGCCCGTGATTAGTCGAGAGATGAGTTGTCTTGTTTGTGTGGTGCTAATGAATGATATGAGAACAGGAAGATGGCCAGAGTCGAGTTCATTAATTACTTCTTGATGAATTTGTTTTGAGAAGTTTTTCTGTAACACTATGTCCAGTATGTCTGGTTTATGGTCATATCTGTAGGGGTAATAGTACTCTGGGTGGTATAATTTGAAAGCCATTTTCAATTGCTAGATTTTCCAGCTTGATTCCATTTGGGTTGGGCACTCTACATCCCATATTGTATTTTGCAGTTTGGATCACCTATTACCAGTATTGGTTCCGTTGTATTAAATACTGCTTGAATATCTGCTTCAGTTAGTTTTTTATTCGGTTGTTTATATATACTTCTTATTGTGTGACGCTGATTGTTTAACATCACCTGTATACTTGTAGTTTCGATACTGAGTAATGATAAGTTAGGTATGCTATGGTGAAGAATCTGCCTTTTTATGATTATTGCCACGTGCGCCTGCAGCTTTATCTGAGTTTCGATCGTTGCGGCGTACTTGGTAGCCAGGTATCTTAAAGATATCGACGTCAGACAGGTGTGCCTGTGATATGCAGGCGATGTCCACGTTATATCTCGCCATGAAGGAGATGATAAGGATCGTTTGGTTTTGATTCCATTAGAATTCCAATTTAGGATTGTTAATTTTTCTAGGGTTCTTGGCTGATTATGGGCCATTGAGGAACAGAGGAAGAAAGGTAGTTGTGATGAAGGTTTTGATTTGTGGGGGAAAGGGGGTTATAAAATCGAGTAACAGTTTGATTAGGGTATTTGTCAGGGGTGATTCTGCTATAGTGGTGCTTGATTGTTGTTGGCTAGTGGGGTTAAGATTAGAAGACAAGATGCTGGTGTTATTGGCTGGTACTTTTGATATGTTTGGTTGCTTATTCCGTGTGATTCCGGCATAAGGTTTGGCCTGGGTACTCATTTTAGTAGCTATAGAAGAAAGTTACACACTTTTTATACTGTAATGAAAAACAACGCCTCGAAAAGAAAAACCGATTTCTGATGATACAAATGGAAAACTAATACCCAAGAGCGCAATTGAAGAAAAAACAACTATCCTCAACGAAACAAAAACACCACAAAAATAATAGGCTATTCAAATTATTTGAATTATATAGTTGACAGTGATTTCACATTTCACTCTGTGATTTTAGTTCACATTTTTCGGGGCTTGGACGCACTGTAAGTGTTGTATTAACAAAATTATTGATTGCATATAACATTCGTCCGTTTTATTTTAAGATCATGGTGTAGTTCTAAATGACCTCATTAACATAGTAATTAGTTTGTTATCAATTTTTTTACAATTTTAAGCTACTTAAAGTATGTTTTATTATTTTGATTTAAAGTGTCTTGCATATGTGTTCTTTGATGTGTGTTACTATTGCTTTCAAATATTTTTTCATTTCTTTACCAACCGGAGCTCCTGAACTATTTGATAATTGGATCGTCGAGAATAATAATGTTGACTGGCTCACAGTTGGTCAAGTGCAGCGGGAAGACTTTTAGAAATAGGCAGATGGGCTGTTTAAAAGTGTGCAGGGTCAACAGACAGTTGGAATATAATAAAAGTGGACCAAAAGATAGATCCATATATACAAAATTATTGATTGTAGTAATAAAACCAGTGAGTTAGATACTACTAAAATGTAAAAGGCGCACCAATAAATTATTAATCAATTATTTAAATTTTAAAAAATCAAACCCGAAGACTTTGAGTTTGTTACAATACTTTTGCTTTTACAATTACATTTCTTTGTGAAATATTTTTCTGAGGCGTATCTAAGTCTAGTCGTTTAAATAAATAATAAGAATCCTCTTAGGTATTTTATTTCCGTTAACGACTCAAATGTGTTTTGTTATAGTTAGTACACAAGTCTAATTTTACGTTTTACAGTGTAATAGTCGTTGGTTAAAATCTTCTTCGAAGATACCAAATTACAATCTACAATCGTCTTATTTTACTTTATATTTAGGTAAAAAATATAAAGTAGACATACCACGTTTATTTATATCGCATTTTTGTATCTGTAACTACAAAATAAGTGATTTTCAGGTTAGTGTCTTATCTAACTCGAAGAATAGCATATCTTTTAGCGGTGAACTATCGTTAACTTCAGTATGCGGGAAAAACGCTGACGTTAAACAGTCTTATATTACAAGCTACTTTAAAGGTGCCTCCGATAAGATCTAACATAAAGGATTGTTGTACAAAATTAAACTTTACTTTCTAAGTCAAACCTATCTACTGTTAAAATCGTATCTTAAAGAGCGGTTTTTCCAAGTCAGGATCGACAACGAGCTATCAGACTACTATCTAATTGCGCCCGGAGTTCCACAGGGCAGCGTGCTGGGGCCGCTCCTGCATCTGATCTGCTCCTGCGGCCAACCACGGATAACACTATGACTTTCACCACAAATTGCAACAGAACACCTACAACACTAACTTGACCTACTACGAGACTGGACCAACAAATGGAGCATAGCGATCAACAGTGAAAAATCCACATAAATCACCTTCACTAAAAGACAAACAATTTGCCTACAAACTACATTCAACAATACCCTGCTGACAATAACAACAGAAATAAAATACTTTGAAATACACCTTGACGAAAAGCGCCCACATCAAATGGAAAAGGAAACAGCTCGGCATAAATAAAAAAAATGTACTGGCTGCCTGGATCTCGCTCACATATCTAATAATTTGCTCCTATACAAAGTAATGCTAAAACTCATATGAACATATGGAATTCAACTATGTGGTTGCAGCAAAGCCTTTCACACCAACACATTGTGGAGGTTCCAGACCCTTTGAATGTTAGCAAACGCACTATCAGAAGCGACACACTACATACCGATCTGAAAATCCCACATGATACCAGTGAAATACAAAGATTTGCAACTGTATACATCCATAAGCTAGCAGAACATGAAAATGCCTTGTAGAGCAGCTAATTAACCATCCACCAGTTACACGTACACTTCAGCGGAGTTAGCTACAGGACCTACCCTAGTACAATTAACACTAATCTAATATTATTGGAATAATAGCGCTGACTATATCTTCTTATATGTTTTGTAAACCTTTATAAAATTTACTTATAGTATTACTCATCTACAGTGAGTACATTATAAATATCCAACTAAAAAACACTTTAAAGGTGGTTTATCTTTAAGTAAAAATACCAGACACAATGTCTTTAATAATTTTTATTAGAAGGGTAACAGTAACGATTAAAAGCAGCAGTACATATCTTCCTGCGTTTGAAAAGTGATGTCGAAAAACAACCATTTTACTTACACAGACCTGTTTCGAAAAGAAATTAAACTTGAGGTATTTCTTAAAGTACATGGCAGCAAGATTTAAACGTACAAAACATTTTCTAAATATACTGAGCATTTTAGAAATTGCATTGAGAACTTTATTGGCCAAAAAGTTGAAGAAGGCTTCATACTGTCTGATCAGAAATAAAGAAAGCATCTGTAACCATTTAAACAGTTTTCCAGTTGACGAAAGCCATTATAGCCAAAAATGTTCAGCAAATAAACTTTATTTAAAAAAATGTATTTGTTATACAATGAAGATTGCAAATAAAGAGACTGATCAATGTGACTAATTTACGACAAAGATAAAAAAGTCAATGAAAAAGTAAGCAAGAGTTGCAGAGAATTATAAAGAGTACTTGACAGAAACAAAACTTAGATATGATGTAATCGGGTAAAATTTTGTTAAAGGAAACTGGCTTTAAAAAAAGTGTTAGAATGATTTATCTGTAGAAGTTCTTGTCAACACTTTACTTTACCAATTTACAATAGTCTTATTTAAGAAAACTACAGATTTTTAATCGAACTATTCTGAACTCCACTAAATTATTATAAATTGTTATTATAAATAGAAAAGCTCATTTTGCCATGGGGGACGAATCGGTCGGAGCACAAAGTACTTATAAAATCTAGTCTGTATTTTAAAATAACCACTAAGTACTTTACAACTGCCATTGAAGAACTGACTATCTGGTAAGATAATTGTCGAGGGCAAAACAGATATTTTACTGTCGTTGTTGCTAAGAATATTGCCTACACTAAAAATAATGAACCATGAGCTCCTTCTCAGAGGTTACACTTATGTAGTAGTAAATTGAGTTTTCTCACTGATTGAACGTGTAAATAAGAGAATTTTGAATTCAACCACCATGATAGGAACAGAAAGATTTCGATTTCTACGATATGATGATGGAAGGCCTAATATTTTTTAAAGGTTTGCTCGAAAAGGAGAATTCGACTTTAATTAATCGAAAAAAGAATACAGAGCAAAAAACCTTAAAATCAGTGAGGTAGTACACCTGTAATTAAGAAGAGGAAAAGAAAATCTTTATCAGAAGATTTCTTTTTCTGATGAAAACTTTAAAATGGCATAGAAGCACAAGGCGGGCAGTAAACTGACCTAAAAACATTCCCCAGATAGAAGTATCGAAAATTATTGACACTTCTAAAATGAGCACTAGAGTATTTTTCTCATTTTTATCGAAATCTTACACACTTACCAGAAGCAGAGGACTTCTCATCGGTAGAATGAAAAATGTTCTTTTTAAATAACAATTTTTGATTATTCATTTTCAAGTTCAATTACGTTGTTTATTTTAATATCTTCTTCTTCTTCTTCCCCAGCCTAGGTCGTCCACTGCTGGACATAGGCCTCCCTCAAACCCTTCCATTTGTTTCTGTCCTGTGCGATCTGGATCAAATTTCCTGCAACTCTTTTTACATCATCGGCCCATCTTTTTGGTGGTCTACCTCTGCTTCTGAATGCGTCTTGTCTGGGTCTCCATTCAATCATTCGTACTGTCCATCTCTCATCTTTCAGTCTTGCCACGTGTCCCGCCCACTTCCACTTCAGCTCAGCTATCCTCAACACAGCATCCTTCACCTTTGTTCGCTGCCTAATTGTGGTGTTTGGTATTTTGTCCCTAAGTGTTATTCCTAGCATTGACCTTTCCATTGCCGTCTGTGTTACTCTTATTTTCTTTATGGTTTTCTTGGTCAATGTTAGTGTTTCAGCCCCATAAGTGAGAACAGGAAGTATGCACTGATCGAACGTTTTCCTCTTCAGGCATATTGGGATATCTGATTTAAAGATGTTGCTGAGCTTACCGTAGGCTGCCCATGTTAAATTGATCCTCCTCTTCAGTTCGTGGGTTTGATTATCTCTCCCAATGGTTAACTCGTGTCCCAGGTATTTGTATGAGTATACTTGTTCGATTTTTATATCATCTGCCGAAATGTTATCGCTCAGGACCAGGTTTGTCATATATTTTGTCTTTGTATAGTTTATGTCAAGCCCGACTTCCTTTGAGGCAGCTTTGAGTTCTTGTAGCATTTTATTTGCTTTGTCTATCTTATCTGTGATTAGGACTAGATCATCGGCAAATCTTAGATGGTTTAGTAGTTCACCATTGATGTTAATTCCACACTGTTCCCAATCTAGGTTTTTGTACATATATTCTAAGAGTGTCGTGAATAATTTAGGGGATATGACATCTCCCTGTCTTACCCCTTTTTCTATTTGAAATGTGTTGGTGTCTTCGTGTAATCTTACTGATGCGGTTGCGTGGTTATATATGTATTTTAGTAAACCCGTGTATCTGGAGTCTATTCGGCATTGCGAAAGAGCATGGAAGAGTTGTTGCTGATTTATCGAATCAAATGCCTTTTCATAATCTACAAATATCAGCATAAGAGGCTTGTTATATTCTACGCTTTTTCAATTAGTAGTTTAAGTACTGTTAGGTGATCATTCGTACTAAACCCTACTCTAAATCCAGCCTGTTCTCTTGGTTGGTATAGGTCAAGTTTTACACTTATACGTTTTGATAGTATTCTCGTAAAGAGCTTATATATGTGTTGTAGCAAGCTAATAGGTCTGTAGTTGGTCAGATTTGTAGCGTCTCCTTTTTTATGTATCAGAGTGATGATGGCCTTGTCCCATCGAGTGGGTGTTTTTGCTCTATGAGACATTCGTTAAATAGAGATTTCAAGGTTTTAAGACAGCTAGTCCGCCTTCCTTGATCGCCTCAATAACTATTCCATCGTCTCCTGGTGATCTGTTATTCTTCATTCTCCAATTGCTGCTTTTATTTCTTCCAGACTAATTTCAGGTATATCTTCCGATCCCTGGTTTCTGATATATTTTATGTCTTCTACTTCTGCAGGATTTTCATTTTGTATAGTTTGCGATAGAAGTTTTCTGTAATTTTCACAATATCGGATTTGTTTGTAATCGTATTTCCATTTTCATCTTTTAGTTTCATTATACTTTTGTTCCAATATTTATTTGACGTTTCAGAACTTTCAGTTTTTTATTTTGTTCGATTGTTTCGATGATTTTTGTGGTGTTATACTTTCGAATATCTATTCTAACTTCTTTTGAAATTTCCTTATTGATTTTTCTGAATTCCTCTGGGTTTTTGTCTCCCATTTCTCTCCTTTCTTTTATTAGGGATTTTGTGTCAGCACTGATCTCGCTAGTGCGTAGGTTTCCTTTGCTACAGTATTTCTGGGTTGCTTCCTTTAGTGTTTTTACAATAACGTCGTTTCTTTCTTCGATGCTATCTTCATCTTTTATCTGATTTAGTCGTTCTTCTATCATGTCTGTGTATTCTTGCCGGTTTTCGACATTTGTCCATTTTCCATTATTACCTTTACCTTTAGCTTGCTTTTTTACAAGGTTACCTCTTTCGTATTTTAGATTGATATTTATAGTAGTTCTCACCACGCGGTGATCGCTTCCAATGGAAAATTTGTTTAAAACTTCAACGTTTTTTATAATTTGCCGTTTATTTGAAATTATAAAGTCTACTTCGTTCTTGGTGATGCCATCTGGACTCTTCCAGGTCCATTTTCTGTTTTCGTTCTTTTTAAAGAAACTGTTCATTATAAAAATGTTGTTTTGCAGACAAAATCCTAATAGAGTTTTATCTCTCTCGTTCCGTTCTCCTACTCCATATTGCCCCATTGATGTTTCCATTTCGTCCTCCTTTTGTCCTATTTTTGCGTTGAAGTCTCCTATGAGGAGTGTATAGTGTGTTGGGGTATTTTCGTTTGCCTTTGTGATATCATCATAGGAGGTGTCTACTTCTTCGTCAGATCCTTGCGATGTAAGTGCATAGGCTTGTATTATTTTGATGTTGTATCTGTTGTTCAGTTTTAAAATTAAATATATATAAGTCTTGAGCTTATACTTCCTATATCTATTATGTTCTTTGCATGCCTTTTGTGTATTATAAACCCAACTCCTCTTAATAGGGCTTCCTCTTCTCCTTTGTAGTAAAGTATGTTCCCTGATGTCAGGTTTATTTGGCCTTCATGTTTCCTTCTTAATTCACTCATTCCTACTACGTCCCATTTTATGTGTTCTAGTTCTTCTTCTAATTGTGCTAGTTTTTCTTCGGATGAGAGTGTTTGTGTATTGTAGGTAGCAATGTTTAAACGTCGTGTTTTTGGTCCAGATCTGTTTCTTGAGTATATTTGCGAATTTTTGCCTCCCCCAGAATCCATGAGGCTGACCCTCGCTCTGAGGGTGTGGGATTTTGGTTTATCCATGCCCACCTGGGGTATATTTCCGTATGTTTTGTAATTCGCCATTTGGGTGTGGGGTATAGGATTTAAAACGCCGCGCTATCCTACTGCGTGTTGGCGAGTGTGTAATCAGCCGCCCCTCACATGGGGAACAGACGCTGTTTGCAGCCGCCCAATCTGGGCCAGACGCTGCTTTTACCTGTTGGTCTGCGGGAGGTATTTGATTTCCCTCCTACCTGGTATATCTACCGGGCATTCCCCTATCCGCCACCTGGGGACACGCCCTCTAGGGGTTACAGGTTCCCCCGAGGAAATATAAATATAAATTAATATTAATATAAATAACTTTTTTTACCAATATTTTGCAATTATTTGTTGACCATTGAACAACAATCGAACTCCATCTACAGAAAATGTTGTTGTGATATAGACTGCTGTAATTATTCTCCCACATTACCCTTATTCTAACGATGTAGACCAACGATAATAAGTACAGAAATTAAAAAATAAATTTAGTTGTAGTTACTTACCTACTGCCAATCAGTAAATTTTTTAAGTGATGAAAAAGTAATCGAAATTTTCATAACACGTTCCTATAATATATTGTACTTCTAGGGTAGAACTATAATAATCACTGCTTGTGAATGTGTTCTACTTCACAAAAACTTAATTCTATTGCTATAATAGCTTCTATATATAAACTATTGCTATTGCTATCCCTCGTTTAAAGTCAACGGAGATATTCACTTATTAAGTAAGTAGGCCAGACATCTGAGCAAAAGATTAAACTCCGGTCCTTCCATACTATAGTCGAACGTTTTAACCACTTGGCCATTCACGTGCTTAATCCTATTATTAATCATAGTTTATTTCCAATGTTAGATTTAGTAATTAATTCATAATTATAGATATATCGTGATGTTTGCGTAATATCAAAATGTACCTTCTGCTTATTAATTACCCAGATGCTTTAATGCTGGTCGCAGAAAATTATATTAGCCTTTGTACGAATTGATTGCAGATTCTGCGGCAGTTTGCGGAGAAACCGAAAGAACATCTTCGGAGCGCCCAATACATTATTGTATTTTCTAAGGCTCAAATTTGCACCAAACAGAGGCGCTTCCTCTGCATTATATACAATTCCCCCTATCCGAGAACAAAGTGGTGCCAGAGCGCCATTTTTCTAATAAAGCTCTATTTTTGCTGTGTGCCGCACCGCTGGCCGCTGCGTCGGTGTCGTATTTTTAGGTTGAAACGTATCGCTTACATTCGTCGCGACTTGCCGAATCAAATGCATTTGTGCATTCACTCACGCTTTGCGGTCTGTTTGCCGCGACAATTTATTTTGCTGCTCCGTTTGTGGCGCACGGGTCGTCGTTTCTTTCGAGAGCGGGCCGTCGCCGCCGCGACGCTGCCACCGCTCCGGCGCAGATTGCTAATTAGGCGCATTCGACGCGCATTTTTCATTTCGAATAGTTAACAATGTCCGGGAAGCGAGCGAAAGCCGGCCGCCACGGGCAGCCGTGGGCGCGGAACGAATTCATTCCTTTCTGCGGTTTAAATGCGACTACGCAGATACACATCCCGAGGCGCTAGCCATAACACTAAATACTTCAGCGGAGAACTAATTGAATCGTATAAACGTGGGCTTAAGCACGAGCATATTTTTAAACACAAAATCAATTGTAGCCTCGCATTTACATACGTGTGCAGCACTTGTTCGATTTCAGCTGGCGCACTTTCGACGCCCGCTGAATTATCGCCTACAAGCCGAGACGCTCAGCAGCGAAAGCTACTTTGTGTCACTTTGTTGGAGATGCAAATGATATGCTATTGGGATTAATTTGCTTGCGAGCAGCTTGAGTGACAGACGGTGGCAGATTTATTACGGGAAGAATAAAAACAGCGGCCCACCAGACGGAACTTTGTTTTCTTCGCAAGCAACGAGCAACAAAGGCGGCGACGTTTTTGAGCGAGGTGTTTTCCAAACCGTGGTCTTGATTTTTATGTTGAATCCCATTATCAACAACAACATATTTAACATAACAACACTGAAACGTACTTAAGTAGACAATCACTCAATTTGTTAGCACTCATATGACAATTCGCATTTCAACTTTTTAAATGCAACTTTCGTATAAAAATGTTATTAGTTATGTAGTACACGGTTTCATTATTGCAATCCAGCAAGATATTTTGTAATTAATTATTGTCATCAGCTTTCTAGATTACATTTTTTTTTTATTCCCATTAAACGTTCCACCTTCATCTGAGACGTTCTACGTTTCTCTTTCCTAGTGCATTGTATTATAGAGATTGTATAGGCAAACGACTATCGTCTATTCGAAGTATATGTTGTTTCCAGTTTTGTCAGTAATCATTTTTATCATTAACTGCGAGTATTTTAAGTTTCTCCCTGATACCATTATTTCTGATTCTGTCTGATCTCGTGTACCCTTTAACCGATCATAGAAACTTCATTTCTGCTATCTAAAATTCGGTTTACGTCTTTCTTTCCTAAAGACCAAGTTTCAATATCTCACAGTAGAGTTAACATAGTCATTACTTTGTAAAATTTTAATTAGGTTTCTTTAATGCAGTTTTTTTATCGTTCCGCATATTTTTCGCAATGTCGCTACCTTATTATTAACATCCTGATCATAGTCATAGGTCATATCGTATCTTAAATATTTAAAATGCGTCACTTATTCTATACAAATTTTGTCAATACAAATTTTTGAACTATTTGGACCCTTCCCTAGAAAAGTCATGATTTTCGTTTTCGATTTTGTAATTTTGCAATTATACTCCTTCGAAAGGACATTTATCACTGCTCGTTTTCAATTATTTTCTGAGGACGCAATAGTCACTTGGTCGTCAGCAAAAAGTAAGGTGTTTACTGTTTTGGTATGCTAATTTCCGGTAGTGCTTTTGTCTTTTATTTTTTTTTATAAGATCGTCTATGTACAGGTCAAATAGGTCCTGACAATTTTTTAATTTTTTAATATTTTTTACATTTTATGTCTAATGATTCTATCAAAAGTCTTGGCAATATGTGTACTTTTGTATTATTTATTTTAATGTGAACACCAATTCTATAAATGAGCGTCCTTTGCAGAACCTGCTTTGTTCTCCTTTATGAAGAGTTTCTGTGATTCCTGGCATTTTTGCGATTATTATTCTCTCGTATATTTTGTAGGATAAATTTAGTACACTAAAGCCGCTTTAGTTATTGTTATTTATTCGGGGTTTTTTTTATAAAAAAAGGTACCATAATTTGCTTCTGCTCACTCCATTGCATTTTTTCTTTAATTCCCATGTAAATAAAGAAGATGTAACAATTAAAATTTAAGAATTATCCTTCCTTCTACATTGAAGCCGTCTATTCTTGTACCTTTTCTACATTTCAAATTTCTTAGTACGTTCTTAAGCTCGTATATAGTTGTAAGATAAACACTGTTACTGCTGCTGAGTGTATCCTCTTTGCTACACGTTTTGTTTTTTTTTCTTTCTTGTGAGTTATACGTGGATTTTTGTAATGTTCAATTCCCCTATCTTTATGTATTTTATCTATTTGTTTAGATATTTAATGATTTTAAAAGCACTTTTTCGTCTTTTTAGTTGATTTCTTCATTTTCGAAAATTTATCTTCTTAAATACACGTTTTATATACTACATATTTGTTTTTCTTGGACTCCAGCCTAAATTTTTTCATTTTAAAGCTTTTTTCTCTCTTTCTAAAGTTTTTCTTGATTTTGCCAAGATTTTACAGGCAATATTATGAATGATATTTTTCAAATTAAATCATCTTTCATTATCTTGGGTTGTGTCTCTATAAATGTTAAATATTGTGTTAATTTTGTTTTGTATACATGTTTAATAGCATTTTCTTGCAATATGTCTTATATGACTCATCAGTTTTGTTTTCTATTTTGTTAGAACTTCATGTCTAAGACGGTAGCAATGCAATTTTCCTTTTAAGCAAATGGTTGCGAAAACCAATATTTGCGCCCATAAACACGTGTGTGTCTTCAACTAGCTACCTTTACTTCTGATTTACTATTACATAATCGATAATTTTATGTTTTTTTCTAGCTGGCACGTATATTTGTTATATCTTTCTTAATAAAAATGTATTTCTTATTTTCAAGTTATTGAATGTCGTAAATTGGTGTAAATCTAAGCCATTTCTGCCTTCTTACCATTTACTGGATCAAGCATTCCGACTATAGTTATGAGTTGTCCAAAAGTTCTGACGCAGCAGCAAAAATTTGAAGTTTATGCATCTGTTATTATGTCTTCGTGCTTATAGTGTTATAACAACCTTTATCTTTGTATTCCAAATAAGTTTGCAAGAAATAACGACTATTCTTCAAAGTACAAGTCACTATACGATACTTTCTTCCATCGGTGTGCAAGCTTTCGGATTTGGTCAAAGTACCATTCTTTTGGTTTCAAATAAAAAAATTCTTAACATGCTTCTTTGAATTCTACTACATGATTTAAAACAGCGTCCAGTCAAAAAGTATTGCATTGATAGGAAAATGTAATTTGCTGGGGTGACGTCTGAGCTATAAACTGGATGCAGAAGAATCTTAACGCCGTCTAGTACCCAAAACTTTTCTTGATCTTCTTGGCTATATGCGGCTTGGCATCATCTTGCTGAAACAGAGTGAGTTTGTTTCGAATTACAATCACGTATTCCTCTACCAGTTTGTCGTAGCGTAGAGCTCGGCGCGACTATTTGGAGCCAACGCAAAATCAAGCACGTCCTCAAAGTTTCACTACACGCAAATGACGACCTTTTTGCCGAAACGATCTTTACGCGAAACTGACGAAGGATTTTAGCTTTTAAAATCTACTTCTTCTGTTGATTGTGATTGACTAAACAGTTACCCACTTTTCATCAGGTGTCACACTTCCAAAATCGGCCATTCAAAAGATTCTGGAGCAATTGGCGCCAAATCTCGAATTTTTGGCGGCTTGTGTTTCATTGAGTTTGTGTAGATCTTGGCGGGACTTTTAGTGGACCAAATCAAGTTGCTGAAAGTGCCGATAAATCGTTGATTTGCTAATTCCAAGTTCAGGGTCCAGATCTCGAGTGATTGACGAAAGTTTGGCGTTCAAAACAGCTTGCAAGTCACCACCATTTCAATTTAATGACCGGCAGGAACAAGGAAAATTTACGTGATTTTAAACTGACAACTTTGATAGTTTTAATTTGAAAATTTCTTGGGTTTCTTTATAAAAAGTTTTTCTAAAACGATATATATGCGATAATATTTTTAGGAAATATGTAAGTAGCACGATAATCCAAAAGTAATAGTAAGGAGTGTTTACCGCACTATTTTTGTTCAGGAAGTTCAAATTTATTTACAGTAAGAAAATAACTTGTAATTTTCTTTATAAATACGTTACAAGGAAGTTCATAAGTAAAGACTTATAAAATGTGTGGCAGAAAACCAAACAATTAAATTTTGTGGGACAATAAATTTTTATTAATTGTCACATAAGAACACTGCAATCAATTTGCTTTTAAAAACGTTTGATATTTAGATTTCTTGTAAATTGCGTAACAATTTATCAACCAAGAAACAGATCGCAACTCCGTTTTAGTTGATTAATATAATCAGCGCCCACTTTTTCACTTTGTGAACCAATATATAAATGAATGTAAATATGAATAAAATTTAGTTTTCCCTCTTGGTGGCATGTACCACATGTGCAATAGCATAATGTTTTACTACCTGGGCTTTACACAAAAAAAGAATAACGAAGAACAAACTTCTTCATTCCTTTTAATAGCAAAAAATTCAGGATACGTTAGGAGTGTCCAATAAATCTCAATATATGTACGTATGTAAGGTAATAAATTTTTTTGTTAGTATAGAAAAACGTTTTCGTTGGCGTTTCATTACAATTACAATAAAAATAATAATAATCCCTTGCGGAAAACGTTACCATTTAAAAAATTTACTCTTTATTCCATCAAACTCCAAATTTTCTAATCACAAATTTTGACAATTACACAAAGAGGAGGCGCTACTTAGGAACGGGTAAAAATTATATTAAAATTTGTGAACAAGATATTGTAATACGTTTCATAAAATACTGCAAATATTTAAAACCATTTTTTTAAATAGGGAAAATTTGGTAAATATTTAAGTCTTTAAACAAAAAGATCCTTTTTAAGTTTCGAACACTGTAATAAGACGACAAAACTTTCTTGATGTGTCTCATGTAAACATAGATATTCTATTTTTTTTAATTAGTCAAATATTTTTCCCTCGAAAAGTATAATATCCAGTTAGTTTTGAGCCTCGATGTGTTTTAAGTGAAAATTCTGTATTAGTACTATAAATTACTGATCCTGTGCTATTCATATTATAAATAAATTAAATCTATTAAATGGGGCACATTATCTACAGAGACAATATTTTACATAAGTAGCAATATTTTTTATTAGTTATAGCGATCGATTGGTTTTAGTTACAAATTTCATGATGTGTAAGTAAAAATATGCCAAATACGATATTTTAGTTAATTCAGCGTCTTTAATTTAGTACGCTAAGCTATTTTTTTTAATTACTACCATGGAAAAATGCCACATAATAGGAAACGATAGTTCTTGCTGGTCATTTAGGTCAGTAAAGAATCAGCTGATGCATGGGGAATGTTAAACTTTCTTGTCTAAAGATTAGATTATTGATCTTATAAGTGGACACTAGGCTAAATATCATTTTGCTACATAATTAGGTACCAGGGTCTGCCAAAGAAAGTGTCCATAACCCAGTTGGTTGCTACTGCAACCACATTATGACTAAGGGATATCTAAGAATATTTTGGTCTTCAATGATGAATTTGTAACAGATCACATTTTTCGCTCGCATTAAACAAGCCATTCCCTATTCCAATTTCGTGGAGTAAAATCTTTTGCGAGGGACTGATAATAGGATTATGATATCAACTTTACATATTTAATAAATAAAATAAGTGATTATTAATTAATTAAACCACTTTAAAAGACTATTTAAAATAAAAATTTATAAAATATAAGTATAATACTGCCTGTCGGCAACGGGTTTGTCAGCGCATTTAATATTAATAACCAGCAGAAAATGAATGTAAATCCTATACAATCACTACAATTACCATTTTTATCCAACACACAACCCAACTGCCCTTATCAACAAACCCAGTATTCATTCGTACCACCCACTTTATTTTTCATCACAGTATTAACTATCCTTACATTCATTTAGTCACGAAATTATCTTTCTCAACATAATGATAAACCAGTGCGTCAACAAATTCAAAATAAAAGGACTACAAATGAATATCTGAAGATAATGAAGGCATTAATTCCGCCATCAGTTGGCAACGTGTGACAAATAATAAACGGAAACGATTAACGAAGTTTCACGCACAAACGAACAGTACTAAAAAGGAGTCATTAATGTAGATGAAAACAAACACTCAGCAAGAGCTGAAAAAGACCTACAGAAAACAGCCAAACACAAGCCGCCACCATTTTTGTCCACGGTGTTTTAGTTTACGGAAAGGTAACCGAAAATGTACACTTAATAGTAGCACAAAAAGTTTACATAATAATTTAGTTAAAATAAAAGCAACAACCCCTAATACTAATCTGAAACTTATTAAACATATGCAAGATAATAAGATTGTACATCATACGTATTAAGTGAAAGAGAACCGTTCTTACAGAGTTCTAGTAAAACATTTACAGCATACTACCCCGTTAGATGACATTAAAAAAGCCATTAAAAGCCAGGATATACAATAATTTAAAAATAAACAAAACAAAGCTCATTTGCCAATATTCTTTGCAGATTTAGAGTCAACTGCAAATAATAAAGACATATGCAGCATACACACTGTAAAATAAACACATTACATTTGATCCACAAAAAAAAATTATGGACATACTAAAAGTTACTGCAGTAGATTTTTGCTTGTGTGAAATATCCAGGTCCTCAACTACAAAGATCTGTAAAAAACCCGAGCAACTCTAGCTACATGTATTTTATGCGAAGGGACGCACCCAGCTAACTGTAAGGGATCTTCCATATATCAAGAGCTTTAACAAAAATACCAACCTAACAACCAATGCTTAAAACTTAATAAGACAGGATTTTCCATTCTTGAAAAGCCATAATAGTAAACCTATCATCAGTCAGCCAACACATAAACATCTAAATAATCATAAGTAGTTACGAAATCAATCCTCTTCCATTGAAGATGTTAGTCTGAAACAATTTTTTGATAAGTTGAAAAATATGTTCAACCAGTTACTATAGCAGAACAGCATAATGATAAATACTAACCACAGTTATTAACAAATTAATTCAATAAAGGCTAAGTTCTTAACAAATTAATTGTTAGACGGCCAACGGGCTACAACAAAGAAAGTTAAAAGTTAAAACTATAGTATGAAAAGAATCCAGACCTACCTCTAGCAAACACCGCGTGGGATGCGTTTGAAACTCTTTTTAATAATTGTTTTAATACAAATCTAAGCTTAAAAACACACCACGACCTAGAATACGCAAACCATCATTTAATGGCATCATTTGAGGGTGGAGTTCAACGCTACAAACCTACAAACCTTCAATACTGCTAATATTTTTACTGAAATAATGAGATTAGTAAAAGGAAAAAGAAACCAAGAGAAATCTGCCAAGGTAAAAAAAGCAGTAATACTTGAGACAAAACAGGACTAAATCAATTAAACACAAATTAGGAAATTCCTAATAAAACCTTTAAATAATATAAAAATTTACTCTTTGTTTATGATCACTCAATTTGTAGAGCAACCAAAAGAATTAAACGTCCCAAGAAACACATGCCACCGTTACTTGATGAAATGAGAACCTGGATAAGGTCTGATAACTAAACTCTAATGAGCTTGATCAAGAAATTGACAACTATTTGGTAACTCCAACTGTCGTCGTTTCACCGTGCAGGAAATTGAAAGATAGAATTATTAAACAATAAAAAAACAGCAGGCTATTATCTTATAACTATTTTAAAATGTCTACCCGAGGAAGGACATCAATTTTTGCAAATTCTGTTTAATGGAATACTGCGGGTCGCATACTAGTCCTTATTGCTGAAGTTTGTTTAAATTATTTTAATACTTAAACCGGAAAATCTTATAACCAAATCAAATCGTCGCATCAGGCTGCCCCCGATAGCTTCTAAGCTGCTGGAAAACTCATACTCAAACATATAAACAAAAATACAGTTCAAACACCAATTAAGTTTTTGAACTTGACATTCAACAATACAACAATGCCATCGATTGATGAATGTAGTACGTATAGTATTTGAAGACAAAATGTATTTTGTAGTGCAGTGTTCCTGAACGTAAGTAATGCATTCGATAAAGTGGTGCACAGGAGTCTGCTTTATAAAAAGAAGAGTTTATTACCACGCAAATTCTATTTAATTTTACAATCTTACCTCACAGATTGTTATCTTTAAATAAAGTAGGTAGTGAAACATCACAGATAAGAAACATAAATGCTTACGTCTTCCAAGGTAGTGTTCTTGGACTGCTAATGTATTTGCTACACAGGTACGATCTACCAACCACAGTGCAGCTACTCATGTAACAAGAATCTAGTTATGGAATCAGAGTTGCTACAATAATATCTAAAATTATTGGAAAGTTGGCTGAAAGAATAGGAAATGAAAGTAAATGAAAACAAATCGGCACATATCACTTTCACAACCAAGCCTTTAACGTGTCCTCGGGTTGCACTCAACAGTACACACATTTTCCATCCAGATAAGGTCAGATACTTGGGCTTTCATTTAGATCGACGTCTGATATGGAAAACACATGTAAGAAAAAACGCAAAGAAATGGACTTACGTTGTTGCTAACAATTGTATTAACTCATTGGCAAAAACTCAGCTCGTATATTAGATAATAAATTATTATTTTCCAAGTTCTATTTGGCTATATGGTTTCGAATTTTGGGGATGTGTTATCAAATAACTTCCAGTCTAAAAATGTGTCAAACGTGACTTTACATTTTGACCTTAACATTCTGTACTTGACAACGTAATAAAAGAAAGAGCCATGAAAAATCACGCTACCTGAAATCATTAAAATGTAGCCATAACCCCGGTAGGTGAAAAACCTGAAACCAATTAACTCATAGAATATTGTTGTTATTCTGATTGGTAATAAATAAATAATTTAAAAAAATAAACAAGCCTTTATTACTCCACAAAATGTTATTAAATTTGTAAAGTGAGTTTATGCACAAAGCAAAAACGATCGTATATTCTATCTGACAGCAGTTGAAAAATTGCGGCTTCAAAAATTAAATTTAATAAAACAAAATTTGTTACTTCTTAAAATTGAATGTCACCTAACTTCTCACATGGCGTTTTAAAATTTGATTTACCTAAAAAGATAAAGTTTCTAAAAAATATCCTAATGTAATTTATTAATAAATTATAAATCTTATTAAACAGGAAAATAAAGATCAAAATTCTAATTGGCATGAAGGTGCCAAACTGTTCCAATTCAAAATCTATACAAGCTCTGCCGGCTTTCACGTCAATTAATATAACCATGTGACTTCGAAATCTGGTACGAAGTTGCGTATCAGCGACTAAGAAACGACTGGGATGGATGATCAAAGAGCCTCTGGCTATAGCAATTTTCGAAAAGTTCAGGCTACACGTTCTGCATCGGATCTGTCATATTTGAGGGTGTCCAGCGCGTTTGACTTCATGCTTTGTCCTTGCCCGCAAATGCTTATTACCACTTTTTCATTACTGGCCGAGGAGCGCTCAAAATTTTCCGGCTGCAGCCGCCAACTGGGCTTTTCATAAATTTGCAGCCGTTCCCTAGATGAAAGCTGTGTGGATAAAAGCGAATATGCTCAAATATTGTTATCTGAACACATTATTGAAGGTTATATTTTAAGCACCTGAAAATATCAGATGGTTTCAAAGACAATGACGCCGTTGTAATAAGTCACGTTTTGACTATGTATATGCATGGCTGAAAAAGCACGTTCTCCAGATCTAAAGCTGAGCGTATTAAAACAATTTACAAAGATAGTTTCTAAAAGTAGCCTAATTTTATTAATAAATTCAGTACAATCTTAGTTAAGCAGGAAATATCAAAAGAGCGAAGAGAATATTAAATTTAGTGAAAGGTAGCTCCAAACTGTTCCAATTCAAACATCTATCACCAGCGCTCTGCCGTGTTTTCACTGCGTCCACGATTAATATGAACCAGCGTGATTGAAATCGCAGGAACGAATTTTCTCATGAAGCGACTCAAAGAAAGCTCTCGCTGGGTGGCCGGCCGGGTCAAAGAGCCCTCGATAGATGCTCAACTAATTTTCATAATTATATGTAGGTCTTCACGTTTTCGGATCGGACTTATTCAGCGGCGCAGCGCCGCGGCCGCATTTCACGGCCAATTGCTTTGTCCTTAGCAGCCGCAGCATTGTCGTATTTGCATTTTTCAATTACTGGCCGAGGGAGCGCTCAAAATTTTTTGCCGGCTCGCGCGCCGCCAACTGGGCTTTTCATAAATTGTGCCCGCCGAGTCCCTACGAACAATGACTGTGTGGGCTAAGAAGCTAAATGCGTCAAAATAATTCAGCCCCTTTTTACGGGAATTCAATGAAGTCTTATATTCGTTTTTAGAGCACCTGAAAACTATCAGATGGCCTTTTCCAGGAGCAATGACGCCGTTGTAATAAGTCACCGTTTTGCTCTCTTTTGAGATATGCATGCGCTGAAAAAGCACATGTTCTCCAGGGTATGTATAATTCAGCGTCTAAAAAGAAGAATTGTGAACAGCTGAGTTATAATAAGTGCCTAGATTTATCCTGACATCCAAAATTGCAGTATACTGTTAAATACTGCCGTCAGCAGCATGCTTTGAAGTGTTTCTCTATTTTCTTAGGATTATCTGTTACACATATTTTATTAAAATATATATGAGCCCGCCCAATAGTTTTCGAAGATACGGTGCGCGCGAGGGTCTCCGATTTCGTTCAAATTTTGGGAGCTAAAAGTAGGCAGTGAAAAAATAAAATCCTCCAATTTTTAGCCCTCCACCCTCTCCGGATCTAGATATATGAATTTTTGAAAATTGAAAATTACCCTTATTTTGCTGTTTTAAAAATCCATATCTCGGGTAGTTTGGGCCCAATCGGGCTCAAATAGGACGCATTTTTTTCGTCTGGAGTCTACTTTCAAGTCATCTGGGTCCGGTCTATTTGTAGGTGCCTCTCTTTTCTTGGAAGCTTGAAATTCGAGAACATAAAAACAGCAAATTCTTTCATCTTGAAAATGGACCCAGATTATAGCAACAGCGCGAAAACATTTTAGACGTAATAAGCATGACAGTAGGATCATAGACGAAAAAAAGCGCCTAGTTGAGCCCGATTGGACTCAAACTTCCTCAGATACGAATTTTTAAAAAATGGCATTTCCGCGAAATTCGAGTTCTTTTCGGTTTTCTAAGTGTCACCAATCGCGCCTGACCGATTCAAATACTTTGAAAAGTGGGGAAATTGTTGTTTTACTAGAATACAATGATTTCTTAATGGTTTTATCCTTGGCCCGAACTTGTAGCATGCGCGATCGCCACTGCGCAGATTGTTCTTTTTGAAGGGAAATTGACGGAAATTGGAATTTCTGAATTATACAGCGAGTCAGGGGCTCAAAAAGGGTGGAAAAATAGTCAAAGTAAAAAAAAAACACTCGAATTTGTATTTTCCAAGAATAAACCGTATTTTTTATTATTTTTGCTCGATAAATACACAGTAGATTATTAAATTCCTCCCCTAAATTTACCTACATTTTATTACATACATATGAAAGTTCTCACAATTCTGATTAACATTATCTTGAAATATCGTATAAATGTCAACAAAATAAGTTCATTATTCATCTCGTTTTCTTTTTTTATTTGTCTTATCCAACATCTTAAAAATTTTTTTTTTCTCATTAAAAGACGTTTGTTTTAAACGTATACTTTCACCGTCGACTGGGATGATGCAATGAAGACCTCTTGTACCCTCAACTGCCCTTGCACTATTAAATTTTTGATTTAATTTTTTTTATGTTGTTGAACCTTCACATCTGGGATCCATAGACATCTGTGTGAATAATGATTATAATTTTAATTATTGTTACATCCATTTAATTTTTTTACTACTAACCTTATGCTTTTTATATTTTGTACTGCAAATTTATACATTTCTTCAGCATTTACTATTTGATGCTCAGGTCCAGATCTCAGACAATGGCGCATGATTGTCCTCTTAACCACACCCCCTACAGCATCAAATGGGCTTTTTCTATGGCTTGTTGCGAAAAAATTGTAGGATTCTATTTTGATTCCGAAGTGCAGGCATATATTGGTAAAGTTGTTCCTGGAACAGAGAAATCAATTAGCAAGAATTTTCAAATACTATATATTGATATAAGAAGAATCTTACTTATTTTTGTACTGTGTAGGAGGGCCATCTGAAAAGTATCGTATCTTCTGTATCTATGGGTATTCAACTCTGATAATTTTTAAAAACTCATCTTGGAATGCATTGACTGCATAAGCCCAATGATCCTTGTTGTTGCTGATAATACAAAAGCTCTTTTCTTGCAATTGATTATCATTTTTATTTTTAAAATAAATTACTAAGGGATGAATTGCCGCTTGATTATTATTATAGTAGAATGCCTGGAAAGAATTCTGAATCACAAAAGAATAATTTTCGTAGAAATGTATAAGAACTATACAGGTGGTCCATTGCAACTCATTCTTGCTGATAAGGAGATAATTTTTTTGGGTCTGAGCAATAAAATGGTGACTGGTTATATTCCACAAATCCTCTAGCAAATGTGTCTTGAATTTGGCTGTTTTCTCACACATTGTAATGAGAGAAGCTCGTGTATCTTGTTTGGTATCCCAGAATTTGTACTTGATCTTGTTCTATCCCAGAAAATCTCAAAATCATCCAGCACTTGCGTAATTCCGAGAATCCCTGGACATTCACCGCAACGATGGAGCATACAGTCCATGTTATCTGAATCGCAAGTTGCAGCTGCTATCAAATCATATAATTGATCCTTTTATTCAGAGCAACAAGCTTGAGCTTAACGTTTTCGTGTTCGACACAGACACAAATGTTGTGGGAGCCTGGATCTCCAGCATAAATACATTCTTCAGGTACCAAACTCGCAAAGTGAGAAAATTTTGGTACGTTTTCATCCCCTTTATAATCTTGCAGAAAGTTAGAGTGTAAATCTCGTAGTGTGTAGAGGAGCAGGCGCTTTTGTTTTACTATTTCCACCATCGACCCCGTTTTATCTCGAGCCTTCCTTATCAAATTTTGTTTCTTCCCTGGGCATATGTATGAATTTTTGGGAACCAGAATATAACTCTATAATTTTTTCCATTGCTTGAGAAATTTTAGAATGTTTTTTTCTCGGTGGATTTTCTATTTCACCTGTAGATATGAAAACGTGGAATTAAACCAATTTTCTAGACAATAATCTTACAACTTTCATCATGAAGAACTTACCATTTTTCTGCAGCTTCCGTACTTTATTGAACATATACAAAGTACATTTAGAGTACTTTTGACATAAATCGAAACTCCAGTTCCTTGGAACAAGTAAAAGAAGGGATATCTCGTCGGAGATTGTTGAACTGCTGTCGAATTTTCTTTGCAATTCTGTCAAAAGTTGATGAAGAGAGACACTGTCTTGGATGGAACTGCTAGTAACCAGTGGCATAATTGAATTTAGATCGAGATTAAAAGCATCTTTTATTTGTCGAATTAATTTTGCCTGAACATCAGTTAAAAAATCGACCACTAGTTTTTCTTTTCTGGGCAAAGAAACCCGTGATAATTCAAGATCAGGCATTCCAAGTTCTCGACAAACGTTTCTGAGAGTCGATCGTCCCTGGCTACAAGTCAGAAATTTAGTACCACCTGAACTTTGCAATAAACTAGAAGGATAAGTCTCAAGATCGCTTATTCCTTTAATTAGAGTATCTACTCCACTCGCAACAGTCCTTCTTGGCCTTAGACCATCCGTTCTCACAACATTGTTATTGTGGTCCTCCGCGACACTTTCAGTAACTTTCTGCTCACACCGTTTACATATTTTATTCCCTAGAATCAATCTCCTTTCCCTTGCCTTACAACATTTTTGACTCAATTCTAAAGTAATAATGCGCAGATCACCCCGAACAGGTTTTTTATAAATTCCGTATGGATCGCAACGTTTTCTCCTTTCAGCCGTATAATTATCGACAGACTTGTTCTTGTGCCTTTTACATATGTACTCACTTTCATAAGCACTCAAATTACTGTTTAATCTCAAATTGAGGATATCCAATTGTTCGGTATCGAATTCACTTAAATAACCAAAATTATAAGGTTTAGAACAACTGTCGTTCAGGAATTTCCCGATAGCACACATCATTTCCAGTACAGCCATTGTCCACTTACTTTTCCACTAAGACACGTTACACTTATACAACATAACCTCACAAGTGTTTAGCCTTGTATGGCGATAACACAAGAAACTGAGAAACTGAAAACTGAGGAATGGCTATCCACTCCCCGTAGAAGACTTATTCTAGATTTGAAATACAAATATCTTAGTATTCTGAAACTGTTTGAATGACCTCGCAACACTGAGCCGACGTGATAATTGAAAAACTTCAGAATTCGAATTTCACCCAACTTCGCAGACGGACTTACACTGGCTGTTAGCGGGAGTAATATGTGCGACTAGCAGAGCGTAATTGACTACAGTAAACAATGGTTTAAGGTGTCAAAAGATTATTAAAATCAGTTTTTATCACCGTTTAGTCTGTCAAAAGAGTATTTTGCACTGACTTCGACCTTTTTCAACCCTTCTTCAGCCCCTGACTCGCCGTATAATTCAGAAATTCCCACAATTTTCGTCTATTTTCCCTTCGAAAAGAACAATCTGCGCAGTGGCGAGCGCGCCTGCTACAAGTTCGGGCCAAGGATAAAACCATTAAGAAATCATTGTATTCTAGTAAAACAACAATTCCCCCCACTTTTCAAAGTATTTCAATCGGTCAGGCGCGATTAGTTACACTTAGAAAACCGGAAAAAACTCGAATTTCGCGAAAATGCCATTTTTTAAAAATTTGTATCTGAGGAAGTTTGGGTCCAATCGAGCTCAACTAGAACGCATTTTTTCGTCTATGAGCCTACTTTGATGTCTATTGCGTCTAAAATGTTTTCGCGCTGTTGCTGTAATCTGGGTCCATTTTCAAGATGAAAGAATTTGCTGTGTTTATGTTCTCGAATTTCGAGCTTCTAAAAAAAGAGAGGCACGTACAAATAGACCGGACCCAGATGGCATGAAAGTAGACTCACAGACGAAAAAAATGCGTCCTATTTGAGCCCGATTGGACCCAAACTTCCCGAGATCTGGATTTTTTAAAAACAGCAAAATAAGGGTAATTTTCAATATTCAAAAATTCTTATCTCTGGATCCGGAGGGGGTGGAGGGCTAAAAATTGGAGGATTTTCTTTTTTCACTACCTACTTTTAGCTCCTAAAATTTGAACGAAATCGGAGACCCTAGCGCGCACCGTATCTTCGAAAATTATTGGAGGGGCTCATATATAATTATGAAAAGCATTTTTGATTACAAAATATGTCCAAGTTTTAAACTTATTACTGAGCAACTTATTACAGAACTGCCCGCTAAGGTTCTAGTAATGCTGACAATAATGTAAATGTACTAAGATTAGGACACTTCCCAGCTCAACGGAAGGTCTCGCAGACGGTTCTAGTTTCAAAACCAGGCAAACCGCTAAACAAACTCGCCTCTTACAAACCCATAAATCTAGAAAGACTTCACCCAATTATAGAAAAAATTAAATTAATCCAATATCATTAAGCCGGGTTTAGGAAAGGCCATTCGACCCCAAAAGAGGTGCACAAAATTGTCGACATAATATACCAAACTTAAAAAAAAGAATATTGCACAGTAGCATTTTAGGCGACAGCTAAGTCTTTAATAGAATTTGGCACAAGGACTGCTATTTAAACTATAAACATTAATACTGCACTGTTATTATATTATCCTTAAGTCGTTCCTGGAAGAAAGGTTCTTCAAAATCAGATATGGACAAGAAATAACAAACCTGCATCCATTCAAATAAGTGTTTCACATTTGAGCATACCAAGCCCAATGCTCTATCTACTATTCACAGCAATTTCCTTACGAATAGACATTCTTTTACTGCAACCTTTGCCAACGATAAGGAAGTATTAGTCAAACGAAAATACCCATTAGTCGCCGCCATTATCCTCTAACAAAACCTGAATGAAATAGCAAAATTGAAGATCAAAATCAATGAAGAGAAATTCTCACATATTACATTTACCAAATGCAAATGCAACACACCGCCGCTACCAAAAGCTAACAGAACAATTCAAATAATAGAGAGGCTCCAAAACAAAATATTAATTACATTTTGTTAGAAACGCAGGCATGTCAAGAGATCTGAAAGTAAATTCAATAAAACAAAACGGAAACAAACGAAGTGCAGTGATAATTATTTAAACGGACTATCAAATCACCCAAATGCCTAGGCAGTGAATCTTCATAGACTTAAAAGCTTTAAACCTCTAGATCTGTCTCCGACACAGTTTGAAATCATGCCAATGTGCTTTTAACTAAGTAATTAAAGAGAGACACTCAGTAAAATGCCTCTCCCATGTCAACAGTCATGTCCGGTTACTCCTTCATTAACATGAACTTTACTTATTGTATTTATATAGATTGATAATAGAAATAAAACATTAAATAAAAAAAATTTTACAAAAAAGAAAAAGCTTGTATGTTTGACACTTTTAGTCTTTCTTTTAATTAGGGCACACTTACAGACACTGCAGCCTCAAGGGCTGGATCTACTAACATACTAATAATAAACTGAAACGTCACATATACTCATAAGTTTCAGTGAGACTCAAACTCGCTCACGCTAGGTTTACGGACAGAGGAGCTCACCACCACAACGCCTTGTCGGTGGCTTTACTTGTAGTCTTAGTAGGACTACAGGGATCTTTAAACACCTTTAGTAAAGTAAATGTTTCTGAATATTATCTTGTTTTTTCAATTGTTTTAAATTAGTATTGCAAAGATATATATTTATAAGATGTCTTCTAAAAAAAATGTACTCACTCTTCTAATGAAATTAAGTGCAGTGTTTATTGAGTTACAAACAATATTTTAATGGTTCGATTTTAAAAATATGAGATAAAATTAAATCCAAATTGTAAATACTCCTGCTAATGATCAATATCTTTTAAAGAGATCTAATAATACTACAAAGCATTTAATTTAAAACTATGAGATACGGCCTTTCAATTTTCTCTTTCAGCTCATTGAATGTTGCTGATGCTGTACAGTAAATCTTAACTTTGAAGTATATACATAAAAATGAGTCCATTAAGTGAGCTTTGGAGATTCAGCAGCAAATTTAACGTTTCCTATTTATTTGATCCATTTGTTTGTAATAATTAAATAAACCTCTTGGTTACAAAACCACGTGCAAGCCGTCGGATTCCTGTAGCAAGCTTTAGTAAAAATTACTAGTTATAGTGTCATTAAAAACAATGGTTTCAGGATGCTTAATGCTAATGTAATACACGGCATGTAACCCTTGGTAAGTTCAAATTATATTCCATAGTAACATAGGAGTTTTGAGGGGACCAATAGGTGCAATTATAATTATAATAATATTTAACTTAGAGGTAACGTCATAGCTTTAAACAATGTTGTAATGGAAATGTTGCATTTTTTACGCACTTGGCCAGGTATAAATTGCAAAATGTGATTCTCTCAGGATTATTGTTTGGAATCAATAAATGATGCACTTAGAGTCATTTAAAGAGTAATTCATTTTTCAGAATACCCGATATTACTGAACTTCTTGAATAATATTCTAAATCATCGCATTAGATATGTGTTCTCGTAATAAAATATCAACAATACAATAACAAGAAAAACGGTAATGAAATTTAAACTTTATAACAGCATAAGCTCCATATTAATCTGCATTTGCTATGTTTTCCGGCAGCTTTTTTACTTTTGTGCTATAAATTCTTTCTAAAAGTTGTTCAAAAAAGTCCAAAAACATTTTATAAGCCACAACTGAGGATGTTCAATAAATTTATAAATCATCGAAATTTTTGGAATTGTTTGTCAAATTTTTGAGTCATTTTATGGTGTTTACAACCCAATAACAGGATTAAAAATGTAACTCAATTTTGCAATTCAATATTCATACGCCCTAATTGTCGGTTTTGTTGTTTCTTAGATGATGTAGGTGCAATTATTTTCTGAAATCTTACTTTACTGCGTTTTTCAGGTGTAGCACGGCGAAATTTTGAATTATTCAGGCAACTTTGCACACGGTTGCCTTCAAAACTCACATCAACTTTTCATTGTCATTTTTACGAGTTCAGCGCCGAAATTTTCCTTCTGAATTGGTAGGTAGCCGCTTTTTACCCACTTATGGGGTCATATGCAGTTTAGTTGTTCTTTATTTAACGCATATGATTTAACACATGAAATACATGAATATTTTTGAATATGTCAACGTTTGTTGCACAAATATCAAACAGCATTGTTGTTACACGGCGGTGTTACATCATTTCAAATTTCCAGTACACATTTCTAGTATAACTCCTTATGCAAGAACAATTGATTAATTTTAGCTTTTATTTGCAAGGAATTTGATTTTATGTTAGGGAGTTCAAAAAAATAATCATTTGATCTTTTTTCCGTCTATTTAGTCAGTTACAACAAAAGAATTCCTTATAGTAAATCCCCACCGATGTAGGTAAATTTTATAATGTACTGATTTGAAGTAAATACAATTATAATTTAACGTGAGTTAAGCGTAGGAATTAAATATCTATGCACTTCCTCATCCGATCCTAATAAATAAATAAACCATTTGATCTAAATCTGGAGTTAAAAAATTCAAAAAAGTCTTCCACTTCTTTGACTTAACGAATTTAATCGATTGATATACATATACGTTTACGAACGCATTTTTGCTAAGATACGACTCAAAGAAAGTTACACGTTCATTTCTCTACATTTGTTTATTGTTAATAATTAACGAGATAGGTAAATTAATATTGTCACTAAAGGCAACTAGTATTTTTAATTAATGACGTTTAAATTGGCAAATTTATTATATACACACATCGACACATATTAATTTATTATATATCTTTTAATTTTAATAACTATGAATATCTAAATATAAATTCATATTTCTTTTTATTTTAGAACAAAACTTAATACCAAAATATGAGTTGTATTTTAGTTATTTTCTTATATATTATGCATGCATCTGCTTTACTAATATAATTTTGCCAAATAGTTTCAGCCTTTCTGAGTGAATTCTTTCATATTACCATATATATTTTTGCTATAAATTTAAGTTATCAGTTTTTATTAGAATTTTTTAATCTTTAATATAGAATTAAAAGTTATTTTTCTGTAGATTTATGAATGTCTGCATATACAGGGTGGTATTCAAAAGTAGTAGGACTGAATTTATTAAAAAAAAATTATTGAACATTTTGGTACTTCGACTTAATACTCTTCAAAATAGGCCCCTTGGGCATCCACACACTTCTGGTAGCGAGCCTTCCAGGTCGCGAAGGCCTTCTGGAAGTCGTCCTCCGGGATGCTGTTCAGCGCCCTCGTCGTTGCCGCTTGGACTGCTTCCACCGAGTCGAAACGATGCCCTTTGAGCTGCGTCTTGATCCGGGGGAACAGGAGGAAGTCCGGCGGTGCTACATCAGGGCTGTAGGGGGTGAGGCAACGTGAAAACTCCGAATTTGGCCAGGAGATCCCTCACAATCCACGCGCCGTGGCACTTTTCTCATCTCGTATTCTTTTAACTATATTTATTCAATTTTGTTTTGTTTGTTTTATTTATTTGTCTTATTGTTAGTAATTCTATTTGTTCGTGAATAAAATAAATCCTTTCTATAATTGTTTTTGATATAAAATGTTTTACTTTACATTGTTTTCGCTTGCCTTGCGTTCTTCTCTCCCACTATTAACTGCACAATGTTATATTTATTCACCATGCTCTATAATGTACCTACAGTACTTTACTTTTTTATTTTTTTTTTTAATTATTTGTCATTCAATATTTGGTTTTCTTTGTTTGTTACTCAAGCTGTTGGAAAGATTTTTAACATGTTACTGTACGTTCATATTTTAAAAATATTAATATGTTTCCCTATGTTTCGCATCTACAAAAAGCTATAAACCAGATGCAACATTTCACTACACTCGTGCCATTTGAGAATTTTCTGTTGTTCATCTTTATAAAACTTTCTTGTGCTGTTTCAATGTGTTGTCCATAATTTATTTTATTATTTATATTTCCTTCCAGATGTTTGTAACCAGTAACTATTTCAATTCCAACATAATTTGCTGGATTTGATGGGTTTGCAGTATATAATTTTGCAAAAAACATTTATTAATGTTTAATCTTATTTTAACAATTTCTACAATTAAGCAGTTCCTTCAAATATGCAAGTACTGTTCATTATTCATAACAATTATACTATTTATTATTACCAAGATTTCTTCTGGTTTATTTATGTTCTGTATATTACTTTGTATGTGTGAATGTTAAGCTAAGACGGCAATAAGTTGCAGTTCTTCCTTACTCCCCGATTTATACCAATGCCTTTGATTAGCGATCTGCACCGAAGTTTTTTGGTGCCAGCCTAAATGACTAACAATAGCAATAGCCTTATTGTCAAAGCTGATCATATTAAGTCCTTTTATCCGTTTTTCAATTATAATTCTGTCAAAGGTCGTTTTATAATCTATGCAGTATGCATATAAATTTTTTATATGTACATGTATCATTCGACGCTTGGAATGGCATGAAGGATTAGAGAAGAAGAAGAAGATATGCACTTGTATCTCTCTTCAAAATAACTAAGCTTAGTATGTTTTTCCTTTTATCCTAATCTGATTATATATTATTCTTAAAATAACTTGTTAAGCTGATTGTCCTATGATATTGAAATTTCCTTGTTGTTGATTTTTTGGATAGAATAATAAATGTTGATTAGGACTATCCTTGTGGTATGACTCCCTTATTATCTATTAGATTATACAATTTTATTTCTTTATTGATCTTTAAGATATTCACATATTTAACTTTCGACTTTGGAAGGTTAGGTACATTTTGTCAATTAAATGTAGGATATACGTTACTGTTGTTGTTAAATAGCTGTTTGATGTATTGTTTCCATATCTTGCATAATAGTATTTTATTCAGGGTAATAGTTACTTTAATATCTTATTATTTTTTCCGTCACACTTCTTATGTTGTTATGTAAATGGGGGCACTTACACCTTACTTGGAAATGTTCCACTTCTTTATAGCTTTTTCATAATTATTTTTATTTTTCTGTTCTTATTTCTCTTTTAACTTTTTGTATAGAAAAAATGTATACTTTGAACTGCACTGTCTTATATCGTCTAGTTTTTGTTAATATTGAATTGCCAATTTGTTGTTGAGTATATATGCTTTCTATTTAAGTTTAATATCTAGGAATTTTTCAGGAATTACATTTTCATTTTTCTTTAACTTCGTAGTTCATTAATTTTGTTTTCCGCTAATTTTTGAACTTTGCTCTTGTCATGGTTGCTATATAGCGGTCATTAGAATCGATATCTGCTTATGGGAAATTTGGGCACCAAGTTTTTCTGTCTTTGTGATATAATCAATTTAGTTTCTAACTATTCTTTCTTTTATACTTCAGGTAGGTTGAACGTAGTATTTAGTAACAGTTAGTTTTCTTGACAGAACTCTATTAAGCATTCTTCTATATCATTTTTGGACCTAAATATAAAGACCCTATTACGTCATCAATTTTTTCCCTATTTGCACTTAGGCCACCAATAACTATAGTTATATCGTGCTATAGCAATAATAGGGTTCCCATGGCAAAGAAAAATAACAAGTGAAAAAAGAAACACAAAGAAAACAAATGTTATACCGAAATAAAAACAGCTCAAGTTACACCTACCGCAAGACACGACAGTGAGAGATTTATATAGGAGAAGATTAGAGGATAAATTGACAGAATTCAGATACGAGAGCATAGAAGAGATCTACGAACACATAAAGAAAAGTTTAAAACAAGCGGGATTCGAAGCATTAGGGGAAAAAGAAGAGAAAACCATACAATATAAACACAAACTCACAAGTGACTCAGGAAGCAATTAAACAAGAAAAGGAACTATACAGCAAATGGTTAAGCACAAAAAAGGAAGAAGACTTAAGAGAGTATAAAAGTAAGACCAGAGAAGTGAAGAAAATGACAATAAAGGAAAAAAATGACAACTAGCAAACAACCTGTACCAATATTGATCAATACCTGGGGACACTAGATGCTCTGAATCATGGAAGTTACTAAAAAATCTACGAACAGACAGGAAAGAACACCTGCAAGTACAGTACATTGAAGACAAAGAGTGGGAAGCATATTATGCGAACCTGCTAACAGAAAACTGACAAGAGTACATGAAGGACATCGAAGAGAAGGCAGAGAAGAAAAAGGAAGAGAAGAAGGAGACAGATGAAGATAAAGATGAAGAATAGGAGATGGTATCACTGAAAGAAGTAAAAGCGGCAATTAAATCATTAAAAAACAATAAGGCTGCGGGTCCAGGAGGGATACCACCGGAACTCATAAAGTATGGAACGGAAAAATTGTTCAGAATGATAAAGATAATGGTCCAGAAAGTGATGAGAGGAGAAGACATGCCAAAGGAATGGAAGGAAGCCTAACTTGTCTCAATATTTAAAAAGGGCGATAGACGGAAATGTGAGAATTACAGAGGAATCAGTGTCATTACTATAATAGGAAGAATATACGGACGAATACTTAAAAACAAGTTAGAAAAACACATACAAAACAAAATAGGAGAAGAACAGGCCGGGTTCACAGCAGGAAAATCATGCGTGGCCCATATATATATATATACACATACATACATACATACATATATATATATATATATATATATATATATATATATATATATATATATATATATAATAGAACAATTACTGAAAAATAAAAGAGCTAAAAACAGAACGATATATCTGGCGTTCGTGGATATGGAAAAAGCATATGATACGGTTCCCAGACAAAGATTATGGACAGCAATGGAAAGGATAGGAATTCCCAACCACCTAATAAGGGCCGTTAAAAGTTTGTACAAGGGAAATAGGGTGTACATAAAAGCGGGACAGAAGATAATAGGTAACTTCCAGACAACAAAGGGGCTCTCCACATCACCGACTTTATTTAAGATCTATCTAGAAGAAACACTGAAAAAACTAGAAGCGTAAATGCGAGGGTATGCGAGTTCCAGTCAGAAACGAATATCTATACACGTTGTGCTATGCAGATGATCAAGTGGTTATAGCGCAAAATGAGGAAGATTTGAGCTTCATGATGAGAAGACTGAGCGAGGAGTACGAAAAAGCGGGGTTACAGATAAACTACAAGAAGACCATGTATTTAGCAACAACGGAAGAAAAGTTAGAAATAGAGAAGGATATAAGAATAAAAGCCACAAACAAATTTGAATACTTAGGATTTATAATAACAGACAAGGCAACAACGGAAGAGGAAATTAAAAATAGACTGGGACAAACAAGATCGTGTATTAGACAGTTGCATCCAGTAATATGGGATAGACAAATTACGAAAAACACAAAAACGAGAATATACACCACAATTGTAGAAAGTATAATGACGTATAGAGCGGAAGTCTGGGTAATAAACAAGGGAAATGAAAGAAAAATAAGAGCAACAGAAATGGAACATTGGAGGAGGTGCTGTGAAGTAACCAAGATGGAAAGAACCAGGAATGAAGAAATAAGAAGAAGAATGGGAGTAGAGACAGACATAATTCATAGTATCGAAAACAAGAGACTCGCATGGTATGGACATATAAAAAGATCGGATGACAACAGATGGATCAAACGAGTAACAGATTGGAGTCCCGCAGGAAGGAGAAAGAGAGGAAGACCGAGGAGATCGTGGAGGAATGAAGTGGATGAAGCGATGGAAAGGAGAGATTTAGAGGAGAATGACTGGCAAGAACGAGAAGCGTGGAGAACCTGGTTCAAGGAAGGAAAACGGCGACAGCTGTAGAATCCTTATTTATATATATATATATATACATCGTGCTTTTGTATGGATTTATATGTTATATATTATTTCAGATAAGTCTAGTTTTTTTGTGAATTTATTAGAAGTAGAAGCATACACATAGATTATATTTATCTTTACTGGTTCTATTGCTAATTGTATTAATATTAGTACAGATGCAAAGTTAGTAATTTTTTTGTTTACTTGTAAAATACACAAGAAATAAATGGCTACCGTAATATTCAGCTAACCATAATAAGGCATTCAAAACCTTTAGTAGTTCAGAAATTTTCGAAATATTTGAACTTTAATATATATATGTTTTGTCATAAAGAATAAATTCATTCACTAATCTTAATCAAGTTATTTATAATTATATAATTGTCTCTTCCATGTAAAATACAATATTAAAAATTTAACTACTGAAGTAAATTTCTTGTGTTGTTAGGTTACTTTTAACTCCCATATTGGTTCAAGTATTTTGCCAGAAAATTAAAAGCTTTTGTAAAAATTATTGACACATTATGACTTCCTAAGTACTCTTCATAGAACACGCAGTCACAATTCCTGTAGCCATTTATTTCTCCCAAACTTTACTTGTTGGTTATTTAACATAACTGTTACTCCGTACTGGTTATTCTGATATTTGCCCAAACTGTTTTAAATTTTTCGTTTCCTTTTCATCTTATTTTTTTAAGTAAGATTATAGTTATTTTTAATCTAACCTATTCTTTTTACTATATTAGCCAGATTTTCTAATTTGCACAAGTTACAAATATTCCAAATAACTATATTTGTTATCCACTCTCTGGTGTTCTAACAGGAAGACTACCTAGAATTGAAAGTCGATCTTATAACTGAATATAATCAATGATTAATTGTAGTAGTCCTTCATTTGCTTTTTACATTATGGCATTGAAACCGGCGAATTAGCAATTTTATGTCACTTATGTAAAACCTTATCTGTCACCTAGAATTAGCACTAAAAGCACCACTGACGATGATCACGATTATTAAAGATTCACTCCTTAAAATATAAATACCATTTAATTTATTATATCACCTTTTGTAATATATATAATATATTTGGCTCTTCTTGCTTAGTATAGTCTGCAAATTAATTAAATCGTTCTGAATGTGATACTTTCCATAATAAATAGCACTAGCTGTACAATGCAAATCATACTTCTCTTTTTTGATACCTCTAATAATTTATTACAGCAGTTCACAAAAACATATCCAATAAATGTATAAATATTTTCTTATGCTTAATGAAAGAAATATATATCTATCTGGAGCAGCTGTTGAACAAACACAATACTTTGGTTAAAATGCGTGTTTAATAATTTATAATTACATATTTACAAAGAATTTTTATATTGGTTACAATTTCAAAAACATTAACAAATATCAAAAATATTTTTCTCTCTATATATTTTAAATGTTTACATTGTGAATGGTTCTAAGACAGGATTGGTGCTTTGACTTAAAACATTAATGCTATAATACTGGAAAAATAGATTAAGCGTAATTTCATCGTTTATATGTCTCACTAGCATATGGTTCAAATAAGTAGTTTAGTAGTGGAGAGGTAGGCGTGTAAATAGCCGCTCTCGTGGTGCGGTGTGGGATACGTAGTACGGCCCGTTTTGGAACGTAAACCGATAAGGCCCAAATCGTCCCTTAAACGGCCAGCGCGAAAGCGGATGGGGGCGGCTACCGATATCCACTGAAAGTAAAGCCAAATCGCTCACCTGAATCGGCTTCCGCTTCGTCGGCGATAGTTCCACGGTGGCCATCTTGATGCGCTGTCTTCTTGTATGCTGCGGGGTATTAAATAAACACGACCGAACTGGCCGCGCTGCGGTATGCGTATATGCGGGGTGTTAAGACACGACCGAATTGGCCGCGCTGCGGTTTGCGTATGTCGCCGGGCTTCGCGCCTGACTTGGCGGTAGGTTTTTGCGGGAAAATTTTCATTCGACAGCACCTTTCATATCAAAGGGTGCCACCGACGGCGTATGCAGACTTGTCGGCTGAGCAAAAGCCCATATGCCGTTTTGTGTGCGACGGCAAAACGTAGCGGCAGATGTCAGAGCCGCCCAGCATACCGCCGCGATATAAAAGCGGTTCAAGGGCGAAAAGGCCGCCACACCAAGTAGGTTTTAAATATAACTATTGCTACAGTCCTAGCGTCCAGCGTCGGCATCAAAGAATTACAATTTAATTACAAATGCACAACTGAAACTTGCGCTAAAATAATACACCTTTCAAATATGTTGCCTAATTAAGCGGAATGTCACTTTTTAAATATTTTCATAAAAATTGCTATTTTAACTGTGTTTTTCAAGACCTAATAAAGAATTTATTGGTAAGTTTATGTACTTATAAAAGTTTGATTTGATACACGTAGGCTAATATTATTTATTATATTTTAAAACATAAAACATAGTCAATTGTTAAGAACAATAATGTATCAGAGTGTTAGAATTTACTGCGACTCTTAATGATTGCAACAATGCTTCCCGTTAAGAGGTTAGTCTAAAAACAATTTAGAATGATTTTATTTTGTTGTAAATTTTTTTTTGGCATTTTACTTTTTCACATAAGACCCACATCTTTAAATAGATAACTTTAAAAAACCTTCTACGACTGCTTTGTAGTAAATTGTACCAACTTACAACAAAAAAAGTGGCGTACTGATTCTAATAAATAAAATATACATGTTATCGTGTAAATAATCAGGGTGTTTATATATAACTACAGGTTAATAACTGTAGCGTAAAGACAAAATAAAATAGAAAATATCTAAAAACAAGTTGAGTACTTATTAGTACTTGAAAAATGCAGAACAAGAACTTTGACTTAAACTTCAATATTCGTTAGTAGTAGGTGGACTAAGTACAGTAATACATTAAAACAAAATTTAACAAAAATGCTTAATGATTAAACTTTTAGTTACTAAAAGTACAAAACAAACAAATCTAAGAAAACAGTTATGTAAGTTAAATTAACTGAGTTAAAAAGAATGTTGCTTTGTAGGTTGAAAATAACTCAATCAAATTATAATAATTTTCTAAATTTCATTTCGGAAGTCTCTTTTTAATTGGCGTTAACATCTTCTAGTCGCTATGGAATGAAAATGGCTCAACAAAACCCCGACTTTTGCCTTTCAAGTTGCTGCGCCAAACAGTACTATAGATAATATGGTTAATAAAGTTAATTAGTTGACTAAGTGTCAATAGTTCTTGTATTTGCAATTATAATATTCAAACATTTAATTATTAGGTCAATTGTGATAGACACCGCTATTTTAGTTGCTGCTTATTTTGTCACCGAGTAGAAGAACAAGGAATAAAGTCAATTATTGATTTTTTGTCGCGCCTTCATTTGTAATATTTGGTTGAATAGTTGTAATATAAAGTGTATCATGCATATTTTCTAGAGCTAATAAATTGTTGATGTGCGGGATTTACAATATTAAGGTGAAAATGTTTTTTTTTGCTAAGTGGAGACGGCATTAGTGAACTAAAGAATTCACACAAACGCTCGGAGTTGTAATTTTGTAAACAGTAACTGATTTATAAAAATTTTTTTATATCCACGCTTTATATCTTACAAACTACTGAACAGTTTGCCATATAAAGCTATACTTTTCTAAACAAGGCTTTATGCTAAAATAATTCAGAAGAAACCCATTGAGAATTAGTAAACAGTTTTATTTTAAACCTGCATTAATAAATTAAAAAGAGCTAAGTGCGAGCTGTGAAACATTTGAAGTAAAAGAAGGATTCTTAATAATATCATAAAAAAGTTAATACAGGTAAATTAACAAAAGATACCTTAATTTACAGTAATTAGGAGGTTTTTTTACAGATTACCCTAAAAGTTATTACATAATTATTAGAAACGAACCTTTTTTTTATATATCATTTAATTAGCAATCAGAATTACAAGTCATTCTATAAGCTAATGTGCTGTTTTTAATTACTAGAGTAGTCGTGGTTGGTGTGAAGAGGACTTCTCCAGTGAGTTGCCCTCGCTAATCCTGTTTCAGATCTGCTGGCCAGTTTCGTTTCAGTCTTCTACCATTTTGCGCATCAAGCAGTGGGTGCAACAGGGGGTTGACGTGGGTTTCCAGTTTGTTGTGATGTCTTGTACTTTTTTCTTTTATAGCGTCCCTCACGTAAGGAATTTTCAGATCATTGTGAATCGTCAGATTGGAGACGTACCATGGTACGTTCGTGATCATACGAAGTATTTTTGATTGGCACCTTTGAATTTTGTTTAAGTTAGATTTACTCGCACATCCCCATAGTTCTGCTCCATACATCCAGATTGGTTTAATTACAGTGTTGTAGAGTAACAGTTTGTTTTCAAGCGTGAGCTTAGATTTTCGTCCAATTAGTCATTGGAGTTCTTTCATCCTCAAGTCAATCTGTTTACGTTTCTTATCTACATGTTCTTTCCACGTCAATCTGTTGTCCAGGTGTATTCCTAAATATCTTGCACTTGTAAATTGCGGTATTGGTATATTGTTTAAATATAATGGTGGGCATAACCCTTTTCGTAGTGTAAAATTTACTTGCACAGATTTTGTCTCATTAATTTTGATTTTCCATTTACGAGTGCATGTCTGTATTTGGTCTAGGTGGTTTTGTAGAGTGGTTGATGCTATGAGTGGGTCAATGGCAGTTGAGAGAAAGACAGTGTCATCGGCAAACGTACCCATTGTTGTGTTTTCATTGGTGGAAAGATCGGCTGTATAGAGCACGTAGAGCCGGGGTCCCAAGACGCTGCCTTGGGGCACTCCAGATTTAATTGGACGTTGGACCGACACCTCGTCATTGGCTTGAAGCAAAATTCTCTACTACTTAGGTAAGATTTTATCAGTTTGAAGTAGGTGAAGGGTAGAAGTTCTTTGATCTTATATAGTAATCCAGTATGCCATACCTTATCAAAGGCTTTACTGACATCTAGAAGAACTGATAGACAGTATTTATTTTGGTCTAATACTTGATTTATTTGGTGACTGATTCGATGCACTTGCTGTATAGTGGAATGGTTATTGCGGAAGCCAAACCTATACATACGTATCCAATCTTCTGTCATTGGGTCAGAGTTTATTCTTTGCAGGAGGAGTCGTTCGAGTAATTTTGAGATAATTGGTAACAGACTTATAGGACGGTATGATGATATGCCGTTGGGTTCTTTATCTGGTTTAAGGATTAGTATTACTTCGGCAATCTCCTGTAACATTTTTGTAGTCACTTTATCTATTCCTGGAGCTTTTCGTGGATTTAATAAGCTGATTTCCTTCTCAATCTCTTTCGGAGTAAAGGATTTGATCTTTGGTATGTTGATAGGGATCTCGGATAAATGTCTGTCTATAGCATTGTCTGTAAGGTCATCATTAGGCGTAAATACTTCGGCAAAGTAGTCTGCAAATAGGACGGCCTTTTCCTTATCACTTCTAGCCCACTGTTGATATGCTATTGCAGTGTTACGGAGGGGAGGTATTGGCGCCTTAGGTTTTTTTTATGTTTTATAGGTTTCCATATGGAATTGTCGCATCTGTTGAGATTGGTAACATAATCATGGAATGACTTTTCTTTCATTTCTTTTAGTTGACGCCGCAGTTGGTTATTTAATCTGTTTAGTACAGTTTTATCTGCTGGTGCATGGGTACAGTGCCACTTTGCCTTGGCTCTTCTTTTTTCTGCTAAGCCTCTTAATGACCGTAGGTATTATATACTTGTGATTTTGGAATTCTGTGTGAGGAGTAGCATTTTGAGCGGCCTGTTTGAGGATGTTTACTAGGGTGGTTAGGACCATGTCAATGTCCTCTGAAGTTTTCAGACTTACTCTCAATTTTATGTCTTCTTGTATCTTGTTCCTGTAATGTTCCCAATTTGTGTTTTTGTTATGAAGTCTGGGCGTTGGTTTTTTATGAATGACATATTGACTGATTGTTGCAATTACCGGCGAGTGATCAGAGGAGAGATCGTAACATGGTGTTACGTTCATATACGCTTGCGAGATCCCATTGGTTACATAAAAGTCCAAAAGATCTGGGATCTTCTTGGGGTCTGACGGCCAATAGGTTGGTGTACCCGTTGAAAGGAAGGAGTAATTATTTTCCTGTATGAGATTAGCCAACTGGCTGCCTTTTGTTGTGATTAGTCGAGATCCCCACAACATATGGTTACTATTATAGTCTCCACCTGCAACAAATTTATGCCCTAGTGTCTGGAAGAATTCCTTGAAATTTTCTTTTTCGATATTGTGCCGTGGTGGGCAATATACTGCTCCTACTGTTAATTCGTATGGGAGTGTCTTTACTTTAATGGCTGTGGCTTGTAAGTGATTAGTTACATATTTTGGCAGTTTGATGTGGCTTGTAGTACTTTTTATCAAAATGGCGGTCCCCGCGTGTGCAGTATTATCTGGATGATTGGTTATGTAGGTTGTGAAGTTAGGTATGCGAAAATATGATCTGTCTATGAAATGTGTTTCGCTGACTAGCATGATGTCCACTGAATTATGATGAAGGAATATTTCAACTTCATTTTTGTGCTGTAGAAGGCCATTGGCGTTCCACAGGGCTATTGTTAGAAATTTAGTGAATTTTACTTATCAGCGTGGTAAGCAGATTCATCACCATGCTGTTCTGTTGTACGAGTTGCTGAAACATAGCCTTAAACTCATCTAGCAATTTGCACAGGCTGATGGAGGGTGTTCCTGTGTGATGTTCGTTGTGTTCTCTACTCTCAGTTGAGCGTAATGTGTTTTGTTCGTTGGTTCTGTTATGTTTCACTGCTCCTGCATAGCTTAAATTTTGTTGGATACTATTTGTTTGAGGTTGGTTTTCTGTATAGATGGCTGTTAATGGGTTGTGTTGAATGTTTAGTCTATTGTTAGCATTGTTGGATATTTTTAGTAAGCCTTGGTAGAATTCGCAGCCTTTATAGCTAGCCGGATGAGGATCATTGCATAATGCACATCGTGCAGGTGTGTCTTTGTTTTTTGTACAATTATTCGTGCTATGAGTCCCTCCGCATTTAACACATACATAGGGTTTAGTACAATAAGCTTTAGTATGACCATATTCCTGACAGCGCATACACTGTGATATACCTTTAACTTTTTTGGGTGGTTCAATAGTTATTAGTTGGTTTTGTATTTTTTGTATTTCATAAATATTTTTATTGCTTTGTGCTGGCTCTAGGTCAACAAAGAATAGGTTTAAAGGTTCTTTTGTTATTCGTTTTCTTGCGTTCATAATATTTCTGACTTGATGTCCGTCTTTACTAAGTTCTTCTTTAATGCTTTCTGTGCTAGTTGTAAAATGTAAGTGCTTGAATACTACCCTATAGGCTCGTTCCTCTTTCGGTTGATATGTATGGTGCACAATTTTGTTTACTTGCACGAAGTGAATCAGTTTTCGGTAAGTATCAGAGGTATTGCAATTGATTTTTATTGTATTGTTAGCTAGAGATTTTGTGCTGTACTGCTCTATTTCTATGATTTCATATAATTTGTTTATCATTTGTTAGTAATTTATTACGCCGTAGACAAAGATTGTCGAGGGTCGTGGGACCTTGTTTTCTACTTGTGTTGTGTTAGTTTCTTCTTCCTTGGCTTCGGTTAAATGACTATATTTATTTTGTAGTAAAATGTTTTGACTGTTGGGTATATTTATTTTTTTCGCTTGGTTTGTTTTACTTTTTGCCATGGATTTTCTTTGGAGTTTTTATTGGGGTTTTCTTCTGTTTCATCGTCGCTGGTTGAGGTTAGTCTGTAGTACTGGCGTTCGTTGTTTGATTGCTGCTGCTGAGTGGGATGGAAATGGGCTGGTGGGTTAATGTTCTGTTGCGGTATGAAGAAATTGCTACTAGTGGGTATTGATTGACTTTGTTGTTGACAGTTATAGTACTGCGGCATTTGTGTGTTAGCTAATGTAACACCCGGTATAACGTTGTTCATTGAGATTACCTGCATGGGATTATTATGTGGTACGCCATTTTGGTTATAATTAACTCCTGGGCTGGTAACATTTTGAATTTGTTTAATGAAGTTTAATAGGTAAACACAGTTACCTTTTATTTAATTTCCTAGCATTTATTAACCGCTAGTGATTATTAGTTATTATGTCCGTTACTTTAACAAAATATTTAATCTTAGTGTAATATAGATAATGGGAAATAATTTACTTGCCATTCGGCCAGCTGTTTATTGTGTATAAAATCGTTATCACTTGAACTTTCATGCACTCGGAGCGGCGATTAGCACGTCTATCCGCTTCAAAAGTCAAATGGAAACTACCAATTTTTAATTGAAACAAAAGTTTTGTTTCCAATTTATTTTTTTTAGATTAAATTAAAAAAAACAGAGTTTAAAATAGATTCCCGGTATCTTGAATAAAAATTTTATAAATCCAAAATTTTGTTTTGCGAGCTAGAATTACAATTGAAGCTGCGGGCCCGCACTTGCACTAAACCGATAAATAACTGCAAGAATGTAGTAAGCAGCCTTCAAATGTACAACTTGTTCCCGATGATAAGAAAATATATTTCTTGTAGTGACCCCGTGTTAACACAATTCTGTCTTTAACGGTACAAACGAACCGAACTTATCGTGTCCGCTGTAGCTACAATAATTTATGGAGATAAAGAAACAAATGCTTTCCAATCCCTATAAATTCCAATAAGCAGATAGAAATCGTCTTCAGGTTCGCTGGCCGGCCGAATTTGGTTCACGACCAAAAAAAGCCGGCCGCCGCTGCACTTGCGCTTATCGCGCGGGCCGCATGCCCGAGCTTTATCAGGGCGCGTTAGAAAAAGCTCGCTTTGAGACTGATGCCGGGCGTAATTAGCCGCGGCAGCCCGAAAGTGAAAGGCGATAGCTCACTTAATACACCCATTAGAATTATCGCTGAGTTATCATGTTTGGCAGCCAGCGCCCGGGACGCGCGCGCGCCGAAAAATTCGGCATCCGCCGGGCCTTGGTGGCTTCTGCCGGGGAGTGTACCTTCAAAAAGAACCCACTTCGTATATTTAATTTCACTGCTCCTGACATTATTATAAATTATAACTTACTTGCTCAACTCGGCGCGCAAGAAGTTGTCTGGTTCAAAGTACCATCTTATTGTCCATTAAAACACGGGGTTTGTTTTTCGATCCGTTGCGACCGCATTCCATGTTCAATTCTTAAGATGGTTATAAATTCGAGCGTCGCTTAAACGGTGTATAAATGCGGCAAAGGCGACGTGAAAGGCGCAACGTAGCGCGCGCCTTACTTTACGTAAACGCAAACGCGCGTTTGACGGCTCTTAATTGAAAACTGGTAGAGCGGGATCGCCTGCCCGATTTTTCAACTGAAAACCAGATTTGAGTTTAAAAATCCGCCTCCGTGTTTTTCCTTATCAATAATTAATGCTCATACCACGCTCTTTATTACTGATTGATTCTTGCAGCGATTCTTCTAAGAAGCTTATTGAAAATTATTGTAAGAGACACAAAAAGTTAAGCAAAACCTTCAAAACTGAGCTAATTACAGGAATAGTAAAACGACTATTGATGGCGCCATCGCAAACCGCTTCACGATTGTGTTTTATGGCAATTGTTAATAACAGTAATAATAACAATAACGGTAAGAGCGTGTTGCTCCCCAAATTGTAAAGCTTCTGAATTTGCGTGTACACGAACGCGCGCACTACAATAAATACGAACTTTAACTATTTTAACCCCTGCTAGGGAGCCGGGGCGTAAACTTGAGAGTTTATTATCGGAATTTCTAGTCAAATGTGCTAATTATTGCGCTGCGCTTCTACGGTGCGACAATTATTTTCGCACTTGCCCTAAAATATCTCGCGATACAGGCGGGGAGCCGACTGGGCTGTAATTCCCGCTGCTTGCGTATTTCATGCACTGCTTGCGTACATTAAGTAAATTAAGTGGTGTATTTCCAGATTATAATTACGCACTAAAGGCTATAAAATGTAGAGCAGTGAAAACATATTTGTTGCAGAAGACTTAATGAGTTGTAATTATAATAGCACTATGTTAAAATATTCTTAAAATTGTAATAATTTTTTAACGTAAAGTATAAAAGTTTAAAAAAATTGTTTAAATTAACATTGCTGTTGGCTAAATGTAAACTAATGATCCAAATTATTTTATTTATGAATAACAGAAGGCCAGCATTGATTTTATTGTCCTAGATCCACATCTATCACCTCCTTCTATCGTATCTCCCATCTCACTAAGACCGCTCTTAAAGGATGTCATTGATATAGAAAATTGGTAATTTCTATATTTTTTAACAAATTCTGGAATCTTGACAAGAGATGAACTGAAGTTTTCCAGTTGATCTTCAATTAAATTCTAATTGAAACAAAAATTGTTGAAGAATTGTACAAAATCACTTCATTTTCACTTAAAATACCAGTAACTCGCTAGTGTTTTTAAGCCTGATTTTAAATTTAGATTTGGTTAATAACTATCTTTTTAGATTACTTGTAGCTAATAATATGATTTTCAAAATGTTTCTTAATATTTTTTCTTTGAATCTCTATCGCTGTCTAAAGAATCAATAAAACCCAGATGTGGAAGTATGTTTTCCCCTCTCTCTCTACTCTCTCTTGCTTATATTAATCTAATAATTTTTCTCGATCTCCCGAGAGACTTGGAGATCTTTCTCATAAAACATTTCCGTTTATTTTTCCTTACATAATTAGTTTTACTAATTTATTTCTTCTAGAAGTGTGAACAAAGTATTGAAAGTATACCTGGTTGATGTTGGTAGGTTGTTACAACCTTAAGCTGATTTAAAATCGATACGTTGGTTTGAACTTGAGCCAAAAGTATATTTAACATTTGTCTATGGGCTCACATTTCATAAACATCGATTTTTCTTCATCGTTTAGATTTAAGCAACGTATAGGAATCGATCAGCTATGAGAAACACTAGTATTTTTATTAATTTGAGTTTGTTGTTTTGAATTATGGTTGAATCCCTCCATATTACTTAATTTTCTAACTATACTTTGAGCAAAAGTAAATTAACGGCTGCGGAAATGAAGTACCTGCGACGTATAGTCGGAAGAACAAAGAGGGACAGAGTGAGGAACATCACAACAAGAGAGGAGTTAGACCTAGAACCGCTAGTGGAAACACTACAGAAAAGACAACTAATGTGGTTTGGGCACGTGACACGAATGGACGAAGAAAGGCTGCCAAGAAGGGTATTAGAGGCAAGAAGAGAAGGAAAAGAGGAAGAGGAAGGCCAAGGCAAACATGGATGGAAACTATCAGGAAGGAAGTGGAAAGGAGGGGGAAAAGCATGGCAGAAGCTAAACAAATCGCTAGGGACAGGAAGAGATTTCGAAAATGGATAGAGGACCCGACACCTTAGGGTATAAGGGATGGACAAAGAAGAAGAACTTTGAGTTGTACTTATTCTTGGTTTGATTTACTTGTCAAATACTTCTTTATTTGTAATTAGTGATCCAAAGCAAATGAATTATTTTACTTATTTAAATCCGGCTACTTCTTTGATATTATTAGGATTTGTCATCACCTTTGTCTTATTTCTATTGAACATAGTCCATATTTTTTGTTTTCAACATGTCACTTTATCATAACGTTCTCAAACATCATTGACTGCAATGATATGAATATTATCAGCGTATCTCAAATTGCTTATTTTCCGACCATTAGCGGAGACACATCCATTCCAGTTACTCAAAACTCGTCTCATAATGTACTATGAGTGTGGTTTAAATAATAGGTATGGAATACAATCTTGCCTTACGTCTGCCTCTATCCTACACGTGTCTGGTAATACTTTGTTACCTCTTACCCTTGTATAATTATTTTAGTACGTATCATGTGTGTAATATAATAGAAAAATTCCATACTTTAGAGTATTGGCTACAGTTTATGCCACATTAGGCAATCGAAGGCTTTAGTGGCCCGACAAATAGTTGAAAATAGGTTTTTATGTTAATTTGTCTTACGTTTAATATTTGTTCACGCGTGTCTTTTTCTGATGTAATTCCAGCATGTTTTTCAAATATTTCCATTAGTTAAAATGTTGTTATATGGTCCCATAATTATCTCTATCTGTGGGGCGACCTTTTTAAGAGATATAGACATCGATTCATAATATTCACTTGACTGTTTTCTTGATACCAAGGAGAAAATTTTATGGATGATATTAACATCCAGTTCTACCACGAATTTTAAAGTGTCGGCGGTTATATCATCTAATTCTGATGTCTTATAATTTTTCAGTGTTTTTATGGCTTTTTTACCTGCCGAGATACCTAACCTTACGATATAAGACTTAAAATCTTCTATTATTTGTAGGATTCTTTATTTTATTGTAGAATCTGTTGATATGATCATTTTTGTCTTTCTTGTTTTTTTATCCAAATCTCTTTTAGTTTTTCCAGTAATTTCGATATTTGTGTTTCTTGTTGTCGTCATCCACTTTTGTCATTCGTCATCCAGTAATTCTTTTTCTCTGGCTCTGTTTACTGCTTTATTTTATTTATCCCGTTATCCATTCCTTTGCAGTAGGCCCTAGTTCTTCAGGATAATCTGTTAAGTTTGGAAGGTCATTGTCTTGGAGTCTTTGTTGAAGAACTTCACAGATTAGTATTTTTCTTTTTCGACTAGACGTTGGTTTTTCGTCGTGTGTATTTGTAACTTTATTTCTGCCTTTAATAGTTTATGGTAAAAATAACAAAATTTTCTGTCTTGCTCTAATATTGGTAATTGAGGTTTTCCATTTGGTTCTTATTAAAATAAAATCTACCGATGAAGTCTAAGTGCAGATTCGTGTTTAAAACTTGTGTTAGTGATTGATAGACCATTATCAACTGCGATCTTTATAAGATTCATCTCCTGTTCCTTTAACTAAGCCCGTACTTTTCTAGGATGTTTCGGAATTGATCATTGTGCTCAATAATTACGGTAACCTACTAATGATGTTTCCAATTTGGTGTATTTTGTGTCCAGTTCTCTATTAAAGGAATGTGAAATAGGTATGGCCGATATTGAGTTTTATGGATATGACGGAAGTCGTGATCTTGATGAGTCGATCGCCGATTGATTCGTAGGCGTTTATCTCTAATAAATGTTACTCAACTAGTATCTATATTTTTGCACTCGAGATATATATGGTGTGGTCTATTTTGTCATAATATCCTCAGCCTTTTCAGTGGGTTTCAGATGTTTTACATGCTATCTGTTTTTTTTTGAGTTCCCCCTCTATCACATACAATTTACCGACCTACAAAAAGCTTCTCACATTTCTGAACTGTAAATACTTCGGCCTCTTAAGAAGGTGTCCGATAGAGAGCTAGCAGTCCCCTAATCATGACAATCAGAATAATTTTAAATCTATAATATTTTTAATTATAAATTTTTTAATTATTTAATACATCTGTAAATTATACGCATCCACATGGTTTACCTTTAAAAAAATTTCATGTTTTCGGAAAACTGCTTCAGCTTATTAGAGAAAGATATTCTAAACTTTATATTGTCTGACACTGGATTTAACAAATCTATTATACTGTTAATAAATAAAACCTCTGGCATGTTCTAAGAGGCAACAATAACAAAAACCATGCAGTTTGATATTCAGTATGTATGATAAATTTAATGCAATTTTAAATAATAAATCAATTAATCTTGAGGATCGTTAGAAAGTAATTAAAAATATACACTTAATACAAAACACAATAAATTTTAAATTGTGTTATATGTCGGTAAACAAAGTTATTCGACTCAACATCAAATTTATATTACACTGTCATATAAAAGATACTTATAAAATACTCTACGATTATTTCGATTGTAGCACCAAAAAAATTAGAATTAATAAACGAAGCTTTGCAGGTTTACTTAGTAGTACAAGAAAAATAAATAATTAAATTTACAAAACTTTATCCATAAATATTTACATTTCTTCAGTAATGTGTGGCTTCACCTCGGACTCTTGTGGCCGCATTAGTTTTTCTTGACACCGAGTCAAACATTGAAAAAATGATGTCTTAAAGGAATGCATTTCATTCATTATTATTGACACGCTCTAATAATTCAGTCGTTGTCTTGAATATCGTGAATATTACTCTACACTTCGAGAAATTACATCCAGACAATTTTTATCGCTGAAAGGTTAGGTGAGCGAGTCACTTTATTTTTTAAGGAAAGTTTGATGTATTATGTAGCATACGTGATCAAGAATTACCATGATAAAATAGCTTGGAGCACCATCTGAAGGTAAAAATGGACTTCGGGCTCATAGTGTAGTTTTCCCCGTCTTTGGGTTTACGACATATTATGCAACCAACATTTGGGTTTAAACAAAATCTGAATTTATTAGAAAGACAATTATATGGCACTCTTGTGTTTACAGACGTCTTCCAGTTGCTCATTGTAACTTTCGTTGCCGTTGCAGAGAAACCGGTGGTAGTTATAAGAAAAAATATCGTGCAGTTAGTCCCATTGTAAGAAGAGAACCATGTAATAGTACTCCATTGTTGTGCTAGGGCACTTAAAGTGGCTCTATAGTATGTAATTGCAATCCTCTAAAGACGACGCTGCTCTCAATTAGTTTCCCTACATACTGCTTCAGACCCCGGTGTCCGCGAATGAGTACCTGCTCCCATATTTGCGCCACGATACTGTTACGGTGACTATTTCTTCGGTTTATCTTTATCATAAAAAACACCCTTTTCATGTGTCACCAAATATGTTTTCTTTCAAATTCACTATCTTATTTTCACCATTTACTTCGTCAACAACGAGGTTTCTTACACCGTGTACGTTGTATGTGTCAGATTTGAACCTCTAAGAATATTTTCGTGCCTATTTGACATTTCCCTAAAACCTCAAATCTAAAAAAAGAAGTGATTATATGTCGGACAAACACAAACATATTGTCCTTCGATTGTACTGTGATTAATTTAATATAAAAGTAAAATTTGCTTTTATGGTGCTACAGTTTAAATAATTTTCGAACTCTACTTCACTACTAATACATTTTTTTCACAGTAAGATCATACAACAAAGTACCTATAACACAATACAAATGAAAATATAATTTTAAAAAAGTATGTTTGATGCAACAGTCACATTGATAACGTAAGTATGCGAGTAAAGTGTAAGAAAATATTGGTCACCTTATAATCATTGTTAATATTTTAGGGTAATCAGATTACACTGCAGTATATAAAATAGTAACATTAAATTCCACTTAAGTACTTAATTTCTCTATGGTTTATTTAAATGTAACTAATATGGTCATTTATTAATTTTGAGTGCAATTATGTTTAAGATGGTTATTTATCTCACCTTCTTAGTACTCTTGTAAAGTTCAATCAATAACAAAATATTGTCAATTTTTGTGATTTTTGATAAACCAAAAAACACCATGTTGAAGAGTGTAAAGTGAAACATCATATAATGGCATTACTTTTTGAATGTCCTTAAAATATAACGCCAAATATTAATTGTTAAAAGCAAACTAACATTTGTTCTTGATTCCACTTTTTTGGTGTCCCTAATGTACCGGAATTAAAGTCATATTTTCATATTGTTAGGCATTTCAATAATTACGCTGCTCCTTATATTTGTTGCAAAAGACAGCATGACATTTAACTTTAAAAAGCCAAAATCACTATGTAATATTTAAGAAAAATCTCTATATAGTGAATTCCGAAGACGAAGGGCCCATATTACAAATACTTTCCAAATTTTAAAATTGTTAGAAATGCTCCAGCGCTCCTATAGCTTATTTCAACCTCAAATCGTTAATTGGTTATCCTCGAAAAGTCGATAAATAATGAAAATATTTTTCTCGGTTGCACTAGCCCATAAGCGACGTCAGTGACTTATTTGTGACTGATCATTCTTCCAAAAATTGTTTTTGTTACGCCTACTCTTGGGTTTTGTTAATGGTCCACAAATTGTGCCTTGTGTTCTCAAAAGTTAAACAGATTTTACTGACGTGAGAAACTTGATGACAATCTTTTGAACAAAAGTTTCTCCCATCGATAATAGAAATGGCCCACGAAAAACTTTATTTTAGGCATCGTTTGCGTTTACCTCACGGCGATTAAAAAGAAATTTCTATTTATATTTGATGCACTCTTGTGAGAAAATAAACAAATTTAATTTTTCTCTCGACCTTTATTAATTTTTATTTTAAATATAACCTTAATTTTTTAGTCATTGTAAAGGTGTAATACGTTCCAAACCAGGTTTTGTCTTCTGTTATAATGTTCTCAAGAAAATTTTATTATAGTTATATTGTAAATTAGCTCTTTTTGTAGTCATCAATCAATAAAGTTGATACAATTGCTGAAAATTAAATTTTTGTAGTGAAAATTCATGATAAAACTTTCTTTGCATGTCTCTGTTTTCAACAAATTTTTGCACAAAGCCATTCTTACATTTGTATACGTTGTGTTGCACGACGTAATTACGCCAATGTAATTTTTCCTATTTTCTTTGTTTATAGTCGACTATGATTTGAGGAAAAAGGCATTTCTCTTTATGGCACACATGGTTTCTGTGAGTACGATTGAAACGTTGCTCTATAATGTCACAAGAATTTTCGTTTAGAAAAAGTATTAAATATTCTTTTAGTGCATAAGCACTGTTACCCAAAATAACTGCTCCAGGAATTAGTCTTTAAAATTAATGTTGGCTGTTTTGGCAATGTAGGAGGACTTTAGTCTAACTCGTGATGCATTCTTCTTTAGTTACCTAGCGTAGGTGGTGGATGGCCTACGTTTGATCTTCCCTTGTAAATCAAAATCTTCGCACACTTATAGCAAGCGCCTCTGTCCACTAGTTGCGGGCATCTTTATATATAATTATTTCACCAGAACAAGAACGCCGCCCTTTATTAAAAATTGTGTTGCCATTTCATGTATTTTATTTTCTAACTAAATGCAGACATAAAAGCAGTTGTTTTATTGAAAGGGATTTGCTCGTTTTTGTGTTATGCATCAATATTGCACTAATTTTCTAAAGCACGAGATCAGTTTGAAATATACGAAATGTTCCTAAAAATACTGCAAAATTTAACAAAATTATGTTGTAGATCGAAACTCTTGAACCGGTGTACAGCCAGCACAAAAAGCATTATAGTAATATATCTACATTATTTATACCTTAACAAAATTAGCTTTTCGTACCTGACGCTACAAATATTTTTGAGTGTACATACAAATTCCATATTAACACTTTCAGGTAAAACAAAACGTAAATTATTTTTAATTTAATTTATATACGTATTCAAATAACTAATATTATAGAATCAAAGGCTCATGTGTGACATATGTTTATAAAATGTCAGGTTTATCTTTATAATTAAACACGCCTGAGCAAACTTTCCTCCAGCTCTTGATATATATCCGTAGGAACTGCCTTCCGTTCCTCCACGAAAGCTGCAGTAAATTGAAGTTGTCCGATTTAGTCTGGCGCCTAATCTACCTGATATGTTTGATGGGATAAGGTCAAGACTATGAAAGTCAGTGCAGGTTTCCAACATTCATCTATTTACATTACTCAAGAATAACACTTTTGTGGATACAGATATAAGAATGACGTCCGGTAACAGGCTTGTCATCATATACTTACAGGTGGCTATCAAATTATGATAGACCCGGCTGTAACACTGCGATGAGGAAAGCAACGGGAAACTACCTCATTATATTCCCATTATATGGCAGGGGCCGGACTGATCGCCAACGTCCAATGAGGATACGGCACAAGCAGAAGAAGAAGGATACAGATAATGTCATTACTACCAAACTTAATAATTAGCACAATAAACTCAGATTGGCAATTCGACAAATTTGGACGTCCATCGTTTTTTAGATTTTCCAGATCGTGTAGATCCATCTCTCTATAGAACTTGTTTCCATTGTTTCACAGTCCAATTACAATGCATTTTTTACCATTGCAAGCGAAGTTTGGCATTGACCCTGCTTATGTTGGGTTTATGAGCGACCACTTGATAGTAAAAACTTATTTTTCATGCTCTCAGTGAACAGTCTAGATGTTAGCAACCGGCGACGCTAAAATTACTTTAAAAATCTGATTTTTTATCGCTACCCCTTTCAGACTTCGACCATTAAGTTTAATGTCTTCCCACTTCGTTTCGCGGTTGATTCATATACCAAACATTTTCATTTATACTGACATAATTTATAGTTGTTTTAAGTACTTGTAGGAGGTCATTATTTTCAAAATCCTATTTGTTACAACAATAGGACCCAATGAGCATACCACATTCAAAATCAGCTGACTAACGCACATGTATGACCATCACATGTAACTACCTGCACTTTTACCTCGTTGTATGAGATGTCAGTTTGTAACAATCTGATCCACTGCTCCAGAGAAGTGCCCTAATACTTTCGACCATACTGTGTCTTACTATGCAACTTCTAGATAGGTTTGTAAACAAGCTGTTATTAAAATAGAGCATAATGGCACACAGAATTAATTTGCTAAATTTATTACAACAAATTGTTACGTTGTATATTCTGACTATCAATTTTAAGCGACAACTTGGTTTCTAAATTTATTAAATTAAGTTGAGCGCAATGTTACCTCAAAATTGTTAGGAAGTGTTGTCATACATCTATAAGCTATAATACAACAAATGCATTTTACAAGAAAAAAGGCTAAAAATTAATTTAAATATTTATTGGGTTTTTATAGAGAATGATCTAAAATAAGTGCAGGATTTAATTTTCGAAAGACTATTTTGTTTATTTATTAATTGGCAAAGTTGTACAATTATTTTAAATAATAAACATTTCCATTAAATGTAGAATAAGGTATTTGGCAAATGTTCCCTACGGCTCATTTAATATTCTTGAATTCCTCTAGCAAATTCCAGTTTACCTTTTCAACAATCGGATTGTTTCACACGCCGTATTACAAGTGACACTGTCCAAATGAGGCCACAAAAATCCACTATTATCTCACGATAACATTCACCGTTGAGATTCACTGCGTTTCCGGCCTCATTTTCGGAAAGTAACGATCCAATTACTTCACAAGCATAAAATACACACCAAACTGTTACTCTTTAGGTATGCATAGATCGTTCTAGAACGACCCGAGAATTTTCTAATCCGTAAATGCGACAATTTTGCTTACTGACATACTCACTAAGGCGAAAATGGCCCTCGTCGCTAAAGATGATTTTCTTAGCAAAATTTTTATCATTTTTTGATTCTCAATAGTTAACACTAAATCGACAAATGCTCGTCTGGCTTTATTTGAACCGTAAATGGGTACAGATTCTCATAGATTGTTAAAATCTTCTGCGTGCTTTTTGCAATGTTTAGTTGCAGTAACCGACGGCGCACTGAGGTTTTTGGACGCTCCATAGGACTGTGATTTGTAGCAGCAATGGTTTCAGCTGAACAGCTGCGACAAGATTGGCATTTTTTGTTGCAACTAAACCTGTTTGTTCAAATGTTTAAATTAGTCTTTTTATATTTGTTTTATTTTATGCATTTCTTCTTTCGAAAATTCCACGTAATTTGCGCACAGCCTCGGCGAAATATTCACAGTACTTGTGATAAATTTTAATAATCGCCATTCGCACTTTTGCCGAGTATCGCCCCATATTAACTAACCGCAATGTGTTTACTACAAAATATCACCAATCAGAACGCCGCTAACCTTAAAAAAAAACAACAATATAAATCCCGGTTTCTTTTGGGACACTCTTTATAAGAAAGCAATTTTTTTTAATTAATTAAAATTTCCTATATAAATGTTGTGAACAATTAAGACATTTTAATAAACAATACTTGAAATTTATTTAAAGCCACACAAAAACCTTAACAAAATGGTTAAATGGCAAAAATTGTAGTTTCGTATATTAAAAATTTTTATGTTTTAAGGATGAGAAGTGGACTAAGAGTTGTACACACACCAAAAATGTTATTAAGACCATGAACTTACATTTAATGAAAATTGATAATTTTAGCCTGTTAATAGTAATAATCGGTTATTTAGAATTTCAGTAAAGTTCATGCACCAAGAGCTATAAATTTTTAATAGTGACATAATGACAATGTGTGTTTGACTTGCCTAGAAAATCATAGATTCTTAAATGCAGTATAATCAATACAGTCCGCAAGTGGTCAAAAAAGTTGCAAGCTATAATAAAAGAGCTCGTATAATTATAATAATAATGCAGCCATTTTGCTTTAATAGCAATATCGCTTTCGGTTTTAAGCGGACCTTGAAATTCCTCTCAGGCTCGCCATGGCCCCTAATGACTTAACTATCCGGACACCTATCATTACCTTAATGGCGCGCACATTTGATTGCATTATTTAATTAAAGTAACAATGCGTCGTTGCCATATCACGGCGGGCATGCGAGCGGGCCTCGCGCCGCAGCGAGGATTATGACCGCGCAATGCAAACTTCCCGCGGCCGCAACCTGCCGCATTATCTGGCTCTTTAATTAAACCGCCCGGTTTTACTCCCGAGGTTACTTTTCGGGACAATTAAGTTTTCTAAGTAAGTTAATCTAGATGCGGCGTTCTGCGGAATTCTACATATGTATGAGCAGATTCGGGCGCGATTCGCGGCCATCAATAATTAGGGGCGAGCGCTGCCCGCGCTGTCGATTTAATCTCGGCGCCTAAATAATTTCGACCGTTCACGGAAAGACCGCTTTGTGGACGTAAATTTCGAATCAAGAACGGCCGTTCGCCGGGACTGCAATCCCCAGCCGTTCAAACAGCATTAAACTATAAAAAGTTATACCTTCCCAGGGACCGGACTTCCAGTAACGGGAAATTCGAAGCTCGGTAAACTCGCGGATAAATGTGTATATGGCCCTAGACGGTCTTCTGATACAGTTTGCTTTTTGCGAGGGCCTTTGTGTAAACTTGCGGAAATATCGCTCGAAAACATGGCCGAATAGGAAAAATCGCAACAAGAAAACTGCAATCGGTCGGTAATGCTTTTTTATGATTGCTTTTCGACTTATTTACGCATTTATTTCGTTATACTTTGTTTATTAACTTTCCTACTAAATTTGTATAGTAAATTTGTTGTTTTTTGTTTCAACTCAGTTGAGTTGCGTAAATCGTAATTCAGAAAATGCTGAATATATTTTGAAATTCACTACATGCGTATTTAACGAATTATAATGCACTATTGACATGGATGTATTTAATACTAATACTAACATTAGCAACATAGCTTCGGCAGCAGTAACTTTTTGATTTGATTATTATTAATCAACAACCTTGTTGTACCGTTGCCGGAGTGGTCCAAGCGGTTGAGGCGCGGGGTGCGATGCGGACAGGCCCGGGTTCCATTCCCGTAGCTCTCTGATACCTGGCGGGTGGCCTACTCAGTCACTGAAAATAATAGAGTATCTGCGTTCACTAGAACAAGGGGTATAATAATAATTAATGGCAGTCATCTAAGGCGCGGTGCTTGCTACATCACCCCGTATCAGAGATGGTGCGCGACGACCGGGCAAAGAAATCGGAACATATGAGAGCCTTAACCTCTCAGTTTGCCGGCTACGGGCCGATGAGTAAAGCTTACCATTATTATTATTGTTGTACCGTTAGGTGTTAAGATGTACATTTGAGTACATTCCATTTAAACATTATTTGTATTTAAATGTTGCCCATTGCTTCTCTACAATTCGTTTTCTGTTCCTTCAGGCTTTTTGATACAGCATTTTTCCATGTTCTGGCCTGTCTGCCTCTTTGTTTTTTTCTGTATTGTTCTTGCTTCCTATATTACTTTTATATGTTGACTTTTTTCATTCGTACTAAATGACCAAACCATCTAAGCTGCTTTTTTATAGCTGTCGTTAGCAGTTCTACTTGCAATTGTCCTCTCACAACGGTGTTTCTGATTCTGTCTCTTTTTGTAATACTTATTACAGCTCTAAGGTACTTCATCTCAATTGCTTGAAATTTACTACTCATGCTCTTTGTAAGCACAACTCTCACTGCCATATATTAGGATAGGTCCCAATATGATTTTATATAGTGTCATTTTTGTGTTTTTGAAAACTTCTTTTACGTATGAACGATTTATTTGGATTGTAGAATACTTTAATGGATTTTCTATTCTTTTATTTATTTCTGCGTCGTTCTGTCCTGTCTTATGTATTTTGGTTCCCAAGTATTTAAATGATTCTACTTGTTCTATTTCTCTGTCGTCTGTTTTTATTGTTGTCTTTTTATCGTTTTCACCTATCATCATTATCTTAGTTTTATCTGTATTTATTCTTAGATTTTTTGTAGCGTTGCTTCTATATTATTATATTGTAACTCGCTCTCGTTTTTAGCATAGATTACAAAATCATCTGCATATGCGTTTTCAGATATTTTCGTAACATATTTCTATAGCCAACCTTGTATTTTTTACCTTTTTCTTTACTTCTTTTAGCACGTCGTACATTACAATGTTAAACAAGGTTGGGATTAGAACTTCCTCTTGTCTAAGTTCATCTTTCGTTGTAACAAAATTTCCTGTTCTTATGTAGCACTTTATTACTTGGTATATATTTTTACTAGCTTTACATAGAGGTATATTTACCCCTCTCGCTATTAGTCTGTTACATATAAGTTGTCTCGATACACTTTAAAACGCTTTTTTGAGGTCTAAAAAGCAATGTATGTTTTGTTACTTCTACTATTTTCTATTAGTTGCTTAATTGTAAAAATATTATTCTGCACCCCTCTTCCTTTCCTTGAGCTTCTATAATTTTTTGTACCCTCCTTTCCAAGATTTACTTATATCTTTTAGCCATTGCACTAAGTATTGAAATTTCTTGGTGATTGGAATATTTCTGATTGTCCCTCTTTTTTGTATAAGGGTATGATTATTCCTAATTCCCAGTCCGCCGGTATTTTTCCGTTTCTTATTATTTTGTTAAATAGCATACTTAAAATTTTTCGGCCTTTATTGCCAGTATTTTTACCATTTCTGAGGTTACGTTGTCGTGACCCGCTGCTTTGCCTTCGAAAATAACAATTTTTTCTACACCGTCGGACACCATTTATCTTCAAACCATCACTGTACCCTCCCTTCTTTGTGATTGACTAAAGGGCTACTAAACAACTGAATTATTATCAAAATTAAATTTTATTACACACATGTGTACATGTAACAGACCTATCATTAGGATTTGAAACTTAGAAATAATAGTACAGTGCTTCATTAAGCTTACCTCAAAGTTAGATTGGTTTTATCGCATAGCATTTTTCTAATTCTTTGTTAAACATTAATGTTTTAGAGCCCACTATAAATAAGCGTTTTTGTCATTTTCTAAGAACCATAGCCTGGCAGCCTCTCAGGTCTGCTTTTGTAAACCTCCTTTTCATAGTCCTACCACCCAGGGACTATTTCTATAGACTTCGTAACAGAAAACTCTTTTCCGGTTTTTAAGTAACTCCAAAATCAGTTTTTGATCCACATGTTTAAAAGTTGCCTTTGAGTTCGGTTCGCGTTTTCAAACAGTGTGACGAGTGTCAAACTTTGATAGTGTGTACTGCATGTGCTGTAAAAGCTACAAAAATTTTTTGCCAGCAGAGTCTTGCGACCTGCCGGCGCCACGTCCGTCATCGATATGGCCTAAGTCGCTTAGCCTGAAGTTCTTCGCCGTCGCTCCTGCCATTCCTGCCGCCACAGTAGCTTTTAAAAGGAGAAATTTGAGCACAGTTAGGACAATTTTTATTCTGTGCTAAGCATTAGAAAAATGTTCTATTTACCCAAAGATTATACTGTCCATTCGTTGAAGCCTCTTGGATGCATTATAATAAACAGTCTAAATACCCTCAATGCACGCTTTAGCAAGATACACTAATGCAACATATAACACAAGTACCTCTACAAATGGCACAAATACCACCACAAATTAATATACAATCACAAGTACAATCAAACTTTAGAGATCTGCTACAACAGTCAATATAAATCCAACAGTGTCAACAACACACGATAAAAAATACACAACACAATGCACGTCAACAATACCCATCACAAACTGCATGTAAAACTGTAAAAAATAAGAAACGAAGCAGAACCAATAGTACAGATCAAAGTATAAAACAGTTAAAACAAACGAAAGTGAACAACCAATGTTTACATAAGCCAAGTAGGTCGAACAGATAAAAGCCGTTATAAGAGGATAACGAAACAGATAAAAACGCATCTAATAAAAAGGATGCTACAGAAAAATTACCAAACCGCTACCCATATTTGTAGTAGACGTAAAATACACTATACCTTAACATAACTGTTAAATGAAATTGCTGGAAAAAATACAAAATGCAAATCAAGTTAAAACCCAAGCAGAAACTCCTAATTATATATACTCTAGTATAATAAAAGTTAAAAAAAAAAAGAAAAGCAAAACTTCACACTATAAACTCCAGCAAGAGCGCAATTTTAAAGTAGTACTGCGGAGAATATACTTTTCAACTGATACAGAAGACACCAAGAAAAGTATCGAAGAACATGGGCATGAAGTAAGAAATATATGCAAAATAAAGCAAAGAAGTACCAAAAAGCAGCTACCGTTATTCTTCGTAGAAACCACACCGGATGTTAGCACTAATAAAGAAATATATAAAATAAAGCATTTAATGAATACAAAAACAACAATTGAATTTCCACACACTAAAAAACAAATATCGCAATGTACAAAATGCCAGAGGTACGGCCATACAAAAGATTTTTGCATCAGAACTCTGCGTTAGGTTATGTACCCAGGTAATAATTTAAGTTGCTGACTGCCAAAGGAAAGAAAAGAGCAAGGATGTCAAATGCGTAAATTGTGCGAAAAATCATCCAGATAACTGCAGAGGTTGTCTTGTGCACAAGCAACTACAAAGTAATAAATATCCTACGCTGAGAAAAAAAATAAGTGCTAATCAAACAAATCAAATAAACCACTAAACAAACAACGCCTACTTTAGCACAACCTGAAAATCGAAAAATCTTCCTATATTAGTGAAACAGAAAATAACTGAAAAGCGCAGATTTCTAAAAATATTAAAAATCAAATGTACCAGGTGATAAAAAGACACTGGATGCAGTAAGCAGACATCTGACTATTTTCATACATTGTCTGCTATAGAAGCACCGGATTATTTTCTCTGGAGGGCAACCACATTGCTATATCCCTCCATTCAGATCATTAAATGGAACCTAGACAAAAAGCGATTAAGAAAAAACAAATGTATTTCCCAATCATCTAAAAGAAATATTTACACCATATCCAGCTAAAATCACTACAGAAAAAAAACTTCACCCATGAATATATTGGCCTCCTGTTCCAAATGGCAATACGTATTAAGAAGATCCAAGCAAATTAAGTAAAACAAACTAGACATATTGAGTTGAATACCAAAAAATCACTTGCATATGATCTAATAACTGGA